>OX336388.2:821381721-822581721 GCA_946902985.2 Meconema thalassinum
TGTGCGACGACGCACGAAGCGTTTCAAGAAGGTCCCGCATGCGTTCAAATACCATTCGTCCGATAGTGATGAAACTTTGGTGAGATGTTGTGTACACTCCAGGGAAGGCTTCTAGCTTAGTAAACTCATTTTACAATAGGTTGCGCACGAGTAGATTCAACAAATGAGCGACGACGCGCGAAGCGTTTCAACAAAATCCTGTATAAGTTTATATACCATTCATCGATTGAGATCAAACTTTGTTGAGTTGTTGTGTACGCTTACCTGAAGGTTTCTAACTTAGTAAATCCATTTCACAGGAGGTTGCGCAAGAGTAGATTCAACAAATGAGCGACGACGGGCGAAGCGTTTCAACAAAGACCAGTATGCGTTCACATACCATTCGTTCGATAGCGATGAAACTTGGGTGATAGGTTGTGCACACTACAGGCAAGGTTTCTGACTTAGTAAATTCATGTTATAATACGTAGCGCACGAGTAGATTCAACAAATGAGCGACGACGCGCGAAGCTTTTCAACAAAGTCCCGTATGCGTTCATATACCATTCGTCCGATAGCGACTTAACTTGGGTGAGATGTTGTGTACACTTCAGGGAAGGTTTCTGGGTTAGTAAATCCACTTAACAATAGGTATCGCACAAGTAGATTAAAAAAATGAGCGACGACGCGCGAAGTGTTTCAACATAGTCCCGTATGCGTTCATATACCATTCGTCCGATAGCGACTAAACTTGGGTGAGTTGTTGCGTACACTCCAGGGAAATTTTTAGGCTTAGTAAATCCATTTTTCAATAGGTAGCGCACAAGTAGATTCAACAAATGAGCGAAGTCGCGCGAAGTGTTTCAACATAGTCCCGTATGCGTTCATATACCATTCGTCCGATAGCGATGAAACTTGGGTACGGTGTTGTGTACTCATCAGGGAAGGTTTCTGGCTTAGTACATCACCTTTACAATAGGTATCGCACAAGTAGATTCAACAAATGAGCGACGGCACGCGAATCGTTTCAAACAAGTCCCGTATGCGTTCATATACCATTCATCCGATTGCCATGAAACTTTGGTGAGTTGTTGGGAACACTTCCGAAATCCTTATAGGCATAGTCAATCCAATTTACAATGGGCAGCGAGCGAGTATTTTAAACAAATGAGTGTTGGCGATGCGTTCATATAGCCTTCAATTCATCCGATTGCGTCCAAATTTTGGTGGGTTGTTTGGCTCACTTCCGGGATGGTTATAGGCATAGTTAATCCAATTAACAATAGATAGCGCACCAGTAGTTTAAACAAATGAGTGTTGGTGATGCGTTCATATACAATTCATCCGATTGCAATCAAATGTCGGTGAGTTGTTGTGCATACGCCAGAAAACGTTATAGGCATAGTAGATCCAATTAACAATAGATGGCGCGCGAGTAACTTCAACAAAATGGCGTGCGTTTTTTTTTTCAACTAAGTCCCACATGCGTTCATATACCATTCACCCCAATGCGATGAAACTTGGGTGAGATGTTGTATACACTCAGGGAAGGTTTCTGGCTCAGTAAATCCACTCAACAATAGGTAGCGCACGAGTAGATTCAACAAATGAGCGACGACGCGTGAAGTGTTTCAACAAAGTCCCGTATGCGTTCATATACCATTTGTCCGATAGCGATGAAACGTGGGTGAGATGTTGTGTACACTTCAGGGAAGATTTCTAGCTTAGTAAATCCATGTTACAATAGGTAGCGCACGAGTAGATTCAACAAATGAGCGATGACGCGTGAAGTGATTCAACGAAGTCCCGTATGCGTTCATATACCATTCGTCCGATAGCGATGAAACGTGGGTGAGATGTTGTGTACACTTCAGGGAAGATTTCTAGCTTAGTAAATCCATGTTACAATAGGTAGCGCACGAATGGATTCAACAAATGAGCGACGACGCGCGAAATGTTTCGACAAAGACCCGTATGCGTTCATATGCAATCGTCCGATAGTGATGAAACTTTGGTGAGTTGTTGTGTACACTCCAGGGAAGGTTTCTGATTTAGTAAATCCATTTTACAATTGGTAGCAAACGGGTAGATTTAACTAATAAGCGACAGCGCGTGAATCGTTTCAATAAAGTCCCGTATGCGATCATGTACCATTCATCCGAGTGTGATAAAACTTTGGAGAGCTGAGTACAGTCCTGCGAAGGTTCATGAATTAGTAAGTGCGTTTTTCAATGGGTGGCGCACAAGGAGATTCAACAAATGAGTGACGGCGCGAATTGTTTAAACAAAATCCAGTATGCGTTCATATGCCATTCATCCGATTGCGATGAAACTTTGATGAGTTGTTGTGTACACGCCAGGAAAGGTTTTCGAGTTAGTAAATCCATTTTACAATAGGTAGCGTACGACTATATTCAACAAATGGGTGACGGCGCTCTAATCGTTTCAGCAGTCCCGTATGCGTTCGTATACCATTCATTTCATTGCGAAGTAACTTTCGTGAGTTGTTGATAACGCTCCAGTGAATGTTTCTGAGATAGTAAATTATTTTTTTATAATAGTTTAGAGGTGGTTAACGGAAAAAGAAGAAACTATTGGGAATCCAAAAGCACTGCAACTAACAAAGTCAAAACCCCAACACTTCCTTTGATTGGCAGGACAACGTCTGCCGGGTCAGCTATATACTTATTTTTTATGCTGATATTTTCCGCTGTGTTTCAAACTCCTCGCCTATGTCGTTTAAGAGAAACACGCTCCGTTAGGAATCCTTCAACCTCCACTCCCCCCCCCCCCCTTTCACCTCATAATATACACCACTACGAAAAACCCTCGGACACGTGTCTTCTTATTTTTAATTATGAGTTTATATGCCGAGTATCACATCCCCCAATGAAACCAAACGGGAGATATTGCTATTCAATGAAATGCAGGTCTACCCCCTTAACACCCCTTTAGAACCTGAATATCCAAGAATCCTTTCTTAATGGGCGTTTGCGGCCCTTGAGGAAGCGGCATATCAAATTTCATTCCAATCCGTTCGGTGGTTTCTGAGATTTCGTGATGAATGAATGAGTCAGTCAGTGGTATTTGACAAATATATAGTTGACTAGCTGTTACCCGCGGCTTCGCCCGCAATAACATTTGGAATCCCGTTATAACATTAGTTATATAGATAGATAAGCATGGGTCCTAGTGGAAAATAATTCTATCACCTGAAACCAAAAATGCATGGGACGAAAAAAAAACATCAAAATATCATGTTGGTTTCGGAACCTACAGGTAAAAGACGTGAAAAATATAATAAAAGTATTTAAAAAAACAATTTTTTGAAATTTCATTCGAATCAATTTTTATGTCATTCCTGGGACTTAGAAAATTCCGACCAAAAAGTACAAAATCATTAATAACTCCGTAAGTATTCGTCGTATGATGAAATAGCAAGAGACAAAAAAGATGTAATGTGTTATTGTCTACAACATAGGCCATGTATAATTTTACACTCAGACATATTACGTTTACCCCCCCTCCCCCATAATTTCACCCCTCCCCATGGGCCCCTTAAATTGGATTTATGAAAAAACGGTCAAACACCTGTTTAGTTATTTTTTAAGCTGATTTTTATCGGCTGAGTTCCAAACTCCTCGCCTATGTCGTTTAAGAGATACACGCTCCGTTAGGAATCCTTCAACCCCCACTTTTCACCCCTTTCACCTCATAATATACACCACATCGAAAAACCCTCAGACACATGTCTTCTTTTTTTTGTGCTGAGTTTATATGCCGAGTATCACATCCCCCAATGAAACCAATCGGGAAATATTGCTATTCAATGAAATGCAGGTCTACCCCCTTAACACCCCTTTAGAACCTGAATATCCAAAATTCCTTTCTTAGTGGGCGTTTGCGGCCCTTGAGGAAGCTGGATACCAAATTTCATTCCAATCCGTTTGGTGGTTTCAGAGATTTCGTGATGAATGAATGAGTCAGTGGTATTTGAGCTTTATATAGTAGACTAGCTGACCCGGCAGACGTTGTCCTGCCAATCAAAGGAAGTGTTGGGGTTTTGACTTTGTTAGTTGCAGTGCTTTTGGATTCCCAATAGTTTCTTCTTTTTCCGTTAACCACCTCTAAACTATTATAAAAAAATAATTTACTATCTCAGAAACATTCACTGGAGCGTGATCAACAACTCACGAAAGTTACTTCGCAATGAAATGAATGGTATACGAACGCATACGGGACTGCTGAAACGATTAGAGCGCCGTCACCCATTTGTTGAATATAGTCGTACGCTACCTATTGTAAAATGGATTTACTAACTCGAAAACCTTTCCTGGCGTGTACACAACAACTCATCAAAGTTTCATCGCAATCGGATGAATGGCATATGAACGCATACTGGATTTTGTTTAAACAATTCGCGCCGTCACTCATTTGTTGAATCTTCTTGTGCGCCACCCATTGAAAAACGCACTTACTAATTCATTAACCTTCGCAGGACTGTACTCAGCTCTCCAAAGTTTTATCACACTCGGATGAATGGTACATGATCGCATACGGGACTTTATTGAAACGATTCACGCGCTGTCGCTTATTAGTTAAATCTACCCGTTTGCTACCAATTGTAAAATGGATTTACTAAATCAGAAACCTTCCCTGGAGTGTACACAACAACTCACCAAAGTTTCATCACTATCGGACGATTGTATATGAACGCATACGGGTCTTTGTCGAAACATTTCGCGCGTCGTCGCTCATTTGTTGAATCAATTCGTGCGCTACCTATTGTAACATGGATTTACTAAGCTAGAAATCTTCCCTGAAGTGTACACAACATGTCACCCACGTTTCATCGCTATCGGACGAATGGTATATGAACGCATACGGGACTTCGTTGAATCACTTCACGCGTCATCGCTCATTTGTTGAATCTACTCGTGCGCTACCTATTGTAACATGGATTTACTAACCTAGAAATCTTCCCTGAAGTGTACACAACATCTCACCCACGTTTCATCGCTATCGGACAAATGGTATATGAACGCATACGGGACTTTGTTGAAACACTTCACGCGTCGTCGCTCATTTGTTGAATCTACTCGTGCGCTACCTATTGTTGAGTGGATTTACTAAGCCAGAAACCTTCCCTGAGTGTATACAACATCTCACCCAAGTTTCATCGCATTGGGGTGAATGGTATATGAACACATGTGGTACTTTGTTGAAAAAAAAAACCGCACGCCATTTTGTTGAAGTCACTCGCGCGCCATCTATTGTTAATTGGATCTACTATGCCTATAACGTTTCCTGGCGTATGCACAACAACTCACCGACATTTGATTGCAATCGGATGAATTGTATATGAACGCATCACCAACACTCATTTGTTTAAACTACTGGTGCGCTATCTATTGTTAATTGGATTAACTATGCCTATAACCATCCCGGAAGTGAGCCAAACAACCCACCAAAATTTGGACGCAATCGGATGAATTGAAGGCTATATGAACGCATCGCCAACACTCATTTGTTTAAAATACTCGCTCGCTGCCCATTGTAAATTGGATTGACTATGCCTATAAGGATTTCGGAAGTGTTCCCAACAACTCACCAAAGTTTCATGGCAATCGGATGAATGGTATATGAACGCATACGGGACTTGTTTGAAACGATTCGCGTGCCGTCGCTCATTTGTTGAATCTACTTGTGCGATACCTATTGTAAAGGTGATGTACTAAGCCAGAAACCTTCCCTGATGAGTACACAACACCTTACCCAAGTTTCATCGCTATCGGACGAATGGTATATGAACGCATACGGGACTATGTTGAAACACTTCGCGCGACTTCGCTCATTTGTTGAATCTACTTGTGCGCTACCTATTGAAAAATGGATTTACTAAGCCTAAAAATTTCCCTGGAGTGTACACAACAACTCACCCAAGTTTAGTCGCTATCGGACGAATGGTATATGAACGCATACGGGACTATGTTGAAACACTTCGCGCGTCGTCGCTCATTTTTTTAATCTACTTGTGCGATACCTATTGTTAAGTGGATTTACTAACCCAGAAACCTTCCCTGAAGTGTACACAACATCTCACCCAAGTTAAGTCGCTATCGGACGAATGGTATATGAACGCATACGGGACTTTGTTGAAAAGCTTCGCGCGTCGTCGCTCATTTGTTGAATCTACTCGTGCGCTACGTATTATAACATGAATTTACTAAGTCAGAAACCTTGCCTGTAGTGTGCACAACCTATCACCCAAGTTTCATCGCTATCGAACGAATGGTATGTGAACGCATACTGGTCTTTGTTGAAACGCTTCGCCCGTCGTCGCTCATTTGTTGAATCTACTCTTGCGCAACCTCCTGTGAAATGGATTTACTAAGTTAGAAACCTTCAGGTAAGCGTACACAACAACTCAACAAAGTTTGATCTCAATCGATGAATGGTATATAAACTTATACGGGATTCTGTTGAAACGCTTCGCGCGTCGTCGCTCATTTGTTGAATCTACTCGTGCGCAACCTATTGTAAAATGAGTTTACTAAGCTAGAAGCCTTCCCTGGAGTGTACACAACATCTCACCAAAGTTTCATCACTATCGGACGAATGGTATTTGAACGCATGCGGGACCTTCTTGAAACGCTTCGTGCGTCGTCGCACATTTGTTGAATCTAGTCATGCGCTATCTATTGTAAAATAATTTACTAAGCCAAACACCTTCCCTGGAGTACACTCAACATCTCACCCAAGTTTCATCGCAATGGGATGAAAGGTATATGAACGCATACGGGACTTTGAAACGCTCCAACGTGCAGAGGCAAACAGTAGAATTCGACATCACTGCCACCTTTGGTATAAAACACAACTTTCCGCCACGGGCGGAGTGTATGTTATGGCGGTAGTTGTACAGTTTGCGACCAGGTGGCTCTAACGTGCAGAGATAAACCGTCCAAAGACATCAGCTTTCACCAAGGCCAAGGCTAGTGGTTTCCATGACGACTGTTTTTGACTGTATATTGTGGTTCTAAAATTTTGTGTAAATTGTGGTTCTAAAATTGTGTTCATTCCACCTACCGGGTCAGATTGTGAATCTAAACCATACATGGACCCACCCTAATGTACATACCAAATTTCATCAAAATCAGTCCAGCCGTTTAGGAGGAGTTCAGTCACATACACACGTGTCGAAGAATTATATATATAAAGATAAGCATCGGTCCTAGGGAAAATAATGCTATCACCTGAAACCAAAAATGCATGGGACGAAAAAAAAATCAAAATATCATGTTGGTTTCGGAACCTACAGGTAAAAGACGTGAAAAATATAATAAAAGTATTTAAAAAAACAATTTTTTGAAATTTCATTCGAATCAATTTTTATGTCATTCCTGGGACTTTGAAAATTCCGGCCAAAAAGTACAAAATCATTAATAACTCCGTAAGTATTCGTCGTATGATGAAATAGCAAGAGATAAAAAAGATGTAATGTGTTATTGTCTACAACATAGGCCATGTATAATTTTACACACAGACATATTACGTTTCCACCCCCCCCCTTAATTTCACCCCTCCCCATGGGCCCCTTAAATTGGATTTATGAAAAAACTGTCAAACACCTGTTTAGTTATTTTTATGCTCATTTTTTTCGGCTGAGTTCCAAACTCCTCGCCTATGTCGTTTAAGAGATACACGCTCCGTTAGGAATCCTTCAACCCCCACTTTTCACCCCTTTCACCTCATAATATACACCACATCGAAAAACCCTCAGACACATGTCTTCTTATTTTTTTGTGCTGAGTTCATATGCCGAGTGTCACATCCCCCAATGAAACCAATCGGGAAATATTGCTATTCAATGAAATGCAGGTCTACCCCCTTAACACCCCTTTAGAACCTGAATATCCAAAAATCCTTTCTTAGTGGGCGTTTGGGGCCCTTGAGGAAGCTGGATACCAAATTTCATTCCAATCCGTTTGGTGGTTTCAGAGATTTCGTGATGAATGAATGAGTCAGTGGTATTTGAGCTTTATATAGTAGATAGATAGATGAAATTTATGAAAAAACGGTCGAACACCGATTTACTTATTTTTTAATCTGATTTTTTCCCGCTGAGTTTCAAACTCCTCGCCTATGTCGTTAAGGAGATACGCGCTCCGTTAGGAATCCTTCAACCCCCACCTTTCACCCCTTTCACATCATTAATATACACCACATCGAAAAAACCCCAGACGCGTGTCTTCTTATTTTTAATGGTGAGTTTATATGCCGTGTATCACATCCCCCAATGAAACCAATCAGGGATATTGTTATTCAATGAAATGCAGGTTTATCCCCCTTAGGATCCCTTTAAACCTGAATATCCGAAAATCCTCCCTTAGTAGACGGTTTTGACATACAATGAACATATCCCCGACTGTCATGTTTCAAACTTCAATAATTTTTGCTGGGCGATGATGTGTGAGTGAGTGAGTGAGTCAGGACATTTTCTTTCAATTTTCTTTTTTCAGTATTTCACCCCTCCCCATGAACCCCTTAAATTTGATTTATGAAAAGAAAACTGTCGAACAGCTATTTACTTATTTTTAAGCATTCCCCCCCCCCCCTGAGTTTGATGAGTGAGTCAGTCAGTCAATCAGTTAGGACACTTCCTTTCCTGTTCCCCCCTCCCAGAATTTCACCCCTCCCCATGGGCCCCTTAAATTGGATTTATGAAAAAACGGTCAAAAACCTATTTACTTATTTTTATGCTGATTTTTTTCCGCTGAGCTTCAAACTCCTCGCCTATGTCGTTTAAGAGATACACGCTTTCAATTTCTTTCAATCCTTCAACCCCCACTTCCACCCCCACCCCCTTTCACCTCATAATATACACCACATCGAAAAACCCTCGGACACGTGTCTTCTTATTTTTAATGATGAGTTTATATGCCGAGCATCACATCCCCCAATGAAACCAATCGGGAGATATTGCTATTCAATGAAATGCAGGTCTAGCCCCTTAACACCCCTTCAGAACCTGCATATCCAAAAATCCTTCCATAGTGGGCGCTTGCGGCCCTTGAGGAAGCTGCATACCAAATTTCATTCCATTTTGGCTGGGCGATGAGTGAATGAGTGAGTGAGTCAGGACATTTTCTTTCAATTGTCTTTTTTCAGAATTTCACCCCTCCCCATGAACCTCTTAAATTTGATTTATAAAAAAAACTGTCGAACAGCTATTTACTTATTTTTAAGCAGTTTTTCCCTCTGAGTTTGATGAGTGAGTGAGTCAGTCAATCAGTTAGGACACTTTCTTTCCTGTTTTTTTCCCCCCAGAATTTCACCCTCCCCATGGGCCCCTTAAATTCGATTTATGAAAAAGAACGGTCAAACACCTATTTACTTACTTTTTATGCTGATTTTTTCCTGCTGAGTTCCCAACTCCTCGCCTATGTCGTTTAAGAGATACACGCTCCGTTAGGAATCCTTCAACCCCTACTTTTCACCCCTTTCCCCTCATAATATACACCACATCGAAAAACCCTCAGACACATGTCTTCTTAATTTTAATGATGAGTTTATATGCCGAGTATCACATCCCCCAATGAAACCAATCGGGAGATATTGCTATTCAATGAAATGCAGGTCTACCCCCTTAACACCCCTTTAGAAACTGAATATCCAAAAATCCTTTCTTAGTGGGCGTTTGCGGCCCTTGAGGAAGCTGCATACCAAATTTCATTCCAATCCGTTTGGTGGTTTCTGAGATTTCGTGATGAATGAATGAGTCAGTCAGTCAGTGAGTGAGGGAGTGGTATTTGAGCTTTATATAGTAGATAAATACATTCATAAACACTACTACTATCAGAGCATGCATCAATCAGACAGTCTCTTTGTTGGATAAAATTGTACATTTAAATTATTTTACACAGGAAATTTTTATAAAATTTACAAATTAAAAATTTTCCCTTAAAATATTGGGTGGGAATTCTGGCTATGTGAGTGGCTCCTGCTACAATCTTTTGTTCCTTCTATTTATTTTCTTGTTGTGCAGAAGAAAATACGTTGTCACCAGAAACAATGTTTAAATAAACTTTCAAGTAGAGAATCTCAAGTATTGATTGCACGGTGAAAATTGACCCATTTTAATCAAAAGTACATAACTTGTGTGGAAGACAGGTCTTGCTGTCGATGTTCACCTAAAAGAGTCAGACTGAATCAACTGAATTCTCTTCTTCTTCTTGTTTCGCTTCGTCCAACTAAGGAACACGTTATTTCAACTACTTTCTGCGTCGAGCTTTAATATTCGACCAGTACTGTCGCACGAATTCTTGATGTTGTTGCTTCCTTTCTTCCGTCCACTTCATGCCTGTTTTAAGTTTAGGTTTTGGTGAGATTTCAGTTTCGTCTTACGTGACACACGCGCCTGCACATCGTCGCATGAAATCCCAGTTTCAAATCACTGCCTACCTCAATGAACCAAGCCCGCTTAGTTTTCTTCTCTAGAAATCAGGTAAACATCCTGTTTGTCAATCTCACAAAGCTCATTCGTGTCATGTGGCCGTAAAATAAAATTCTTCTCTTCCTCATCACATCAGTTATTTTTTCCACACGTGCGTAGAGCTCGTAGTTGTGCTATCTCCCGTATTCACCATTTTCTTTTCTTAACATCATTCTTTCTTTCTTTCTTTCTTTCTTTCTTTCTTTTACGTCCAGTTTCTCCATAAGTCCTTTCCTATGCATTGCAAGGTATTCCTCAGCATATAACAGTGGATGACAGTGTGATAGTGTTTTATTTTGGCATTTAGAGATATTGATTTCTTGTTGTAAACACCCTTTGGTAGATGATACGCCATTTCCATTTATCTGATGCGTGATTCAAAACTGCCTTCTCGGTGGTCTTGGACTCTAACCACTCACCTAGATATTTGAACGATTTAGTTCGTTTAATCTGTCCCTCACCTACGTCGAGCATTTTGGGTTAAGGTTTAATGTTAGTGATGAACACTGCTTTCTCAAAAGAGATCTGATTACTATTATTGTTATTTATGATTCATTAATTCGTTGATTCCCCATAAGGAGAGCGTTACAACACAATCAATTTCCATGTTTTATTCTGGCCTTTGAACCCCAACTGCAAGAAGAACACTATGGATTTAGGAAAGATAGATCAACTATAGACCTCATATTGCACTGAAAATGATATTAGAAAAGCACTGGGAGAAAGATCGTAATTTGACATTTGTGTTTCTAGACAGCGAAAAAGCATTCGATAGTGTCCCTAGAACAACTATATGGGAGTGTCTTAAAAAGAAGAATGTGACTATGGAACTCATTCAGAGAGTAAAAATGCTTTACGATGACTGCTACAGTTGTGTTGAAGTAGGAAATGGATATTCAGATTGGTTCCAGACATCTAGAGGAGTGCAACGGGGCAGTGCCCTTTCACCATTACTATTCATCACCATCATGGATGAAATCATAAAGGAAGTGAAGCAGAACACCAATATGGACCTTCAAGCATTTGCTTTTGCAGATGATATAGTTATCTGGGGAAATAGTGAGCTGGAAGTCCAGGAAAGATAATTTGAAAAAATATGGACTGAAAGTAAGTGCTACAAAAACTGCTGCAATGTCTGTTAACATACAGAGAAGTAAAGATAATATAATGCTGAAGGGTGTACAATTGGAAACAGTAAACCAGTAAACCTTGGATGCTTAATGTCATAATGTCGATTATTCAGGTCCGTATTGACGTAACTATAACTTTGAAAGAATAATAAAATTTCCGCCTTTCAATACTGTTTATTGCTAATTACTTACAGGGACATGTTTCGGGGGCTAATACTCCCCCTTCATCAGACAGGAAAGTTTTTCCTTTGTGAAGTTTTGTTGAACAGGCTGATGAAGGGGGAGTATTAGCCCCCGAAACATGTCCCTGTAAGTAATAATCAATAAACAGTATTGAAAGGCGGAAATTTTATTATTCTTTCAAAGTTATGCTTAATGTCAAGTGACAACCGAATACAGATTTAATTAAATAACCGTATTCAGAAATCAAGTCAATTCTATCAGCAAGTTCGATATCTACTCTGGAATAAGCAAGTGCCACTAAGATCAAATCAAACTCTGTTTCGAACATACTTTGTCCCTATATTGACTTATGGGTTGGAAACATGCACAACTACCAAAAAAGATGACAGCAGACTTCAGGCTTAAGAAATGATGATTCTAAGAAGCATGCTTCAAAAAACTAGGAAAGACAAAGTAAGAAACGAGAAGATAAGAGAACAAGCTGGAATAAATCAGTCCCTGAAGGAGACCATAACTAGGGCACGTTTGCGATGGTTTGGTCACGTCAAACGTATGACAGAAGGAAGAATTGCAAAACAATGGTTACATACTGAGATTAATGGAAAGAGATCTGTTGGAAGACCTAGGAGGAGATGGCTGGACCAAGTGAAGGAAGATATCACATCCAAGGGAATCGACTGGGATGAAGTCTGGAGGGAGCAGTGGTACATGAATCCACCAAAATGGAGAGCGCTCGTAAACCACACCCGGGAAACTGGAGTGGAAACTTAATGATGATGATGATGAAACTGGCCCTTTCATCTTTTTTCCCAAAAACCTCTCATATATACACTGTGCTTCCTCTTTCTCTCCTCCGTCCACTTCTTTCCCGGTTGTCTCTCTGGGAGTTTGCTCAAACTTCTGTTGCATAAGATTTTCTTTGTATGTACTCCTGTCTGCCATGTCTTCTGTAGAGTTGTTTAGTTTCATGAGGTCTTCCACGGTTTCCTTTACCCAATTGGTTTTTAGTGTGCTATTCGTAACTATATTAACAATATTCTTGGCCAGTCTGTCTTCGGTCATCCTGGGTATGTCCATAATAATATTGCCCTTCTTTTCCTTATGTTGTTTATAATCGTCTCTGTGTGTTTGTACAGTTCTATTGTCGGTTTCTTTATCCATATTCCCTCTTTCTGAACTGACCCGTAGATCTTTCTCAGAAATGTTCTCTCTTGTTTTTCTAATTCCTTGATTTTTGTTCGTCCCTTGATTGGTGTCGTTTCTGAAGCGTATAAGGCCTCTAGTAAGACTACAGTACGATAGTGTCGTAATTTGGCATTGATGAAAATTGTATTGTAGTGGTTCCATGTGAGTCGGTATGCTTTCTGCAATTTAGCGATCCTGTCTTCATTGGATGCCAAGTTCAGTCCTGTTTTCTGTATAATCTCTCCCAGGTATTTGAAACTTTCCACTGGTGTTATTTTTCCATACTTGGTTTCCAGTGGGTGCCTGTCTTTAGATTTTGTGTCCATGAACTGTGTTTTTTCGTATGAGATTTGTAACCCTGTTTTGGCAGAGATTTCATATAACGTCTCTAGAGCTTCTTTGGTTTCTTTTCTGTTATTTGTTATAATCGCTACATCATCGGTAAAGGCTTGACATTTAATGTTGACTGTTCTTTCCTGATATTTTGCCATTTTTATGCCTTTGACACCTTTTCCCATGTCTTGATTATTTTATTCAAAACTGAGTTAAGTAGAATGGGTGATAAACCATCACCTTGTCGCACTCCTGTCTTAATTTTGAAGGGTTCTGAGATCTCTCCCATGAATTTAATTTTGGATATTTTATTCGTTAATGTTTCTTGGATTAGTTTCCTTGTCTTACTGCCTACTTTCATTTCTTCTTCTTCTTCTTCTTCTTCTTCCTCATCTTCTTCTTCTTCTTATTATTATTAATATTTACAAACAGCAAATTGTGTATAATTAACAGTGACGAGTTAGTACCGTATACAACTAATTACTTTGTAAATAGAACACCTTCTGCTCCTAATCACGGATTGCCAGGGATTGAGACTAGAGTATTACATATTACAACAGTCACTTCCTAATACACCCATCATATGTGCTTTCTACCTTCGGCGGACGAAGTGGTATTCTGTTTAAATATCGCATCTCAAAGGTCAATTAAATATTCAAAAGTCCTTATAGATGGTGTGAGTTGTTTATATCAAACTTTCTCGTGTTGGGAAACCCCTCACAAAGTCGGTAAGAAATATTTCCTGGTAATCTATACTTCTATACTAATATAATAAAGCTGAAGAGTTTGTGTGTTTGATTATGTGTTTAAACGCGCTAATCTCTGGAACTACCAGTCGGATTCGAAAAATTATTTTTGTATATGATGGCCTGATTCAAGAGGAATAGTTTAGGCTATGTGGCATTAGGCTACACCTCTCAGGTACCGGTAACCTTAGAGATTGATTTTTGTTCAGTAAGTAGGAAGAAGAAGCTCCCCAGAACGGCTTCAATAATACCGAAGTCTATTGTTGCCATGTAATGCGGGCCGCATCACTACGCCCCTATCAATGTTTTGGTGCAGAATAGCGAGCTGCTTATAAATTGCAGTCACGGGGAATAATTCGTGCAAAAAGATTTCTTAGGCCCCTTAAAACAGTTATCATCATGACAATAGTTTGCCTCTGTATAAGGGCGATGGTGTTGGTGCAGTATGTTGAGGTTATCAGCTGCAATAAGCGTTGGCGAGCTGCTTATAAATTGCAGTCCCGGGGAGTAATTAGTGCAAAAAGATTTCTTAGGCCCCTTAAAACAGTTATAATCATGACAATAGTATGCCTCTGTATAAGGGCGAAGGGGTTGGTGCAGTATGCTGAGGTTATCAGCTGCAATAAGCGTTGCTAGTAGTGGAGTAGGGGGGGGGGGGGGGTTCTAACGCACAGTCTGTTCCAAAAGTTAGTACACACTTTTTGCTTATTCATATCTCGTGAACCCATGGTCGGATTTTAACAAATGACGTGTCATTGGACTCGGGATGACGTCCTCTTTGCTATGGACTACTCGTTATATTTTTGATTTTTTTTTGAAAATTTTTGTTTTCGAAAGTTGGTGATAGTTTGAAAACCAAAGATGATAGAACGTTGTGCCATGGCCCAAACGAATGGTCTTTATGACATTTATTTTCTATAATGAAACTTTTTTACTTTTTATGTTTTTTTGAAAAAACTCGAATTTTGAAAATCCTATATTTTGGAAACTAGGTACTCTACAAAAACGTTTATTTGACATAAATGAAATGTCCCTATGCCCTCTACCCCCAAAATAAATGTCAAGTCTCTAGAGCAAAAATTTGTGTTTTGTAAGTAGTGGGATGAGGAGAGAGCTGTCCACTAACTTATTGAACCCTCCTCGTATTTGCCCCGAAGCTGATATCTCGCTAACCAATGGTCGGATTTGAACATACAGGGTGTCCTAGCACTCATAGTGATGTCCCCTACTTTCCTATAGGCTCTTTATTTAATTAAAAGATCAAAACTAAAAGGTCATCCGCTTTTAATATCTCGCGAACCAATCATGCTAGAGGCGTGTTAGACAGGTCCAAGGACTCGGGGTGACGTCCTCTCTGCTATGGATCACTCGTTATAATTTTTAATAAAATTGGAAACTCGATTTTGGGGTAAACACGTGTTTTTTGTGATTTTGCCGATATCTCACGAACCAATCATGCTAGAGGCATGTACGACGGGTCCAAGGACTCGGGGTGACGTCCTCTTTGCTATGGACCACTCGTTATAATTTTAAAAAATTTGGGAAACTCGATTTTGGGGTAAACACGTGTTTTTTGTGATTTTTGCCGATATCTCACGAACCAATAACGCTAGAGACGTGTACGAGGTGTCCTAGGACTCGGGATAACGCCCCCTTTCAAATGTGGTAGATATTTTTTTTTCCAAAAAATAATTCACAAAGGGCCTAACGCCATACATGTTGAAATAACGTTTTCTTTTTCTTTACCTGTTTATAATGTTTATGAAGCGTGGTGGTTGAGAGAGACGATACGGCTGGGTGTGTGTGTTTCAACGAACCTGTCGCTGACCACAGTGGCTGTGTTCAATAGATTAATCGATATTTCGACGGGTCGGTTTATGACAGAGCGAGCATGCGTTTTTTTTCACACATTTTACCTTTGACGTGTAAACGGTGATGAGAACTTGGTTCTATGTTGGTCGAAGCGAGTACAGAAAACACACTTGCAAACGAGCAGGAGGTGAATGTCATTTGAGCTATTTGGAAGGCGTTGATCTGACTTGACAACAGGTGCAATGGAAAAATGACCATGACGCTTGAAGGTGAAATAATCTGACCATCGTGGTGGCAGGGAAGAGCGAAAGGCATGTGAACATGTGTGAAACCACATGCACGCTAAACCAGTGACATCCTGTCTTGCTTCGTACGTGACAAAATGCAAGTTCATGTTAAATTTGATCTGCCACAGGTGTTCGCTTGGGACGTTAGCTGTCCACGTGCGCGATAACTGTTAACAAGTTACATCCTGTTTTGCTTCGTACGTGACAAAATGCAAGTTGACCTGAAATTTGATCTGGCACAGGTGTTCGCCTGGGACGTTAGCTGTCCACATGCCTGATAACAGAATGTTCAAAGCGTGGGAAAAAAAAGATTATACATGCAACGTAACATATATAAAGACATGTCGTTATCATTTCCACGCTCACTTAGGTGACTACCTTTGAACACACTGCGTTACATGAAACCCTGGTCTTGTTTAACAGTTTTGGTGTTGGTGGAAAATACTTAACCTTGTTGTGGGGTAGGTATATATTTATTCATTTATATATTTATTGATTTTTGTATAAATACATGCAATTATTTATTGATTAGGTAATTAATGATTTTATTTATTTATTTGTTTGCAGATAACGTGTATAACCTACCTGTCATGTGTCTGTGGGAAATATATTAAAGAAAGAGAAAGACAGACAGTTAGAAAAGGAAACCATTTCCACACTAGCCCACGAGACGAGAATAAAGCAAAGCATTACACGTCAAGGTGAGATTTGTTTATATATATAACCTGTTTGATTTTGTTTTGTTTATGAAAGGCATAAACTATATGGAATGGATATACTTATGGTGGTTTATTTTATTTCTTTTTAGAGTGTTGGAAAACGCTTGACCTCTGTTAATAACCAGGAACGTGTGTGTTTGAGGTCATTGTTCAGTAGTCTACAGCTGAAAACTCAGGTGAGAGTGTTCTTTCAAAATAATGTATTTTGCCACTGCTACCGATAGCCTATCTTGGGAACCCCTAAACAGTTGTTTCAAATCGCGTGTGTGCTCTAGCCGCGTAGTGAATGTTAGAAAAAGTCTGATTCCCAAAGAAATTTTAGAATCTTGTTTTGAAATTTTTAAAATTGAAATTTGTACAGTGCAAAGGTTGCATACGGCTTTAAAGGTGAATACAGAACTGGTGTGCGATTTCATATATAAAAAGAAGGACGTAGAGCATAAAGAGACATTTTATATTTGCAGTAAAATGCAAGAGCTTTTGATAGCCGATAATCTGATCTGAGTCCCGTTTACTGTACATGACGGTATTCACTACGCTAAGTGTACTCCATGTAATCGTATCGTCTCTTCTGTACTACCGTTTCGTCGGAACGCTCAATCAAAGTTCCAACGTTCACCACTAGGTATCATTGATATTTGGTAGCGAAAGTTGGAACTACTTGAAATTGAACGGAACTTGTAGCTCACCCTAAGGGTGTCCGCTGGAAGCAGCTACAGACTCAGGCGAGACAAACATGTCCTAGGTCTAGGACACTCCCGGCACTAAAAGCCATACGATAAATAATTTAAAAAAACATAGTTGGAGACTTGTTTAGCATTTTGCTCTCGATATTGTATTGAGAACTAGTGCGATTCAATAATTAGTCACATTCCGTAGATTGTTTCTAGCTAGGCTTCTATTATTATTATTATTGTGAATTTCTTTTTAAACTAGTCTGATATATACGTTTGAAAATATTTACATATGTGTGACAAACGAACAAACGAACGAAGAGGTCCGAGGGGAAAATAGTGCATCATGCAACGAGCCTATAATGGCAATAATTAAGACACGAGTATGTTTATAAAACGAGCGTAGCGAGTTTTATTATTTCCATACCAGTGTCTTAATTACCATTATAGGCGAGTTGCATACGACTGTTTATGTTCGACGATAATTATAACTTCATTATATGTTTTAACATAAATATTCATACATATCTGTGGGATTCAGTTACTTCAGTTAGTGAACAGAGCGCGCTGACTTTGCTGACTGAACAGAGCGCATGCGTGGGTCAAACCACTTCGAAAGCAAAGACCATTTACTTTGCTTGGCAATGCTATTGTTTACAACCTGCATGATGACTAGTGCCGTCCAGCTCTAGCATTCACTAATATTGTCACCAAAGTCGTTTGAAAGCAATGCGCTGTGTAGAAATTGGAGTAGGTGATATTAAGGTACAGTGCTATTTCTTTTCTCATATTCACCAGTGTATTTACGCGAACATATGGTACGGTGCACTTTCCATGTCGGTAATTAATATAGAAGGATGCTGTGTTGCTAACTTCTGGACGTAGATTCATACATTTCTTGCATATGTCATAGTATTTTCTTGTTACCGTAAAGGTTCGTGCTGATTTTGTCTTTGTGTTTGGGGTTGTAACTACAGTGGTTGATCCGATATCCAATTTGAACTTTCAAATCATGTACTTCAGTGTGGTCCAACCCGCGGCCCTCGGGCCCTTGCCCTTCTTACTGCCCTTCACTCTTCGACAGTTATAATCCGTGGCATGCCTACTTTAATTTTCACTTTCATTCATTAATGTTACGAAGAAGCCAAGTGGGAAAGGAAAGATCCCGAAAAATACGCCAGTAATCAGAATTGTCTTTCCACGTATACGTACGGCACGAGAAGCGGGCCTGCCTCCAGGCGACAACTGGTTGGCTGCCAGTAGTGATTGGCTGCCGATAAGTTCGCGATCGTTCGTGTGCTGCGGTGGATTTCCCTATAAAAGGGAGCGCAGGGCTGTTCAAAGAGGTTGTTTTTGACGAGAGAGGTTGTTCGAGAGATATAGTACGTTGTCATCGTTGTTGCGAGAGCGGTACCTAATAAGGCGGGACTTAATAAACGGCGTCTTGAAGATGAGAAACAACAATTTCAGTCAAAGTGGAAGGAAAGTTAATTTTTTGTTGAATATAAGGGAAAACCACAGTGTGTTATCTGTTCTCAAGTCTTAGGTGTTTCGAAGGGGTATAAGGTGGATAGACACTATACCAGCTTGCATGAATCAAAATACGACCAATACCAGGGATGTGCCAGAAGTTGTGTGCTTAATGATTTGAAGCTGAAACTGCAAGGCAGAAAACAAAATATCTCCCAGCTTTATGGACATATTGAGGGCTTCAAAAAAAAAAACTTGATGTAATGCAAATTGAATTGAAGGCAAATGATATGGTACACTTCCCATCTTGTCAGCAGTTGAAAGAAGGAAAAAGTGACATAAATTTTAGTATGTTTCATGAAATAATAATAATAGATATCAAGAAAGAGTTCCAGAACAGATTCCAGGATTTTGACTCCCTAAAACCAAAACTTGCACTGTTCAACAACCCCATAGATATTGAAGTGAGTGAGGTGCCCTTCGACCTTCAAATGGAAATTTGTGATCTTCAGGCAGACCCATTCTACCAGACTAAAAAGTGTGATGTCCCTGGAAATTTCTGGAAACTGATTTCTAAAGAACGTTTTCCTAAACTGTTTAAATTCTCTCTTAAGTGTTATCGCTGTTTGGCAGTACGTATGCGTGCGAAAGTGCTTTTTCTGCTCTCAAACAAATTAAATAAAAAACGAGAAATCGAATTGAAAGTGCTTCACTGGAATCGAGCCTGAGACTTTGCCTTACTGAACTTACAGTGGGCATTGATACACTTGTATCAGGAAAGCGGTGCCAATCATCACATTGATTTCTCGACTGTAAAATGAAGTGGTATATTTAACTAGTAATATTAAACTTCTTTTAATATAAATTCTAATAAATGTTTTTGAGTAAAATATGTAATACGTTTTCTTCCTGGAATGTCTCTGGCTCTCACATTCCTATACTAAAGTTTGATTGGCCCTCGAGTAACTAAAGGTAATTCATGTCCGACACGTTGGATTTTGAGCGCATGCGCGAAGGTATCCTTATGTAATTGGTCAATGAATGAGCTCTGATTGGCTGGAGAAACTGTCTCATAATGAAAAACAGTACTATAATGCCTGTGGTGGACACTCATTCATTCATTCATTCATTTATTTGCAATGGGGGGTGTGCCCCCCGGTGGCAAATTGGATATACATAACACATACATAATTATACATAACAATACATAATTATACATAACAATACATAATTATACATAACAATTCAATAACAATTATACACCAATTAAACTGGAGTATTTACACAAATAGTCAGTCTTTTCTTAAACACACCTATATGTTTGGGAAAAGGCTCTAAGACTGCGGCAGGTAGAGAGTTCCAGTTATCAATGGCACGGTTTACAAAAGAATATTTACCATAATTTGTTCGCTGTGGTCGGCCCTTAACTTTGAAAGGATGATCGCTCCTACCCATGTAAGTGGGCTTTCCCAATCGTTTGCTAAGCTCACCCCATGCTGGTTGATTTGTATACGTGTTGTACATAGCGTAGAGTCTAGATTTCATCCTCCTAGCCTCCAGTGATTCCCACCCAAGTTTCTTTAACATACGGCTCACACTGCTCCTGGGATTAAAGTCACTGAGCACAAATCTAGCGGCCTTTCTTTGTACCATTTCCAACTCATTGATGAGCCCTACTTGATATGGATCCCAAACCGCCGAGGCATATTCCAGAATAGGTCTTACAAGTGACAAATAGCCTAATTCTTTAGCAGAGGTACTACTTCCTTTTAATACCCTCATTACAAAGTGCAGGGATTTGTAAGCTTTTGAAACTACACATCCTACATGACTACTCCATTTCATATCATTCCTTACGTGAACGCCCAAATATTTGCAAGAATCTTCTTCTACAAGTATTTCCGAGCCAATGTTATATTGAAAATCCTGCCTTCGCACCTTCCCAATTTTTAAGAGACTACATTTTCTTGTGTTTATTTTCATTTTATTTACAATCGCCCACTTATAGACCAGGTTCAGGTCCTCTTGCAGCACTGCATTGTCTTGTGAGTCGTGTATCTTTCGATATATTACACAATCATCCGCAAACAATCGACAGTCACTGCGAATTCCATTTGGTAAGTCATTTATAAACGCCAAAAACAACAAAGTTCCGATTACGCTGCCCTGAGGGATACCCGACGTTACGGTAATTTCATCCGAGAATACGCCTTCAACTTTCACTTTCTGGGAACGACCCGTCAAAAGTTCTTGGATCCATAAAATTACTCTTCTATCAATCTTCGTCGAAGCTAATTTATGGAGTAGCATGTCATGCGGCACGACATCAAATGCCTTCGCAAAATCTATCACCACGGCGTCGACTGAAACTCCATGGTCTAACGATTCGCTAATGTCTTGAAAAAGTGATAGCATCTGACTCTCGCATGAGTAACCTTTCCGAAATCCATGCTGCCTATCATTAAACCATGATAATGTTTCCCACTGTTCCCTCAAGTAGTCGCAAATGAGATGCTCCATCTGCTTACAAACGATGGACGTAAGGCTAACCGGCCTGTAGTTGCCCAATTCAAGTCTGCTCCCTCCCTTAAATATTGGGACTACCGTAGCTCTTTTCCAGTCATCTGGGATTTGCGCATTGTTTATGGACACATTAAATATCACCTCCAAGTATCGTGCCACGGCCCTACCTCCTAATTTAAGTACTTCACTAACAATATTATCAGGACCCATTGATACATTGAAACGCAGTTTTTGTATTAGCTTTACAATTGCTGACTGGTTTATTTGGAACAGGGGAGCCCCTGATTCGTCGTTAAGGTCCAACACACAGCTATTGGATTTATTGAACACACTACCGTAAAAGACATTTAATTCATTAGCAATGGCCTGTTTCTCAGTAATTAATTTACCGTCACCGGACATTATCATCGACAAATTATTTGAATTTCCCTTTCTTCTCCTAACATAACTGTAAAATTTTTTCCACCCACCCCCTCCCGAACCAAGTAAACCTTGCATATAACTGTCATGAGCAGCCCTCTTTTTTAAGACGAGCTCTCTTGATAAGGACTTAAATTTCAACATATACTTGTCACTATCATGTCTTTTATTGTATAATTTCCTAATTTTCCGTTTTTGTCTCCTAATTTCTCGTGTGTAATACTCAGGGTCTGGGTTTTGTTTCAGCAATTTAAATGGGACAAATTTATCAACAGCGCTATTTAAAATTTTCAAAAAGTTAGTCCACAGGATATTAATGTGATTTCCTTCCGATGCCCATCCTACAAATAGCTCATTCAAATACCCCTGAAACTTGCCCTGATCCGCCCTGCGATACTGGAATATGATCTTTTTCGCTACATCAGAGTCTAATTTTGTAACGTCACCATATCTAATATTTAATTCAACCCCAGAATGGTCACTAATTCCTGGTACTTTCAGACAGTTAATATACAGCTCTACAGGCCTTACGAGATAAACATCTAAGGTATTATTGTCTCTAGTTGGGAAGTCAACTACTTGGGAAAATCCCCCCTCCCTTAAGAATTTATTTGCAGCGCTCTGAGCTTGACCACAGCTAGTTGACTCACCAGACCAGTCTACTTTGGGGAGGTTTAAATCTCCAGCAATTATTATGCTCTTTTTCATAGCATTACCCGTACAAGTTTTATCATACAGTGTTTCGAGGAGAGAAAAGTTATCTTTCGGTGCTCTATACGCCCCTATCACCTGAAGAGGGAATTTATTTCCTTTATCCGAAATTTGTACACATAACATTTCATGATCCATATCGGCCCACTTTAAGAAACTAGCTATATTTTTGCGCACACAAATAAATAGCCCACCACCTCGCTTCCCCCGATCCCTTCTGTACATTTCGTAGGTCCCTTGAATTATTTCGCTACTATTTATGTCCTCATATAACCAAGATTCAGTTGCAATGACAATGTCCGGAGAATACGTCTCTACAAGATTCCAAAATTCAATTAATTTATTTCCTAAACTCTGACAATTAACCTGCAGTAATCTTAGAGTCTTACCTCCGCAGCAAATATCTTGAAGTAGCTCCTTCTGTTCCCATCGGCTGGCAACCTCTGGACCTGCTCCTCCTCACAAAAGCCGGCACGAACCGATGACCCTGTCATGTAGGCTCCCTAGGTTGTAAGCGCCCCGTCGATTTAGATGCAGCCCGACTCGGGCGAAGTCACGGCCACCAATCCAGCAGTCAGCTTCTACGTACACTAATCCCAGTTGTGCACATACCCAGTCCATGCGGTCATTTACAGTCTTAACTCGCCTTAACGGAACATCTCCCCGCCGAACAATGCCACTCATTATAATTTTTGCATTTCTAAACTTGCTTTTAGCTTTTCTGCCTAGTTCGTAGAGCTCCCCCATGATGTAATCAGCTGTAGCCCTCTTCTTCAAATCGTTCGTCCCAACATGGAGCAACAACACTTTAACTTTTTCACAGTCCTCTATATTTGTTTCTTCCACTTGTTGGGCAAGCTGGTCAATTTTAATCCCCGGATAACACCGCACTTTCGCACCTGATTTCCTCGAGATATTCGCACTCCATCGTATCATCGAATCACCCATTATGATAACGTCATCCTCAGTTTGCTCCTGCACGCCCTCTTCCACACTGATCCCAGTAGAAAGCCGTTCAGTCACATCCTTCACCGTGTCTTCTGATTCACGAAGCTTAGCTCTAAGTTCCTGTATTATTTGATCCCTTGCTTTGATTTGCACCCTCAAACAGTCCGGCGTATCACATACTTTACAAAACCAATTTCCGACATCACAATCCTCCTTCTTGACCTTAATACAGCCGAAGTGAAACCATTTCTCACATAGTCCACACTCAACACCATTTTTCAATGTTTTACTGCACGTCGAACACTTTAAAACTGTCACTGGATCATTTGCCTGATTCACATTTGGAGTAACAGGCCCTGGATTCACTTCCACTCCACCAATAACTAGCAATGCAGCTATCACCAGGGCTATGAACCACAAGTTGCTAGGTCCCGTACGCACACACAAACACCGGAAATCCCGACTACCCTTCACATACCACAGTCCGATCCTCGCCCGATAACATTCCAGAGAACAACCCATTCCAGCACACCTGAGAGCTTGGGAAAAACACGACCTTTCACTTTGACTGCCAACTGCCAACAAAAACAAGAAACTCTTTGCTCTTAGCACTACATTGTATTTGACAAAAGAAGTACGATAATCGGGAGTCAGTTGTTTAGTTTTTGGTGGTATCCAGTGTCATATTCCCTACTACGAAATATAAAAAAACTAGCAGTAGTACCCGGCTTCGCCCGGTGGAATGATGATAATATTTCAGTCTCCGTAACACTCAACGTCACTGATGAAGATGATACTGACGACGACTGCTATTGAACGGGTATAATAAACTCATACTCTAATAGAAATACATATTTTTAAATTACCGGCGAGGAAGACTGTGGCTTGCCTAGTAGTATAATGGGCGTAACATCTAGGTCATTTGCCCTTTTGATGAGGATGATAATGAAGACGACTACTACTGAACGGGTAAATCAAACTTACAAACTAATGGAAATACACATTTTAAAATCACAGGCGATGAAGACTGTTGTGTTACTTAGTAGTATAATGGACGTAACATCTAGGTCATTTGCCCTTTTGATAAGGATGATAATGAAGACGACTACTACTGAAAGGGTATATCAACCTTACAAATTAATGGAAATACACATTTTAAAATCACAGGCGATGAAGACTGTTGTGTTACTTAGTAGTATAATGGACGTAACATTTAGGCCATTTGCCCTTTTGATGAGGATGATAATGAAAACTACTGTTGAATTGACACGACATACTTACAAACTACCGTGATAGAAATATTTCAAAATTCACAGGCGATGAAGACCTATTGTGTGTAGTGATTAGTGGTATAATGGGCGTAACATCTAGGTCATTTGCCCTTATGATAATAATAAGGTAATGAAAAATGACTACTAAACGAACATGGTGTAATTTTAAATCTGATAAAGGCAATTCAGATTTCTACCTTCGATGTCTTCCAAAGTCTGAACGTTATTTTCTGGCTTAGGCCTATACTCGATGCGTGTAGTGCAAGAGCTTATCGAGTACTGCTCGGGTCCAAGCTGCACGAATCGCAGATGATGACGATATATGATGACAGACGTTCGGGGGGGGGGGGGTCCCGGTCCTATTCACATTGACCGGTGAATCACTCATTCGTTCGTAACACTACAGTGGTTTGAGCAAAGACCCTGTATGAACATCAGCATTGTCAGCAATACCAGGTAACACGGCGGGGTCTGGACATTCCTCTCATGTCAACTCGCGATGAATCAGCAAGCTATTCTCACACCTGGCCCCCTCCTCCCCACTACACCCACCAGGGTCTCTCAACTTGTGGGACGTGGGTTTGCGACCACGGGACCCCAGCTGAGTCCGGCATTGCTTCTACTTACTGGTGCCGGGCTCCTTTCAGTTCTCTTACCTGTCAGCCTCCCTTGGTCAAACTCTTGTTCTCTTCCGACCCCGATGGTATCAGGGTATCCGAGGCCTAGCTACTCTTTCACTTTCCCGCCTTAATTGGCCCTTGTCTAATCATTCCTGATAGCTTCATTCTTCGAGGTGTCAGCCTTCTTTTTCTTTTCTTAATATCTCATGTCTTCTGCTCAAGACCTTCAAGGAGGAAGGGTGTGTGTAGCCCCACCACTTCTGGTGCACCCTCGATAATGCTACATCCTCAAGGGCTCATGGTTGGTGAGTTCGGGAGCTGGCAACCCTTAGGGTTTCCAGAGCGGGTCCGGTTTTACCCCTTTTTTCCATTGTCTTTGGGACGGACCCTGTCCTCTTTCCGGGAATGGAGTGGTCTGTCCGCAATTTCAAGCAGACAATGTTACTCGCAGGGTACCGAAGGGTAAGTATACAAATGTTGGTTCTGAACGGTGAAACGGTGTAGATTTGTGCCAAAGGGCCTAAATGAAGGGAATGGGGTGATCTGTCCGCAATTTCAAGTGGACAGGGTTACCCGCAGGGTTCGAAAGGGTAAGTATACAAATTTTGGTCCGGATCGGTGAAACGATATAGATTTTTTCCAAAGGGCTTAAAGGCAGGAAATGGGGTGGTCTGTCCGAAATTTTAGGTGGACAGTGATATTCACAGAGTTACAAAGGGTAAGTATACACATTTTGGTTCAGATCGGTGAAGCGGTGTAGATTTGGGTCGAAGGGCCTAAATGCAGAGAATGGGGTGGTCTGTCCGAAATTTCAAGTGGGCAGGGTTACCCGCAGGGTTGCAAAGGGTAAGTATACACATTTTGGTTCGGATCGGTCAAACGGTGTAGATGTTTGCTAAAGGGCCTAAATGCAGGAAATGGGGTCGTCTGTCCGAAATTTTAAGTGGACAGTGTTATTCACAGGGTTACATAGGGTAAGTATACAAATTTTTGTTGAGATCGGTGAAACGGTGTAGAATTGGGCCAAAGGGCCTAAATGCAGGGAATGGGGTGGTCTGTCGGAAATTTCAAGTGGACAGGGTTACCCGCAGGGTTCCAAAGGGTAAGTATTCAAATTTTGGTTCAGATCGGTGAAACGGTGTGGATTTGTATACAAAACAGACCAACAGACAGACAGACAGACAGACAGACAGACAGACAGACAGACAAACATTGAGCTTTATATATAGAGATATAGTTGTTTAATGAAAATATAAAAATACAAAATATTACAATTGGTGACCCTGACGTGTTGTGTTGTGATCAAAATGCAGGAAAAGGATTCAATTGAAACAAGGTTAGAAGCTAATAGAGTAAGTATTACGATTCCATCATTTTGGAGTGAAAAGTCAGAAGTATGGTTTTACCAAGTCGAAGCTCAATTCACAATAAATAAGATCTCGACGGAAGAAACTAAATTCAATTATCTTGTTGCTCAACTAGAGTCGAAATATGTCGAAAATATTTGGGATATTGTTAAATCTGGAGATAAAAATAAATACTCATTGGCCAAGGAGCGCATGTTAGCTATATTCAAGGAGAGTGAAGCGGTTGGTAACAGGCCTAGAACTAGGCGATTCTAAACCAAGTCAATTATTACGCAAAATGTAAGTACTAGCGGGAACAGAGATTTCCGATAAAGTTCTGAGGACCTTATGACTCGAAAAGTTACCAAATTGTATTAAAGGCTCAGGGCCGTGGAGAGCCGCCACGGGCCCTGGGGCTGGAGTCAGCCCGGGCCCCCCGCCCCCTCCCCTTCCTCTCTCTCTCTGTCCCTCATTGATAAGTCATATTCTATTATCCTGGGTTATACTGTACGAACAATAGTAATAATAATGCTGAAAATAATGACTATTGTTAATTGTTATTGTTATTGTTGGTATTGTTATAAAATTGCATAAAGTAATTTAATATTACCAGACGCCTATTTTGCATAAAATAACAAAATCCTTATAATAACACTTTACAAATCACGAGCTCGTCATTTTGCTCTTACGGGATGCTCGATCTGCGCGTCGGGAATGAATTTAATGTTTAAGACGTCAGCTAATTCTACTGGAGATTAAAATCTTCCGAGTCTGGCCGGGAATCGAACCCAGGAATCTTCGGCCTAAGCCTAGTATGTTAACCACCGGAATAATAATACCGTATTCCACATTCACGCATGTTTTAGGATACCGTATTTGTGAGTGCGACGACCATGGAAGTAGCTGTTGATTTGACTTTAACAGGGGGCAGATCCAGAGGTGGCGATGATAGGACTGCAGCCAATATGCTTCCTAAATTCCTGCAGAAATGAGACTAAATAAACAGTGGCAACTATTGACGTTTTGAATTTCAACTACAATTTGAAATGTGTATTACCCAGGAATCAAACTTGGTCCACCAGGGTGAGAAGCAAGCAGCTGGACAGCCGTGCTGTCTTGTCCCTATGTAACATGCATTATATGAAATGCTTAAGGGTGGTAAGATTACGGTTTAATTAAATACTTCTCCAGTTCTGTATTTTATTAGCCCACTTTTCACATTTTGCAAAAATGAGGAAAAAGTAGACTTATGAGATCGATCCGGGAAAATGTGTGTCTGTCTGTCTGGCTGTGTGTGTGTGTTCCACTATCAACTCCTAAACGGCTGCAGCAATCAAAACCAAATTTAGTATGAGTAAAGATGTGCACCGGAATATCTCACGTCCATATTTGAAAATGATGTCAGTGCTACCAACTGCTGAAAAATCGCAATTGAAATTTGAGCTCCATGTTGGATATCTTGTAAGGTATGAATGGGAGCTATTTCAAAATTGGCACACGTAGGCTATAGATAATAATATTTCAGTTTAATTTCCAGGAGGCCATACATGGCAGTGTTGCCAAAATGATTATAAGCCTGCTGATATGTCCAAATTTTAAATGCATATAACTTCTACACTATCAATTGGATTTCAACCAAATTTTGTATGTAATATCTGTACATAAACAGATATGATTGAGTGTATTCTTAAGAGCCACCAGGGCTGCCAACTGTTAATAATTGCTCTCTCTATTTTTTTTATCCAAATACCAATATATCAGAATGTATGCAAGCCAACAGCTTTAAACTATGCACACGTATATTCTGACATTTTAGATTAATTTTGAGTAACTTATATACGTCAGTTCTACCAACATGATTATAAGCCTGCTGATAGTACCAATTTTTAAATACATGTAACTTCTATACTATCAGTTGGATTACAACCAAATTTCGTATGTGCTATGAGTACCATAACAGAATGACTAAGTATTGTTAAGAGCAATCAGGGCTGCCAACTGTTAATAAATGCTGTCTATATTTTTTTTTACCCTAATATCAATATATCAGAAAGTATGCAAGCCAACAGCTCTATACTTTGCACACGTATAGCACCTGATATTGTAGATTAATTTGGAGTAATTAATACAAGGCAGTGCTGCCAACATGATTCTATGCCTGCTGATATGTCCAATTTTAAAATACATGTAACTTCTATACTAACAAATGGATTTCATCCAAAATTGGCACAACGAGATATAATAATATTTCAGATTATTTCTGACCAGCACACGCATGGTATTGTTGGCAACATGCTTTTACGCGTGCTGCTAGATCCAGTGTCTAACTGCATGTAACGTCCATTGGACTTCAACCTAATTTTCTATTCTGTACCTTAAGAGATGGAACTAAGAATATATTCAGTCACCAGGGCTACCAACTGTAGTGCTCTATTAGGCTGCATTATACCAGGTATATTTTGAACTAATTTGATATTTCGATATTACCAACTTAATTTTGTCATTATTCTAGATAGGTGCATATACTGTAGAATAATCATTGGCATGGAAAATAGGCTGTATAGTTCTTCACGGAACTTCTTGTATGTATTGAAATAGCGAATGCTTAAATCTTGGCTACAGTTTTAATTTAATCCACCAATATTTGCATTAATATTCAGTGTCAATTTTCTATCCATTCTTTGATAGATGCATAGAAAACAGAAACGTGTAACAAAAATATCATGGAAACAGTAATGTCCAGTACCGTAATTCTCTGGCCGTCAATATTGATCTCCATGACCAGGGTACTACCTCACTGTCAGGCAGCTACTCAATTGTTCTCACGAGGCTGAGTGCACCTCGTTCCAGCCCTCAAGTCCGCCTCTTAAATCCCTGACGGAGCCGGAAATGGAACCCGGGGCGAGTGTGAGTCAGGCACGTCGGCAATAATAATAGTAATAATAATAACATTTTCAATAATAATAATAATAATAATAATAATAATAATAATAATAATAATAATAATAATAATAATAATAATATACTCTCTAATTTCATGCCCATCATATTCTTATTTACTATTGCTTGTCAGTATGTGTTATCATCTCTGAGCATTTGGAATATATGGCTGAAACTTTTTATTTATCCCGGATGAGCTGTTTAATGACCAAATACATCTTCAGTTTGAATGTTGGTTTGTTTTGGTTTGGACTCAATACTACTAGAGCGAATGGCATGAACATTCGTATGTAAGTAGAATGCAGCAATAATAAAAATTAGGCTACAAATTGAATTTTTTTACAGAGGGATGAGGGGAGTTATAGGAAGCCTCAATTCCCTGCAGCAAGCCAATTGCGCAATCTGTATCTTTCTCTTGACATCGCAAACCCAGGTGTGAGGACATGCTGATCTGAGAATATCACACGGTGACATGTCCTGACATGTCAGGGTGTACAGTACCCTCAAAGCATAGTGGAGTGACGAAATGTTATGCTGGCTTGGGTCATAATGAAACTCGAGCTCAACTGCTGGTTTGAATCCGGCCACGGGCATGGATGTGTTTATCTTCTCATTAATTGTAAGCCCATTCAATTTCTATGATATAAGACATACATTACAATCATCTTTCCTCATCATACCTGCGTAGCGCAGCGGAAACGTTCTAGTCTGCTGTGCCGACGGTTAAAGGATCGAATCCTGGCGCTGTCAGTTGACATTTGAGGATGCGCAAATGTAAGGGAGCCGCGTGAGTAGATTTACTGGCACGTTGAAGATCCCCTGGCGTCTGTAAAAGCCTCGGTAGTTTAAAGGAACGCAAAAACAATAACATTATTACGTTATACAAGACTCATAATACAGTACAAGTAAATATAAATTACATTGAAGCTGGCCATATGGCTAAAAAACGAAGGCCAAAAGCCAACAAATATTTCTCAAAAACATCCTTCTTAGGAATTTGCGTGCAGGTTGATAGCTTATTAGCCTACTTTCGATTTTTGCAAAAAATGAAAGTAGACTTATGAGATCAACACAGGGCGAAAAAAGTGTGTCTGTCTGTGTGTGTGTATGTGTGTGTGTGAGTCTGTGTGTGTGTGTGTATGTGTGTGTGTGAGTCTGTGTGTGTGTGTGTGTGTGTCTGTGTGTGTGTGAGTGTGTGTACTCTGAATGTCTGTCCCCCCCCCTATCAATTCGAACACGGTGAATGCGAATTGAACGAAATTTGGTACAAAGGTAGCACTAGCAAAGGACACCTCAGTGTCATGTTTTATATCGCCGCCATCTTTACTAAAACTGAATGGCGGCCACTCAAACGTTCAAAACGTAAAATCAAATAACGACTAACCAAATCATCCGATCTCTACCAAATTTGGTAACAACATACCTTCGTATAGGATGCGTCTTGTGACCAAACTACAAGGTCGTCCGCCATACCATTTCAGGATGGCGGCCGTGCGAATTATGCAAACTTTATAATCCATATCATGGGACCCATCAGTTCCGATTATCGAGCCGAGAATCGTTTTAACTGTTCTAAAGGAAGAGGCACGTTCGAAATTAAAAGTTTATTTTGTAATACTATAGTGCAGACGTGATTTTAAAAAGCTGAGCTGATTCAGTAATAAGACAAGATGGCAGCGGATATCTTGTGCCTGACTTATATTTCACTAATTTGAGTATTGCATGCAATATAGCGTACTGATACAAAATAAATAATCTTTGTATGAAATGCTTTATATATAAATAATATACTCCAGTGATGAAATCGTTTAGTAAAAATCATTATTTGCTAACAAGTTCTATGTAAGTCATTTTATATAGAACGATATTCGTTGACACAATTAGCTCAGTGGTAGAGCGTTAGCCTATCGCTCAAATGCCTATGGTTCAAACCCGATCAGAGCTATTTTTTTTGCTTGAAATGTTATATGTTTATTGTTTTGTAATGACTCAGATGTTTTAAAATTAAGCGTTATATTGTGCATATTATGGTGTAAAATATATATTTAATTAAAACATAATTCGCCAGCAGATTTACTCGAGACATTTAGCTGCCAAAAAGGTAACTGCACGTCGACCTACTTATTAACTTCCAGATTTTATTGAAAAGTTTCTTCTTCTGGCCGCTAGAATGCACTCGCTCTGTTAGGATTATATTGTTCGATATTTCACCACTAGATATCACGACTAGTCTACGTGGGGCTCCATTGATTACTATACCATTGGCATTCTATGCGCATCGAATTTGAAGAATGACAAGATGATACAACGATACATTTTTACTTTTTATTTTAAAGGGTTTGTAACAGCCTATTTTGCGTTACTTGAAAATGTTATTTGAAGTAAAGAACAAAACGATTTCACATAGTAGTTTGTATACACACGTCTCTGTAGGGTCATGGAAAGATTTGTTAATTCAATTAGGGTTTTCGATTCCCGGTCAATGCATGTGAGATTTTCGAAGTGAAATGCCATGTCCTGTGGTTCGGATTCCACGTAAAAAGGAGATCCCGTGGCTCATAATCACAAGATTCACGGTCACGTAAAACTACAATCTTCCTTCCTTTTTTTTCAATTAGGGTTGTGAAAGCCATGCACAACCAGACGTGTAAAGACATGCCTCAACTCAAAGTTGCATGTTGCCCACGGCAGGTCGTATATGTAATAATAATAATAATAATAATAATAATAATAATAATAATAATAATAATAATAATAATAATGTTATTGGTTTTACATCCCTTTTAACTACTGCTGCTTTTAGAGACACCGGGGTGCCGGAATTTTGGCTCGAAGGGGATCTTTAACGTGCCAGTAAATGTACTGACACGGCTCCCTCGCATTTGCGCACCCTCAAATGCCAGCTGACTGCGCCAGGATACGAACCTGCAACCTAGGGCCCAGCAAGCGAGAACGTTACCGCTGAGCCACGCAGCCAGTCCGGTCGATTATGTCTCCAGATCCATAACATTCTTGATATACTTCTTATCTTTCTTTCTTTCTTCAATGATGGTAGCAGTTTTTATCTAGGTTGTGGCGTTTGGTAGAGGTAAATCGTTTCTAAGGTCTTCAACAAAGAATAGTTCTATTATACTCTTTGAAAATAACAACGAGTTATAACTATACTCATACATTTAGGAGAAAGTAGGCTATATGTTCTTTACTGAACATCTTGTTTTTCTTATGAGCTGTTTAATGTTCATTTTTGTGACCCCAGGTGTCCTCCCTTAAAACTACCTAATTCTAAGCAGAACAGTGGACTGGATACAAATTGCAAAATTACATGGGCGTTGCCCAAACAGGGTTCGATAGTTTAGCCATAACTTCACTAATTCCTGTCACCAGTCTATCTGTTTCCCTTAAATCGCAAACCCGACAACGACGGGTACGAAGAACTAGTCAAAGATAAAAACAAGAGCCAGAGTTTAATATCCAAACATTTCTTTATGTTTTTCTCCTTCCGAATATTAGACAACTGTTGGTCAGATCCGTCAGCGTATTTTATTATACCTGCATTTCCAAATCAAAGACTTCAAACCTATCATGGTTCACTTCCTTCAATTATTGTCTTCTTTCCCTTGTAGCCCGCATTCGATATTTATAACGGAAAGGAACACGTAAGCTAACGATTATGGGCAGATGGCCTCGTTGTTCCGCCCCCTTAAAACATCAACATCAACAACAACAACAACCATCATCAAACTAACGATGATCTTAAATAGCAATTCACACTCTGAAAATCGTAATGACTTTGAATTTGAGAATATCTTCGTTCTCATGTTAAGGCAATGGCTGTTCTTTCGGCCAAGTCAATTACTCTTTTGCAAGCCGGAGTCATTAACAACTGCGTGCTGCGTCCACATTAGAATACGTCATATTCGCAGCGTTTATCTACGCCGCTGGAGAGAACACTAGAGGCAACTCGTCTTAACAGATGGAGGAGCTCACTGCCCACAGACATGACATCAAAGGAAGAACTGGCTCCTGGCGCCGACCTACCTTATCCTGTGTGGCGGTCCCTCAACCGCTTAAGAGTGGGTGTCCCTCGATGCAAGACCAACCTAAAAAAATGGGGGATCCTTCCAGCAGACGCAGACACCTCTTGTGAATGTGGAGCTGAACTAGACCCAAGCCACCTACTTATCTGCCCCCTCCTGGACAACCAATGCACAATGGAAGATGTTCCTAGAGGAAGTAACAAGGCCATCGCAGCTGCAATTTTTTGGAAATGTTGACCGGACACGGAAATGAATGATGATCTATTTTTGCAATGCTACTAATGCTGCCAGTTGGCTTACGAAAGCTCAGCTTGTTTCCACTAAAATTGTTTAGCATACAGTATATGGCGATAATAATAATAATAATAATAATAATAATAATAATAATAATAATAATAATAATAATACATCTAATTATAATATTAATAATAATCATAATTCTACTACTAATAATCATAATAATAGCAGCAAATGAGATTTCGCAGTTATTAGGTAATGTTAGATACAAGACGTAAGCCATAAAGTGATAATCAGACAGTTAAAATGTCTTATGCGACGTGAATTCGAACCGGGGATCTTCGGATCGAAACTTTTTCAAATCGATTCACTGCCTATAGGCTACAGTCGTAAGAAATACAAGCCTCCTAACAATAATAATAATAATGTTTTCTTAGTTCTTTATAGATGAACATTTTCCTTAGTCCACATCTATTTTATGTACGATCGGCAATGGAAATACCCTAACATCACGCATCATATTTATCCGGCATTTATACAGAGCGAAAATGAATTCCAGTGTGGACGAAGATTAAATAAACTATTTTCTTACCTAGACAATGTAAATGGAGTGAGCGCACGTCACACAAAGATCATTCGAAACAAAGCAACGTGACGTTCCAAACACAGTCACAGAGGAGACTATTCAGAATTGCGACAGGTAATGATGAAATATGTTTCAAGTTTGGTATACAAACTGCACCCTTCAATAAAGCATGGTTTTGTCGAGAGTCGTCTACGGGGTCGTGTTCAGTCCTGACTGCGTTACACAGCAAAGTTAGCTTAAAACAACATGTTCTAATGAATAGAAAGGTTCACGACAGAGGCTATACTAGAAATGAAATGAATAACAAGTAGAATAAAAGAAATTTAATGACTGAAAAGGTATGTGCATAATAATAATAATAATAAATAAAACAAATCCTCCCTGACTTTCACCCCCTTAATAAATAATAATAATAACACTGAGCGGTAGGAACTCGCTCGTCACAACAAGACAATGTGAATGAAGCTTCACATAAATGATAAAATCATAACGTAAGCATTTGAGCGGTAAGAACTCACTCGCCACACATATGGATACAAGTCCATTTTTTTTTCTGGTAAAGAAGTTATATAATGTGTGGTCTACTGTTCGTTAATAAGAAATTGAGTACTGATGCGAGTCCGTTTACAACTGAAACAGACATGTTGCTTACGGAGTCGCATCTTTTAAATCACACTACGGCTATGGGACCCATCCTTAATTAATACTCTAAAACTACTACTGGCACATGCAAGATCTAATAATATAAACAGAATGAAGAATCTCCCTGAGATTCTTACTGGTGCCGGAGCACATAATGAACACAAAAGAGCATGCCAGAACTAGGCCAAAGAAAACCGCTCTCATCATAACTTGGGAACATAGCTTCGCGCACCCTAACTTGACACGGGTCAAGGACGCGTAAAAATAAACACACCAAAAATTGAACCAACAACAACAAAATACAAGCCTAACGGCTGAAAAACTATGTTTACATTTATATGAAACGCCAGACAAACACGAATTTCGGTGGCTACCTTACAATTATGGACAGCTCCCATTTAATCAAGCAATACTCATTATAACCGATCAGGTTTTTGTGAATTTAAACAACATCTTAAATTGCAGTACAGGAAGCAGGCCTGTTCTAATGACATGTCGCGTTATCTGATTGAGCGCTCCCCTACTTGCATGAGTCTCGCTGCCACATAATATCTCTCTCAGTCCGGCAAGCTCGGTGCAGTTTCACTCAGGAAACGTCAACAGATCTCGTCCATCCCCTTGGATGACGAGAAACACAAATATATACCACAAGTTCAGCCTCGCGAGGACATGAACTGGGTTGACGTGGAGCAAGTCATAATAATCGCCATGATATATTCTCGCTAGCACATCATAAAAAAATCACATTACGCACCCATAACTTGGACTGACTCCCATACACACACACTGGGTCGGCTCAAAACAGATCAACAATATCGCGTCCATAGACACATTAACAAAAATACACAACAAAAACTCGGGTGCAAAGTGCCATCCCGTTCAAATCTGCTGGAAAGCAACTATCTAAATAATCCTGATCCGTCATAAAATTCTACTCACTAATAATCTTTTACCCTCCAAATTCTATTTTTTTATCTCAAAATTAATTCAGTTCCATTTTTGTTGTAAGGCAGACCTCCGAATAATAATGCTTGACCGCGATTTACGCAAGCGAACGCGAGCATCGGCTGCGCGTCCCCGCGTAAAGTTAAACCAAATACAATCACAAAATATAAATTACGCAACGCTCGGCTAGTCCCATATTTATGTCAGTAAAACAAAAACTAATAATCTACATTACCAAGCAAGCAAACAAATATTTACAAAAAATATCCCATAATACCGTAGCTGATTTAATAAATAAATAAATTTATTTGGTACGCAATCCTTTAAACAGCGCCAGGAATACGTCTGCAGCCATCTCCTTTAAGATGTTTATCTGGTCATTGACATCTTCAGGCAAATGTCCTGCTGGTTCTCAGATCCGTTCTCGTTCTTAGACGTCATCACGTGCTGAATTAAATAAAGTTTTGTCAGATACACACACGATATAATTCCTACTATATTCACCTATCAAGTACTATATTCCTTGACAGTCTATTTGGTGAATTTCTTCGATGAACTGGTCCTACTGATAGTGCTGGGACTATAAATAAATCACTGAAGTTACACTTATAAATTGACGACACTGTTCCATGTTCACAAACATGAAAATATGCAGAGTATGAAACTTACGTCCACAGACGTACAGAAATAAGTAATGTGTGTTACGTCCTCAGACGCACAGAAATAAGTAATGAGTCCTCGAAGCATCTTGGATCCTTATAAATGACACTGACTAGGGTAGGTGTGGAAGGGGATTTATTAAAAAAATATTCCATAATAATTATCAGATTAGCATGCGATCGGTATCATTGAGTTCGTAGCAGTGTGGAGGTTACGATTATGCTGTAGCCGGCTCGAATCGATCGTGGAATTAATCTGTAGATAACTCCCGCGTTAATTTACCAGTGCGCGTTCCCAAGCCGAGTTCCCGCTAAGACAAGGCGTCTTGATATTATTGGCCCAGACTCTTGTATGTCTTTGCGCGCTTTTACATATATTCCAGCAGTAGGGAGTGGTTAACATGATGATAGACCAATTGCTTCGTAGCATTCGATTTCTTCCTTGGCGCCAATCTTCCTGGCAACAAGCCATAGTGTGCGTGCCCACGCCAACATTCGCGCTAAAAGTTGCACCTGTCCTGTGTCCCAAGAATATAAACGCATCCTCCTAAAATACCACAGGAGCTTAAACCATTGTGTCCTCTCGGCCACTGATTTCTCAATATATCCCAAAACCGTCTGGCTCTCATATCTGTTGTCTGTAGAAATGTATCAAAAGATGATGAATAATTATTAGAATCCTTTATACAGCCTGTGGATAAAGGGTTCACAACCCCCCTGCATGGAAAAAATCGAACATAACAAATAGTCGATTTTTTTACAAATACATAACATCTGTAATCCATTTCTGCCAATCCTAGAGAAATCTCCCTCTCATCAGTCCAGTCTAGCCGCCACTGTCGTTGGAGTCACAACACTTGATCGTGTTTACATCCAGCTTCCTCATTCATTCAGACATTCCGCAAACCAGCCTGCTTGACTGATCGCCTAAGGCTAGTATCTCCCCTTTCCAATGTCCTTATCGCTCTCGCTCGCTCTCTCGCTGTCGTCACCGTCAGAGCTCATTAGTGTCTGACCACAGCAGACGTTTCTCTACTTTCTCGTTCCACTGACGTACTCACTGACCCACTTATAGTTGGATGTGCAAAAAGGACGTCCATATATTTAATTTGCAGCATTATTTCTGCGTTCCCACGGTTCGCTAGTAAAATACAATTTTAAATTCGCCGCGTTATAGACAGACATTGTACCTGTACTCAATTCTTTCACTCTGTATGCGTTGTTACCGAGATTACGTACAATACAGAAGGGGCCAATAAATTTTGGACTGAACTTGTTAAATACTTTCTTCTCTGGATCAGATGTCGCTGGCTTCCGTACTAATACAAGCTCATTGACTAATAGTTCTCTGTGATACCTCTTATTTCTGACACGACGTAATCTGCGAGTCGCCTGGTTTCTCATATGGACTCTCGTTCTCTCAATTCTCAACTCATGAACAGCCATGGGATCTTGTGGGCAATTGATGATGTTGCTCCACGATCTTACTGGATATTCGTTCATGTGCAAGACCATGGGAATCTGGCCTGTCGATTCATGTCTAGTTGTGTTCATACAGGTCTTTACATCTTTGATCCTGTCTACCCACTTGTGATGTTCATTGGGAATGAAGATCCTTAAGTATTGAACCCATGTGCCATAGGGTCCAAGGAGGTCGAATCCATGTATTTGGGGAAGAAATGAAAGAAACGTACAGTTTATAATGTAACTTAGAGAAAGATCAGGCCAGGATTCTAGCCTAACATTGTGCAAGCAGCGCGGGCCAGGTGTTCGAGAGATGAGATCACGCCTCTTGACATTCAGAAGGAGCTGGTCATGAGTATTAATAACCGAGTGGAAAATTCCGGCTGTTAGACAAGGAAGCCTGACTCGGAAATCGAGCTGAGCTTGCTTAAAAACGACAACACCGCCTATGCGCCAGAAGAGGAATAATTAAATTTAACCCGTTTACGAGTATAAAAATAAGTAAACAATTACAGTACGGTGAATCATTTCGAATTAGAGATTTTTGTGTAAAGAAAAACCCTTTAATAATTGCACAGGAGAAAACTGCAAACGCAAGTAGACGTCATAGGGGATTTACCAAGGCCTGTGGAGAGGGGAGAATGCAAATGAACAGCAACACCCACACAGTTGAGGACGAGAAATTAATTAATATCTCCGAATTGCACGATCGATTCTTATGCGCAATGAGATTATTTAACATTGAGAAGACGAGCTTTTTGAAGGTATAATTTTTATAATGGTGCAACCATTATTTTAAAAGTTGGGCACGGAAAGGGCTAGAGTCATATCTTTTTGTAGCGAAAGAGTATAAAGCTCCTGGCATCACCAAGCCAAACATGCAGTCATTCCGACAGCCCGTGAGGGGGCGTAAGGCTACATCGCAGTATTAGTCCGTCCAGGGGGACGTGACGTTGGAGCATCATCAACGCAAAGTATTATTCAGTCCAGGGGACGTGAAGTTATATCAGTGCATGCAGTTACGAGTCAGTCCGGGGGACGTGACGCTGGACCATCAGTACAAGCAGTTCCAAACAGCCCGAGGGGGGCGTTGCTACGCATCAGTATTCAGACAGCCGTGTGGGGCGTCACTCTGCTTCACATCGAAGACAGTTTACCAGTACTCCTTGAGGGGAGAAACGCTGTATTACACCGCAGAATTAATATCTGATAGCCACGGGCGTCGCAGTATTAATAACTTGCGTGCCTCCATAAGGAGTTGTAAAGAAGAAATATTAAAGTATCGCCGTGTTGAAAAATTAGGAAAATCCTAGTTACAGGATTTAGGTCCGACAGTACACAAGTTTACAGTGAAAAGTTCGTAAAATATAGTCAGAGCAGGCTGCGAACGTTGGATTTAAGGCGATAGGTCTTTAAATAAACGACCGAAAATATCATAACGTACGGAAGTACCGTAATAGAAAGATAAACAGTATCTAATTTAAAGAACCCAAATAGGGAAAAACAGAGTAAGGTTCGCAACGTATTTCAGAAAAGTAGGAGTGCGAGAACCGAATAAACAAAGAAGAACGGAGACTATAGACATTATCTCCAGAAAGCAGACGAACTATTCTAAAGCACTAGACTCGAGAAGTACTAGCTGCTATAAAATAAATCCATCGATCATCGATAGGTTATCGAGGGGACCTCGATCCGAACAGACTTTCACTAGGATCGATAAACTAGATCTAAAAAAGAAGCCGTTCAAGCTAGAGAAATAGCCGGTCATTCAGAATAGGATTCGAAGAATTAGGATTCCAGGGAAAAGTAGATGATTCGAGACTTTCGTATTCTGCAGGATAGGAAGCCGACATTGAATAAATTTCACCCTTGGAAACGGGAGATTAAGAGGTCACGAGTGATAGGCTAGGAAAATACGGCCTAGTGATCAAAAGTGGTGAAGTGTAAATCTATCAAGATTGTGTGTTAAAATAATATTTTTTAGTGTTTATTGTGTGTTCTAAATGGATACACCAGTGTATTAAAAATGTTGTCAATGTTAAGTGTATTGAATATGTGTCAAGAAGTGTTTGTACATGAGATGAATTTCTACAATATGGAGTAAGTTAAAAAGGGGGCCAAAATGAAACACCGCACAAGGATAAAGGTCATGAGACGACCTTAAAAACATGTGAGTAATGAATTTCATTATATTTTGGTGTCGGGAAATGATTGTGTACAAATCCACCGGAGTTTTTGAGCAAAAGGGATGTGTTTAAATAAATAAATATTGAATAAAGAAAAACGCGGTCTGAACAATAATAGAAATTTGAGAAACTATAAATAATTATGTAAAAGAATAAATCCAGTAGAGGAAATATATGAATAAAATGTCAGTGTATTTGACGAATGTCATAAGAGCAAGCGAAATATTAATAATTATCATGAAAGATATTTAAATAAAAGTAAATTTGAGTTATATGAAAGAAATAGCTTTTGAGCTTGTGTAAAGAATGAAGATATGAAATAATAATAATAATAACCAAGTAAGGAAATATTAAATAAAGATCAAATTAATTGATGTGAACATAAGAGCGTTAGAGCTTTAATAAAAAGTATAGACATGATGTTCAAATGCATGTTCTTAAAGATAGAGAAATTTATTGTCAAAGGAAAAGAATAATATAAAAATTGAGATGTGTATCAATTGTTAATATGGTATTATCAGTTCTTTGGATGACGCTAGGCTTAAAAATAAAGTATAGCGCAAAGGAGCGCAATTAAAGTAAAATGTCACGCTAGGAACGCGTAAAAGCTAATGTACTTGGTAAATTACTTATGAGAGGTAGTTGATTGTAGCGAATTGAGAATTGGTATAAGTCCTCTATTTGTGACGTAGTATCACGAGGCCATTGTGTATGTTGTATTGAAAGGGAGCAAATGTATGGTATTGAGCGTAGGTCTTATAAGCTATAGGCTGACCCTAAATCGCATTTTGTATAGTCCTCTATATGGGAATGGTTCCCGAGGCATGTGAAGAGATTCGAACTCAGAATCCTCTTATTGTGAAAGCCCCTTTATTATTCGTCGTAGAATGTGTATAACTCTTCCCCAATCAATGAGGACCTTTCATAATTAATAAATGCCAAGATTACGAATGTGGTTTATGAGCCCAATAATATTGTTGAATGTAAACGAGGAGTAGAATGCCAGGTCTCCCCAGAGAACTGAGAATGAACGAAAAGCTGTTTGTAAAAGCATTAAAGAGAGCTCTAGCTTAGACTAGACGGGAGGGTTCCCGCATAGTCATAAATAACTCTCAAGTATCACGGTCAGACCCTTGGAGCAGGAGGGGTGTCTGAAGGCCGTCTTGTAAGGAGTAATGAATACACCGTGAGTGTTTAAAGTTGTTAACGACCCGGGCGTTGAACCGAGGTCCTTGTAGATTGATATTTCCGCTTGCCTGTTCAGATCATAGTTTTTATGTGATAATGGTCTTATAAGACATATGAGATAAATAACAATCCCTATTGTAATGTTGTATGGAAGTAGGATTCCATGAGTTAATTGAAGGCAACTAGGTTCCGGGAGTGACCATAGTTTTTTGACTGTGTCAAGTAATCTTCATACTCTGGAGTATACAAGTAATTTCCTGATTACCTTGATGTATTTGTAAGGTTAGAGAGAGATGATAAAAGCTGAAAACATGTGAAATGCCCAAATATTGAGTTAGATAATTAACATGTAATTTTAAATGTAATTATACATTTGTTTTGATGATTAAGAAAATATTAAAAAAAGTAGTTTTTGAGGTGTACAAAGAATGACACCATTATTACAGAAAAGCATTGAGCCAAAAGAGCTCGGAGTTATATGAAACTTACAGTTGATGCTTTATGGAAGTAAAAATAATTAGGAATTGTTGGTTGATATGGAAACCAGATGTTTTAATATAATATTTGTTTTATTCTTATGTTATTCCTTGTTCATTTGGAACAAGTAGATGATTATGGGTCAGTAATTTAATTGTTTAATTGTTTGTAGCGCCATAATTTTGATTAATTAAATGTGTTAAAATAGGAGTTGATTTTGTTGTTATTTTTGCAAGTGTATCCTCTAATTAATCCAAAATATGTGAGTCACAGTGTGGGTGAACTTACCGCTACCCCGAACATCCCGAATTGAGCTACGCCGGTATACTGTGATTTGCATATTTCTTGCTAAAAGGGCACAGTATTTAGTAACACATTTTATAGCGCGCTCGCTTGGATTAGCTTGAGGGTGGCGAATGCTACTAAACATGTGTTTTACATCCAAGTCCTCCATACCTTTCTTGAATTCGGCACTCGTAAAATAGCTTCCGTGGTCCGACAATATGAACTCTGGTTTTCCAAGGATTGGAATAACTCTATTTCGAATACGACTGAGTACTTGTTTCGATGTAGTTTTCTGAATGGGACACAATACGACAAACTTAGAAAATACATCAATACACACTAGTAAGTGACGGCAACCTCGCCTACCTTTCGGGATTGGACCGAAACAGTCCAGGGCCACTAGCTCGCAGGGTTTCTGAGGTAGCAATGGTCTAGGATACTGCCTCATTAAGTAATTATTCGGCTTCGTCCTCTGACAAGGATCGCACATCTTTATTACGTCACAAATGGTAGTCCTCATTCGCGGCCATGTAAATGTTTCTCCAATGGTCGCCTGTGCCTTGTCTAATCCCACGTGACCGAAGCTTTCATGTATGTGCCAAGTAAGTCCTCTTTGTAATGATGCAGGTACCATAATACGTAATTTGGTGTGTTCTTCATCTATCCATTTATGCAGTAAATTGTTAAGGTAGACATATCTTCCTTCTCTGGCTTTTGCTTCTCTGCAGGCCGGGGTTCTTGCTGGTAACTCCTTCTTAAAGTACTGGATCATTTGGTACATCCACGGTTCTGCTTCCTGCTCTCGTCTTATCTCCCGTAATTCCATCAAGAATGCATGGTCCTTTGCTGTTAACTCAATATTCTGTACTATCGCTGTTTCTTCGGTATCAGGCTCGGGGTTCCTGCTTAATACATCCGGAATTACATTCATTTTTCCTGGGCAATGCTCAATTTCGATGTTAAATTGTTGTATGTAGATGGACCAACGTGTCACACGCTCGCTAGCCATAGATGTCTTGAACAAGAACGTTAGTGCGTTGTGGTCTGTTCTAATAACAATGGGGTAACCATACACAATTCGTTTCCATTGTTGTAACGCATGAAGTATTGCCAACAATTCGAGTTCCGTGACCGTATAGTTGCGCTCGTGTTTACGCAATCTGCGGCTCACAAATGCTAAATAATCACGACGTTGAAGGTTAGCTGGATCTTCTTGGTATAACATTGCTCCTATACCAACCATGGAAGCATCCGCTTGGATAATAAATTTCCGTTGAAAGTCTGGATAACCTAGTTTGATACAATTTTCCAGTAATAATTTTGTCTCTTGAAATGATTTCTCACACTCAGCGTTCCAAAGCCATTTGTTGTTCTTCTTCAGCATTTCCTGCATAGGTGCTACGGTTTCAGTATATCCTGGGCAATTTTCCTTAAAGAAACCCGTCACGCCAAGGAAAGCTCTGATATGTTTCACTCTCGTTGGTGTAGGGAAATTCTTTATCGCCTCTATCTTGGCAGGGTTTGGTCGCACTCCCTCCTGGTCAATGATGTGCCCCAAGTTTAAAATCTCCTTCTTGAAGAAATGGGATTTCTTCAAGTTGACTTTAAAATTTGCAGTTCTAAGGTTGTCCAAAAGCTTATCCAAATTTTCCATATGTGTCTCAATGTTATCTGAAGCCAGGAGTATATCGTCAATATATCGTACCGTCATTTCCTTCACTTCTTCAGTCAGGTTCCGATCCAAGGCTCGAATTAATGCGCATCCAGCAGTTTTAACGCCGAAGGGCATGCGGACGAAGCAATATGTCTGATTATCGAGACAAGAAGCCAGTAAGAAGCTGTGACTTCTCATCCAGTTCGAGATGGTGAAACGAACTCGTCAGGTCTACTGATGAATAGATGCTCTTGTTCTTAAATCCTTTTAAGACGTCTATGATGATTGGCGCTCTGTCATACTCGGGAAAAATAAGGCGCATGTTTAGATTTCTGTGTCTAGACAAAGTCTAATGGATCCATTTGGTTTTGTTACTGCCAAAATCGCATTTAAATAAGGTGTAGGAGTCTTCTTAATCACTCCAGCTTGCAACATATCATCAATAATCCGTTTTACTTGCTCCCGATGTTTTTCTGGTATAGGGTACAATTTGCTTCGAAATGGGGACCAATCCTCAACCTGCATAGAATACTGAAAGTTTATTATCTTCCCTGGAACTGTGTCAAACACTGCCTTGTGTCTTCTTAAGATCTCCTCAAGTTTCTTCCTATGTTCCACCCCTAGTTGTATGTCACTGAGCCGCTCCTGTAATAGTTCTTCAAACTGAGTATCGCCGTCCTCTCCTTCTGCTAGTAAGGCCCATATCTCCTGAGAATCACTCTCTTCATTTAATTCCACAACAGCCACATCTATAAGGTCATCTTCCGCCTTTCGTGTCTCCTCTTCTGTCTCTTCTGCTATTGCCTCCAATGCCCATGAACTCACGTCTTTCCCTGTAGTGATTTCATCCATGTGTAAGCCCACATCCTTCAGTTTATCAAACTCCTTAAAACTGACTGTATTATTGTGCAAATCTATGACTGCCTGGTAGTCACAAATGAAATTTGCACCCAGAATAATGTTAAAATTCATTTTAGCCATTATGATGAAAGTCTGTCCAAATATATGGTCTAATATATCCAATTCTATAAATGCCTGACGTTTGCAAGTGACGGTGCGTTCAGGAATAACGCCCCTCACCTTGAGTTGCGGTACTGGAATCACAGGAATATTCTGACTCCGTCCCAACTCTCGAACCAATGCCTCCGATACAAGACTGATTTGTGACCCCGTGTCAACCAAGCATCTCACGTTAATTCCACCAATCTTGGCATAGATAATAGGTAATTGTTTGATATCATCGTTCCGTGGTTTTACAATCTCCTCCAGGCAATCTTCCGGCAAAGCTATCCATTCTTGTATGTGTACCATGACCCATCCTTCTTCACGATCCGGCTGTTGCTCTCTCAGGGTGAGTCCTTTTTCAATTATTGGGATTTTTTTACAACCCCCGCGACTACCATCATCCTTCTGTCGCGTATTTTCCTGGCGTTCTTCCTGCTTCAATAAACTCTCGGCCCCCTCAATGTGAGTATCTGGATTTGACCTCCTATTTATTGCATTTTCCCAATGTTTTTGTTCGTCCCCTCCATTAGCGTGTAACTCTTCCAGGTAGCGCTGCGATTCGGCGTGCCTGTCATTCCAATTATTTCTATAATTCTGATAGTCCCCCTGGTTCTGATATCTTCTTTCACGCCACTGTCGATTATCATTATTGTTATTTTCATAACGTCTGTAGGGTCCCTCATTTCTCCTATTATTTCTCCATTGTTGGTATCCTCGCTGCTGATACCTATTGTTGCCCTGGGTCTGTCTATCATTGTTGTTTTCATGACGCTGGTGTGACCTATTTTCGTCACCCTCCTGACCTCGTCTTGGTGTTGTTGACACACTTGTATTTGTGGCCTGCGACCTGGTGTGTATTTGAGCGGGTTTAACCACCTCCGTTGTGTTTACAAGTTCCAGCTGTCGTCCCCCTCTTTGCTGCAAGTAAGATGTTGTCTCGTCAATCTGACGTAAGATTTGTTCGGCTCGAGCCGCTGTGTCCACGTTTGCTGCTACTAAAACCTGCTGAACATTTACTGGCAACTGCCGTGCAATCGTCATAACCAGATCCGATTCTTCTAAAGGGTGATCCAGATCCCGAAATGTTAACAATTGTAGCGAAAAGAAATCTGAATATTTCGTCTGTTGAGTCGACTGATATTTTCTCGAATAAAGTTCCATCCTGAGACTTTGTTGTAGAGAAGCCGACCAGTACTTTTTACGGAACGCAATCTTGAAATCATCCATACCTCCGAAAGTATACTTGAAGCTCAAGAACCACGTAAGTACATTTCCCGAAAGAAATCGTTCCATCAGTCTTAAACGACGCGCGGGCGGTATATTATTATCATTAAAATAGTTATCCATCTCTTTAAGATACGCCTTCGGTGTGACACCAGAATTTTCTGTGAATTTATTAGGTTTAAATTCATTTGATCGAATTACTTGTACGACTTGAGGGTGCTGATAGCCATGTTGAGGGGTAGAGGTTCCTCCAACGTTGTTGTGAAATCCCTCTGTGTTAGTCGTTAATGAGCTGCCTGTCAGTCCGTGGCCACCTTCCGCGCTAATTGCCCCCTGGCTCGTTGTGTCAACTTCCTTATCTTTAGTGTGCTCTGTCTGAAATAACGTGTTCTGTCCTAATGAGCGCAACTCTGCCTTTACGATTCTGTCCGACTGTTCTTTCATTTTATTCTTGATTTCTTCCTCAAGTGCTTTAATGCGCGTATGATTATCACCGACGGTCTTTATGATTGTCAACCGTTCTTCTTTAGATTCGCTGCTCATCTTACGCCAATCCTTTCTGATGCTATCTTTAATCGCTCCCAGTTTTTCTTCCAACTGCTGTTTCGTGTCCTCCTGATTCGCTTCTATCTTCTCAAGCCTGTCTTCTAGACGTAGATTATTCTCATCTATCGCACTCTTTAAATTATCCTGGTCCGATTCTAGGTTTTGCCATCGCTCTGCTGATTGTATTTCTAATTTATCCATGTCCTTTATTAGGCCCGTAATGCTTTAATTTACTGCTGACAATTGTCTCTGGATAAACGTAGAATCCTCCTCCATTTTATCAAATCGCTTTTCAAGACCATCCTGTGCCGTTTTAACCTCACTGTTATTTACCGTGCATGCTAATTCTATCTGAGCTAGTTTTGCTAATACAGTTTCGTCCAAATCATTTAATTTACGGTTGAAGGTATCCTCTAATTTTTGTATCTGACTTAGCTGTTTGTCATTATTCTTACTTATATCAAGCGCGAATTGAACCATCTGCTGTGTAGTGTATTATTTCATCTCCGCAGATAATGTGGCTAACTGACTCATATTTCTACTTTCTTGCGCCTCTAACTGTTTGTTTATATTTTCATTTACTTGCGCTTGTAATGAATTACCCTGTTCAATTAATTTAATTTCTAATGACTCACTCTGTTCAAATAATTGTGCCTTCTGTTTAGATATCTTAGTGTCTAATTTTTCACTCTGTTCAGCAAGTTGTGTTTTTATAGTATCATTCACTTGAGTCTGGAATGACTCATTCTGTTCAGCTAATTGTGTCTTTATAGTGTCATTCATTTGAGTCTGGAATGACTCATTCTGTTCAGCTAATTGTGTCTTTATAGTGTCATTCATTTGAGTCTGGAATGACTCATTCTGTTCAGCTAATTGTGCATTTTGTTCAGATAATTTACTGTCTAATCTTTCACTCTGTTCTTTTAATAGTTTCTGGGTCCGTGCCGTGGCACTTTCAATAATCGCCTGGATCTCTGCGACTGACGCCATTTTCACACACAAAAATATATATATCACCGAGAAGACAGGAGGATGGCATGCAAACGTCTCCCTGACACACACATATATAATTCTTGACATACATTTACTTCACTTGACCACATTCAGTTCATTTAAACTTATTCCCTTTACTCCCGCAAATCAATCATCACTGAATGGTTCTAATTTTACTTAATACATTTTTAACCCCGCACATATTCAGTCATAAATTACTATCCAGATCTGATGTTACCGCTGACTAGTTAACTAAGTATTAATTGTCATTTAAGGCTACCAGCCTCCTAACTTATTCATGAGTTTGACTTTCTAAACAAATCTAATTTTATATTTAATCAATGGGCGCCCGATTTCACGTACATTACTTTACTAATTACATCAATAAACAAAACGTGAATCGTATTTTAACTTGCAAACTCGTGATTCAACTGTATATTCCATTTTCTTGGCGGCACTTCTCTTCGCCGTATTTACGTTAATAACATATCACTTCCGGTGATCTCAAACAGTCAAAAACAGCGAAACACCACATGTAGGGTAACAGCTTGTTTATGATCCGCTAGAAAAGCCCAAAACAACGAAACTCTCCACGGTATGACACCAGCTTATCTATGCTGTCTATCCCCCGTGTTCTAGCAGTTAACTAGCAACGAACTAGCCCCGCTTGGCGCGCCAGCTTGTCTATGCACCCTTCAATAAAGCATGGTTTTGTCGAGAGTCGTCTACGGGGTCGTGTTCAGTCCTGACTGCGTTACACAGCAAATTTCGCTTAAAACAACATGCTCTAATGAATAGAAAGGTTCATGACAGAGGCTATACTAGAAATGAAATGAATAACAAGTAGAATAAAAGAAATTTAATGACTGAAAAGGTATGTGCATAATAATAATAATAATAAATAAAACAAATCCTCCCTGACTTTCACCCCCTTAATAAATAATAATAATAACACTGAGCGGTAGGAACTCGCTCGTCACAACAAGACAATGTGAATGAAGCTTCACATAAATGATAAAATCATAACATAAGCATTTGAGCGGTAAGAACTCACTCGTCACACATATGGATACAAGTCCATTTTTTTTCTGGTAAAGAAGTTATATAATGTGAGGTGTACTGTTCGTTAATAAGAAATTGAGTACTGATGCGAGTCCGTTTACAACTGAAACAGACATGTTGCTTACGGAGTCGCATCTTTTAAATCACACTACGGCTATGGGACCCACCCTTAATTAATACTCTAAAACTACTACTGACACATGCAAGATCTAATAATATAAACAGAATGAAGAATCTCCCTGAGATTCTTACTGGTGCCGGAGCACATAATGAACACAAAAGAGCATGCCAGAACTAGGCCAAAGAAAACCGCTCTCATCATAACTTGGGAACATAGCTTCGCGCACCCTAACTTGACACGGGTCAAGGACGCGTAAAAATAAACACACCAAAAATTGAACCAACAACAACAAAATACAAGCCTAACGGCTGAAAAACTATGTTTACATTTATATGAAACGCCAGACAAACACGAATTTCGGTGGCTACCTTACAATTATGGACAGCTCCCATTTAATCAAGCAATACTCATTATAACCGATCAGGTTTTTGTGAATTTAAACAACATCTTAAATTGCAGTACAGGAAGCAGGCCTTTTCTAATGACATGTCCCGTTATCTGATTGAGTGCTCCCCTACTTGTATGAGTCACGCTGCCACAAATATCTCTCTCAGTCCGGCAAGCTCGGTGCAGTTTCACTCAGGAAACGTCAACAGATCTCGTCCATCCCCTTGGATGACGAGAAACACAAATATATACCACAAGTCCAGCCTCGCGAGGACATGAACTGGGTTGACGTGGAGCAAGTCATAATAATCGCCATGATATATTCTCGCTAGCACATCATAAAAAAAATCACATTACGCACCCATAACTTGGACTGACTCCCATACACACACACACACTGGGTCGGCTCAAAACAAATCAACAATATCGCGTCCATAGACACATTAACAAAAATACACAACAAAAACTCGGGTGCAAAGTGCCATCCCGTTCAAATCTGCTGGAAAGCAACTATCAAAATAATCCTGATCCGTCATAAAATTCTACTCACAAATAATCTTTTACCCTCCAAATTCTATTTTTAATTTCAAAATTAATTCAGTTCCATTTTTGTTGTAAGGCAGACCTCCGAATAATAATGCTTGACCGCGATTTACGCAAGCGAACGCGAGCATCGGCTGCGCGTCCCCGCGTAAAGTTAAACCAAATACAATCACAAAATATAAATTACGCAACGCTCGGCTAGTCCCATATTTAATTGTCAGTAAAACAAAAACTAATAATCTACATTACCAAGCAAGCAAACAAATATTTACAAAAAGTATCCCATAATACCGTAGCTGATTTAATAAATAAATAAATTTATTTGGTACTCAATCCTTTAAACAGCGCCAGGAATACGTCTGCAGCCATCTCCTTTAAGATGTTTATCTGGTCATTGACATCTTCAGGCAAATGTCCTGCTGGTTCCCAGATCCGTTCTCGTTCTTAGACGTCATCACGTGCTGAATTAAATTAAGTTTTGTCAGATACTCACACGATATAATTCCTACTATATTCACCTATCAAGTACTATATTCCTTGACAGTCTATTTGGTGAATTTCTTCGATGAACTGGTCCTACCTTTAGTGCTGGGACTATAAATAAATCACTGAAGTTACACTTATAAATTGACGACACTGTTCCATGTTCACAAACATGAAAATATGCAGAGTATGAATCTTACGTCCACAGATGTACAGAAATAAGTAATGTGTGTTACGTCCTCAGACGCACAGATATAAGTAATGAGTCCTCGAAGCATCTTGGATCCTTATAAATGACACTGACTAGGGTAGGTGTGGAAGGGGATTTATTAAAAAAATATTCCATAATAATTATCAGATTAGCATGCGATCGGTATCATTGAGTTCGTAGCAGTGTGGAGGTTACGATTATGCTGTAGCCGGCTCGAATCGATCGTGGAATTAATCTGTAGATAACTCCCGCGTTAATTTACCAGTGCGCGTTCCCAAGCCGAGTTCCCGCTAAGACAAGGCGTCTTGATATTATTGGCCCAGACTGTTGTATGTCTTTGCGCGCTTTTACATATATTCCAGCAGTAGGGAGTGGTTAACATGATGATAGACCAATTGCTTCGTAGCATTCGATTTCTTCCTTGGCGCCAATCTTCCTAGCAACAAGCCATAGTGTGCGTGCCCACGCCAACATTCGCGCTAAAAGTTGCACCTGTCCTGTGTCCCAAGAATATAAACGCATCCTCCTAAAATACCACAGGAGCTTAAACCATTGTGTCCTCTCGGCCACTGATTTCTCAATATATCCCAACACCGTCTGGCTCTCATATCTGTTGTCTGTAGAAATGTATCAAAAGATGATGAATAATTATTAGAATCCTTTATACAGCCTGTGGATAAAGGGTTCAAAACGAAAGAAGGCTGACAAGTAAGTTAAATTTAGAACCGAGGTATGCGCCCCTCACCTTAGGTACATATTCTGAGAACTACGGTATTGTATGACTACGTTCGGGTGCTCTGGTTCAGCTGTTTCCAGGGTGCTCTGACTAAAGTATTTGACCTAGCCTATGTTATTGTTCTTACGCCATTTTGCACAGACGTTGATTGTTTCATCAAATAATTGTCTGTGATATATTTTGGTCATGAAAGGAATACTTTGTCCGGCCGGGCCCCCCTCCCAGGGCCGGGCCCTGGGGCTGTCGCCCCGCCTGACCCCCCCACCCCTATCGTCGGGCCTGTAAAGGCTGATAGGATGGTTGAAATGAATACCAGTTCCGAACTGTATTCTGCGAGTAGTAGTTCCGGTAACGTCAAACGTCAAAGAACAGCGATCGAAAGATGCAGCAACTAAGGATGACGTTATGAACAAGATTTCAGTGTTGGAACAGCAGATTGCAGCGCTATCAACTGAGCACCGTTCTAGATCTCGGAACCGCAGTCCCAGATACGGTATCGAAGTTTAAGTCGTCATAACTCGAGAAGGAGATACAATCCCATGGGAAAGATTTGCTATTTTCATTTTCGGTTTGGAAATAAATGTGACCCTACAAAGTGTATACAGCCGTGCAGTTGGGAGAAAACGGAAAACTCGACAAGCAGTAGATATAGCGGCAAGCTCTGCTGCTTCGGACGTAATTAATTAATTAATTAATTAATTAAATACCGACTATTTGTCAAGGACAGAAACACGGATTTAGCTATTTGATCGATAGTGGGGATGATGTATCGATATTTCCCGCGCGGGCAAACGATAAAATAGACAATACTTATAAATTGTATGCTGCTAATGGTACAGAGATCGCCACTTATGGTATGAGAATTTGTAACCTTGACCTGGGACTCCGCCGTCAGTTGAGGTGGCCATTTATCGTTGCAAAAAACGAATAAGGCTATCATAGGTGCTGACATTTTGAATAACTTCAAACTGCTAGTCGACATTAGTAACATGAAGTTAATAGATGGAGTGACTCAACTTTTTGTCCAAGGTGACGTCACAACAATCTCGAACGAAAACGATATTAGCACTATGAGAAAATGAAAATCCACAGCCTGCTTCCAGTCTCCGACCGGGTCAGGAATGGAATGAATGAAGCCCCTATCTAGCGGCGAGGATATGAACTTTGCCGGCTGCCGAGGCCTGACGCACTCCTCTGGGAGCAATGATTAAATGAATGACATGAAATGAAATGATAGTGGAGAGTGTTGCTGGAATGAAATTCTGACAGGGAAAACCGAAGTACCCGGAGAAAAACCTGTCTGCCTCCGTTCTGTCCAGCACAGATCTCACATGGAGTGACCGGGATTTGAACCACGGACCCAGCGGTGAGAGGCCGGCGTGCTGCCGCCTAAGCCACGGAGGCTTTTTAGCACTATGAGCAAACACTCAAAATATTCACACATTAACTCAGTATCCTGAAATTACAAAACCAAGTCTGACACCTAGCAACATAAAGCACGATGTGAAGCATTACATAACCACTACTGGTTCGCCAGTATTTAGTAGAGCTCGTTCCCTAGATCCAAAACGTTTAATAACTGCCAAGAATGAGTTTAAATTCATTTTGAACAATGGTATTATCAGACCTTCTAAATCGCAATGGGCCAGTCCACTCCACATGGTGAGCAAAAAGGATGGAAATGTGCGTCCTTGTGGTGATTACAGGTGGCTAAACGAACGAACAATACCTGACCGATACCCAGTACCGAGGATAGAAGATTTCCATTATATTTTAAAGAACAAAACGGTTTTCTCAAAAATTTACTTATTTAAAGTCTATTTCCAAATTCCAATTGCAGAAGAAGATAAACCGAAGACAGCTATAATAACCCCATTCGGTCTCTATGAATTTAATGTGATGTGTTTTGGGCTGAGAAATGCACCCTCTACTTTTCAGCGGTTTATTAATGAAGTATGTTATGGACTAGATTTTGTATTTCCGTATTTGGACGATATCTTGATCGCATCGTCATCACATGAAGAACATGAGGAACACCTGAAAACACTTTTGAAAAGACTAGCGAAGTATGGACTGCGTATTAACATGTCCAAATCTGTTTTTGGAGTTAACGAATTAGGTTTTCTGGGATATTGGATTACTTCCGAAGGTTCCAAGCCTTTGCCAGAGAAAGTTCAAGCAATACCTGATTACAAACTACCCAAAAATATCCACGAACTTCGGACCTTTTTAGGCATAGTTAACTTTTATCGACCATACTTGAAAGATGTGGCTCAGACTCAGTCACTTCTTCATGATTATCTCAAAGGCGCAAGAAAAAGAGACAAACGACAAATTCAGTGGACACAGGATGCAAAGTCAATGTTTGAAAAATGTAAACAGTACATAGCCAATGTTGCACTACTTACTTTTCCTGACCCTGAACGTCTACTAGCATTGTGTACTGATGCATCCAATATTTCTGTCGGTTCAGTACTTCAACAGTATGACAATGGTAATTGGATACCAATAGCATTTTTCTCTAAAAAGCTAAACGAAACACAAAAGGCCTACAGTACATACGATCGTGAACTTCTTGATTATATTTCTTTCAAACAAGAAATTCAAACACCTATTGGAAGGTAGGATTTTCATGGTATTTACGGACCACAAGCCCCTAACCTATGCTTTCAAACAAAATAATGAAAAGGCATCTCCAAGGCAATTCCGACAACTACTGTACATTTCCCAATTCACTACAGAAATTCATCATATCAGCGGGATGGATAATGTCGTTGCTGATGCAATGTCAAGAATGGAAGAAATTGCGGAAATTAATTATGAAACAGTCGCTGAAGATTAAGTTGGAGATAAAGAATTACAACAATTCTTAAGGGAAAGCAAGTCCTTGCAGTTTAAAGAATGTACTCTTCCTTCAGGCAAGACCATTTGGTGTGATACTTCCACCACACAAATCAGGCCTTTCATTCCTAAATCGCACAGGCATAAACTATTTCAACAAATGCATAATTTAGCCCATCTGGGAGTAAAATCTACAGTAAAGCTCATGACTTCTAAATTTGTATTGCCAGATATTCGCCGTAATGTTCAGCAATGGACAAGGTCATGCGTCAACTGCCAGAAAAATAAAGTTACTCGTCACACAAAAACACCATTGGGCAAGTATGAAGAACCAGATGAGCGATTTAGCGTAGTGCATATTGATATTATCGGACCTTTGCCTCCTTCAAACGGCATGATTTACTGCCTTACTTGCATCGACCGTTTTACCTCATGGATGGAAGTGGTGCCCTTACCTAACATAACAGCAGAAGCAATAGCCAAAGCTTTCTATGAGCATTGGATTACTAGATTTGGCACTCCATCTCGCGTCATAAGTGATCAAGGCGCTCAATTCAAGTTCGAATCATTCAAGAGTCCTACCAGGATGTGTGGAGTAGAAATGCGACATACTACACCTTACCATCCACAGTGTAATGGCAAAATAGTACGTTTACACAGGACCTTAAAGTCAGCACTCCGAGCTCACAACTCAATACACTGGACCGATACGTTACCAACTGTTCTGCTTGGTTTACGTGGAGCAATACAGGAGGCTACCAATTCTTCAATAGCACAAATGGCGTATGGAAAAACTATTCGATTACCAGGTGAATTTTTTGAGGAACAATTTCCAAGGGGTGACCCAGCATCGTTTGCATCACAACTACAAGAGAGAATGTTATTGGTTAAACCAACTCCTCCTAGACACACTAAAACACTACCTGTTTTCATTCATAAGGATCTGATGTCATGTTCTCATGTCTTCGTGAGACTTGACAGAATCAAAAAGCCACTGGAACCCTGCTATGAAGGACCTTATATTGTAGTAAGGAAATGTGAGAAATACTTCGCCATCAATATTAAAGGCAAAGTAATCAACATATCAATGGACTGACTCAAACCAGCTTATCTATTATCGACAGAGGCTGAACTGGATAAAAAAAGAAGAAGACACGCATTCAGACAAAATACCCCAAGAAAATCTAGTGCCACATAATTCTAACTTTAATATGCGGACAACCAAATCAGGAAGGAAAGTAACATTTCCCAAACGGTTTATGGATTGCGTGATTAATGACGAACTAAATCCATGGATTGTGTAACCTAAGACGGTGATTTCAATATTCAGTGTAATATGTGTCTTATGTTTCAGTGTTGTGTTTTGTTTATGTATACTACTATTTTATAGTTGTAATAGTCCTTACTGGTTGGGGAGTGATGTGGTGGACACAAAAACAAGAAACTCTTTGCTCTTAGCACTACATTGTATTTGACAAAAGAAGTAAGGTAAGGTAAGTAAGGTAAGTAAGGTAAGTTTTTGGTGGTATCCAGTGTCATATTTCCTACTACGAAATGTATAAATAAATATACAAAATATAGTTGTTTAATGAAAATATAAAAATACAAAATATTACAGGCTCGTAAATGTCCTTCTTTTCGTTGTTGACTTCATCTGGCTGCTCGGCATATGTTTCAAAACGCACCGTTGGATCAAATATACATCCATTTTTCTTATCTTCCTTGTAGGCTATTTGTCAATGCACCTGGTACTGCTTTGCGTGGCTGGCCCTAAAACGTCTTCATGAACCACGAAACCAACAACCCTCAGACTCTCCGGAAAGATGGATCTCACTGATGTCTTGTGTTATGTATGGACCTTGCCAAAATTGCAGAACCCAAGGACATGAGGGAGATTTTCAACCTCGTTACCACAGCGGCGACAAATAGTGTATCCGTACGAAATGACGAGTTACCAGCTTGACTCATATAACATTGGATACATATGTATTACAGTTTTATTTTTATCATATTTAACAACAAATTATAGAATTCTAAAATTCATTTATACATGTGCACTGCCGTACACGATCAAACCGTTTGGATCTGTATAATCAGGGATACCACACAAAAATCTTTATGTTTCAATATTCAGTGTAATATGTGTCTTATGTTTCAGTGTTGTGTTTTGCTTATGTATACTACCATGTTATAGTTGTCATAGTCCTTAATGGTGGGGGAGTGATGTGGTGGACACAAAAACAAGAAACTCGTTGCTCTTAGCACTACATTATATTTGACAAAAGAAGTAAGGTAATAGAGAGTTTTTGGTGGTAACCAGTGTCATATTTCCTACTACGAAATGTATAAATAAATATACAAAATATACTTGTTTAATGAAAATATAAAAATACAAAATATTACATGACCATCATTATCATACAGTTTTCTGACGTATAATATTTACATTTCGACATCGTCGAACATAAACTACATTAAAGGTAAGCGAGCAAAACTTAAACAAGCTGTACAAATCAGGTTGCTAATTAAAAATAACGAACGAAAAGAAAAACAAGGAGTCTAAAATAAACAATTTCGAATTAATCACCAGAAGGGAAGATATTGAACTCACCATAACAAACAAGGCGAAATAAAACTTCACGCTCAAAGGGCAGTGCCGGCCGGTGGTTGTGACTTAATGAGCCATCTACTATTCGAAGACCCTTATAAAAAGGGTCACAATTACGCTACCACTTCAATCCAAAATCAGAAGGATAACAGGGCTAGATAACTTAACCGTAACCATAACGTAACGTAATTAGGGAATGTACCGGAAAACTCCATGAGTGCATTTAGGTAAATGCGTTACAGAACGAATTACTTCGTTTCCACAAGAATACCGTATTTATCATATACTATCACAATAACCTTAAATTCAGTAACCGAATTGAAGAACGCTATTATTCCGGTCCCTACCAATAACGTTATTGGGAGGGTGGCTCACATAGTGAATAACTGAATAACGTTATTGGCATCATTTCGTTATTAGTTCAACCTGATGTCGAAGAACGAAATTGAACGAACTGCTGACTATAACGTTATTCGAAAGGCGGGTAAAGGAAGTTCCTCATAAAAACGTTATTCGCCGGTTTTCGTTATTTGTCTTACCCAATCTTTAAGAAACAAAATTGTGAGTACTACCGACGATAACGTTGTTTAAAAGACGGCTAAAAATGAGTTCTACAAATTAATGTTATTCCCATTTCTTGTTTATTATTAATCAAATCCAATCTTAATGACAAGAAATTATGTATATTCCGTCAAGAACGTTATTAAGGAAACAGCTCGAACAGAGGGCCATAACGTTGTTACTAAATGTGATGTAGAAAGAGCGACGTTGTGTGGGATTAGTCACATTATACAAAGAAGGGTCATATGAAATATTTGAGCACATTGCAATAATAAAGTAGGTGCCTTTTCCCATGACAAAATTTAATAGGTAATAGGCCTACTAACATTTCTAATTAGATTGGAATATACCTGAAATATTCTAATACAGCACTACAGTTGGTAGCCTAGGTGACTCTGAATATATCCTTAGTTCCATCTCTTAAGGTACATAATGCACATATAACATTCGGTTGAAGTCCAATGGATAGTATGGACGTTGCATGTTATGAAATATTGGATCTACCAGTGTATGTAAAATCATATTGGCAACAAAGTCATGCACGAGTGCTCAGAATTAATCTGAAATAATACTATATTTTATAGTGCCAATTTTGGATAACATCCATTTGTTGGTATAGAAGTTACATGCATTTTCAGCAGGCTTAGAATTATGTTGGCAGCACTGACGTACATTAGTTACTCGAAATTAATCTGATATTTCAGGTATCATACGTGTGCAAAATTTAGAGCTGTTGGCTTGCATACTTTATTATATATATGTATTAGGATAAAGAAAGAGAATGAGCATTCATTAGAAGTTGGCAGCCCTGCTGGCTCTCAAGTATGAGCATAGTCATATCTGTTATAGTAACAATAGCGCATACGAAATTCGGATAAAATCCAATTGATAGTTAGAAGTTAGATGCACTTAAACATTGGACTTATCCGCTGGCTTAAAATCATGTTTGCACCACTGTCATATATGCGCTACCTAAAATATATATCTGGAATGTTATTACCTCTATCTGTACTAATTTTGGAAGGGTTCGCATGCATAACGTCTGATAAATCCAACATAGAGCTCAAAAGTGAATTGTGAATTTTCAGCAGTTACTAGCACTAAAATAATTTTCAAAAATGCCCGTGAGATATTCAAATATAGGTCTTTACTTATACCAAATTGGGTTTCAATAACTGCAGCCGTCTAGGAGGTACAGACAGACATTTGCCTGGACCGATGCCATAAGTCTACTCTTCCCTCATTTTTACAAAATGTGAAAAGTAGGCTAAAATATTACGAAGAATATACGATAGCTACTGTATAACATCCAACCTTAGGTGTTTCGATACTGTGCTGATCAGTACCCTCTGCTTATGGACATATCACATGTGTTGTACCGCAATCATTGCCATCAGAATACAAATGGTACAGATTATAACGTTAAAGCTTGTATACAGGCACAATTCCGGTATAGGCTTGAATAACGTTATTCGCAGCAGCATTCCGTGTTCCGATTGGCTAAGCTGCAAGAAATCAAACATGGAGGAAAGTTGTGGATTGAGAGTAATATTTGCAGTTCATTGGCATTATTAATGCAAACCAGTCATTAAGATGCGTTACGTTGAATACATGAAGGGGCACTGACTGATTGAACGCATTCCTGTCAGTATTTACGATTTAACTGAAATAATTCGACATTTAGCTATACGCATGAAGTTACGTAACTATGAGCTAGGCTACACAGTGGGAAGTGTACGGGTGCTATAGCTGCAACTTAGTGTCCAATGAGTCTCGGGTTCGAGACGCACTAGGGCCAAATTTTTTATTCTTTTTGAATTATTATGTTGCATTCACACTACTTTCCTTGTGAGTTTCCAACTACGATTTATTCGCATAATCTACGGAGATGATGTTAATAATGGATATTGGAAGGGAAAATTATTCTATTCTATCATTCAAATTTGTACTTCCCCATACAAAACCATGAATATTTGTACTATTCGTGAAAGTATACTAATATTTTCATACCTCAATAATAGTCTATGTTTACTCCACAATAGATAATAATATTAAGAATAAGGAGAAATAGTTTCGTGACGATCTAAAGAGCATACTTTTCTTTATATTTAAGATTCACGCCAATTTTTATTTTATTTTTAGTCGTTTACCCTCCAGGTTGGTGGAATCCACGGACTCAGTGAGGGAACTCACCACTACCGCCTCTATGGGCAGTGTCCTAGAGCTAGGAACATCGAATCGGAAGGGATACAACTGGTGAGGTGGGATTGGCACCTCGCCCAGGCGGCCTCACCTGCAAAGCGAACAGGGGCCTCATGAGGGATGGTAAGGGATGGGTAGGATGGATAGGCAAGGAAGAGGGAAGGAGGCGGCCGTGGCCTTGAAGAAGGTACCATCCCGGCATTTTCCCGAAGACGAAGTGGGAAACCACGGAAAACCACTTCGAGGATGGCTGAAGGGGAATCGAACACCCTCTACTCATTTGGGCCACCCGAGGCTGAGTAGATCCCGTTCCAGTCCTCGTACCACTTTTCAAATTTCGTGGCAGAGCCGGGAATCGAACCCAGGACCTCCGGGGCGGCAGCTAACCATGCTGACCACTACGCTACGGAAGCGATATCTGAAATAATACTTTATCTAATAGTGCCAATTTTGGTTAACATCCATTTGTTGTTATAGAAGTTACATGCATTTTCAGCAGGCTTAGAATTATGTAGGCAGCACTGATGTACATTAGTTACTCGAAGTTAATCTGAAATTTTAGGTACCATACGTGTGCAACATTCAGAGGTGTTGGCTAGCATACTTTCTGATATATTTATTGGTATTAGGATAAAGAAAGAGAATGAGCATTCATTAGCAGTTGGCAGCCCTGCTGACTATCAAGTATAAGCATAGTCATATCTGTTATAGTACACAAAGCACGTACGAAATTCGGTTAAAATCCAATTGATAGTATAGATGTTAGATGTACTTAAACATTGGACTTATCAGCAGGCTTAGAATCATCTTGGCAACACTGTCATATATGGGCTCCTTAAAATGTATCTGGAATGTTATTATCCCTGTGTGTGCTAATTTTGGAAAATTTCGCATGCATAACGTCTGAGATATCCAACGTAGAGCTTAAAAGTGAATTGTGATTTTTAGCAGTTGGTAACTCTGAAATCATTTTCAATTATGTACCTGAGATATTCAGATATAGATATTTCCTTAAACCGAATTTGGTTTCGATAACTGCAGTCATTTAGGGGTTGATAGGGGGAGACACACAAAGACAGACAGACAGACAGACATTTGCCTGGATCGATGCCATAAGTCTATCTCATCATCATAAAAAAAAAGTGAAAAGTAAGCTAAAAATAGCACGTAGAATATAAGATAGCTAATGAATAACATCCTACCTTAGGTGCTCTGATACTGTGCTGACCAGTACCCTCTGCTTATGGACATTTCACATGTGTTGTACCGCAATCATTGGCCATCAGCGTACAGATGTTACAGATCGTAACGTGAAAGCTTGTATACAAGCACAATTCCGGTATAGGCTTCAATAACGTTATTCGTACCTGCATTACGAGTTCTTATTGGCTCAGCTGCAAGAAATCAAAGATGGAGGAAACTTGTGGATTGAGAGTAATATTTGCAGTTCATTGGCATTATTAATGCAAATCAGTCATGTAGTTCCGTTCCGTTGAATACAGGAAAAGGCACTGACTGATTAAACGCATATCCGTCAGTAATGAAGATTTAACTGAAATCATTCGACATTTAGCCATATTGATGAAGCTGTTAATTTGTATAGGACGTGAGCAGTGTACGAGTGCTAAAGCGTTAACTTGGTATCCAATGGGTCCTGCGTTCGAAACCCTCCATGGTCAGAATTTTCATTCTTTTTGAATTATTTCGATTTGTCAACACTACTGTAGGATGCAACTTTTCAACTTCGATTTACTCGCATGATCTAGGGGAGCGATGTTAATAAAGGATATTGGTAAGGAAAAATCATCCTATTTTATCATTCGAATTTGTACTTTCCCAATCAAAACCATGAATATTTGTACTATTCGTGAAACTAATATAATTTTCACAGCACTGATTACTCCACAGTAAAATAATAATAATAATAATAATAATAATATTAACAATAATATCAAGTAGTTCCGTGACGATCTAAAGAGCCAAATTTTCTTTATATTTATGATTCATGCCAATGATTAATCTACATAGACCTATCTAGAATAATGTCGAGATTAAGTTGGTAATACTAACTTTTCTATTTAGATTGGAATATATCTGAAGCAATGTATTCCAATACAGCTCTAGAGTTGGCAGCCTTGGTGACTCTAAATATATTCTTAATTCCATATCTTAAGGTACAGAATGCACATACAAAATTTGGTTGAAGACCAATGGATCGTCTGAACGTTGCATGCTGTGAAATATTGGATGTATCAGTGCGAGTAAAATCATATTGGCAACAACGTCAAGAAGGCGTGCTCAGAATTAATCTGAATTATTCCTATATTTTATAGTGCCAATTTTGGATAAAATCCATTTCTTAGTATACAAGTTACATGCATTTAAAAATTGGCCCTATAAACAGGCTTAGAATTATGTTGGCAGCACTGATATGCATTAGTTGCTCCCAAATAATCTAAAATTTCAGAAACTATTCGTGCGCAAAATTTAGAGCTGTTGGCTTGCATATTTTCTGATATATTAGTATTAGGATAAAGAGAGTGAGCATTTATTAACAAATAATAATAATGTTATTGGTGTTACGTCCCTTTTAACTACTCTGGCTTTTAGAGACTCCGGGATGCCGTAATTTTGCCCAGAAGAGGATCTTAAACGTGCCAGTAAATCTACTGACACGGCTCTCTCGCATTTGCGAACCCTCAAATGCCAGCTGATTGCGCCAGGATACGAACCTGCAACGTTGGGCCCAGCAAGCGAGAACGTTACCCCCTGAGCCACGCAGCCAGCCGCATTTATTAACAGTTGGCAGCCCTAATGGCTCTCAAGTATAAGCATAGTCATATCTGTTATAGTACACAAAGCACGTACGAAATTTGGTTAAAATCCAATTGATAGTATAGATGTTAGATGTACTTAAACATTGGACTTATCAGCAGGCTTAGAATCATCTTGGCAACACTGTCATATATGGGATCCTTAAAATGTATCTGGAATGTTATTATCCCTGTGTGTGCTAATTTTGGAAAATTTCGCATGCATAACGTCTGAGATATCCAACGTAGAGCTTAAAAGTGAATTGTGATTTTTAGCAGTTGGTAACTCTGAAATCATTTACAATTATGTCCCTGAGATATTCAGATTTAGATATTTCCTTAAACCGAATTTGGTTTCGATAACTGCAGTCTTTTAGGGGTTTATAGGGGGAGACACACAAAGACAGACAGACAGAAATTTGCCTGGATCGATGTCATTAGTCTATCTCATCATCATTAAAAAAAAGTGAAAAGTAAGCTAAAAATACCACGTAGAATATACGATAGCTAATGTATAACATCCTACCTTAGGTGCTTCGATACTGTGCTGACCAGTACCCTCAGCTTATGGACATTTCACATGTGTTGTACCGCAATCATTGGCCATCAGCGTTCAGATGTTACAGATCGTAACGTAAAAGCTTGTATACAAGCACAATTCCGGTATATGCTTCAATAACGTTATTCGTACCTGCATTACGAGTTCTTATTGGCTCAGCTGCAATAAATCAAAGATGGAGGAAACTTGTGGATTGAGATTAATAGTTGCAGTTCATTGGCATTATTAATGCAAATCAGTCATTTAGTTCCGTTACGTTGAATACAGGAAAAGGCACAGACTGATTAAACGCATTTCTGACAGTAATTAAGATTTAACTGAAATCATTCGACATTTAGCCATATGGATGAAGCTGTGAACCTGCATAGTACGTGAAATGTGTACGTGAGCTAAGGCGTTAACTTGGTACCTAATGGGTCCTGGGTTCGAGACGCTCCAGGGCCAGAATTTTTATTCTTTTTGAATTATTTCGTTGTGTCAACACTACTGTGTGATGCAACTTTTCAACTTCGATTTACTCGCATGTTCTAGGGGGGCGATGTTAATAATGGATATTGGTAGGGAAAAATCATTCTATTTTATCATTTGTATTTGTACTTTCCAAATCAAAACCATGAATATTTGTACTATTAGTGAAACTAATATAATTTTCACAGCACTGATTACTCCACAGTAAAACAATAATAATAATAATATTAACAATAATATGAAGTAGTTCCGTGACGATCTAAAGGACCTAATTTTCTTTATACTTTTAAGATTCATGCCAATGATTAATCTACATAGACCTATCTAGAATAATTACGAGATTAAGTTGGTAATACTAACTTTTCTATTTAGATTGGAATATATCTGAAGTAATGTATTCCAATACAGCTCTACAGTTGGCAGCCTTGGTGACTCTGAATATATTCTTAGTTCCATATCTTAAGGTAAAGAATGCTCATGCAAAATTTGGTAAAGTCCAATGGATAGTATGGACGTTGCATGCTGTGAAATATTGGATGTATCAGTGCGAGTAAAATCATATTGGCAACAACGTCAAGAAGGCGTTTTCAGAATTAATCTGAATTATTCCTATATTTTATAGTGCCAATTTTGGATAAAATCCATTTCTTAGTATAGAAGTTACATGCATTTAAAAGTTGGCCCTATAAACAGGCTTAGAATTATGTTGGCAGCACTGATGTGCATTAGTTGCTCCCAAATAATCTAAAATTTCAGAAACTATTCGTGCGCAAAATTTAGAGTTGTTGGCTTGCATACTTTCTGATATATTGGTATTAGGATAAAGAGAGTGAGCATTTATTAACAAATAATAATAATAATGTTATTGGTTTTACGTCCATTTCAACTACTCTGGCTTTTAGAGACTCCGGGGTGCCGTAATTTTGCCCAGAAGGGGATCTTCAACGTGCCAGTAAATCTACTGACACGGCTCTCTCGCATTTGCGCACCCTCAAAAGCCAGCTAACTGCGCCAGGATACGAACCTGCAACCTTGGGTTCAGCAAGGGAGAACGTTACCCCTGAGCCACGCAGCCAGCCGCATTTATTAACAGCTGGCAGCGCTAATGGCTCTCAAGTATAAGCATAGTCATATCTGTTATAGTACACAAAGCACGTACGAAATTTGGTTAAAATCCAATTGATAGTATAGATGTTAGATGTACTTAAACATTGGACTTATCAGCAGGCTTAGAATCATCTTGGCAACACTGTCATATATGGGCTTCTTAAAATGTATCTGGAATGTTATTATCCCTGTGTGTGCTAATTTTGGAAAATTTCTCATGCATAACGTCTGAGATATCCAACGTAGAGCTTAAAAGTGAATTGTGATTTTTAGCAGTTGGTAGCACTGACATCATTTTCAAATATGGGCGTGAGATATTGTATTGTATCTGTTATGTTAAGGGTGTTGTTGGTTTGACTAACCCGCGCCTCCCACCATTTGTATTGTATCTGAGAGGGATGCCAATACAAATACTAAATCTAGGGGATGAAATTAATCTAAATTGGGGTTGTAGCTTGGCGAATTTGTAAGAGGTTGGGATTGTTTTAGGAAGAACTGCGGACACGTTTAGAGAGCAATTTACATACAGGGGAATTGGCGGGAGGGATGAATACTCACCTAGCTCACCTCTAGGCCGCACGCTGGCGGTGCAGCGCCTCCTGCATGTCAGCGTTCAATGTAGATCTTAAAACTAGGTACTAATCTAAAGGGAAGGGCTTCTTAACCTAAACGAAATAAAAAGGTAGTCAATAGACTGTTCAGAAAGGGGGTTTATTAAGAAATAGTGGCAATTGCAATAGGGGAGGATGGAAATAATAATCTAGGGGGAAAAAGGAATTAAGCAGGCACGATGTCACTCACCCCACCGTTAATACCGGTCTTCCATGATGATGGTGGCGTTGGGACTCGATATGGGGCCATCCCCCATATCGGTCCGACGTAGCACAACTCCTATAGAGTGTAGGACTGTCACTCCGTCCCAGTTCAGAAGAGTCCACGTTCCTAAGAGCTTAGAGCGTCAAAAGCTTAGAGACCGCGGCGCGTGTTCGTACCTCTATTTATAAGTAAAAGGTGCGATGTCAGTCCAGTCAGCGGTATGTTGGGAGTGTAATGTCCTCTGTGTCCTGTCCAAGTGCTTGCTATTGGAGCTAGGTCTATGACCTACGGTCTACTCCGTAGTCGCGTTGCCATGTCGCCTTTTACGTAGTTATCTCTTATTATATTTTATGTATTTATAGGCACAGTCCTTTCCTAAAGGGCTGGGGCCAGGACAAGTCTTCTTCCTGTTTTAATAATCGTCCTCGATTATTGGACTAGACGTGGGGGCGGAAACTTTTATTTTCTTCTTTCTTCTTCTTCTTCTCCTTCTTCTTCTTTTCTTCTTCTTCTTTTTTCTTTCTTTCGTCGATGTGAATTTGTTTTCGATTCGTCGGATCGTCCTTCGTCGCTTCTGGTCTTCTTCGTAGGTGGGGGGATGAGCGAAATTGCACCGTGCTAAGGGTTGGAAGGCGTGGCAAGAGTGTTGGGGTGGTTTGTTTTACAGTCATTTCATAGCAGATAGTTCTCTGTATCTGTCTATATCCCATATTGTATGTTTTACATAATCTGTATTGCCCATTTGGCAGAGTTGAAATTTTCATAAAAGTGTTGACATTGTTTTGTTAAAATTGAAGAAAACTAATAAATGGAATTTCAGCGGAAATATAAATTGAAATAAATGAAACTGAAAGATATATCTTTAATGAAATCACATAGGAAATTTACATTATTAGCACCGTACTCGGACTAGTGCGTGACTTGCGTACGATGCCGTCAAGTCGAGCCCTGCCTCGAGGATGCATACATAACTGTAATTTTCCTACGATGGGAAATGATGCTGTAAGGAGCTTAAATAATGGCGATCCCTTATTAACTAGCACGCGCCCTTCGTAGCGTGTGTAAAAAAGGGAAAGAAAAAATGTAGTGTATTGTACTCTAGGCCAAGTGTAGCTATGAGGGTGCGCTACTATGAATAACCTCCTTACAACGTGGGGGATGATGAAATAAAATTGTAAAAATATCCTAGAAAACGTGAAATTCCGTCAAAGTTACTTGATGAAGTGCGTAAAAAAACATGTAGTTAAGTTATTAAGAGAAAAAATTAGCATTGAAGTATTGTTAATAAATAGCTGAAGGCTCCTGCCTAAATCGGCTGACATTCTAGTATGGTTTGTAGGTTTTGACTGCTGTTTGCTGCCATGCGTGTTGTAACTTTGGTCTTGCGTCACGTTCATCCTGGGGGCATCCTGCATGTATGTCCTACTGGGGGATTACAGGATTGTACACCGTATAATTAGTCTGAAATCAGAAATCTCTCTTATCGTTTTGTACAGAGGGATTGGTTTACCCTGGTACCGTTATTTTTTTTTTCACTGAAGTTCGTTACGTCGTACGCGGTAATCTCGTTACTTAATGTCTGCATTATGACATAATATACTAATATCCTTATAAACTAACGTGCAATATGTATTCATTGACATATTGGCCATTGTGGTCATACACTATACCCCGTCTTATATGCGTCGTTGTAAAACTGCAACATGCTTCCTTGAGCATTTAGCTGCGTATATCCTCTTATATTTCGTAGAACTTGAATCCTTTATATTTGTAAAAAACTTTCTTATATATCGACGTATATCTTTGCTATAGCTGAGAATTAATCCTTAAGTTTTACATTTACACTTTCTCAGCGTGAATTAAGCGACGTATTCGCTTCTTAATCTATAGATATGCAGACATTATGTAAGGATACTCGCACTACGTGTACACTCGATCGTTAAGTTTAAATAGAGTATTGTTAAAATGGCGACTGTTTCGTCGGGAAGTTATTGAAATTAGAAATTATTTGTTGCCTCTCCGGGCTAACTTGGAAATTCTGTGCACTGTATAGAACTTCAGGAAATATAATTAACACGATAATACTATCTGAAAAAATATTATCTGAAAAAAATGACATTTATTATTGACATGTGATAATTGCCTGTAAAAAATAACACTGTTAACGACATGGTATGTAAGACCCTTTTGTAAAACTTGCCACGTTATATAGGGGGGGGGGGGTGATTTACTATCTAACTTAATTCTTAATGCTAAACCTAATAATACTATCTTTTCTTAGCTATGCTATATACATGGGGTAAAGTGGAATAACGTGCCTGGACAGGGGTGAAAAAAATCTCTTGAAGGGGGGGGGGGGGGGGGGGCGATATATATTAAAGGTATTTCTTAAATATTTAAGCTCTCTCTATATTGTATCCGCAGCCATGATAATTTTCTAAAGTGTACCTTCAATGAGGTGGCTACTTTTGCTCCTTAATAAAATTAATAGAGTTGTATCTTCACTGAAATGCCTATCTTTGCTTCGTAAGAAAAATAATGGGACTTTATCTTCACTGAAATGATAATGTTTGCTCCGTAAGCAAAATAATGGGGCTGTAACTTCACTGAAATAGTTACTTTTGCTCTTTAATAAAATTAATGGGGGCTTTATTTTCAATTAAATGCCTACCTTTGCTCCGTAAGAAAATAATGCGGTTGCTCTATATGGAATGCCTAATATTATGCCTGAGTTGCATAGTTTTATATCTTTTACATATCCTGTTGCCTTCTTGTCATAGAAAATACGGATGCATGTGATTATGACTTTTAACCAAGTGGTATCACTCTTTATATAGAAAATCAGCAAATGTGTCCAGCGGTGTAGGTTTCAGATTACCTACTATGCTACAATATCATAAAACGTGTCACTATATTCTCATGTTAAACATAATACCAAAGAGATATCGTCTGTTGGTAGACTGTCCGTACTTCGATACAGGACGCATTCCATCGGACGTTAAATCCATGCTGTATTGGGTTTATTTTAATATAAATATCTCCTAACATCTTATCAGAATACTATAAAGTTATCGGCTGTTGGCAGGCTGTCCGTACTTCGATACAGAACGCATCCCAGTGGCCGTTAAGTTCATTGTGTATTAAGTTTATTTTAATATAAATATGTCCTAATATTTTATCAGAATACTATAAAGATATCGGCTGTTGGCAGGCTGTCCGTACTTCGATACAGAACGCGTCCCAGCGGCCGTTAAATTTATTATGTATTAAGTTTGAATTGACCGCCACAAGATGTATAACGTGGAGGGTTTAATTCCCTGAAAGTATTAAAACGAACGTCATCTAGGCGAAAGGGTTGGCTATGTCCTTTCAAAGTTCAGTAGCGTTCTAATATCTGGACTACGTCTTACGTGTTCAGCGGTTTGGCTAGGTCCCTGAATCTGAAATGATAGTCCTCGGTCGCCGGTTGTCATTATTATATTGACCAATATACCTGTAGCTAATTAATTCCCTCTGGGTGTGACGTTTCGACTTTTAAGCATTTGGCTTGCGTAAATTGTGGACTTTGGGGCCACGGTGTGGACACTAATCTTATTTATTAATGGCATTTGTTATCAACGTAGGTGTGTTAATATCTCCTTAATCTCCTCCATACTACCCTTATCTCAAAGCGATGTCCTCCCTCGGACCTGCTGCAAGATATCAATAACGTCGTGTTCTTGAGGCTGTGCTAACCATTGTGCCTGCTCAAGATATCTATCAACTTCACTTAATATTTCCCTTATCTCAAAGCAATGCTCACCCATGGACCTGCTGCAAGATATCAATAACGTCGTGTTCTTGAGGCTGTGCTAACCATTGTGCCAGCTCAAGATATCTATAATATATTTCTTCAACTTCACTTAATACTTCCCTTATCTCAAAGCGAGGTGCACCCATGGACCTGCTGCAAGATATCAATAACGTCGTGTTCTTGAGGCTGTGCGAACTCTTGTGCCAGCTCAAGATATCTATCAACTTCACTTAAAAATACTTAATACTTATTACTAATATACTAACGATGATACTCTTGATAACAATTGTCGTACGTTGCGATGTTGCCCTGCTGTGCCCAAGTCCGTGCTTACGCATTTATGCTATACTGATATCGCCGTGCATTTGTCGGCGTTTTTCATAAATTCCTACTGGATTGCTTTCTCACCTATGTTACCTCGTGAGGGAATGGTGTTTTCTTTGCTAACTGAATGTTCTGTTTGAAATGTACTGCTGGAAAAAGAATTCTACCTTAAGAGTGTACTTTACGCTTACATCTTTAAAATCATTAGTGCGTTTTTCTACTATCGCACGCTTCGCATTGAAAACAAAAATAATGCAGGCAAACTTATGCAAGGTCATCTGGCGTGTGAGTGAATAGTGCCAGGAATTGAACTCAAGGTGTCTGGCTTCCGCTCGAGTGCGTCTGCACGCTGAGCTAGCGAGATAGTGTCAGGTTTAATGTCCTGCGGGCGGACGGTGTGCTGAGCACGTGTCAGTCATATGGCATATTGGATTGTGTTACAATGGACAAATAAGCATTTCCTCTGTGGTCGGCTTTCAGAACAAAAGAGAAACTGTAGTACGTCTTGACTGAATGTGTGTACAAACTAATTAATGCGGCACCTTGCAGAAATGTGATTGCAAGGTCTCCTAACTCTATGTAAGCATCTAGCCAATACTACCTTCCGCTAAGTTATACTAAAATGGATTCAGAAGAAAATATTTTAGCCTACAATCATATACAATGTATAGTTGCACTGCTGTAAAAAATACAAAGTTATTTATTCATTCCATTTATCCTATGGGATATCACAATCTTATTCCTAATAGAGCTTCATTGTGGGGGGTTTAATCTGAAATAAGGAGCAATTTTCTCTGCATATAGTAGGGTAGTTATCAATACCTCTTCCTACTAGGCTTCCGTTAATATTCCTAGTGACTTATTAGATAGGGGTTGTTACTATTCAAATCGCTTGGCGTAAGAGGTGTTTATCGCGAAATCTATAAGGGTGGGGGTGGGGGTATTATAATTATTGTGTACTAAAAATATTCTCTAACTTAATCTACTAAAAAAAATCTGTTGGGGGGGGATTTAAATTGTCTCACTCGCTTGGCTAATGTAATGAGTATAGGGGGCGTTTGCGTATGTATTAGTTACTGGGGCGGGTGTGGGTGGGTACCAAAAAAAATATTTGACCCGTACTTCAAAAAATTTTCCTTAATTTTGGGTAAATTTTGCTTGGCTGCATAAGAGGGTTTTTAGGGACCTGTATCGTAGAAATTCGTTGTCTGAACTCCTGTAGGCGTTGTCTGACGACAACGTCACGATACCCCGGGCCTCCTCCATTTTGTATTGTATCTGTTATGTTAAGGGTGTTGTTGGTTTGACTAACCCGCGCCTCCCACCATTTGTATTGTATCTGAGAGGGATGCCAATACAAATACTAAATCTAGGGGATGAAATTAATCTAAATTGGGGTTGTAGCTTGGCGAATTTGTAAGAGGTTGGGATTGTTTTAGGAAGAACTGCGGACACGTTTAGAGAGCAATTTACATACAGGGGAATTGGCGGGAGGGATGAATACTCACCTAGCTCACCTCTAGGCCGCACGCTGGCGGTGCAGCGCCTCCTGCATGTCAGCGTTCAATGTAGATCTTAAAACTAGGTACTAATCTAAAGGGAAGGGCTTCTTAACCTAAACGAAATAAAAAGGTAGTCAATAGACTGTTCAGAAAGGGGGTTTATTAAGAAATAGTGGCAATTGCAATAGGGGAGGATGGAAATAATAATCTAGGGGGAAAAAGGAATTAAGCAGGCACGATGTCACTCACCCCACCGTTAATACCGGTCTTCCATGATGATGGTGGCGTTGGGACTCGATATGGGGCCATCCCCCATATCGGTCCGACGTAGCACAACTCCTATAGAGTGTAGGACTGTCACTCCGTCCCAGTTCAGAAGAGTCCACGTTCCTAAGAGCTTAGAGCGTCAAAAGCTTAGAGACCGCGGCGCGTGTTCGTACCTCTATTTATAAGTAAAAGGTGCGATGTCAGTCCAGTCAGCGGTATGTTGGGAGTGTAATGTCCTCTGTGTCCTGTCCAAGTGCTTGCTATTGGAGCTAGGTCTATGACCTACGGTCTACTCCGTAGTCGCGTTGCCATGTCGCCTTTTACGTAGTTATCTCTTATTATATTTTATGTATTTATAGGCACAGTCCTTTCCTAAAGGGCTGGGGCCAGGACAATATTCCGGTATACATCTTTACTCATACTAAATTTGGTTTCGATTTCTCAGCCGTTTAGGAGTTGACAGGGGGGGGGGGCGGCACACACACATAGCCTGACAGACAGAAGGACAAACAGACAGACTCACATTCTCCCGGATCGATCTCATAAGTGTACTTTATCCTCATTTTTGCAAAATATGAAAAGTAGGCTAATAAGGAGTGGTGAAGCAGCTGCCTTTAAAGCAGAATGGGAAAAATTATTTTTCTGTACAGCTTATAAAGGGCATGCCAAATGTTTAGTGTGCCACCGAGATTTAATGAGTAAAAAAAACACAATTTGGAACGGCACTGCAGTGCTAACCACAGGGATGATTACGGTGACTGGACAGACGCCAGTCGTCAATCGAAGTTGGAAGAATTGAAAGAAAATTTCAAGCAGCACTTTCCTGTAAGTATTATTGCCTTAATTTTAAAATGCTTGCTTACAAATGGGAATGAACAAATGATTTAATTATCTGAAGAACACTAAAATTGTGACTTGCCGTATTTTTGTCTGACAGGAGATAGAGGAGAGTGAGGTTGGTGGACCGATTTTACGAGCAAGCTACAAATGTTCGATGCGAATTGCCGAAGCTGGGAAGCCCTTCGCGGAAGGAAATTTCATCAAGGAGTGCCTAATGGACGTGGCGGCATGTATTTGTCCTACGGAGGTAGTTGAGAAATTTGAAAACATCTGTCTTTCTCCTCAAACTGTGGCTCGCAGAATAGACGATATGTCCGTTGATATGGAACAGCAATTAATGGAGAAGGCAGCAAAATTTGTATAATTTTCCATCGCCCTCGACGAATCAACCGACATTGCGGACATAGCATAGCTCGTTATTTTTATTCGAGGGGTGGATGACGATCTTCGGGTCACCGAGAATTTCCTCGACTTGGTAACACTCAAAGTCACCACTACCGGTTTCGATATTTTCCAAGCTGTGGAGGGTGCTTTTGAATCAATGGGATTAAAATGGGAGCGGTTGACGAGTATAACGACGGATGGAGCTCCTGCTTTACGATGTGTACGCATGGGGTTCCTCAGATATGTAAAGTTAAAAATGGCTGAGAACGGTAGTACCCTAATGGTGGCGATCCATTGCTTCATACACCAGGAGGCAATCTGTGCAAAAGTCGCCAAGCGCAAAGATGTAATGGGAACAGTTGTGCGAATGGTAAATTATCTTCACTCCCATGAACTCACGCACCGTCAATTCAAAGAGTTCTTGGATGACATCGAAGCGGAGTGTCCGGATATCCCGTACCATGCAGAAGTAAGATGGCTGAGCAAGGCGAAGGTGCTGAATCGTGTGTTTTTCTTGCGGAACGCAATACATACATTCTGTGACATGAAAGGGCGGCCCGAAGTTCTTTTGCGTGACCCTAAGTGGGTGGCGGACTTGGATTTTTATGTGACATTACTGCCCATCTGAATAATTTGAACACTTCGCTTCAGGGCGAAAAGCACAACATCTGCGATTTGGTGGAAAAAATTGAAGCGTTCACAAGAAAATTGATTTTGCGGGAAAACCAGTTACGTGCAAGGAACACAGGACATTTTCCATCGTTTGAAACAGTGAAAGGTGTCGACTTTGATGAGTACTTGCAGGTAATTCGCCAAATACAAGAAGAGTTTGACAAGAGATTTTCAGAATTATCAGAACTCCAAGCGGTGTTAGATGTATTTGTTCGACCATTTTCTATTAGTGCAGACAGTGTTCCACAGCTATTTCAATTAGAGCTGATTGAACTGCAATGCAATGTTCGTCTTAAAGACCTCTTTCTAAATGTCACGAAGTTAAGAAAACTGCAATGCAATGTTCGTCTTAATGACCGTTTTCTAATGTCACGAAGTTTAGAAGAATTTTACAGTGGCTTTCCGCAAGGAGAATATCCCCTTTTGTAAAGACATGCAAGTGAAGTTCTGTCAATGTTCGACTCAACGTACATTTATGAGCGCTTCTCTTCAGTTCTTAAGCTCACCAAAAGTAAACATCGTGCAACGATGAGTGATAGAAACTTGCGCAATTGTTTACGAATAGCTATGTCCAGAAATATTGTACCCAATTTGGAGAAGAATGTTTCCTCCAAAACTAGAAATTCGTAAAAACGACGGAGAAAGAGTCACTCAAGGCCTGTACTATCTGTTCATATTGGTAAAATGTTGTTGAATTTTCCTCTCTAATATGTTCTCATTTCATTTTGTAATAAAGCACAATATTCTTTACTTAACACTTGCGTTCGTTTCCTACACATTCCATGCATCGGAGTACCATTCGATTTGTATACATATATATTATGGCAGTATATATCCTATTATGGTAAAACAGCCCTATCAATATGATGTCAACAATGCCACAAAAGCCGTCGCCTGCATCTGTGCGTACGTATCTAGTTATTGCGGTACGAACATAGTCCGTGTGTCTCAGATCTCCTCGCTGCCACAGTGTAGTGGTGGTAGGGGAAGGAGCGCTAGTCTGACTGCCCAGTGCTCCCCGAGCGCGGCCGCGCTCTCGGAGCGCAATGACTGGATGGTCCTGATCTAGGCTTACAGGATAGAGCCACATCGGTGAAGTGGGATACATACTTGTTATTCCCCACCCCATTTAATTGCGCACGTTAATGTGCTGACCCACTGAAAAGCGATTCGTTTATCAGATGTGAAAAGAAAGGCAGCAGAAATCTTCACTCAGATAAAAGAAAGGGTTATACTGAGATTACAGTTTCAAACATGATATCTGATTATTTCATGTTATATTGGCATAACAAATGCCAAGTCTCACTTTTCTAAACAACATACTTCTTGAACCTTCCAACACAAAATTCTAATCACTAGTCTACATTCCCGATCTTTATCATAATGTTCAGACGTCACTGCCGAGGAACTCCCAATCGTCCTCTTTAATAAACATGAATAAATGTAGTGAATTATCCCCTGGAATAAGCTGTGAAATATAGTTATTAGAGAGTAAACCGCATTTGAAATAGTAAGTAGGCTAATGCAATGTGTCCGGTCCTAATCTTGAACACCTCCTGTTTAGTCTCTATCTTGCCATTTCAGCAATTTGTCTTAAACTTGGGTCGAGCTTCTACAGATATATTTTTGTATTTTTTTTTAAATATTTAAAAATGTTTGGCCATATCTCAGAAATTCTTTCACACTTGCAATGGAGATGGATCGTATATCATGGACACATACCTCCACACTGATTTTACGATGATTTTGTCACACATACATCAATATAATTTCACCTTCTGGTCATGAACATCTGTGCCTAATCATATACTACGTACTCTTCCTCTTGAAAATTAACTATTAACATTGAACACAATCAACAACCCATTAGTCTAATACAATATTAAAACCTATGTGTCACCCCTTCCATTTGCTATTTCTCTTATGAATGCTGTTCTCTATTTCCTCCTCCCTTTATTTAAAATTGAAATCCATTGGCAGATTAATCACTCCCGCACCTGGGCACAACACTACTGTGAGCGAGGCTCCGCTTGGACAGAACGTGCTCATGAGATGACTCAATTCAAGAAGTCTCGTCTTAACAGGTGGCACACCTCAAGTCTCTCTATCGCTTTAACAGTAGAAAGTGCCGGGTGGGTTGTCGTATTCATTAACAGCAGTGTAATTCTGGTTTAAAAGTAAATAATGCCATTCATACCGTTGACGACAAATCGCAGCGTAAATTTAAACGTACCACCACATCAAACAACATGGAGTAGTGGGCTACGCGTTGGAGCAACTTAGCCATTTTCCGTCTTGTCTTTAAATGAATAATGGCATTTGCTCTTTGTTCCCTTTCATTTCACACAGTACATTTATTGTTACAAGAAAAATTATTTCGTATTGGAATGCTGTGAATGATACACAACCCGTTGCTGATATGATCTCTATAGCCTAAACATACCGTACTGAAAAATCAATTATGTCGAAGAAGAAGTTAAAATATTGTTTACTAATTATCATATACTGTACTAACATACGCTCTACCAGTAGCATACCAGTAATCCTATCATAACCAACCAGAGGTTTCCTCTGAAATATCAAATACTTTGATTGCGTCAAATATTATACATAATGTTGTATATACTATATACAGGATGAAGAACAAATCCCGTACTTGGAGGTCAGCATGCGGTTCCTCGTCGAAATTCATGGCAAAGGCTTATCTAGGAAGGCCTGGTCCCGCCAATACGTTTAATAGAAATGCGAGTTAGGAAACGAGGCTCTGGCAACGCTGTAACTGCGTGCAGCATGGCCAAGAGAACAGCACGCATGAAGTCTGCGCTGTGCCGGTGCTGTCTCATTAGCTCAGTGCGAAAAGGTATGCCGTGAAGGTCGGTTATGGTCCAATGGCGTTCGCGTCAAAGAGTTCTTCAGTTAAAGTCTCAAATTGTATCCAATGTACACCTCCACAATGCAATCAATACATTATGTTGTGTACTGTGTCTTACCATTGCTGTTACTTCTCTACTTCTTTCTTATTTCGATGAGACCCGCTACGGACCACGCACCAATTTCAATTCTTCACTCTTTGTTGTTTTCTTCCCAATATTTCTTCATTCTTAGACTATGTTGCTTCTTTCTGTCCTCAGACCACTTCGCCCCAGGTTTCCTTTCCACTCTACCCTGGCGTACTTCCAAACATAACACCTTCTCTGTCCAAAGTGTCTTCATCTCTTATATTATTTCCTTCTGTTACCTTTATTTAAACATTAAAACATAACATGAGCCTCTTACATACGTAAACGACCACTTAGTTTCGTCCATGGCACAAATAAAGCCAGTAACATCGTCTGCATCCAATGATATACACTAGATTGCCCATTATGATACGCACAATAATTCCATTCCGTACGCTGCCACGAAATTTGAAAAGTGGTATGAGGACTGGAACGGGATCTACTCAGCCTCGGGTGGTCCAAATGAGTAGATGGGGTTCGATTCCCACCACATCCATCCTCGAAGTGGTTTTTCGTGGTTGCCCACTTCGTCTTCGGGCAAATGCCGGGATGGTCCCTACCGTCAGGCCACGGCCGCCTCCTTCCCTCTTCCTTGTCTATCCTTTCTATTCTTCCCATCCCGTCCCATCCCACATGAGGCCCCCTGTTCGCTTTGCAGGTGAGGCCGCATTGGGTGAGGTGCTAGTCCCGCCTCCCCAGTTGGATCCCCCGACTCACTCTCAAGCGCCAGGACACTGCCCGTAGAGGAGGTAAAGGTGGGATCTCTCGCTGAGTCCGTGGGAAAAGCCTACTTGGAGGGTAAACTGACTACGAAAGAAAAATCGTTTGAAGTCCAGTCTTATCTTCACAGAGCCACGAACTGACGTCACACAAAACGACGACCTGACGTAGATTCAAACCGTAGTTCGTTGGTGGTTGTGGTTTGGATAATACAGCAGCCTACTCAGTGAGCTACGACGGCTGGTACGGTGATATGTTACACATTCCGCCGCAGGATGCGACAGTGTTGCCGGCTTCTCGTTTAAATACTCGTCTTTTCAAATAACACCCGCTCCGATTTTGCTATAGAAACTTTTGTCTTGCATTTGGATGAGAAGTCGCATGACGACCTCCAAGTACGGCATATTTCTTCACCCAGTATTACTTCTATAAGGGGTTTCGGTGGCGTGGTCGATAGCATGCTGAACTGCTAAGCCCAAGATGGCGTGTTCAAACCCGGCCGAAGTCGTCGGATTGGTTAAGAGCGTTAAAATCCTTCAGTATGCCTTTCTTCGAAGGGGAAATAAAGCAGGCGTGCCCATGTCATAGATTTATGGCACGTAAAAGCACCTACCATTACAATTGGTAGTGTGTAGAAAAGTTTTTAGGTTATATTTGGCGAGTTAGAAACGCTCTATCAAGTTCCAACGTTCTCCGCCAGTGTTAGTGACAGAAGCATCTGGTAGCCAAAGTTGGAAATAGTTGAAATTGAACTTCTATACTAAGAAATGGATTTTATCCAAAATTGGCACTATAAAATATAGGAATAATTCAGATTAATTCTGAAAACGCCTTCTTGTTATGTTGCCAATATGATTTTACTCGCACTGATACATCCAATATTTCACAGCATGCAACGTCCATACTATCCATTGGACTTCAACCAATTTTGTATGTGCATTCTGTACCTTAAAATATGGAACTAAGAATATATTCAGAGTCACCAAGGCTGCCAACTGTAGAGCTGTATTGGAATACATTACTTCAGATATAATCCAATCTAAATAGAAAAGTTAGTATTACCAACTTAATCTCGTCATTATTCTAGATAGGTCGATGTAGAATAATCATTGGCATGAATCTTAAATATAAAGAAAATTAGGCTCTTTAGATCGTCACGGAACTACTTTCATATTATTGTTAATATTATTATTATTATTATTTTACTGTGGAGTAATCAGTGCTGTGAAAATTATATTAGTTTCAAGAATAGTACAAATATTCATGGTTTTGATTGGGAAAGTACAAATTCGAATGATAAAATAGAAAGATGTTTCCCTACCAATATCCATTATTAACATCGCCCCCTAGATCATGCGAGTAAATCGAAGTTGAAAAGTTGCATCACACAGTAGTGTTGACACAACGAAATAATTCAAAAAGAATAAAAATTCTGGCCATGGAGCGTCTCGAACCCAGGACCAATTAAGTACCAAGTTAACGCCTTAGCACTCGTACACAATTCACGTACTGTGCAGAATCACAGCTTCATCCATATGGCTAAATGTCGAATGATTTCAGTTAAATCTTAAATACTGACAGAAATGCGTATAATCAGTCAGTGCCTTTTCCTGTATTCAACGTAACGGAACTACATGACTGATTTGCATTAATAATGCCAATGAACTGCAACTATTAATCTCAATCAACAAGTTTCCTCCATCTTTGATTTCTTGCAGCTGAGCCAATAAGAACTCGTAATGCAAGTACGAATAACGTTATTGAAGCCTATACCGGAATTGTGCTTGTATACAAGCTTTTACGTTACGATCTGTAACATCTGAACGCTGATGGCCAATGATTGCGGTACAACACATGTGAAATGTCCATAAGCAGAGGGTACTGGTCAGCACAGTATCGAAGCACCTAAGGTAGGATGTTATACATTAGCTATCGTATATTCTACTTGCTATTTTTAGCTTACTTTTCACTTTTTTTAAAATGATGATGAGATAGACTTATGGCATCAATCCAGGCAAATGTCTGTCTGTCTGTATTTGTGTGTCTCCCCCTATAAAACCCTAAAGATTGCAGTTATCGAAACCAAATTCGGTTTAAGGAAATATATATCTGAATATCTCAGGGACATAATTGAAAATGATTTCAGAGTTACCAACTGCTAAAAATCACAATTCACTTTTAAGCTCTACGTTGGATATCTCAGACAGCTCTAAATTTTGCGCACGAATAGTTCCGGAAATTTTAGATTATTTGGGAGCAACTAATGCACATCAGTGCTGCCAACATAATTCTAAGCCTGTTTATAGGGCCAATTTTTAAATGCATGTAACTTGTATACTAAGAAATGGATTTTATCCAAAATTGGCACTATAAAATATAGGAATAAATCAGATTAATTCTGAGCACGCCTTCTTGACGTTGTTGCCAATATGATTTTACTCGCACTGATACATCCAATATATGCGAAATTTTCCAAAATTAGCACACACAGGGATAATAACATTCCAGATACATTTTAAGGATCCCATATATGACAGTGTTGCCAAGATGATTCTAAGCCTGCTGATAAGTCCAATGTTTAAGTACATCTAACATCTATACTATCAATTGGATTTTAACCAAATTTCGTACGTGCTCTGTGTACTATAACAGATATGACTATGCTTATACTTGAGAGCCATTAGGGCTGCCAACTGTTAAATAATGCGGCTGGCTGCGTGGCTCAGGGGTAACGTTCTCGCTTGCTGGGCCCAAGGTTGCTCGTTCGTATCCTGGCGCAGTCAGCTGGCATTTGAGGGTGCGCAAATGCCAGAGAGCCGTGTCAGTAGATTTACTGGCACGTTGAAGATCCCCTTATGGACAAAATTACGGCACCCCGGAGTCTCTAAAAGCCAGAGTAGTTAAAAGGGACGTAAAACCAATAACATTATTATTATTTGTTAATAAATGCTCACTCTCTTTATCCTAATACCAATATATCAGAAAGTATGTAAGCCAACAGCTCTAAATTTTGCGCACGAATAGTTCCGGAAATTTTAGATTATTTGGGAGCAACTAATGCACATCAGTGCTGCCAACATTATTCTAAGCCTGTTTATAGGGCCAATTTTTAAATGCATGTAACTTGTATACTAAGAAATGGATTTTATCCAAAATTGGCACTATAAAATATAGGAATAATTCAGATTAATTCTGAGCACGCCTTCTTGACGTTGTTGCCAATATGATTTTACTCGCACTGATACATCCAATATTTCACAGCATGCAACGTTCATACGATCCATTGGACTTCAACAAAATTTTGTATGTGGATTATGTACCTTAAGATATGGAATTAAGAATATATTCAGTGTCACCATGGTTGCCAAATGTAGAGCTGTATTTGAATACATTACTTCAGATATATTCCAATCTAAATAGAAACGTTAGTATTGCCAACTTAATCTCGTCATTATTCTATATAGGTCTATGTAGATTAATCATTGGCATGAATCTTAAATATAAAGAAAATCAGGCTCTTTAGATCGTCACGGAACTACTTCATATTATTGTTAATATTATTATTATTATTATTATTATTATTATTATTATTATTATTATTTTACTGTGGAGTAATCAGTGCTGTGAAAATTATATTAGTTTCACGAATTGTACAAATATTCATGGTTTTGATTGGGAAAGTACAAATTCGAATGATAAAATAGAAAGATTTTTCCCTACCAATATCCATTATTAACATCGCCCCCCTAGATCATGCGAGTAAATCGAAGTTGAAAAGTTGCATCACACAGTAGTGTTGACACAACGAAATAATTCAAAAAGAATAAAAATTCTGGCCATGGAGCGTCTCGAACCCAAGACCCATTAGGTACCAAATTAACGCCTTAGCACTCGTACACATTTCATGTACTGTGCAGATTCACAGCTTCATCCATATGGCTAAATGTCGAATGATTTCAGTTAAATCTTAAATACTGACAGAAATGCGTTTAATCAGTCAGTGTCTTTTCCAGTATTCAACGTAACGGAACTAAATGACTGATTTGCATTAATAATGCCAATGAACTGCAACTATTAATCTCAATCCACAAGTTTCCTCCATCTTTGATTTATTGCAGCTGAGCCAATAAGAACTCGTAATGCAGGTACGAATAACGTTATTGAAGCCTATACCGGAATTGTGCTTGTATACAAGCTTTTACGTTACGATCTGTAACATCTGTACGCTGATGGCCAATGATTGCGGTACAACACATGTGAAATGTCCATAAGCAGAGGGTACTGGTCAGCACAGTATCGAAGCACCTATGGTAGGATGTTATACATTAGCTATCGTATATTCTACGTGGTATTTTTAGCTTACTTTTCACTTTTTTTTTAAATGATGATGAGATAGACTTATGGCATCGATCCAGGCAAATGTCTGTCTGTCTGTCTTTGTGTGTCTCCCCCTATCAACCCCTTAAAGACTGCAGTTATCGAAGCCAAATTCGGTTTAAGGAAATATCTATATCTGAATATCTCAGGGACGTAATTGAAAATGATTTCAGAGTTACCAACTGCTAAAAATCACAATTCACTTTTAAGCTCTACGTTGGATATCTCAGACGTTATGCATGCGAAATTTTCCAAAATTAGCACACACAGGGATAATAACATTCCAGATACATTTTAGGGAGCCCATATATGACAGTGTTGCCAAGATGATTCTAAGCCTGCTGATAAGTCCAATGTTTAAGTACATCTAACATCTATACTATCAATTGGATTTTAACCAAATTTCGTACGTGCTTTGTGTACTATAACAGATATGACTATGCTTATGCTTGAGAGCCATTAGGACTGCCAACTGTTAATAAATGCGGCTGGCTGCGTGGCTCAGGGGTAACGTTCTCGCTTGCTGGGCCCAAGGTTGCTCGTTCGTATCCTGGCGCAGTCAGCTGGCATTTGAGGGTGCGCAAATGCCAGAGAGCCGTGTCAGTAGATTTACTGGCACGTTGAAGATCCTCTTATGGACAAAATTACGGCACCCCGGAGTCTCTAAATGCCAGAGTAGTTAAAAGGGACGTAAAACCAATAACATTATTATTATTTGTTAATAAATGCTCACTCTCTTTATCCTAATACCAATATATCAGAAAGTATGTAAGCCAACAGCTCTAAATTTTGCGCACGAATAGTTCCGGAAATTTTAGATTATTTGGGAGCAACTAATGCACATCAGTGCTGCCAACGTAATTCTAAGCCTGTTTATAGGGCCAATTTTTAAATGCATGTAACTTGTATACTAAGAAATGGATTTTATCCAAAATTGGCACTATTAAATATAGGAATAATTCAGATTAATTCTGAAAACGCCTTCTTGACGTTGTTGCCAATATGATTTTACTCGCACTGATACATCCAATATTTCACAGCATGCAACGTTCATACTATCCATTGGACTTCAACCAAATTTTGTATGTGCATTCTGTACCTTAAGATATGGAATTAAGAATATATTTAGAGTCACCAAGGCTGCCAACTGTAGAGCTGTACTGGAATACATTACTTCAGATATATTCCAATCTAAATAGAAAAGTTAGTATTACCAACTTAATCTCGTCATTATTCTAGATAGTTCTATGTAGATTAATCATTGGCATGAATCATAAATATAAAGAAAATTAGGTTCATTAGATCGTCACGGAACTACTTCATATTATTGTTAATATTATTATTATTATTATTATTTTACTGTGGAGTAATCAGTGCTGTGAAAATTATATTAGTTTCACGAATAGTACAAATATTCATGGTTTTGATTGGGAAAGTACAAATTCGAATGATAATATAGAATGATTTTTCCCTACCAATATCCATTATTAATATCGCCCCCCTAGATCATTCGAGTAAATCGAAGTTGAAAAGTTGCATCGCACAGTAGTGTTGACACAACGAAATAATTCAAAAAGAATAAAAATTCTGGCCATGGAGCGTCTCGAACCCCAGACCCATTAGGTACCAAGTTAACGCCTTAGCACTCGTACACATTTCATGTACTGTGCAGATTCACAGCTTCATCCATATGGCTAAATGTCGAATGATTTCAGTTAAATCTTAAATACTGACAGAAATGCGTTTAATCAGTCAGTGCCTTTTCCAGTATTCAACGTAACGGAACTAAATGACTGATTTGCATTAATAATGCCAATGAACTGCAACTATTAATCTCAATCCACAAGTTTCCTCCATCTTTGATTTATTGCAGCTGAGCCAATAAGAACTCGTAATGCAGGTACGAATAACGTTATTGAAGCCTATACCGGAATTGTGCTTGTATACAAGCTTTTACGTTACGATCTGTAACATCTGTACGCTGATGGCCAATGATTGCGGTACAACACATGTGAAATGTCCATAAGCAGAGGGTACTGGTCAGCACAGTATCGAAGCACCTAAGGTAGGATGTTATACATTAGCTATCGTATATTCTACGTGGTATTTTTAGCTTTCTTTTCACTTTTTTTAAAATGATGATGAGATAGACTAATGACATCGATCCAGGCAAATGTCTGTCTGTCTGTCTTTGTGTGTCTCCCCCTATCAACCCCTTAAAGACTGCAGTTATCGAAGCCAAATTCGGTTTAAGGAAATATCTATATCTGAATATCTCAGGGACGTAATTGAAAATGATTTCAGAGTTACCAACTGCTAAAAATCACAATTCACTTTTAAGCTCTACGTTGGATATCTCAGACGTTATGCATGCGAAATTTTCCAAAATTAGCACACACAGGGATAACAACATTCCAGATACATTTTAGGGAGCCCATATATGACAGTGTTGCCAAGATGATTCTAAGCCTGCTGATAAGTCCAATGTTTAAGTACATCTAACATCTATACTATCAATTGGATTTTAACCAAATTTCGTACGTGCTTTGTGTACTATAACAGATATGACTATGCTTATGCTTGAGAGCCATTAGGACTGCCAACTGTTAATAAATGCGGCTGGCTGCGTGGCTCAGGGGTAACGTTCTCGCTTGCTGGGCCCAAGGTTGCTCGTTCGTATCCTGGCGCAGTCAGCTGGCATTTGAGGGTGCGCAAATGCCAGAGAGCCGTGTCAGTAGATTTACTGGCACGTTGAAGATCCTCTTATGGACAAAATTACGGCACCCCGGAGTCTCTAAAAGTCAGAGTAGTTAAAAGGGACGTAAAACCAATAACATTACTATTATTTGTTAATAAATGCTCACTCTCTTTATCCTAATACCAATATATCAGAAAGTATGTAAGCCAACAGCTCTAAATTTTGCGCACGAATAGTTCCGGAAATTTTAGATTATTTGGGAGCAACTAATGCACATCAGTGCTGCCAACGTAATTCTAAGCCTGTTTATAGGGCCAATTTTTAAATGCATGTAACTTGTATACTAAGAAATGGATTTTATCCAAAATTGGCACTATAAAATATAGGAATAATTCAGATTAATTCTGAGCACGCCTTCTTGACGTTGTTGCCAATATGATTTTACTCGCACTGATACATCCAATATTTCACAGCATGCAACGTTCATACTATCCATTGGACTTCAACCAAATTTTGTATGTGCATTCTGTACCTTAAGATATGGAATTAAGAATATATTTAGAGTCACCAAGGCTGCCAACTGTAGAGCTGTACTGGAATACATTACTTCAGATATATTCCAATCTAAATAGAAAAGTTAGTATTACCAACTTAATCTCGTCATTATTCTAGATAGTTCTATGTAGATTAATCATTGGCATGAATCATAAATATAAAGTAAATTAGGTTCATTAGATCGTTACGGAACTACTTCATATTATTGTTAATATTATTATTATTATTATTATTATTTTACTGTGGAGTAATCAGTGCTGTGAAAATTATATTAGTTTCACGAATAGTACAAATATTCATGGTTTTGATTGGGAAAGTACAAATTCGAATGATAAAATAGAAAGATTTTTCCCTACCAATATCCATTATTAACATCGCCCCCCTAGATCATTCGAGTAAATCGAAGTTGAAAAGTTGCATCGCACAGTAGTGTTGACACAACGAAATAATTCAAAAAGAATAAAAATTCTGGCCATGGAGCGTCTCGAACCCAAGACCCATTAGGTACCAAGTTAACGCCTTAGCACTCGTACACATTTCATGTACTGTGCAGAATCACAGCTTCATCCATATGACTAAATGTCGAATGATTTCAGTTAAATCTTAAATACTGACAGAAATGCGTTTAATCAGTCAGTGCCTTTTCCAGTATTCAACGTAACGGAACTAAATGACTGATTTGCATTAATAATGCCAATGAACTGCAACTATTAATCTCAATCCACAAGTTTCCTCCATCTTTGATTTATTGCAGCTGAGCCAATAAGAACTCGTAATGCACGTACTGCCCCCGTAAATTGAATTATATTGAGACCACGATGGCTGTATTGGCAAATATGAATAAAGTTATGGCTGTCATAGTTGTGACGTGTATATTCATGACGTTGGCACGGATGACGTAGAATTCATGCAAGTAGGCTGGTTGAGCTGAGATTCTTGGTGACGTCATGATTTTGTTCGAGAAAGATCTTAGATTTACGACGCAGTCGCAGGAAACAAGGTATTGTGCTAAGGAAGAAGTTACGCTATTGGAGGAGAGACTCGAACCAATGAACGATAGTTTGGAAGGAAGACGGAGATTGCTGAAACTACGATATTTGATTGCTTTTGGCATGCAGATTTGTGGAAATCTATTTTCAGTTATGGCATTGATTTGGAATTTTGAAGAAATTAATTTTGAGTTTTTGAAATTCGAAAATCCGTTAAGTATAGCCAAAGTTAAAACTTCTAGCAATGACGGAGCAACAGGCTATGGAAGGGATGGATACGCCCCTTAAGAAGTTGATAAAAGGTTGTGCACAGAAGAGAGGAGCTCTCATATTCTCTCATACCGCTCATAACTGCATATCTGATATTCTGATAACGCATATATATTTCAGAAGTCATAGAGTCATTTTCGAGTGAATAAGTGAAGCGAGTCGTCTTTAGCGTGTGGTTAAAGCCCGGCGCATCGAACGAACACGGAGCAGTTCCATTTTACGCTGTTCGAAACTAGGCGAAGTTGAAACGCTCACATTAACGTTTCTACCAGATAAGATATAAAGAGTTAACTTCTGCCTTCATTATAATTCAATTGGGCAGTACAACATTGAGGTGTGTAGAAGGTTTGAACAATTTCACAGTTATACTTTGAAAGATATTGGCATTTTAAGGCTGCAGACAAAAGTGATTTTCTCGCCACCTGAGAGGCACTTTTAAATTTCCACAGTATACACTACGGCTGACACGTGTTACAACCGTGATATTGGAGAATACGTTTGGTAATACAACGATACATTCCACTATGGAACATTATAATCTTGCAGTGCTTTCAATGATTATAACAGAAGTTGAGATGGAAGGCTAAGGCTTTAATGCAATTGGAACATATATCGATGGAGTGAAGTAACAGCATGGAACTTCGTTAATCGTCATTCTACAAAAGCGAGCATGTAGTGAACATCCAACTACACTCATGCATCGTGAATCCATCGCTGAATTATATCAAATGACAGTAGAAATATCATCATACTCCACGATTATGAATATTTCTGCGGAAATAACTACAATAAACTTCATGGCGAATTACGACTGGAACTTCAGGGAACTTTCAAGAGAGGCCAGGGTGGACCCGGCTCATAAAGAAGAGTTTTGCCAGAAGGATGTCTTTCGTATACATGGAGCAGTGCAATTTCCGGAGGAGGAAGCAGTTCGATTCTCCGAGGACGCTGATTCCAGGTTCGAGGTCGGAGCACATCTTCACGCTGGTGAAATGGAACCAACAGCAGTTTTCTTTGAAAACTTTCCTCTAGAACTTCAATCAACAGATAAGGTAGTCGTGAACGTTTCTTGTATTATTTGAGTCATGTAGCGATATCTGAGCAACCATTTTCCCATATGTTTTGTCCTATCTTTTGCCCCATTTTCTTGATTAATATTTCTGTACTCAGTACACTTCGATGATTTATGCCTTTTTCTTCGATTTGTTGAGACATTGTTATGTCATTGGCATAGTTAAATAATTTTGGATCAGTTGAGACTGATAATTTAGATTCTCTCAGTAATTTGCATATTTTTGTAGTCACGATTTGACTGTAAAGTTAATGATTTGCTATGGCAGATTTGAATTCAGACAGCGTGTCAATTTTATTAAAGTAATCCTATTCAGTAAATTACTTTGACCAATTTTCTGTCATCCTCAAGAAAGAAGAATGATTAAATGAGTTTAGAGCATTAAAATCTAATACGTTATCGACGATCTTTGAAATACTAGTCGTCTTATGAACATGATTGCAACATAGACATTTATCATTGCATTATAGACAATTTTATGAAAAATGAACTTTGATTACGATTTATTGAATACATTATAGTAATGAACATTTGATAGGAATTTTTCTCAATTATAGATTGGAACAATAATGTTTGCATTCCACAATCTAATTGTATTCTATTCGACTATTTATGCAGTTTAGATGAACTTTGATTGAAGATAGTATTTTTATACTGCGTTACTTTGATGATATTAATCTCAATTTTGATAGACCAGGGAGGAGTGTCTAATCGTATTTGCTATTAAACTTATTTGTGATTGGCAAATTTTTACTTCATATCGATTCATGAATGAAACCCACGAAGGTTAAATAATAACAGACATTAATACAATTGATGAATATAAGAATTTTTGAAGAGGAACAATGGATGTATAATCGTTAGTTCAGTGGACCTGTAAAAGTCCCTGATGAGTAATGCCCTTGAATAATGAAGGAGGTTCCCACAGTAATAAATGAAGTTGTTGAATTTATGAGTGGAGGTTTTTGTATGTAATTTGGAAGATTTTGATGCCATATATATGAAGATATATGATGAATTCTGGGCCTATTGTTGAGCAATTTTGTGCGTTTTGAGCGAAGTATTTTTCCGCTGAGTGTATTGTCCTGGTTCTTTGAAAGTTATTCATGTGAAGATACTGTTAAAGTTAACAAGAGTGTTAAATAATTTGAGATGAAGATTTTGAATGGAGGTTACCGTCACAAATATTAATAATAATTATTAAACATTATTAAACCTGAATTTGACATTTACATATAACTAACCTTCATTGGTCGATTATATCAACACAATTTGAGTAATTATCAACCGGAGAAACGTGTGGTTTAATGTATTTCTTGTATAAATAATATAAACAATATAATATTGTAAAATAATTTTGTAAATATCTTTGTTGAATGATATAAAATGAAAGGGATTAATAGAGGCGTGTATAAAATTTCCAATTGTCGTTTGACATTGCTATAAACAATTTATTATTGTTATAAATAATTAATGAACTTTTGTTATTAACATTTGGAGTTTTGTTATTATACTCTAAACAACGCTAATTAAAAATGTGGATCGAACAATTAAACATGATTTAGGATTGTTGGAGTATTCCACTGGTGTTTGAATGGAGCATTTAAAGGATTTGTGTGATAATATTTCAGTTGAGATGTGGACATTTAACGTGTTTTGAAAGGAGAGCTAAGCTCTGATGTAACTCGCTTATGCTAGGGTGGAACGGAGGGGTGAGTCCACTTTGACGATGCAGGTGCATTGCAGCTGGCCCGGACAACTGTATGATAGAGGCCAAGGACGTTTACATAATAGCCTTGTGGCTATAAATAAAATGTGAAGTATATAAACACGCAAACCAATTGATATATGTGTCTCGTCCCAAATCCCGTTTCCATTCCAAGTGCATTATTATTTTTACGTTATTTTGAGCTTGAGAAAGCTGAAACATTGTATGTAGAGTATACAAGTCCGACAGGAGGACATGGTTATGTGGTCGATGGCTTCTGATTGCCACGTGGATTTTGTTGTTTTATTTTTGTTAAATTCATTCTTTTTGTGAAATAAATTATTGTGCAGTTTAAAGTTTCTCGTCTTCGTTTTGGTTCATTTTAAATATCATGGTGGAGGTTATTGTGTGGGCACGCTTTAAGTGATCCAGTTGACAACCCAGTCCCCGAGATAAATTTAAGAGGTAAGTAAAGGTAAGTATGAACCCCCGTATATTTTGGTGTGTTCCACAATAATTTCTTGTTAACTATTGTGCTCTAATCTCGATAGTATCTGTCAGTGCCATTTTCATTGATGTAGCTGTGCCGGTGCGTTTGATTATTGGCAATACGATTGAGGGGGCGGATATCTAACAGCCTACTATCCTGAGATCGGGGACAGTACGAATAACGTTATTGAAGCCTATACCGGAATTGTGCTTGTATACAAGCTTTTACGTTACGATCTATAACATCTGTACGCTGATGGCCAATGATTGCGGTACAACACATGTGAAATGTCCATAAGCAGAGGGTACTGGTCAGCACATTATCGAAGCACCTAAGGTAGGATGTTATACATTAGCTATCGTATATTCTACGTGGTATTTTTAGCTTACTTTTCACTTTTTTTTAAATGATGATGAGATAGACTAATGACATTGATCCAGGCAAATGTCTGTCTGTCTTTGTGTGTCTCCCCCTATCAACCCCTTAAAGACTGCAGTTATCGAAGCCAAATTCGGTTTAAGGAAATATCTATATCTGAATATCTCAGGGACATAATGGAAAATGATTTCAGAGTTACCAACTGCTAAAAATCACAATTCACTTTTAAGCTCTACGTTGGATATCTCAGACGTTATGCATGCGAAATTTTCCAAAATTAGCACACACAGGGATAATAACATTCCAGATACATTTTAGGGAGCCCATATATGACAGTGTTGCCAAGATGATTCTAAGCCTGCTGATAAGTCCAATGTTTAAGTACATCTAACATCTATACTATCAATTGGATTTTAACCAAATTTCGTACGTGCTTTGTGTACTATAACAGATATGACTATGCTTATGCTTGAGAGCCATTAGGGCTGCCAACTGTTAATAAATGCGGCTGGCTGCGTGGCTCAGGGGTAACGTTCTCGCTTGCTGGGCCCAAGGTTGCAGGTTCGTATCATGGCGCAGTCAGATGGTATTTGAGGGTGCGCAAATGCGAGCGAGCCGTGTCAGTAGATTTACTGGCACGTTGAAGATCCCCTTCTGGGCAAAATTACGGCACCCCGGAGTCTCTAAAAGCCAGAGTAGTTGAAATGGACGTAAAACCAATAACATTATTATTTGTTAATATATGCTCACTCTCTTTATCCTAATAAAAATATATCAGAAAGTATGCAAGCCAACAGCTCTAAATTTTGCGCACGAATAGTTCCTGAAATTTTAGATTATTTGGGAGCAACTAATGCACATCAGTGCTGCCAACATAATTCTAAGCCTGTTTATAGGGCCAATTTTTAAATGCATGTATCTTCTATAATAAGAAATGGATTTTATCCAAAATTGGCACTATAAAATATAGGAATAATTCAGATTAATTCTGAGCACGCCTTCTTGACGTTGTTGCCAATATGATTTTACTCGCACTGATACATCCAATATTTCACAGCATGCAACGTTCATACTATCCATTGGACTTCAACCAAATTTTGTATGTGCATTCTGTACCTTAAGATATGGAATTAAGAATATATTTAGAGTCACCAAGGCTGCCAACTGTAGAGCTGTACTGGAATACATTACTTCAGATATATTCCAATCTAAATAGGAAAGTTAGTATTACCAACTTAATCTCGTCATTGTTCTAGATAGTTCTATGTAGATTAATCATTGGCATGAATCATAAATATAAAGAAAATTAGGTTCATTAGATCGTCACGGAACAACTTCATATTATTGTTAATATTATTATTATTATTATTATTATTATTATTATTATTATTTTACTGTGGATTAATCAGTGCTGTGAAAATTATATTAGTTTCACGAATAGTACAAATATTCATGGTTTTGATTGGGAAAGTACAAATTCGAATGATAAAATAGAAAGATTTTTCCCTACCAATATCCATTATTAACATCGCCCCCCTAGATCATTCGAGTAAATCGAAGTTGAAAAGTTGCATCGCACAGTAGTGTTGACACAACGAAATAATTCAAAAAGAATAAAAATTCTGGCCATGGAGCGTCTCGAACCCAAGACCCATTAGGTACCAAGTTAACGCCTTAGCACTCGTACACATTTCATGTACTGTGCAGATTCACAGCTTCATCCATATGGCTAAATGTCGAATGATTTCAGTTAAATCTTAAATACTGACAGAAATGCGTTTAATCAGTCAGTGCCTTTTCCAGTATTCAACGTAACGGAACTAAATGACTGATTTGCATTAATAATGCCAATGAACTGCAACTATTAATCTCAATCCACAAGTTTCCTCCATCTTTGATTTATTGCAGCTGAGCCAATAAGAACTCGTAATGCAGGTACGAATAACGTTATTGAAGCCTATACCGGAATTGTGCTTGTATACAAGCTTTTACGTTACGATCTGTAACATCTGTACGCTGATGGCCAATGATTGCGGTACAACACATGTGAAATGTCCATAAGCAGAGGGTACTGGTCAGCACAGTATCGAAGCACCTATGGTAGGATGTTATACATTAGCTATCGTATATTCTACGTGGTATTTTTAGCTTACTTTTCACTTTTTTTTAAATGATGATGAGATAGACTAATGACATCGATCCAGGCAAATGTCTGTCTGTCTGTCTTTGTGTGTCTCCCCCTATCAACCCCTTAAAGACTGCAGTTATCGAAGCCAAATTCGGTTTAAGGAAATATCTATATCTGAATATCTCAGGGACATAATTGAAAATGATTTCAGAGTTACCAACTGCTAAAACAATTCACTTTTAAGCTCTACGTTGGATATCTCAGACGTTATGCATGCGACATTTTCCAAAATTAGCACACACAGGGATAATAACATTCCAGATACATTTTAGAGAGCCCATATATGACAGTGTTGCCAAGATGATTCTAAGCCTGCTGATAAGTCCAATGTTTAAGTACATCTAACATCTATACTATCAATTGGATTTTAACCAAATTTCGTACGTGCTTTGTGTACTATAACAGATATGACTATGCTTATGCTTGAGAGCCATTAGGGCTGCCAACTGTTAATAAATGCGGCTGGCTGCGTGGCTCAGGGGTAACGTTCTCGCTTGCTGGGCCCAAGGTTGCAGGTTCGTATCCTGGCGCAGTCAGATGGTATTTGAGGGTGCGCAAATGCGAGCGAGCCGTGTCAGTAGATTTACTGGCACGTTGAAGATCCCCTTATGGGCAAAATTACGGCACCCCGGAGTCTCTAAAAGCCAGAGTAGTTGAAATGGACGTAAAACCAATAACATTATTATTTGTTAATAAATGCTCACTCTCTTTATCCTAATACCAATATATCAGAAAGTATGCAAGCCAACAGCTCTAAATTTTGCGCACGAATAGTTCCTGAAATTTTAGATTATTTGGGAGCAACTAATGCACATCAGTGCTGCCAACATAATTCTAAGCCTGTTTATAGGGCCAATTTTTAAATGCATGTATCTTCTATACTAAGAAATGGATTTTATCCAAAATTGGCACTATAAAATATAGGAATAATTCAGATTAATTCTGAAAACGCCTTCTTGACGTTGTTGCCAATATTATTTTACTCGCACTGATACATCCAATATTTCACAGCATGCAACGTCCATACTATCCATTGGACTTTACCAAATTTTGCATGAGCATTCTTTACCTTAAGATATGGAACTAAGAATATATTCAGAGTCACCAAGGCTGCCAACTGTAGAGCTGTATTGGAATACGTTACTTCAGATATATTTCAATCGAAATAGAAATATTTATTATTACCAACCTAAGTTCGTCATTATTCTCGATAGGCCCATCGTAAATAGATTAACTTAATCGTTGGCTTGAATCTTAAATTTTATGGAAAATTAAGCTTTTTAGTCGGTCTCGGAGCTACTTGTTTGTCACCTGGCTGCACTACGAATTCGAATTCATTTATAGTTAACTTTCTATTCGTACACTATTAGGAGAATACCGTTATTGAAATTTGGATCCTAGTACGTGGCTAAAAACTATATTCAACCCGGGACCCATACAACAGAACACGACGTTAATAACGTTATTCGACATGCGAGGCATGCAGCATAACACAATGCTATCCGGTCTTGTGAATAACGTTATTTGAAGTTCGGAATGAGTGGTAGTTGTTCGCGACGTGTTAGAGCACGAATAACGTTATTCGACCTGCGAGGCATGCAGCATAACACAATGCTATCCGGTCTTGTCAATAACGTTATTTACAACATCTGAGTGAATGGGGGTACATTTGATTGTGTTACAACGCCAATAACGTTATTCGACTTGTGTCTCCTGCGATAACTAAAATACTATCCGGTATGATAATAAAATATTTAAAATAACGGTATATATACAGTATCCGTTTATTCGTTCTTCGTATGAATAACGTTACAACAAACTTTCTGTTATACGTTACGCGATGTATACCGTAACGCCAAACAATTCGTTATTCAAGGCCATTATGTTAAGTTATCCAGCCCTGAGGATAACTGAGTTTATTCATGTATACTTATAGGTGTACACATATTTACCCTCTGTTGTGTTACTTTGCCCCCTTTACCAAACATACACAAATAGAAAAACTCAGCAATTTTTCTAGGTTTGTGCCGTGTCTTGTGTGGGGTTTCGCCTAGGAACACCAAGCTTGCTCATCAGCGGGCTCTTGGTGTCCGTGCGCGGATCCCCACAGGAGTAACGACCTGCGCGCTACCTCCTTTTTATGAAGTGCACCTTTGCCTCTTTACTGCGAGAGCGAAAAGCTCAAGCAGCCTTAACCTCACTATGAACGCTTCCAAAAAAAGATGGTATCCTAGGAAAACCCCACACAAGACACGGCACAAACCTAGAAAAAATTGCTGTTTTAATTCACTGGCCATGAATTTCTCTTCTTTTTATAGAACTTGGCTCAATCCTTAATCACGATAATATTCCATAAATAAGATAAATAGCATAATAGCCAAGACTGAACAGCAACATTAATTTCATTAGTCCCATTATTCGATAAAATACAACAAGAGGATTTTTATAGAAGAGAAGCATTTTAATATATGTTCTGTAAATTATAAGAATTTTAATATGTGTTTTTATATATATTCGGTCGTTAGGGCCACCACGGTGCTTGTGGTTTAGCTGTTGCCTGCCACTTCTGGTGATTTTGGTGGAATCTTGAGCCTTTCTATTGGACCAGTAATCTTTCATTTTCTTGCTGAACTTTATCTTGCGTTCCTCGGACCATTTCCTGGACGCGTTGTGGTGAACTTCTTCAATGGATGTGAAGAAGGGTCTGGTAGGGACTCCTGCCATTTATTGTGTCTTGCTGAATATTAAGTTGAGCAAGATCCTTCTCAATTTGTTTGATCCACAAGGACCCACTTCTTGAAGGCTACCTTGAAGATCTTATAAGACAGCCATTCTGTACAGGTGGCCATAGAAAGCCAGGCGTCTCCTTCTGATGGCATCAGTGAGGTTTCCCTGGTGATTGTAGAGTTCGCATCGTCTTCCATCTGGAAAGATCCTTGGTTCCACTATTTTCCGCAAGAACTTCTTTTCCTCTACCTCTACCTAGGGGGGTCTTTTTAGTTAGTAACAGGCACACAGCTGCGTAGAGAATTGATGGTCTGACTACTGCATTATACCGGTAGTGTCTTAGTTTGACATTCATTGACAAATGTTTCGAGGCGTACAGTTTTCTGCAAGCATAGTATGTCCTGTCTAGTTTGATCCTCCTTTGTTTGTAAGTTATACTCGACGACTTTTTTTAAGTTAAGATTTTTATAATTTTTACTAAGACATGTCTTCTTCTGACAGAATGTGGTGTAAATGATAGGTATTTTTATGCAAGTGGCAAGCAGGGAAGGAAATACCAACTTAGGCCCAAACTATGCGCTACAAAATTGTTTTGACCAGGGCGGGCTAGTGTCAGTGTTTACTCTTGAAAATATACGAAGTTATTTTAAGTTAATACACGTTAATAAAGATAAATCACGATGTTTATCGCGCACACTGATTTAAAAAATACGACAAAATATAAATGTTATACAATAATAAATTGAAGAGTAGAAATCCATTTTCTTAATTTCACAGAGAAGTAGAAAACATCCATCTCTATATGCATTAAATTTACTTCACCAAAAATACTTATGTATGTATACTGCAAAATTCTTTTGTATACAAATCTTTGTCAAAAATACAATGGTTTAGGAGAAACGAAGTAATAACAAGAACATTTTATTTAAGCATATAATGATAAAAATAACATAAATGCTTAGCAGGAACATAAACACAAAATACTGTATCTTATTAAGGGGAAAAGTACAAACACAGTTTACACAGGGGTTGTAGTTAATGTTCTCAGACACCAAATCTCAAATTTTCTCCTTCCATTACAGAAAATAATCCATTCCATTCCATCTATCTATCGTATGACTTTTAGTGCCGGGAGTGTCCGAGGACATGTTCGGCTCGCCTCAGTGTGTAGCTGCTTCCACCGTACACCCTTAGGGTGAGCTACAAGTTCCGTTCAATTTCAAATAGTTCAAACTTTCGCTACCAGATATGAATGATACCTAGTGGTGAACGTTGGAACTTTGATAGAGCATTCCGACGAAATCTAACCTAACAATTTAGCTTCACACATGTTTAGTCTGTGGAAGGATCTGTTACATGCCATAAATTTATGACATGGGACCGCCGGCTTTACTTCCCCTCCGAAGGAAGGCATACTGAAGGATTTTTAACGCTCTTAAAAATCCGATGACTTCGGCCGGGTTTGAACCCGCTATCTTGGACACAGCAGTTCAGCAATCTACCAACGACGCCATCGAAGCCACCTTTTCATTCCATTAATAATAATATAATATAATATCCACGAATCTGCTACGTTGTCGTAGCAGGCGGAGAGGTGATACTCCGACGTGGCGCCTCCCAGGTGGCGGCTAGGGGGGTCCTCACCGGTTTACCGGCGGACTTGAGCAAAATGAAATAGCTCTCGCGGACCAAACACACTCCACAATATCATGTTTCATCATATCATATTTCATTCATCACCTTCCCTGATCACATTTGGGATTGTAAACCCTGACCACGGTCAGATTCTTGATCATTGATCTGATAATCAAATGAATATGGAGAGTCTTCTATTGAAATCCACCGGTTTGGACAATTACATCATTAACCAAGCGAAGACACCATTCGGATACGGTGGGGTGTCAGGTAGAGGATTAAGGCGAGTCGGAGCGCCTCGAAATACAATGACCAAACATGCAGACTAATCACACTAAGAACGTACTTAAATTCAACAAGCCGGGAAAGTTCTCATATTTGGCAACATTAAATGTTAATTCTTTGATGAAGGTTGGTAAGTTAAAGCATCTAACTGATATCTTGGATCAACACAAAATTGTGATCACTGCTCTTCAAGAATTACGTAATACTGATCAGAACCCAATTGAATCAGGTGGGTATCGTCTCTATAAAGGGCCTCCAGGAGAAAGGGTAATGAAAAATGTCCCTCAATTTGGAGTAGGTTTCTTGGTACACCATAGAATACTAGATTCCATTACGGATTTTTCCTCAAATTCCCCACGAGTTGCATTGTTAACAGTTAAAGTGGAAAACAAGATAGCCTATACACATTGATAAATGTTCATGCACCAACAAATGACAAAAATAGAACAGATACTGAGGGAATGGATCAATTTTGAGATGAACTTGACCAATTGGGAACGAATATACCTGATACTAATATTAAAATTTTACTTGGAGATTTCAATGCAAAGATTGGACGTGAGAGGAAATTTCGTCTAGTGGTGGGGCGATGGCTAGCACATAACTTGACCAACAGGAATGGTGAACGGTTAATTGAATTTTGTATTAACCATGGTCTAATTATGGAGACAACAAGGTTCAAGAGGAGACCACACAAATTAATGACTTGGAAATGTCCTAATATTAAGTTAGGAGAGTTTCAGATAGATCATGTGGCAATGGATCGGAAATTTCACAAAGAAATTTATAATGTATAAGTCCTTCGTGGTGTTGATGTTGATTCGGATCATTACATTTCCAAGATTAAAATCAAATTGACTCCTAAAAGGAAAAATAAACCACAAAAATTCAATAGCTAAAGATTGTATGATCCTAGTTCAGTTATCAATAATCCAGCATATTTTGAGCAATTCATCACGCTTTTAAGTGACAACTTGGGGACCGCTGTTAACAAATTAAAAGCCGTAGGAGAAGACGTTGCTCCCATTAAGAAACGAAAGAAACATGCATGGGGGAATGAGGATTGTGATATAGCAATTCTACGTCGGCATACAGCTTGGTTGAAGGACCAACAACAAAAAAACTGAAAGTTCTAGGGAAGAATTAATCAATGCTAGACGGTTAACGGCCAAAGAAATCAGGAGGGTTAAAAGAGAATATCAGAAGGAAACATTAAATTCTATCGATGAAGCTTTCAATCGCCATAAAACAAGAGACTATTATAGAACATTTAAACAATACCAATCAAAATTTACTCCCCCTACTATTTTGATGAAGGATACGAACGGGCAGGTGGCCCATAATGATTATGACAATGCAATAATTTTGGTTGATTACTTCATAAAATTACTTAATATTGATGAACCTGAAGATTCTTTTAATTCGATCCCTAGCCTAGAAATAAAACACCTCTGGAAAAGATCATACCGTCGGTTTACGATGAAGTGCGTACAGCGATTGATTCACTTAAGAATTTTAAAGCGGTAGGAGAGAATAAAGTAGTAGCAGAACTTTGGAAGAATGCTAATATGCAGACTATTCATAACCTACATAAACATCTTATTGACATTTGGAATACAGAAAAGTTGCCTGAAGAGTGGAATATTGCAATTATTCACCCCATACACAAAAAGGGCGATAGATCAGATCCTAGCAAATATCGAGGAATATCGTTGCTGGATGTCAAAGATTTTATATTCCAGAATTCACGAACAACTTGATAATGAACTTGGTGAATATCAGGGTGGTTTCCGTCCAGGACGAAGCTGTCCAGATCAAATTATCAGTCTCAAATGGATTATTAAACATCACAGGATTAGGAGCAAAGATTTAATGATCACATTCGTTGATTTTCAAAAAGCTTATGATAGCATCCATCGCGAATCTCTATTAAATGTCCTTACTGAATTTGGTTTACATCAAAAACTTGTTAACCTTATTGCGGTCACTCTTAAGAATACTAAATCTAGAGCTAGGTTTAGAAGTGAAACCTCTGAGTCATTTGAAATCCATACTGGTCTTCGGCAGGGAGATGGATTATCTCCATTGTTGTTTAATTGTGTGCTGGAAAAAGTTATGCGTCAATGGAATAAGGTTTGTCCACCGAATGTTAAGATTGGAAAAAATATTCGACTAAATTGTCTCGCCTTTGCAGATGATCTAGCATTATTAGCAACTAGTATCGAAGAAGCTCAATTTCAGGTAGAGGAATTGGAACGATTAGCAGCAAAGGTTGGGTTGAAAATTTCTTTTGAGAAAACAGAAATGATGCCATCTTTTCAAGTTGACACATCACATATTGTACTGCATAATGCCCAGAAAATAAAGATTGTGAAAAAATTTAAATATCTTGGTGAGATCATCACTTGGAATGCCAATGAAAGAGCATCAATAGATAGTAGAACACTAAAATTGCGACGAGTACAACAGATTACCTGGCCAACATATAAGAAACAGTCTCTTTCGATTAATGCTAAACTTCGACATTATTTCTCCGTCGTTAAGCCAGAAGCAACATATGCAAGTGAAACTTTATTTAAACTAAACACCCGATCAACGACTGACAAACTACAGAATGTTGATCGACGGATTCTTCGGACAATAATCAATAAAAAAAACACCAGGTTGAGGGCCAGTGGAGACTTTTGCCCAATTCAATACTTAGCAAGGAAAATGAATCTATCACTGACACGATGCGAAAATGAAGGAGAACCACTCCTGAAACAACTTTTTGACTTCTTTTGGAACAGTAAAACAAAAATCACATGGTGTAAAGAAATACAAATGGATTTAGACGAATTGAAAATAACTCAACATCAAATTGAACATAGAGAGGAGAAACGGCTTCTGAATAACAAATACACTCGACTAACATTCAAAATTTCACAGCGTAAGAAATATGTTATATCAGCAGAAGAACGAGCTGCAAGATCTTCCAGAATGATGAAGTATTGGGAAAGGAAAGAATTATCAAGAATTAAGAACTGAACTTAAAATTTGAAATATTGGAAGACTTTGTACATAAGGTTTGAATTTTGGCGCTCCAATGTGGGCGTAAACAGTGTAAATAAAAAATAATATAATATAATCTATATATGAGGCTATTAGTATCAAAAGGAACAATCTCCATATTTCATCGAAATTGAGTTACTGACACCGTTGTATTGTGCAACTAGCCCTCTACCACACTATGCTGTTTGTTTCTTTCAAAAAGAACAAAATCCCATCGTTTCAGGGCATGAAAATACAATGTTGCTTTCAAACAGAACAATCTCCGCCATCTGTTGGAATCAAGTGGGACAATCTCCACTACCACCAATCAGCTTCGTCCGTTCCGGTCATGTGAGTGCTGCCATGTTGGTTCAATGGAGTGATAAGAGAGACTGTCCTGCTCACGTGTGCCAATTTATCATGTTTTGCGGTTATATTGCAGGAATTTTTTGTGTTTTAAGACTATATGAATGTGGACTAACATATTATGCTATCAAAACAAACTGTAACTTTCTTCTACGTGTTCTGTGATGGATACGGTACCGCAAAACGTGACACCTGTCTCACCCACAAAAGCGAGGAATCGGAGTCGAGATCCAAGGAAATGGAAATCAGTTGTTGTGAAAGAAGATTTCGTGAACTACTACCCTGTCAGGGAATTTATTGTTACCCCTAGACGAAGAGCGGGACTGTTGTGTATACATTACATCAGCTCACCAAGTTACGGCTGCCACGGGCAGGTGCGGGGCAAGAATGGGAACACATGTACAGTCATACAATGTGAACACACCGCACAGCGCACGACCCAGCTCAAACCATGCACACACAAGACATGCGATGAGGTTTCGCTGGCAACAACTGCTGCACGTCTATCGCTGACGTGTGGCTGTGCGGAGTGCATTAGTTCCGATTTCCACCACTGGCAACAATTCACTGGTAGGGTAGTACATACAACAAAGGATGTGGTCTAATGCTTAGACATAACTACGAGCGCTTGAGTCAACACATACATGGTCAAATCAAAATCGAAATATCTACTTCCGATTTTAGAAATTCGAAAATCTGCTTCCCACAATTTGAAGTTAAAGAATATATTAAAACAATCTAACCTTAATTTCATTTGAATCTGTAGAACAAGTTCTTTTAAAAAAACAAGCGTTTTGAGCAAGGTTTCTCAAAAATATCATTTAATCTGGAAGTAATTTTCACAATTTTGCAAAATGATAGAGATATTCAATAAATACATTTTGACACTTTTCCGGGTCTTCTAGCTTTTCAACTTGTCGCACAATTATCAAATTAGCCTAACTTAACGTTTTTGTTAAACTGGACCTGAATAGCCTGAGTGCCCTTAGTGTCATTAAAAATATTTTCAACATTAAAATAAGTAGAAATGAGGATTATTAGATCGATCACGGAGTGATTTTGTCCAGTGTTCTCATTAGCTTCGGTGCTGTAATTCAAATCAAGGAATGTTGTGTTCTTAATTTACATATGAGTTTTGTTTAATCGGTAAATTTGTGTTGAAAATTAAAGGGCACTTCATTACAACAGTTATCCTTAGTTTAAAAATTTCTCCTCTTTTTTGTTACCGTAAATGACATTTATGCTAATAGAAGGAGTGTAGGTATCACATATTTCTATGTCAATAACAGAAAGAGCAATCTCCATGCATGTTGATATCAAATAGAGCAATGTCCACAAAAATCTTACAGTTAGTATCAAAAGGGACAATCTCCAAAATAAAATGTAAAATATCTCATTAACTATTAATCATATGCTTGGTTTTCTTTGGCTACTCGCATACAACCGCTTACTTTATGTATGAGACAAAAACCATCCACATAGAGTGGATACAAATGCATTAGATAAAAATTACTCCTACTGTAAAATGTAGAGAGGTGGAGATTGTTCCTTTTGATACTAATAGCCTCATATATAAAGCTCAATGTTTGTCTGTCTGTCTGTCTGTCTGTCTGTTATGTATACAAATCCACACCGTTTCACCGATCTGAACCAAAATTTGTATACTTACCCTTCGGATCCCTGCGGGTAACCCTGTCCACTTGAAATTTCCGACAGACCACCCCATTCCCTGCATTTAGGCCCTTTGTCCCAAATCTACACCGTTTCACCGATCTCAACCAAAATTTGTATACTTACCCTATGTAACCCTGTGAATAACACTGTCCACTTAAAATTTCGGACAGACCACCCCATTTCCTGCATTTAGGCCCTTTGGCAAACTTCTACACCGTTTCACCGCTCCGAACCAAAATTTGTATACTTACCCTTTGCAACCATGCGGGTAACCCTGTCCACTTGAAATTTCGGACAGACCAACCCAATCTCTGCATTTAGGCCCTTTGGTCCAAATCTACACCGTTTTACCGATCAGAACCAAAATGTGTATACTTACCCTTTGCAACCCTGCGGGTAACCCTGTCCACTTGAAATTTCGGACAGTCCAACCCAATCTCTGCATTTAGGCCCTTTGGTCCAAATCTACACCGTTTCACCGATCAGAACCAAAATTTGTATACTTACCCTTTGGTACCCTGCGAGTAACACTGTCTGCTTGAAATTGCGGACAGACCACTCCATTCCCGGAAAGTGGACAGGGTCCGTCCCAAAGGCAATGGAAAAAAGGGGTAAAACCGGACCCGCTCAGGAAACCTTCAGGGTTGCCAGCTCCTGAACTCACCAGCCATGAGCCCTTGAGGATGTAGCACTATCCAGGGTGCACCAGGGCTACGCACACCCTGCCTCCTTGAGGGTCTTGAGCAGAAGATATGAGATATTAAGAAAAGAATGAGGATATCAGGAATGATTAGACAAGGGCCAATTAAGGCGGGAAAGTGAAAGAGTCGCTAGGCCTCGGATAACCTGATACCATCGGGGTCGGAAGAGAACAAGAGTTAGACCAAGGGAGGCTGACAGGAAAGAGAACTGAAAGGTGCCCGGCACCAGTAAGTAGAAGCAATGCCGGACTCAGCTGGGGTCCCGTGGTCGCAAATCCACGTCCCACAAGTTGTGACCCTGGTGGGTGGAGGGGGGAAGAGGGGGCAGGGGTGAAAATAGCTTGCTCATTCATCGCGAGGTGACATGAGAAAAATGTCCATACCCCGCCGTGTTACCTGTTATTGCTGACTATGCTGATGTTCATACAGGGTCTTTGCTCAAACCGTTGTAGTGTTACGAAAGAATGAGTGATTCACCGGTCAATGTGAATAGGACCGGGAACCCCCCCGAACGTCTGTCATCATATATCGTCATCATCTGCGATATTCTCAGCTACGTGCAGCTTGGACCCGAGCAGTACTCGATAAGCTCTTTCACTACACGCATCGAGTATAGGCCTAAGCCAGAATATCACGTTCAGACTTTGGAAGACATCGAAGGTAGTAATCTGAATTACCTATATCAGATTTAAAATTACACCATGTTCGTTTAGTAGTCATTTTTCATTACCTTATTATTATCATAAGGGCAAATGACCTAGATGTTACACCCTTTATACCACTAATCACCACACACAATAAGTCTTCATCGCCTGTGAATTTTGAAATATTTCTTTCTATCACGGTAGTTTGTAAGTTTGTCGTGTCAATTCAACAGTAGTTTTCATTACCATCCTCATCAAAAGGGCAAATGACCTAGATGTTACGTCCATTATACTACTAAGTAACACCACAGTCTTCATCGCCTGTGATTTTTAAAATGTGTATTTCCATTAGTTTGTAAGTTTGATATATCCGTTCAGTAGTAGTCGTCTTCATTATCATCCTCATCAAAGGGGCAAATGACCTAGATGTTACGTCCATTATACTACTAAGCAACACCAGAGTCTACCTAGCCTGTGATTTTAAAAATGTGTATTTCCTTAATTTGTAAGTTTGATATACCCGTTCAGTAGTAATCGTCTTCATTATCATCCTCATCAAAGGGCCAAATGACCTAGATGTTACGTCCATTATACTACTAAGCAACACCAGAGTCTACCTAGCCTGTGATTTAAAAAATATGTATTTCCATTAGTTTGTATGTTTGATATACCCGTTCAGTAGTAGTCGTCTTCATTATCATCCTCATCAAAAGGGAAAATGACCTAGATGTTATGTCCATTATACTACTAAGCAACACCAGAGTCTACCTAGCCTGTGATTTTAAAAATACGTATTTCCATTAGTTTGTAAGTTTGATATACCCGTTCAGTAGTAGTAGTAGTAGTCTTCATTTTGATCCTCATCAAAAGGGCAAATGACCTCTCATTCCTTTCAAGTATCAATTATTCCCATTCGTTGATAAGTTACATGTGCCAGTAGTCGCTTCTATGTTCATCATCACTATGTAGAAGATGTTTTGCGTCAGAAGAAAAGACAACTGGATGCTCAGGAACGTTAACGATATATCGACTGCGAAATCTGGAAGCTTCTCTTTGAGGAATTGCTTCAGACATTTATCGTACAGTTTAAACCTTAACAAGACGAAACTTTTAACCAGATAGCGATCTAAGTGGGAGCTCTTTGGCAAAAAATAATCAAGTCTTTCCCGAAATGTGAGTCCTAAAAATAACTTTTTCTATTATTTTCTAAGTTTCATATGTCAGTTATGTAGTAATTTTCAATATCATCCTGATCAGTAGGGCAAATTACCTAGATGTTACGCCCTCAACGTCATTTGGGGTAAATGACTTAGATTTTAAGTCCATTATATTTCTAATCACCACCACATAAAGTCTTCTACGACTGAGATGTCACGAATTCTGGGACCGCTAACGACATATCTCGACTCGGACTGAAGACAAATATCACGAGAATGATCATTATTTTACAGAGCCTTCCCATAGTGACTTAAGTATAAACATTGTCACTGGGTTTGATAATGTAAGAAATGAATACATAAATAAATATAATTTATGACGTTGAGTGTTAAGGAGACTGAAATATTATCATCTTTCCACCGGGCGAAGCCGGGTACTACTGCTAGTATAATATAATATGGATCCATACAAAGAGTTGAAAAATTTAAGTACTTAGGAGAATATATACAAATAGGAGGATCAAACAAGGTGTCTAACATAGAACGAACGGAAAAACTCTAGAAAGCATACAAACTTACATGGTCACATTATAATAAGAAAAGCATATCAAGACAGGCCAAACTTAGACACTACAAAACAGTTGTATTACCAGAAGCATTTTATGCGTCAGAAACGACCACAATTGGAGCATCTGGCATCATAGTAACAGAAAAAATTGAACGTAAAATTCTGAGAAAAATATTTGGAGCAGTACACAGAGATGGGATATGGGTGAAAAGACCTACCAAAGAGCTATATGAACACACAGACAGACTCACAGATATCATTAGAAAACGCAGACTAACTTTCTACGGGCACTTACAGAGAATGAACAATAAACGACTTACAAAGAAAATCTTTGATGTAGTAAACAGTTCTTTAAAGCAATTAGGGACCAACAAGCAAATGATAGAAGACAGAGAAAATTTCAGAAACAAAATTAAGAACGCCAAATTTTTAGTAAGTGAAAGGAAGAAGATAGGAACATTGTGGACGGAACAAAGGAAACAGGAGCACAGTCAAAGGATGAAGAGATTTTGGGAAGATAAGAAGGGAAAGAAGTGAAAATTGTGACATCATGAGATATTTAAGTTCATACACTGTCCATAAGGGCAAAAATGATGTAATAATATAATATAATATAATATATATACACCGCGGACAGGCCAACAAGGACCACGCAAATATCACTTCTTTATAGGTCTAGTTTCCTTCTTTCTCTTCCAGAAGTCTTTCATCCTGGTCGACTGTGCAGCTCTTCTTTCAGCAGTCCATTCTCCTCTGTTGAGATTTTTCTTCTCCCCGACAAGAATTTTGAGACCAAAAATTTTTTTCTGTACTCTATTCGATTTAGACAATCTTCTTCAGTAATTTTGAATTTTTGAAGTTCTTCTTTCATTTGTTTTACATAGCCTCCTTGTCCTTTATAGTTCCAGATTTTATCAAAAATTTGTTTGTTTAACCTTGAGCAATCCATGCGGACCATATGTCCGTAGAACTGAAGTCGCCGTTTTCTGATCATCACTTCAAGGTTGTCGATTTTACTATAAATTTCTGCATTCGATCTCAGTCTATAACCTTCCTGTGTTTTCCTAGGACCATAAATCCTTCTTAAAATTCTTCTTTCTATCTTGAGCAAATTCTCCATTCCGGTTATATTTGTAGTTTCCATGCCGTACAAGATGACTGGTCTAACAACAGTATTAAAATGTCGTAATTTTGCATTGATAGACAGGTTCTTTTTATTGTATATATTTTTTGTACAAAAATTTAATCTTTCCAATTTCCCTTTTTTGTTCTCGATTGCCAATTTATCCGTCCCATTGCTACTAATTATTTCTCCAAGATATTTAAATCGGTCAGTGACCCTGGTGCTCCCATAATTTGTTTTTATCATTTTCTTAGTGTATTTCTGATCACTTGTCATCATCTCTGTTTTTACCAACGAAATCTGTAAGCCCGCTTTTTCCGCCGTTTCTTTTAACTGATCAATTTGGTTAATAGCTTCTTGTTCTGATTCAGCAAACAACGCTACGTCGTCAGCAAATGCTAAACCTTTGACTCTGAGGTTCTTATTCTTTGTACCAATTTTAGCACTTGAATCGTTCTTCTCCCAAAACGTCCTCATGACTTTATCCAAGACCAAATTGAAAAGCAGTGGTGATAGACTGTCCCCTTGTCTTAGCCCAGTTTTTACCTCGAAGGGCTCGCTAACTTCATTTAAAAATTTGACTCTGGAAATCGTATTAGTTAATGTAAGTTTTATTAAATTTATGGTTTTTTGATCAACTTGGTATTCCTTCAATGTGTCAAAAACAGTATCCCTATCCACTGAATCATACGCTTTCTGAAAATCAACGAATGAGATAAAGATATTCTTTGGCCTGTTGTTGTAATATTTTAATATCAATTTTAAACTAAGAATTTGTTCTGCACACGATCTATTCCTTCTGAAACCTCCTTGGAACTCGCCAAGCTGTGGTTCGATCTGTGGTTCAAGTCTGTTTAAAAGTAGTTTGGCAAATATTTTATATGTGACAGACAACAATGAGATCCCCCTATAACTATTGACATCAATTTTTGAGCCTTTTTTATGTAGTGGATGAATTAAGGCGATTAACCAGTCTTCTGGAATTGCTTCCTCAATCCAAATTTTCTGGAATAGATTTGTCGTCGCTATTAAAAATTCATCATCTACAAGCTTCCACATTTCTGCAATTATTCCATCTTTGCCTGAGGCTTTATTGTTTTTAAGTGAGTTGATAATACATTTAACTTCATTTACATCTGGGGGCGTAGAGTCAAAATTTTGTGTTGTAAATTTGAAACTCAACTTGTCTGTCGGTTTTGGACAATTTAACAACTTCTCAAAATACGCAGCCAAGATATCACAATTTTCCTTGTTGTTTAATGCTAGCGTACCATCTTCCCTTTTGAAATTTAAACTCGGCGCTGAATATCCAGTGATTTCATTCTTAAATGCTCTATAAAACAATCGGGTGTCATTTTTCTTAAAATTGTCGTCCATTTCCATTATTTGGTCCTTCATATATTTTCTTCGAATCGTTCTTAAAGTCTGGTGGGCCATTTTCCTTAATCTTTGTACTTCCTCTAAATTTTCTGGAGTCTTGTTCCCGTTCCACTTGTGCCAAGCACAATGTCTTTCTTTGATCACTCTTTCACATTGTTCATTCCACCAAGCATGTTTCCTATAAAAGTTCAACGGTGCAATTTCCTGAGCTGGTTCAAGAAGGTTATTAGTAACATCATTCCAATTGGTTGGTATTTTAAGTTTTCCTTGAAATTCTATCCTTTTTTCATTTGTAAGAACCTCTCTATTAATTTTCGTATTTTGTTTGCGTGTAAAAGGTATGAAATTCATCTTGATTTGAGAAAGGTAATGATCTGAAGTTACATTAATGGATTTTCTGACCTTGACATTTTGAATTTCTTTGAAACAATTTCGAGAGATAGCTACATGATCTAGTTGAAACTCACCCAGCAACGCATTTGGGGAGACCCATGTTTTCTTTTTACTTGGTTTTGCTTTAAAATGTGTGGACATAATCTTTAAGTTTAGATGTTCACAGAGTTTAACCAATCTCTCACCATTCCTGTTGGTTCTATTGTGAGCGGGATATTTACCTATTATATCAGAAAATTTTCTCTCAGATCCAAGCTGAGCATTGAAATCTCCAAGTAAAATTTTTACATGATAAGAAGGAATTTTGAGAATTTCGGCTTCTAACTCGTCCCAAAATTCATCAACTTTCTCTGGATTCGTTTTATTATCCTTATTTATAGGAGCATGGGCGTTGATTAGCGTGTATCTCTTATTGAGAGATTTTATAGTTAGAAAAGATAGTCTGGCATTCACACTTCTAAAAGCGATAACTGCGTCCAAAAATTTCTTGTTGACCATAAAAGCTGTTCCAAGATGTGGCATGTTCTTCATCACTCTCTTCCCAACTTTTCCTTTGAAAATTCGGAAGTTGTCAGATTCAAAGGTGTCCTCATCCAAGAACCTGGTCTCTTGAAGGGCTAATATTGTAATGTGATGTCTATGAAGTTCTGTTGTTAGTTGTTTTAATTTTCCAACCTGAATTAAGGAATTCACATTGTATGTTCCAAAAAAATATTTTCTCATTTTCTTGAATCTTGAACTGTTCTTGTGGTGCTCCGATTCACCATAATGTAACCCTAAACTGCTAGGCACCCTGGAATCCGATTTACGCCTAGCATTGTCTTCAGGGTAATCATGACCAATAGAAGCTAAATCCATGATATTAAAGTAAATGTGGGTTGGACAAAGTCCAACGTTATACAACTAAGATTGTGAGTCCTAGAGGTTGCCTCAAGATGTGTTCTGGCTCTTATTTTACGGCTTAAGCCAACCCTCCTCCTTTCTCCGGGCTTGGGACCGGCAACAGAAACTACTGAGCTACTCAATCCACCCAGTAGGAATATAATATAATATAATATAATATCGTATGGCCTCGGGTGCCGGGTGCAAGCTTTGTTAGTTGACACCCAGAGGGCAGCTTGCATGTCGAACTTCATTGTTCCTTGAAGGACTATACAAGTCAAGGAGGTTAGATATCTAAGCTCCTTGACTTTATAGCGACTTCTAGTAGAGAAATGAGGAACTTTATGTTGGCGGAAAATCCCGAGATTATTTTTTCCATTATGAACACGGCCTACTGAATTCAAATGGGTTCTTTAACATGCGCACAATGTATGACATGCGTGTCGTACATTTTTTCCGCATTTAAAAAAAATCACTTACCATGGACAGGAGCGAACCTGCAAGCTTGGGGTTAGTAATCCGACATGATAACCACTCACCCACCGTGGCAAGCTTCATTCCATTTATTAAGGTATTTTCTAACCACATAGGCTACAATTTCCCGCTCTCAAAACACAAAACAAAGCACGCATGGCACTTGGAACACGACTAGTTATAGAACGTACAGTACTTGTGAAATAAAACAGTTTTTTAACAAAACGGCACTTAGAACGTTTGACATGTCCATTCTTCAATTAATGACGTATGTAGGGGATAGATGACCTCGTAGTGGGAGCACAGTTTAACTCGCACATATACGGAACAAACTTGAGCAGAGGCTTGCAACTGGTATATCGATATTTCCGGCTCCGGAAATGAATTCAGAGTACGGTAATAATAATAATAATAATAATAATAATAATATCGTATGGCCTCGGATGCCGGGTGCAGGCTTTGTTATTTGACACCCAGAGGGTAGCTTGCATGTCGAATTTTGTTGTTCCTTGACTATGAAAGTCAAGGAGGTTAGATGTTAGATATCTAAGCTCCTTGAACAATATAGCGCTTTCTAGTAGAGAAATGAGGAACTTTGTGTTGGCGGAAACTCCCGATATTAATTTTGCCATTATGAACTCGGCCTACTGAATTCAAATGGGTTCTTTGACATGCCAACATCGTATGACATGCGTATCGTATTTTTGCCGCCTTTCAAAAATCACTTACCACGGCCAGGAGCGAACCTGCAATTTTGGGGTTAGTAGGCCGACACGATATCCACTCACCCACCTTGACTGTGAGATGGTGCCAATCCATTTTGTGTGAGGTGACACCGCCTCTTTTCCTATAGCCCCCTTAATTTACCGAGTACTGTAACAGCTCCTCCGTAGCGTAGCAGTCAGCATGCTTAGCTGCCGCCCCGGAGGTCCTGGGTTCGATTCCCGGCTCTGCCACGAAATTTGAAAAGTGGTACGAGGACTGGAACGGGGTCTCCTCAGCCTCGGGTGGCGCAAATGAGTAGAGGGGGTTCGAATCCCCCTCAGCCATCCTCGAAGTGGTTTTCCGTGGTTTCCCACTTCGTCTTCGGGCAAATGCCGGGATGGTACCTACTGTAAGGCCACGGTCGCCTCCTTCCCTCTTCCTAGCCTATCCATTCCTATCTTCCATCCCTTCCCCTCCCTCATGAGGCCCCTGTTCGCTTTGCAGGTGAGGCCGCCTGGGCGAAGTGCTGATCACACCTCCCCAGTTGTATCCATCGTGACCAGATGTTCCAGGCTCCAGGACACTGCCCATAGAGGCGGTAGTGGTGAGTTCCCTCGCTGAGTCCGTGGGAACCACCAACCTAGAGGGTAAATTGACTAAATAAAAATAAAAAATAAATAAAAAATAAATACTGTAACAGCTTCTAATAGTGGAGCGCGCTTGATAACACTATGCATTCTATTCGTCATGGTAACAGTTCTTGTTGGAGCACAATATAATACTACTTTGGAGCAGTTGGATTAAGCCGTTAGTTGGAGAAAAGTGCACGTTTAGATTAAATGGGACGTTAGAGGGGAGTGGTGTGGTCTTGAAGGGTTACCTACCTTGTACTTCAATCGAGACGATGAAAGACTATGTTGGCCTTGAACAAATGACAGCCGTAAGTGCTTATTATTAATAATTCCCCATGTACAAGTACTTCCTTCGTGTTGGAGAAGGATTAACACATTCCGAAATCTCCGACATGACATACAGTTTTAGTCTGTATCCCACGTAATTGCAATACATTCAGACTGGTTGGATGACACGTAATTGAAGACTAGAAGCGAGGTCAGTCCCTCGTATTTCCTGAGAAAATATCACATATGACCGGTAATGGTGGTACTACAGAACTAACTTTCCGCTTGTTAGATCTCTGGTTCGTAAAGCTATGATTCTACTTCCCTTGATCATCAAACATGGTGAGAAGCGTACTGCACTATATTATTATACATGAATTGCCGCAAATGGCCATAGCAGGGGAACGCCCGTAGGCTCCCAACAAGTTCAATTTCAAGGAGTTCCAATGTTGGCTATACAGGGTGTAACTAAATACAGTATGTGGGAAATATTCGATAGAGGACCTGACAAGCAAAACATGTCCTGTAAACATACGGTGTATGTGTGCTCGTTGCCGTGTTACAAGCATAACACAGACCACTTGTACGTTTCGTCGCTATTCAAGCCACGAGATGTCAGCTGCTTAGCAAACACGTAAACACGTCCACACAGGTTTTATTTTATTTTTTGATGTGTAACATCTTTCCTCTCGGTTTCTGGATATTTTTTGTGGGAGTGATTTTGGAAAAGGGACGGAAATGTGTAATAGGAAACTGGGGAAGCGTGCGCTATTTGATTTGACCAATGAGCGCACGCGGTGGTGAAGAGATGGTTGTGAGATGTGAGATGCGTGAGGTGACGCCCCCTCTTTTCCTATAGCCCCCTTAATTTAACCCTCCCCAAAAAACTAATAGGTCATAGGCTTTTTAATATCTCGCGAACCAATAATGCTAGGGAATTGTATGAGGTGTAGTAGGACTCGGGGTGACGTCCCCTGTTTTCCTATAGCCCCCTTAATTTAAGGGGAGTCGTAAAGGTCCAAATCGGTTAATTTTGACATTTTCACTTTTTTACACATTAATAATATATGATTCATTCTGATTAATTTGGTATGTGTTTTATTATAATAGTCTAATATTTACTATTTTTAATTCCTTTTATATATATTACTGTATTCGTATTTTTTTAAATCTTGCAAGGTTTTATAAACAGCATATCTCAGGAACTATTTGGTCTAGAAGGCTGTGGTTTGGCTTAAATTTGAAGGGAAATTCTGATACATCAGTTCGTTATTCTGTTAATTCAATATGGCGTCGACTTTGAGCAGTTAGCTTGTGTTTGAATGTAAACAAGTGGTAATATCTTTGATTTATTGCTATTTTTGTATATTGTGCTCCTCATTTTTTTTTTCACAATGACGAAGCCTAAAGGTGTGTTTAAAAAGAGAAAGAACAAAGGCAATCAGCATTATAGAACATATCCATGGATACAGCATGATGTAGATGCTGAAAAAGGTGAAAATGTTATGTTGAACAATCCTAGTGAAAATGTTCAATCTCCACCCAGTGCTTCTAAAAGGAAACTGCATAACATAGGAGAAAAGTATATTGACATCAATGAAGATGAAACAAATATTAACATATTATTAGTTTTAATATTTTGAATTCAGTTTTGAGTGACACTGTCAGTTGTAATATTTGTGGGGGGAAAGTGAAACTCTGTGAAAATGCTTCAAAACGAAATGGACTGGTAACTAACCTTACAATAAACTGCACCAATTGTAAAAGCATGAAGAGTTTTTATACATCAGAGAAAACAGAGAAAACCCAGCTGTTTGAAAATAATTTGAGGTTATTTTATGCACTCAGATGTATAGGAAAGGGTTTCTCAGCTGGCAAAGTGTTGTGTGGTATGCTAAATATTCCCAACTCACCAACTAATGTTATTCGTTACACATCAGTGGTAGGGAAAAGTGTAAAGAAGATTGCATATTGCAAGCTTGTTAGCCAGCATATTACAAGCTTGCAAGCTTGCAAGCCAGCATATTGCAAGCTTGAAAGCCTGTAAATTAAAGCTTGCATGCGAGCTTTCAAGCAAGTATATTGCAAGCCAGCATATTGCATGCTCTCAAGCCTGTTAATTGAAAGCTTGCAACCCAGCTCATTGCAAGCTTCCAGGTTACTATATTGCAAGCCTGTAAATTGAAAGCTTGCAAATCAGCTTATTTGATGCTTGCAAGCCAGCATACTGCAAGCTTAGCTTGCAAGTCAGCTTATTTGATGCTTGCAAGCCAGCATATTGCAAGCTTGCATGTCTGTAAATTGGAAACTTGCAAGCCAGCTTGTTGCATAATTATGATCCACCGTATTGCAAGGTTGCAAACATGTATGTTGAAAGCCCTCAAGCCTGCTTATTGCAAGGTTGCAAGCCACCATATTGCAAATGTATTTCAAGCTTGCAAACCAAGATAATTTGCAAGCTTGCAAGCTCGTATATTGCACGCTTCTAAGCCTGTTAATTGAAAGCTTGCAAGCCAGCATATTGCAAGCTTATGGCAAGCTTGCAGGCCAAGATAAATTGAAAGCTTGCAAGCTTCTAAATTGAAAGCATGCAAGCCAGCGCATTGCAAGCTTGCAATTCAGCTTATTGCAATCTTGCAAGCCTGTAAATTGAAAGCTTGCAAGCCAGTATATTTCAAACTTGCAAGCCAGCTGATTGCAATCTAACAAGCCGTAATATTGCAAGGCGCACAATTGCAAGCCGTTATATTGCAATTGTGAAAGTCAGCGTAATGCTAGTCAAGGCAAATGTAATGATTGCAAGCCATCCTATTGCAAGTCAAGTCAAATTGAGAGCTTGCAAGCCAGCTTTTTGAAAGCTTGGAAGCCAGCATATTGCAAGCTGTTTTCAAGCATGCAATCCACGATAAACCGCAAGCCTCTAAATTGAAAGCTTGCATGCCAGATTTTTTCAAGCTTGCAAATTGGAAGCTTGCACGCAATGTTATTGCAAGCTTCAAAGCCATTATCTTGTGAGGCAAGGCACAATTCAAGCCAGCTTATTGCAAGCTTACAGGCCTGTAAATTACAAGCTTACAAGCAAGCTTATTGCAAGACTAGGCAAGATTGTGAGCCTGCAAGCCAGCCTATTGAAATATAAAGCTTGCCAGCCAAGATAAATTGCTACCTTGCAAGCCAGCATATTGTAAGCTTGCAAGCCTGTGAATTGAAAGCCGGCTTGCCAGCATATAGCAAGCTTGGAAGCCAGCTTATTGAAAGTTTGCAAGCCAGCTTATAATAATGCTGTAATAATAATAATAATAATAATAATAATAATAATAATAATAATAATAATAATAATAATAATAATAATAATAATAATAATAATAATGTTATTGGTTTTACGTCCCTTTTAACTACTGTGCCGGGGTGCCGGTATTTGGCCCCGAAGGGGATCTTTAACGTGCCAGTAAATCTACTGACACGGCTCCTTCGCATTTGTGCACCCTCAAATGACTGCGCCAGGATACGAACCTGCAACCTAGGGCCCAGCAAGCGAAAACGTTACCGCTGAGCCCCGCAGCCAGTCCAGCCAGCTTATTGCAAGCTTGCAAGCTTGTAAATTGGAATCCTGAAACCCCGCTTATTGCATGCTTGCATGCCAGCATATTGCAAGGGCCCATAACAAGGTAAGTTGTTAGCTTGCAAGGCAACATATTGAAAGTTTGCAAGCCTACAAATTGAAAGCCAACAAGCCAGCTTATTGAAACCTTGCAAGCCAGCATATATATGTTAATTTCAAGCTTGCAAGCCAAGATATATTGCAAGCTTGCAAGCCTGTTGGAACGCTTGAAACTAAGGTAAATTTCAAGCTTGCAAGCCAGTATATTGCAAGCCTGCAAGCCAGCTTATTGCAATCTAGCAAGATATAATATTGCTAGGCAACAGAATTGCAAGCCGGTATATTGCAAGCGTGCTTGCCTGCGTATTGCTAGTCAAGGCAAATTAAAAGCTTGCAAGCCAGTAGTTTGCAAGCTTGTAAGCCAGCATATTTCAAGTTTCAGAGCCAGCTTATTGCAAGGTTGCAAGCCATATTATTGCATGGAGAAATAATTTGCAAGCCCTCAAATCAGTATATTGCAAGCATGCAAGCCAGCATATTGCAAGCATGCAAACCAGTTTATTGAAACCTTGCAAGCCAGCATATTGCATGCTTGCAGCCAGCTTATTTCAAGCTCGAGTGCCAGCATAATTGCAAGACAAGGACAGACAAATTGCAAGCCAGTATATTGCAAGCGTGCAAGTCAGCGTAGTTAAAGTTAATGCAAATTTAATGCATGCAAGCCAATATATTGCAAGCTTGCGATCCAGCTTATTACAATCTTGCAAGCCATTGTATTTCAATGCAAGACAAATTTCACGTCAACGTATTGCAAGTCAAGGCAAATTGAAAGCATATATCAAGCTTACTAGCCAGCCTTTTGCAAGTCAAGGCAAATTGAAAGCAAATTCCAAGCTTGCAAACCAGCTTATTGCAAGCTTGCCAGTCAGCTGATTGCAAGTTTGGAAGCCATAATATTGCAATGCATGACAAATTCCAAGCCAACATATTGCAAGGCAAGACAAATTTTATCCTTACAAACCATTATATTGCAATCTTACCAGCCAGTATATTGCAAGCTTTCTGGCTAGCATATTGAGAGGCAGGGCTAGTTGTAAGCTTGCAAGCCAGCATATTGCAAGCTTGCAAGCTACCATCAGGCAAGACAAATTGAAAGCTTGCAAGCCAGCATATTGAAATGCAAATTGCAACGTTTCAAGCCAGATACTGGCTGATACTGGGGGTAAGATGTTGCCCTGTCCCTTTAATCTTGGCTTTCTTGACAAGAAGTAAGGTAAGAACTGCGTTAATATTTTAATGTACCCTTTTTAGTCTGTTTTCATTCACGAAAAAATAAGCAGGTGAGATCACATTTTGCCCGTGTGTGTATGTGTGTGTGTGCGCGTCCGTGTGTGTGTCCCTCTAATAGCTTCTAAACGGCTGGAGCGATTTCAATGAAACTCGGTAAGGTCATAGTACCATTTCGGCCGACCCCGACCGTGCCCTTCAAAGTTGAAACTTTTAAATAGACTTCTCTCGCGATTTAACCATCCAAACGCAATGAAACTTGGCGCAGCAAATGTTTATAGGCCCTACACATTAAAATGCATTGGCATCTAATTTAGTTCAATTGTTTACATAACCTCAGGATGGCGGCTGTGCAAAATATTTCACCGGCTTAGGAGCTGATAACCTAGATGTTAGGTTATCATCATAATCATCATCATCATCATATTTCACCGGCATTCTCTATCTCCGAAACTATTACTGATATTACCCTGAAATTTTGTACGGTGATAAAGGGCACTACTAAAAGTTTATCGATGTAACTTTCAAAAGCCCATAATGTACAAAACGAATATGGCGGCCAAGCGAATTTGGAACGTTTTAATAGACTATTCTCGCGATTTAACCATCTGAGCGCAGAGAAATATGGTACAGTAAATATTTGTACACATTGTAATGCAATGGCATCTACTTTAGTTCAATCGATCACATAACCACGAGATGGCGGCTGTGCGCAATTTTAAAATTAAGTTTTTATTTCTTGTGTATTAATCATGCGATCGAAATCAACGTTTAAATAATGAACCTACGCAAAAATGTCACCGAATAGTACATAACTATGTGGCCTACATATATAAAAATCCAACATGGCGACCATCCGAAATATATAGACGGTTCTCAATATCTATTAATCTATGATAGCAATCAAACTGAAATTTTGTATGTTGATAGAGGCTACGAACATAAGTTCACCTATGGTTCTTTCAATAACCTGGTGAGCACAAATCCAACATGGCGGCGACGCGAAATATAAATATTCAAATGGACATTTCTCGCAATTTAACAATCCGAGCGCAGTAAAACTTGGTGCGGTAAATGCTTATACAAATTTTAATCCACTGGCATCTAATTTATTTTATTTGTTTACATAACCACAAGATAAATCTCGTTTTTGTTCCTTGTGTCGTAATCATGCGATTGAAGTTTGTATACTACACCTACACAATAATCTTCATGTAATAGTACATAACTCTAAGATCTACATACGTATATAAAAATCCAACATGGCGACCATCTAAAATATTTAGACGGTTCTCCATCTATTTATCTATTACAGCAATCAAACTGAAATTGTGTATGTTGATAGAGGCAATTAACATAAGTAGGATATATTAAATTAGGCTATTTAGTTCTTGACGGAACTTATTGTTTATCTAGTATTATCTCCATTAAATAGGCACTGTGGCCAACCACGTCGCATGCGAGCACCACAGAATACTGTGCAATATTAGAAACGAAGAAGTTTACTATTTTTAAATCAAGGAGAAAGTATTTTGAGCGGTGTTCGTTGTGTTTTGTGGTATAAATCTCTCTGGAATAGGGGTCATTTGAAAAACAATAATGTACCGAACATTATTTGGACGTGAACGACTGTCGGAAATAACGTTCTTCTTGTTCACTCAGCTAGCGACAGTGCCAAGAATTTATTAGCATGCACTGAACCTAATATTTACTACTCTAAGGCTCTATTCTGAGCGCAAACGAGTGTCCGTCACTCTCGTTATGAGCGCAACGCACGGCGGCTATTAATAATCATATTATTATTATTATTATTTACTCATGTTACAGTTGGTAACATGCAGACTGCCATAAACGTTTCACATTAAGTGTTGAGGGGCTGGAAAGAAATATTTGAGAGAATGCAAACTCCTTCCCTTAATACATTTATCGTTATGACACAGCGCAGTGCCATCCTGAAATTTCATAATTTAAAAGGGGAGATTGTAAACTGATTTGGGTCAAAAAAAATGGAAATTTAGATGTCATGTTATTTTGATATCCGGAAGTCCAATTTATAATGTACATATGTTTATTTGCTGAAAATGTTTGCTTAAGGCCATTTATTGTGCATTTAAAGACACGCCCCATTGAAGATCTCCTTCTCTGCTCCTCCTTCCCCTTCTTCTCTTTCTCTAAAGAAGCTAGGAAGTTAAAAAGAAACCACAAGAGGGGCAGAGAAGATGAAGGCAACTCAGATGAGCCAGAACATAAGCCTGATGCAGGTGATACTTATCTTTAAGAGCATTTTCTCCAACTTCTTTTTCCCTAGACAAATGTTCTTTTTACTCAGGAAGTATTAACAATAGCGATTTGATTTTTTCAGTACCGTAATTCAATTTGATGAAATAAAGAATTGTATGCTTTCTTATGAATTTAAAATGAATAGAAAAAAATAATATTTTATGTTCTCGTAGGGAAATAAGTTGAAAAATTTAACGTTTGAAAAAATATTATTTACAAACACAAAGATTTACAAAAACAAGCATTTAAAGATGAAATATAGATCTAAATATCTATTAAGTTTCGTTTCAATAGGTCGAATACTTAATGAGAAAAAGGAATACGACGTTTTCAAATTTAGCATGGCGCTTGCAACCTCCACTTGAAAGTAAACAATTTTCTATGTTTTAGGACTTGTTTTTTTGGGGGGGGGGGGGGGTAGAGGGGTTAAAGACCTTTCATTTGAGTCAACGTTAGTATGTCTAAAGCACACAGTTTAGATGGAAGCAGGGCGGAATATTATTATTATTATTTTCGTATGGTACAAATGATCTATATATATACAAATATGTACATAACAATCAAAAATGAACATCAAGGCTCTTCAACCAGGAAATCACTGGAGCTGATGCTTTCATGAACTCTTCCCATTCGCCTGCGAAGCTACGCTGTGGCCACTCCCGAATGATGTGGTTCATCGTCTGTTCTTGAGCTCCGCATTCACAAGCTGGTGTTTCTAGCCACCCCCATTGCTTTGCACCTTCCATGACCAGTTCGAGCACGATTTAGTTGGCACCACGGAGCTCTTGGTAGATCAATTCCTAGTATATGCTGGGAAGAATCATCTAAGTGGATTTGGTGAGGTGGAGAAAAATCTCTCCACCTTTCCTTCCAGATTTTGTTGATGCTGTAAGGCCCTGGCTGCTTAATTATGTCATCACCCCAAATAGGATTCCTGGATTTCAGGCGCATGGGCGGAGGATTACTCAGTACTGAGTGAACCGGAATGTGCTTGAAGTCAGAACAGATGTAAGTCTCCAAGCGTGGGCAGCTGCTTGTTGTCGTCTCAGTTGTGGAGGAGGAATGCCTGCCAGGACGTGCAACCATGGCCCAGGGGTTGATCTTAATGTGCCCGTTATAACTCATTGAGCTGAGTATCTACTCTGTGGACATGAGCACTTCTATACCATACCGGTGCACAATATTCGGCAACAGAGTAGACTAGCGCAAGGCTTGCCATACGAAGAGTACTTGCATGGGCACCCTATGTTGTGCCAGCTAGTTTGCGGAAGATATTGTTCCTGGTCTTAAGTTTTCCTGCAGTATTCTCAAGATGTTTACAGTAGGTCAGAGAACGGTCCAGAGTTACTCCTAGGTATTTGGGGTTGGGATTATTTTTCAGCCTCCTTCCGCAGAATGTAATATTCAGCTCTTGTTTGGAGATTCTACTATTGAGGTGAAAAGCTGTGACCTCAGTTTTTGATAGGTTTGTGTAAAGCATCCACTGTTTGAAATAGTTTTCTAGTTTTTGCAGGTCCTGTGTCAGGATTTTTTCCCCGACGTCCAGATATTTGGTTTGGATTGCTATGGCAGAGTCATCAGCATAGCAGAACTTATGGGACACTTGTTTCTGGTACATCGCTTGTATATAGGTTGAACAATAATGGGGCTAAGACAGATCGCAGAGGGAGGCCGTTCTTGATGGTGTACGACTTACTCATCTTGTCGCCTGAGCACGCTCTGAAATAACGATTCCTTAACATGGTGGATAACAGGGCAGTGAGTCTTCTGCACGGTAGTGCTTGATTTAACTTCAGCATTAACCCATCAATCCACACTGTATCATAGGCAGCAGTTAAGTCGAGGAAAGCCACAGATGTGTTTAGTCCTCTTTGGAATCCTGCTTCTATAAAGGATGTTAGAGCTAAGACTTGCTCACAACAGCTTCGTTTTTCCCTGAATCCAGCCTGTTCTGGTGGTATTCTGCTGTCTAATGTGCAGTAAATTTTATTGTAAATTAGGCGTTCCAGAAGTTTATAGCAAACACTGAGGAGTGAAATCGGACGATAACTTGCTGTGTCATCTGCTGGTTTCCCAGGCTTAAGGATTGCGATGATTTTTGGTATTTTGAATTCTGGTGGTATTTGTCCTTTGGCTAGGATATCTCAGAAAAAATGCCTGAGCCACTTCCTGCCATTTATTCCTAGGTGAGTTATAAATTCCGGAAATATACCATCCTGACCAGCTGCTTTTCCAGTTTACAGAGATCTAATTGCTTGATTAAGTTGAGCACTCGTAAAAGGGGAGGAATAGACAGGGTTAACTTCCAACTGATCGCTGATTGCTTTAAGACTTTCTTGCACATGTTTGTTTTGGCAGCCATCTATTGGAACATCTTCTGACCTCTTTATAATGTGTTGTGCGATAGAAGATGGATTAAGTTCAGGTCCGGTATTCGGCAGTGGTGTTGCTGCTCCAAGCTTTCTGAGAAGTGACCAACCTTTGCGACTGGAGTGAGTAAAATCAAGACCGTTAGTTGTGCTATGCCAGTGTTCCCTTCTTTGAGTGTTCAAGGATTGAAGAATCTGACTGCCCAAGGCAGGATCTCCCCTTTCTGTGTATGCTTTAGCAAGCTCTTCAGTCTCTTCATTCCAGCAAGAAATGTAATCCCTTCTATACCCACGAGGTATGCTACATTTTGCTGCTCCAATAATTGTTCCAACAAATCGCTTATAATTCTCTAGTGTAGGTGGAATCCAGCGAAGATGAGAATTAACCTCACGAGAGTACTTAATCCATTGTGCTTTCTTGAAGTTCCATCTGGGTTTCTGTTTTCTGATTAATGGGTCTTGTAAACCAATGGTTAAAATAGTTGGACGATGCTGGCTGCGTGGAAAACCTGATAGTAAAGTTCTTGTATGAAGTAAAGGAATATGGTTAGCATCCATTGTTATTAGGCAGAGATCAGGATTGGTGTCTTTTTGCCATCGGGCGGAATGGAATGATTTTTTGTCTTTTGCATTATAGGATAGGTGAAGCTGGATCTGGTCCATCCAATCTGACAGCTTCTCTCCATTTTCATCATTTTTGCCATACCCTCATGAAGTGTGATATTGAAATCGGCAAGGTAGACACCTGGATGACGTATGGCTGGAAGAGGGGGATCTGACCAATGATCATGTGGTGGTTTATACACTGCAGATACTGTTGTTCCCATTAAGTTGACAGATATGATTTCAATATTACCTTGGCGACAGAAAGAAGTAACACTGTAGTTGGATATTTCCCGGCGAATGTACATGCTAGAACCATACATCTCTGATCCAAGCATGCCTACAATTTTATATCCGGAAATTCTGGCTCTATAGTCTACCTGATCATCTAGTAGGTGGGTTTCTTGAAGAGCAATGAGATCAATTTGATGCTCTTTGGATAATTTACTTAGGTACTCAAATTTATCTTTGGATATACCTTCAATGTTCAGCTGTAGGACACGAGCACAAGGCCCAATGCATTTTGAGTTCTGTGTGCTTTGGCTCTTAAAAGAAACTTTTGGAAAAAGTTGTAGATCATAAAAACCGGGAGAGATGAGAGATCTAGTTCGGTTACCGCTTGTGTAGACTTTCTGCCGTCCTGCCCTTGCAGTCCGTTGCCTGGGGTACACCATCTTGGTGGTTGTCTACACTTCGTTCCCCGGCGTAATATTAAAACTTAGTAAGTAGGAAGTATAATATAAGGGGCAATAAGTTCTGTGAACCTGAGAGGATTGTGGATCGCAGACGATGAGGAGAGATGTGGGGGGTTCCCAGTCCATGCGTAGCAATACATTGGTCGGTCACTCACTAATTATCAACACCACACTGGTTTAGGCAACGGCCCGAAGTTAGCAGAATTGGAATAGACAGGAATTCCAGATAACACGGCTGGCTGTTGACGTCACCTCACCCCGCAACACGGGGCGGCCATCTGGAATATGATTATTAACATCTCAATATATAACAACGAAAATTAGAAGCTCATTGCCAAGCTGTACAACATCACTAAGGACATGAATCTAACAAATGTCATACGTGGTGTCGAATACATAGAATACGATGTGGTGGACTGTATAAAGAAATATATTTTACATTGTATGTACATGATTAAACACTGAGCAAGTACAGTAGATATTACATGCGTGTGATGACACCATGTCCGGTAGCCACTGCTACCTGCTTGCAAGTGAGTCCTGCTTGACGCAGGTAAGAAAACGACCCTTCCTCTTAATGGGTCAACAACCCTCCAGCAGGGGGACCAACTGTCATTAGAGTATGTACAGTGCCAGAGTTGCCAACATACTCCCCCCCCCTTGAAATAGCAAATATTTCAAACAACAATTAAATACTGTCACTTTGTTCTATTAACTGGAATGAGAGTTGAAATAAACACTATGTACACAAACATTTAAACAATTCACTTCTCTTCACTCAACAATGGGCAAAGTCTTGACACTGCTCTTTTCAAAAGAGCTCCGCTGGGTGTTTTGATGGTAACAACCCTCGTAACTCCGTCGGTTCCTGGATGCACTGCTGCGACACGGCCCAGTTTCCAATGAAGTGGAGGCACGCCCTCTTCCTTCAGAACAACCAGAGTGTCGATTTGTGGGGATTGTCCGGGCGACCGCCATTTAGAACGCTGTTGGAGTTGTCCGAGATATTCCTTGGACCATCGACGCCAAAATTGCTGGAACATAGCCTGAAGCAGTTGCCAGCGCTTCAGTCTATTCAAGGGAGTCTGAGACACATCTTCTTCCACAGGAAGATGAAATGAGCCACCGATCAGGAAGTGGGATGGGGTTAATACTTCCGGATCATTGGGATCAGAGGATAGTGGGCAGAGGGGGCGCGAATTCAAAACTGCCTCTATCTGTATAAGCACTGTAGTCATTTCTTCAAACGACAATGCAGCATTTCCTACTATTCTCTTAAGGTGATACTTAGCTGATTTAACTGCAGCCTCCCACAACCCTCCGAAGTGAGGTGAACCAGGAGGACTAAAATGCCACTGAATCCCCTTCTCAGTAGCAAAGCTTATGAGTGACTGCTTGGTATTCATATCATTAAAGAATTTCTTTAGCTCACGTGATGCACCTACGAAATTAGTTGCGTTGTCAGTGAATATGTGGGTGCAAGTTCCTCGTCTAGCCATGAATCTTTTCAGTGATGCTAAAAAAGCAGCTGTAGACAGATCGCTTACAAGTTCAATATGTACAGCCTTTGTGGCAAAACAAACAAACATAGCTATATATGCCTTAATCCGAGCGCCCTTCCTGGAGGAAGGCCGTAAATATACTGGGCCACAGAAATCTATTCCTGAAGATGCAAATGGTCGACTGGGAACTACTCTCCTTTCAGGTAGCGATCCCATTATCGGTTGATACGGCCTAGACGAGAATTGAAAACACGTCTTACATCGATACACTGCTTTTCGAGCACCGTTCCTCCCACATAGAGGCCAGTATTGCTGTCGCATCATTGTCAATAAAGTCTGAGCTCCAGCATGAAGAAAAACAAAATGAAAATGATCAAATAACATTATTGTAATGCGATGATTGCCAGGTAATAAAATAGGATGTCTTCTGTTGACCGATAGTTTAGTATTTTGCAGACGGCCTCCTACCCGTAACAGACCCTGCTCATCCAAATACGGTGCTAATCCATGTAATTTGCTTCCCTTGGGTAGTGGAAAATTTTGTTTGAGAGCCTTTATGTCTTGTGAAAATTCAGAACCTTGCGCAATTTTACACCATAAATACTTAGCCTGCTCTAGTTCTACCGGATTAAGAGCACCTGTTTGTCTGTCTGTTTTAGTTTTAAGATTTTTGATAAATCTGAGCACGAGAGCTGTTATTCTAATCAGCTTGCTCCAGGAAGAGTATCTGTTAATCAGATTCGATCCAAGGGATTCTGTAGATTACACTAGAACGATTTTAGTTTTCCTAACTTCAGGTAATTCTTGAGAGCTATGCCTCTGCTGTGAAGGCCATTCGTCTTTATTATCTGAAAGCCAAGATGGTCCCGATAACCAAAATGATGAATTTAACAGCTTCTCCGCGGTAACTCCTCTCGAGATCATATCTGCTGGGTTATGATGAGTAGAGACGTGCTGCCAACAATCAATATTTGTCAACTGTTGAATCTGCGACACTCGATTAGCGACGTATGTTTTACACTGGTGTGGATGGCCCGAAATCCATGCTAATGCTATTGTGGAGTCAGTCCAACAAAAACACTTGTCTTTAGTTACGTTTATGGATCTCATGACTCTTTCGACCAACTGAGCAAGTAATACAGCACTGCATAGTTCTAATCTTGGTAAAGTTACTGAGCCTAATGACGCAACGCGAGACTTGGAACACAATAAGTGAACTGTTATTTTACCATCTCCTGTCTGAGATCTTACATAAACACAAGCGCCGTAAGCAATCTGAGACGCGTCACAAAATCCATGAATTTCATACTCCACAAATTCTACTGCCCTAACATGACGAGGCACTTTGAACTCCTTCAATTTAGCAATATCCTGCATATAACGAATCCATTTAATTTGCAGTTCTATTGTGAGAACGTCGTCCCAATTTAAGTTCATTTGCCACAGTTGCTGGACAAAAATCTTACCCTTAATCAATACTGGGGCCAAAAGCCCTAAGGGGTCAAATATTTTAGCCAGGTCTGATAGAATTATTCTTTTGTTTATCTGTGTCGAACTGAAATCACTTCTCAACTCAAACTGAAAAGTGTCTGTGATGGGTTTCCAAGATAGCCCCAACAACTTCAAGTCTTCACCCTCATCTACCTTAATAATGTACTTGGGATCTGTTTCGTGGTTAGAAATGCTCGATAGTACATTGGGCTCATTCGAACACCATTTTCTTAAGGTAAAACCCGCACTGGATAAAATATCTGAAACACACTTGTGAGTGGTTCTTAAGCCGTCAGTTGATTCACAACCTGTCATTAAATCGTCAACATAAAAATCCCGCCGTATTACATTCGAAGCTTCAGGAAATTCCTCCTTAGTGTCATTCGCCAATTGAGAGAGGCATCTTGTGGCCAGGAAGGGTGCACATGACGTGCCATATGTGACTGTTTTGAGACGATAATGTTTAAGCTCGTCCTTAGGGGACTCCCTCCACACGATACGCTGAAAGTCAGTATGTGCAGGTTCTATGAGGACCTGTCGATACATTTTTTCTATGTCAGCGGTCAATACATAGCGATGCATGCGACATCTAGCCAATATTGAAAATAAATCATCTTGAACGATCGGTCCTACTAATAACAAATCATTGAGGGATAATACAGAATCGCCCTTCGAGCTGCCATCAAATACCACGCGAGTGCGCGTTGTCAATGAATTACCCTTAAATACACAATGATGCGGAAGGTAGTACTGTAATGGTTTGTTTATCTCATTACTGGGAATTTCCTCCATATGATCCAGGTCAGTGTACTCTCTCATAAACTGTACGTACTCCGACTTGACTTGGGGCTGCCTTTCAAAACGCTTCTCTAGGCTGTGAAACCGTCTAATTGCCTCATTAACATTGCTACCTAGCTGACTCGGGTCCTCTTTAAGGAGTAGTGGGACTATGAACCTACCCTGTGGATTCCTTCTGTGACCGTCAGTAAATAGCCTCTCACTAATCTCTTGCTCAGAATGTCCTTGGCCAAGCAGTGCTTTCCCCGGCTCATTGAATATCTTACCTGACACAAAGAGGCAGGAAGAACTGTTATCTGCGTGCTTTTCAGACAAACCAACACTACCTGCTGCTACCCAGCCAAGAGCCGTGTTGCGAAACAACGGTAGTTTGTTTGAGAAACTGTCGAGCTGAAATTGTTCTGCGCCGATAAGATCGTAAAAGAATTCTGCTCCAATGAGAATGACTATGGATGATGACACATTAAATTGAGGATCCGCAAGGTTTTCTAATATAAACTCTGGAATACTCCAATCTGTGATGTTGATATTTTTAGTGGGTAAGCACTGACCAGTAATTGAAGGTATTACGTGAAATGTCATGATTCGTTCAAAGGAACCGAACCGCGAAGAAATCTTTGTTCTTACCACCGACCCCACCTTGATGGTAGTGTTATGCAACCCATGTATCGGAATATTAGTCATTGTCTTTAACAATCGTAATTGATGAGCTAATTCCCTGGTTATGAAGTTGAGTTGCGAGCCGCTGTCTAACACAACCCGAGCATGACGGGTTTTTCCCTCTGAATTGTTGACATTCACTACTGCTGTCGACAACAATACATGAGAGGAAACATCATTGTTGTGATTGTGCAATGAAACAGCATTACTACTATGTTGCTCATTAAGGGGAGACAATGAAGTATTATTGGACACAATACTCTTGTTTGAAGTTTGACTATTATTGTGGTTCGGTGACCCTTGGTCCCTGTGAAGCAAGGTGTTGTGTTTATCCTTGCACAGCTTACAACATGAACGAGTGCACTCGTTAGCGAAGTGATTTCCAGACAGGCAATTAACACAGAGCTTATGCTTCTTGATCTCCCGCCATCTGTCATAAACACCCATAGAAGTGAAGGTTCTGCATCTAAATATGGGATGTTCCTCCGTGCAAAGCGGGCATTTCTGATTTTTCTGTGAAAGGAAACAATTTTTTCCTGGGTTCGTGAATGGCCTCGGTTTGAAACCAGATGCATTCGGTTTAGATGAAACGCCTACCTGCTTCAGCTGTTTTGTGCGATCACAATTCTTAGTTTCGATCGATTCCAATGCATTACATGTTTCGAGTAGAAATTTGTCCAGTGTCTGATACGATGGAAGATCAAAGGTTGGTAACGAGGTCTCCCATTTTTTTAATGTTTCAGCGTCAAATCTGTTTGTTATTAAATGTATCAAAATGGCATCTAATTGTTCTTCACAAGACAGACCAAGCGCTGATAGCGACTGTATGTGCCTTCTGAAGCCGTCATACAAGTCTCTTAATGCCTTGGAAGATTCTACTTCTATTTTGTTAATCTGAAGGACCGAATTAATGTGGGAGGAAACAATTGCTCGCCGGTTATTGAACCTTTCATTTAACAGGTTCCACGCTATGTCGTAATTCGCTGCAGATATTTCTAGAGACTGTAACACGTCTGCCGCCCTGCCTGATACCACTGATTTTAGGTAATGAAATTTCTGTATTTTTGACAAATTTGCATCTTCATGAATGAGATTCTTAAAAGTATCGGCAAAATTGGGCCATTCTAAATAATCACCTGCGAATGTAGGTAAACTTATTTGAGGCAGTTTAACTGAACGTGTTTGCGAACTGGAAGTTGATTCACCAATAGAATCACTTAGCGAAGTTGCTGACTTGGAAATTGCACTGTTTATGGATCTTATAAGACCAGATGTTTTGAAGTATTGCTCCTCAAAGTCGGAGCGATAAGATTCTTGTTCTGCTTGAAATGATTCATCCTCTTTCAAATCCTCTATTTGTGATTGAACTGTTTCATATTCTTCCCAGATTTTTGATAAGTGAGCCCGTCGATCTTCCAACTGATCTACGTCCTTAGATTGAGAATCTAATTTCTCTACGAAGCCTTGTATGCGAGATAAGCTAGCCTTTAACCTACCCCTTTTGCTACACAGTGATTTTATCTTTTGTTCCATTTTTCACTAGCAATTCCCAATAAACTGCTGAATGATATAAAATCACAATAGACCAAATGCCTATACGTAAAAGAATGACAAAACGAAAAGACAAATACCTAACATATTTACATAATACAAAGATGAACTCCTGGTTTTGTTTCAAAGAGTTGCGGGAAAACTGCGTACAAATAACATACCGGTACAGATTTACGGGCGAAATCATGTGTGATCACTAGCAATACCAATACATTGCAAGTACAAACGAACAGTTTTGAATGGAGAAACAAAGGAATGCATATGAGTCACAAGGAATAATTAAGGATGATCGGTGACTTACCAGGATGATGAATTCTGTTGTCCAGTAGTCGCCATGCCGCCAACAACCCACGCCATTCGTGCGAAGCCATGCTGTCTTGGGATCACAGAGTTCAATTTTCACTGTTTTCCTTGCCATCTAATCCGGCCCGGAGGACCAAAACTTATGTCGAATACATAGAATACGATGTGGTGGACTGTATAAAGGAATATATTTTACATTGTATGTACATGATTAAACACTGAACAAGTACAGTAGATATTACATGCGTGTGATGACACCATGTCCGGTAGCCACTGCTACCTGCTTGCAAGTGAGTCCTGCTTGACGCAGGTAAGAAAACGACCCTTCCTCTTAATGGGTCAACAACCCTCCAGCAGGGGGACCAACTGTCATTAGAGTATGTACAGTGCCAGAGTTGCCAACACGTGGGATGCTCCAGAACAGAAGGTTCTATGTTACACTTCAAGGGAACAAAAGTCGATGGAGGAACCAGAAAAACGGGTTACCTCAAGGCAGTGTGTTATCCCCATTACTATCCAATATTTATACAAATCACCAGACAGAATATTTAGAGGCTAGGCGATTTATTTATGCGGGTGACACCGCTATTGTACAGGGTAGGAGCTTTGAGGAGGTGGAGGGAAAACTGTCCAATGCTCTTGAGAGATTAGACAATTATTACACCCAGAATCACCTGAAACCTAACCCAGGAAAGACACAAGTATGCGCATTTCATCTTCGCAACAAAGAGGCCCGGAGAAAGTTGAATGTTGTCTGGAAAGGAGTGACACTCGAAAGCTGTGAAACGCCTCGATATTTGGGAATCAAGCTTGATCGTATCCTGAGCTTTAGGAAACATTGTAGAGAATTGAAGTGCAAGATCAGCTCAAGAAATAGCATAATGTGGAAGTTGATAGGTTCAACATGGGGAGCGAACCCTCAGGTTCTACGCTCAATCGCATTGGGACTTTGCTTCGCAGCAGGAGAGTACGGATCATCAGTGAGGGGAGCATCTGCCCATACCAAGCAAGTGGACATAGCTCTTAACGAGTCCACACGTATTGTCACTGGATGTCTGAGACCTACTCCAGTGCAGAAGATCTACCCTCTCGCTGGCATTGCACCTCCAGTTATTCGACGCAGGGTGGCAGCAGAGAAAGAGAGACAAAAGCCTGAAACAGATCCCAGACATTCTATGTTCAACCACATGGTGACCACTCCTCGTCTAAGATCCAGGAAGAGTTTTATTAAGAGAACAGTACCCCTCCATACCAAGCCAGACGTCCGGCGTGTCACTCTGGAAACAAATAGTACCAGAGGGGTTTACCCCCAAAGAAGAACTGAGCAGTGGTAGTCATTTGCCTTATACCACCTGGAGGTCCTTAAACCGGATGAGAACAGGAGTGCTTAAGTGTCGTAGCAACCTTGAGAAGTGGGGTTATGCAGAAGATCCACGATGTGCCTGTGGAGAAATCCAGACTCCACAACACCTGCTCACGTGCAAAGATCTTAATGAAACCTGCAGCCAGGAAGACCTTATGTTGACCACAGACCGAGGGATAAGAGCTGCAGAGTTCTGGAAGGGAAGAATTTGGTGTGTCTCCCGGACACGGAAAGTAAAGTAAGTACCTCCCAAGTTACAATCATTGTTCCACTTTCTGCAAACACACGTAAGGTCGTGGGGTGTTAGACACACTAGGCCTATATGAAATACCAATATGATGAAGGAAACTACAGGTTAAAGCTCTCCCTAAAAATTGGAACACATGCTATCTAACATAGAACTGAATAATTTATTTAAATCATGATTGCCTTTGGTTTACTTGAATAATACTGGGTACTAGAGAAAGGTTTTCGTCTTTGGACATGGTTACTTTTGGCCAATCCGGCGCCTGGTTCATACTCTGGCTGCACTTCTCTACATCTTAGATGAACATGAAAACCCACAGCCAGCTTCCAGTCGACGATAGGGTCAGGGATGGAATGAATGAAGCCTCCATCTAGCGGCGAGGAGCTAACAAGATGATGGCTCGAGGGTGTACAGGCCATTATGAGATTATCTCTCATCTCGTGCTTCATATTGAATACGCATCGACCGGCCGAATATTTTATTTGGAGTGACGGTGTCGGGCCTTCAATAGAGTCGTGATGGGCAACCGATAGCGTCACGAGCTGGACAACGCACGACCAGGATTCAAACCCGGACCTGCTCTAGGAGTGACAAGTAGTGGCAGCGGTATCCTCAGCTTTTCTGTTCTGAGATGACGTCAAAACTACTGAGCAAATTGCATATCCCTAAGCTACGAATTACAAAGGTTAACAGGAAATATCAAATCCCTTCCGTTTCCATCGCTTGACATGACAAGGCCAGGGGTTCGCTACCGCTAATGTCGCGAGGTATGAAGCACATCACAACACAACTCCTGGAAGTCGCTAGAAATCCATCCTCCAATTTGCACGGGTCATGCAAAGCCTCCGGGAGATCTCCACTAGAATGCGCTTCAATCTTCATGGAGCATCGAGTTAGGGCATTAGTAATTGTAGAGAAAATGAAAATCCACAGCCTGCTTCCAGTCGACGGACTGGGTCAGCGATGGAATAAATGAAGCCCTCATCTATCGGCGAGGATATGAACTGTGCCGGCTGCCAAAGCCAGTCGCACTCCTCTGAGGCAATGATTAAATGAATGATAGAAGAAATGATATTATAGTGGAGAGTGTTGCTGGAATGAAATGTTGACAGGGAAAACCGGAGTACCCGGAGATAAACCTGTCTGCCTCCGTTTTGTCCAGCACAGATCTCACATGGAGTGACCGGGATTTGAACCACGGACCCAGCGGTGAGAGGCCGGCGTGCCACGGAGGCTATCTCAACATCTTAGATATACAAGTAGGTCGAGAATTATAATTCTGTGAAGAATATACGGAACACGCCCTCGACGTAGCTTTTTAAATTGATTATTATTCCTTTCTGTTCTCTTTACCAAAAACTGTTTGTCCTGTACTCTTACTTTCTTTTCATAACACCCCTAGGGGCACATGACCTCGTAGTTTCGCCCCTTAAACCAACAATACGTAACTAACTATAGCACCCCTGCCAATGAACAATTAGAGTAGCTCTTTTGCCTTGACCAAGTCGTTTCGCTAGTTCGCCAAACCACCACTACTACACATCCAAAGCCGCATCGCATCAGCCATCTTGCACGTCATAGTAGAACGTCTTTGTGTTCTGCCAACCATGATGTCACAAAGGCACTACACCAACTTCATTGGACACAAACCAAGCTAATTATCTAAACAAACAAAAAAAACTCTTAAAATCTAAATATAAGCGGCTTCTGTGGCGTAGTTGGTAGCATGCTGAGTTTCTATGCCCAAGGTCGCGGGTTCAAACCCGGCCGAAGTCGTCGGATTTTCAAGAGCGTTAAAAACCCCCAAGAATGCCTTCATTCGGAGGGGAAGTAAAGCCGGCGGTCCCATGTCATAGACTTATGGTATGATAAAGAACCTTCCACTAATTACACTCGTGTGAACCTAAATTATAGGTTAGATTTGACTAACGCTCTTAGGTTCCAACGTTCGTCGCCAGATGCCGACTGCGGCGGTATCTAGTAACAAAGTTCAGAAGTAGCTGGGCGTTGACGGTGGCGTTTGGTAGCAAAAGTTGGAACTACTTGAAAATCGAATGTCTGCAGCCCTTACTTCGATTAAAAAGAGATACAGTCATCACAATTAACATCGGTTATCAGACCGATTCTACACACACCCAAAGTACACGGGGATACATGACCGCGTTGTCGCAGCCCCTAAACTGAGGAACCAACCAACTAACCAACCAAAATCTAAATAATGAAATGAATGAAAACATATAAGCAATGGATCAAAACAAATGACACTAGTGATTCCAACGTACATAGGTTCAACCCCTTGTACCCAACATGTTTCCGTAGAAACTGGAAAGTGGCTTCCTATGATGAAGATTCTCATGATGGTGGCTGGGCGTATCCTTAAGACTTGATATAATAGCACAATGAACGCGAAGTAGCCTACCCCACTTCCATTATAGCGCGCAGCGGCCATGTTGAATTATGAAATATTCTCCGTCTTGAGGAAAGAATTTATGATGAAATTAATAAATGTAAAACAAAAATATTGGAATGTAGCCGAAATAAATCAGAAACCTCTATAAACATCAAATTGGTAGCTGAAAAGCTAAAGGAGGTAGGTTACTTCTTTTACTTAGGAAGCAAACTAACCAGTGATGGACGAAGCAAAGGGGATATAGAAAGTTAGTTGGCTCAGGCGAGGAAAGCATTTCTGCAAAAAAGGAATCTGTTGACATCGAATATAGATTTAGGTATTAGGAAGTAATTTTTGAAAGTGTTTGTCTGGGGAGTGGCGCTCTATGGAAGTGAAACTTGGACTGTTGGTGCAGCAGAAAAGAGGAGAATTGAAGCGTTTGAAATGTGGTGTTACAGGAGAATGATGAAGATCAAATGGGTGTGTAGGTAGGGTAACAAATGAAGAGGTATTAAGACTAGTGGGAGAGGAGAGATGTTTCTGGCGACTGCTAATGAAGAGAAGAGATAGGTTGGTACGACACATACTTAGACACCCAGGAATAGCAAGCTTAGCTATGGAAGGAAGGGTTGAGGACAAGAACTGAAGAGGTAGACCAAGGTTAGAATATGTTAAACAGATTGCCTCGGATGTAGGGTGTGGTAGCGATGAAGAGATGAAACGATTAGCTCAGAACAGGGAAAAATGGAGAGCTGCATCAAACGAGTCAAAAGACTAAAGACTCAAACAACAACAATTCTATATATTGTAGATACAATATCTCAAATTAGCATTAAAATAGAACTGTATATGCCAACATCCCCGCCATATTAAAGATGGTGGCTGAGCAAACTATTAGAGCTTCAAAAGCATTTACTCAGAATAAAATTGCGCAATTAACCCGAAACACGGGAGAAAACTCGCCTAAGACTATCACACTGCATACATCAGACACTCCACTATTTAGTACATTTACAATATAGTCTCACATAGAAGGCGCAAGATGAACGATTCCATACATTCAAGATGGTGGATGGGCGTACTTTTCTAATGTTCCAACCAATTCCCTTTGATACAAAAGCGGAATTACAACGAAACTTAGTAAACAGGGTGGAGTCTTATCTCAAGAACATTCTGCTTGAGTTATAACTATACCCACACAAAGTAGGCTCATTCTTGGGTACTATAGTTATACTTCATTGTAAAGTGTCTCTGAGGGGGCAGAAGAGCTCGTAGTTCTGTCCCTTAAAACCCTCAATAACTATCTAAGGTGCCTCTGAAGCGTCTTTTGCCTCGCCCACAAATACTCTGGTGCAGATAACATTGCCTTCGTGGCAACCAATGTAGCCAACTTCTGCAGCAGGATAAGTCCCGAGACATCTTGTCTTTGTGCAATATAATACATACTGTCATCAAAAGCAATGTCAGGAAACTCCAAATAACAATTTTTCATAAAAAGTTAAAAATCAACATTTTCTTTTCTTTCCTAATACATACAGTTTAGCAAACATTAGGTTAATTAATATCGTATGGCCTCGAGTGCCGGGTGCAAGCTTTGTTATTTGACGCCCATGGGGCAGCTTGCATGTCGAATTTTGTTGTTCCTTGTCGCACTATGAAAGTCAAGGAGGTTAGATATCTAAGCTCCTTGACACTGTAGCGCTTTCTAGTAGAGAAAGGAGGAACTTTGTGTTGGCCATTATGAACACGGCCCACTGAATTCAAATGGGTTCTTTAACAAGCCAACAACGTGACGTGATTTTCGTCGCCTTTCAAAAATCACTTATCATGGGCAGGAGCGAACCTGTTGGTAGTCCGACACGATAACGACTCACCCACCGTGGCAAGCTAACATTAGGTTATTGACCGTGAATACACGAGCCAATGAGGAACACACACGTGCACTTTGTTGGCGCTCAAAATTCTTACTTATTTATTTGTCCAATGCTAAGCCAGTAATTTAGCAACATGGTTCATGTGACGTCATTGTGTAGGTTCATTATGAAAGAAATCGCTTTCGTTGAAGAATCCCACTCTAAAGATTGTAGGCACGCCCCTTGTGGATATGCACTCAGTCAGTCATAGTGACAAGTGTCTTGGAAAATAATGATCGTAAATGGTTGAATTAATTTGTATGAGGTCATGTCTCGAGTATAGCAGAGCATCGAACAATGGGGTGTTAAATTCGCGGGCTGACGCAACATGTAACCTGGAAGCTACCGAGCAGTCAAGTGAAATCATCCACTTAACACGTCCTGCCTTTATTTACTACAGCTTAATTCGTGTGTTTCGTCAACATGCATTCCGAGCAACGTAGGTCATGTTTGTGGCTAATAACATGGAATTAGTGGATCCAACGTGCGGATTTATGACACGCTCTTGAGGAGTGGGAATGCACCGTGCCAGGGTTGGCAACTCTGACGCCCAGGGGCTCACAGGTCCTCTCAATGTTGGTTTGTCTCTTATTTATACAAATCTACACCGTTTCACAGATCTGAACCAAACTTTATGTACTTACCCTTTGGAACCCGACGTGTAACACAACTTGAAATTTCGGATAGACCACCCCATTTCCGGCATTTAGGCCTTTGGCACAAATCTACACCGTTTCACCGATCTGAACCAAAATGTGTATACTTACCCTTTGGATCCCGACGACTAACACTGCTTGAAATTTCGAACAGACCACTCCAATCTCTGTATTTAGGCCATTTGGCAAACATCTACACCGTTTCACGCAGCTGAACCAAATTTTACATCTTGCCATTTGGAACCCGACGAGTAACACTGTCTACTTGAAATTTAGGACAGACCACTCCAATTCTCTGCATGTAGGCCCTTTGGCACAAATCTATACCGTTTCACCGCTCTGAACCAAACTTAATGTACTTACCCTTTGGAACCCGACGAGTAACACTGTCTACTTGAAATTTCGGACAGACCACTCCATTCCCTGCATTTAGGCCCTTTGGCACAAATCTACATCGTTTCACCGATCTGAACCAAACTTAATGTACTTACCCTTTGGAACCCGACGATTAACACTGTATAATTGAAATTTAGGACAGCCCAATCCATTCCCTGCATTTAGGCCCTTTAGCACAAATCTACACCGTTTCACCTAATTGCACGAAAATTTACATTCTTACCCTCTGAAATCCTGCTTGATATTTTGGGCAACCCTCTCTATTCCCTACATTTAAAATAACGGACAAAATGAACTTAAAAACCACGTAGTGTTTTTTTTAGCATATGACTTTTAGTGCCGGGAGTTCCGAGGACATGTTCGGCTCGCCAGTTTTGTAGCTGCTTTGAGACGGACACCCAATGGGTGAGCTACAAGTACCGTTGGGGAGGAAAGTGGGAAGCGGCTGTGGCCTATAGTTAGGGACCAACCCCGGCATTTGCCTGGAAGGAAGATGGGAAACTATGGAAGACCATCTTCAAGGTTGCCGGCGGGGGGATTCGAACCTCCTCGCCTCCGGGATGTGAGCGACTGCCAGCAGTCATGCCGTAACGACCACGGCTAACTCACCCGGTACCACGTAGTTGTGTAACTGTAAGAGTATTTTAATAATTAGTCTATTGCTGGCTGGCAATGCGGGCTGCATCACGCCACCCCTGCCAGTGTTCTGGTACAGAATTGAGAAAATAGTTACATCTTGCGCTGCTTATATATTGCAGTCACGGGGAGTAATTAGTGCAAAAGGGTTTCTTAGGCCCCGTGAAACATTTATCATCATGAAAATATTATCCCTCTGTATAAGTGCGATGGTGTTTCATTTATTCCAATCCTTATCGTTGAGCGCTATGTGACGATAAATGACACTATTGCTACCTCAGGAGCTCGGGGCAGCGGAAGTTTTCCTAAGTGCTCTGATTATTTTCCTACGGCGCTATGCAACAAAGGACGACACTATTGGTCTCTACTTTTCTAACAGCCAATGAGACATTGGCCCTAGGCAGTGCCTTTTATTTCACTTACTCCTCTTTCTAATCATATTTTTCAATTCGTTTGTAAATTACATGTGGCAGTGCTGTAGTTAGTCTTTATTATCATTATCATTACGGGAAAATGACCTGAATGTTACGTCCATTATACTGTACTACTTATCACCCGCACTAACACCACCACCACCACCACCACCACCACGAAAAGTATCATGTGCCAATTCTGTAGTAGTATTCATTATCATCATAAAACAAATAAATCCACTGGGCGAAGCCGGGCTCTACTGTTAGTTCTTAATAATACCTAGGAGTAAACTAAGCTAGACATATTCACCATGTGTCAATAATTTGAATTTTGAATTGATAACAACGAGGTCATCTGCCAAGAAAGATAAAACATGCCTTAATGCTGTCGTGTGGTCATTTCCTGCGTATTCCGAACGGTTCTGGACCTTCTCAATGAGATGCGGGTAGTATCTTCGCGCGCCCGCTTAGGGGCAGGATACGCGGTAGACTGTCACATCTTCAAACTGTATCGCATCGATGTTACGTGAACTCGGGCCTTGGGCCTCAGCTGACTGCACACCAATAATCCTGGAGTAGAAATGCATCCTTTTGGATGTTGTAATACATTTAGGGGCTTGGGTCGTCGTAGTCATCAGCCCTGTGTACTTGGCTGTGTTCTTGTGATGACTGTATTATTATTATTATTATTATTACTATCATTATTTATTTAGCGTGAAGCCTCCGTGGCTTAGGCGGCAGCACGCCGGCCTCTCACCGCTGGGTCCGTGGTTCAAATCCCGGTCACTCCATGTGAGATTTGTGCTGGACAAAATGGAGGCAGACAGGTTTTTCTCCGGGTACTCCGGTTTTCCCTGTCACAATTTCATTCCAGCAACACTCTCCACTATCATTTCATTTCATCTGTCATTCATTTAATCATTGCCCCAGGGGAGTGCGACAGGCCTCGGCAGCCGGCACAGTTCATATCCTCGCCGCTAGATGAGGGCTTCATTCATTCCATTCCCTGACCCGGTCGGTCGACTGGAAGCAGGCTGTGGATTTTCATTTTTCATTTATTTAGCGTATGGATTTTAGTGCCGGGAGTGTCCGAGGCTCGCCAGAGGCTGTAGCTGCTTCAAGCGGACACCCATAGGGTGAGCTACAAGCCCCGTTCAATTTCAAGTAGTTCCAACTTTTGCTACCAGATGTCACTGATACCTCGTGGTGAATGTTGGAACTTTGATAGAGCGTTCCAACGAAATCTAACCTAAAAATTTAGCTTCACACAAGTTTAGTTAGTGAAAGGATCTTTTACATGCCATAAATGTATGACATGAGACCAATAGCTTTACTTCCCCTCCGAAGGAAGGCATACTGAGGGATTTTTAAAGCTGTTAAAATTCCGATGACTTCGTCCGGATTTGAACACGCGATCTTGGGCACAGCAGTTCAGCATGCCACCGAAGCCGCTACTCTAGTAGTGCATTAGGGACCGCGAAGAGGTTGGTACCCCGGCGTTCGCCTGGAGGAAGTGTGGGGATAACTACACTCAGGGTAGCCACTATCAGCTCCGGGATACGAACCTGCGATCTCCGGAATTGCTTCAGCTGCCCTTGCGGGCGAGGTGAACGATTCAACGATCACGGCTACGTCATAGGAGCACATCACCTCGCTGTTCCACACCTTTAGACAACAACAACAACAACAACAACAACAACAACAACAACAACAACAACAACAACAACAACAACAACAACAACAACAACAGCAGCAACAATACACTAATCATAATGAGGATATGGTCCGGGCAGGGTCATAAACCAATTCATAATTGCAAAACGACATAATTAAAACACAAAATTATTTCATGTTTTAGAAGCATCTCAATTTACATATATACTAGCGGCCCCGTGCGAGAAATCTCGCATGTTTATAGGTCACACTTTCCCCAATAGGTTTATAATGAGAGACTTATGGAGAAAGGTTATGTTTTTATTTCACCAAATGATTATAGAATACAATTTACATTTCAGGATAAAGGAAAGACCTCAGAATGTTAATATGACATGAAACAGGAGTCACTGCGGCCCGCGGACAGCAATTATGGAGCGTATTTTCTTAGAGCAGCGTTGTTTGCAAATCGCACACTTCGTTCATTTTTTTTAAGTCATTTTTATAGAAATTATAGATACGTATGAAATTATAGTGCGATAGGTCACTGCTAATGTCTATTCTCTTTCATTTGAATGCTCATTTGTCACGATCGGTCGCTTATGAGCGCCGCAGGAGGGATTTATACTACTGAAATAATATATATGATGATATGTATATACGAGGTGTTGCAAAATTACGTCTACAAACTGAAGCCAGAGGTTCCGGCCCTTATCTGAAGCAACTTGAGATAGAACACTTATGGCCGGAAGCGAACCGTTAAAAATCTGTGCGACGTTAAAATTTTAACGAGGCAAATCGGCAACACCGCGCCGAGAAAGTGCGACTTTTTCTAATGTTTCCGTTCCACACCAGCCGCGGAGGCTGGCCCATCTGGCGAACTAGGTCAGTGGTATCGTGCTCCTTGAAACGAGTCATTTGGTAGCGGTTCGAATCACAGCCATCGCAAGTTTTTTTTCTTATCATAATTGTTCCATTTTTTGTCGTTCTTATTTCCTTTCTTATGATATAAGGAATCTTTCCTTTATATTTGTGTGTTATTTTTAGCCTACTTTTCACACTTTTCAAAAATGAGGAAAAAGTAGACTTATGAGATCGATCCGGGAAAATGTCTGTCTGCCTGTCTGTCCTTCTGTCTGTCTGTCTGTCTATCTGTGTGTGTGTGTCCCCCTATCAACTCCTAAACGGCTGCAGGAATCGAAACCAAATTTGGTATGAGTAAAGATCTATACCGGAAAATCTCAATGTCATACTTGAAAATGATGTCAGTGCTACCAACTGCTGAAAAATCGCGATTGAAATTTGAGCTCCATGTTGGATATCTTGGAATGTATACATGGAAACTATTCCAAAATTGGCACACATATATATTCTACTACTACAGTTTAATTTTCAGGAGGCCATACATGGCAGTATTGCCAAAATGATTCTAAGCCTACTGGTAGGTCCAATGTTTAAATGCATATAACTCCTACGCTATCAAATGGATTTGAACCAAATTTCGTATGTACTATATGCACATAAACATATATGACTGAGCGTATTCTTAAGAGCCACCAGGGCTGCCAACTGTCAATAAATGGTCTCTCTATTTTTCATCCAAATACCAATGTATCAGAAAGTAAGCCAACAGCTTTAAACTTTGCACACGTATAGTGCCTGACATTCTAGAATAATTTGGAGCAACTAATTTATGTCAGTGCTACCAACATGATTCTAAGGTTGCTGATAGGACAAATTTTTAAATACATGTAACTTATATACTATCAATTGGATTTCAACCAAATTTCGTATGTGCTATGCGTACCATGACAGATATGACTATGCGTATTCTTAAGAGCAATCAGGGCTGCCAACTGTTAATAAATGCTGTTTATATTTTTTGCCCTAATATCAATATATCAGAAAGTATGCAAGCCAACAGCTCTAAAACTTTGCACACGTATAGTACCTGGCATTCTAGATTAATTTGGAGTAACTAATATACGTCAGTGCTTCCAACATGATCCTAAGCCTGCAGATAGGTCCAATTTTAAAATACCAGTTACTTCTATACTAGCAAATGGATTCCATCCAAAATTGGCACAACAAGAGATCATAATATTTCAGATTATTTCTGACCAACACATGAATGACATTGTTGCCAACATGATTTTAGGCGCACTGATAGATCCAATGTCTAACTGCATGTAACGTCCATTCTATCCATTGGACTTCAACCAAATTTTTTATTCTGTAGCTTAAGAGATGGAACTAAGAATGTTTTCAGTCACCAGGGCTGCCAACTATAGTGCTCTATTAGGCTACATTATGCCAGGTATATTTCGAACTAATTAGAAATTTCGATATTACCAACTTAATTTCGTCATTATTCTAGATAGGTTCATATAGATTAATCATTGGAATGAATCTTAAATTTTAAGAAAAGTAGGCTCTTTAGTTCGTCACGGAACTTCTTGTTTTATTAATAAAAGGTTAATTACTGTATTCTGCAATCTTTTGAAATCCCCCTTCTTGTAGTTAAATGTGTCTACGTTGAACAAATGGCAAAATAATGGCTGGTACGGAACGGAAACATTAGAAAAAGTCGCACTTTCTCGGCGCGGTGTTGCCGATTTGCGTCGTTAAAAGTTTAAAAGTCGCACAGATTTTTAACGGTTCGTTTTTGGCCGTAAGTGCCCTCTTCAGATAATGGCCGGAACCTCGGGTTTCTGTTTGTCGACGTAATTTTGCAACATCCTGTTTATTTCGTATGGCATGAAGATTATTTACATATTCAGATTGAGACCTTGATGCGCAAGTAGCTTCAGTGTTGCAAGAGCTGGATGTCTAACCATTCTACAGCTTCATCACAAGCTTGATGAATCTCCTTCATTGTACCATTGAACCTTCGGAGTGGGCAATGTGACTGATGGTGCACAGTTCAGGATGGCTACCAAAGCCAACTAACAGAATTCCCTGAGTAACAGTAGCGGCCATAATAAATATATAAAACAGAGTTTGCACTTAAAGAGCATTTCAAAGATTTGAAAAGACAAATAAAAAACAAAAAATACAGAAAAATATATTTTCCTAAATTTTTCCAATTTCTAATTTTTTTATCCAGAAAAACTATTGTACTTGCGATTATTGAAAGTAGCTCGTCAATAGTAATGCTCTCAAAAATCATAGTTAGACATTTATATACAAATACACAGTCTACACATGTAATTTGTGAGCTCTATCTTGCAAGAAATTAGAGCTTTCCAATTTAACATCAACACGAATATACATCTATAACTCAGAATATACTTTTCCCCTTCAAAATTAAAATGTATAATTTCCAATCAATCAAGGTTGGGCCTTATAAAACTAAAATTCCCTGAGTGTCATTAAAATACCTTGATAATTTCCTGAGTTTTCCAGGATTTAAAAATTCCCTGAGAATTTCCTGTCTTCCATGTTTTCCAGATTAGGAGACAGAAAGGATTCTCGGCAATTTTCCATTTGTTCTTTCAGAACTGACATCTACCGTGTTGAGTTCTTATACGATTCAGCGACGTCCAGATTTTCCTGGGAAGGTGGATCCGAGATAAGACCCAATCTGTCTTGATTTGAAGTCAGCCACTCGTTCGCCAAGCTTCATTCACTTGAAACTGGTCTTGGACCAACTTCCTTCCTTGTCTCCAAGAAGGATTCCTGGATTTCAGCCTGAGATCTTTATATGAGCAGTCTAGGTGTATTGGCAGAAGAGGGTTGTCACAACATTTAAGCCATTTAAGCTATTTGTCTTCGAAGATGAGGAGGCGGGATGTTGGAGAGGTGTAGATTGGATGGTTCCTGATCAAGTCCTTATTGTGTACGTCTATCTTCTTTGCATGGGTACTGTTAAATTATAAAGCCGCCTTGTCGAACTCTAGAAAGTAGTTTAATAAATTAACACGTACATATTTCGTCATATCAATGATAACTTCGTCAGCGTGAAAAAATCTTAGAAACTATCTTAACAACAACCAACAAGAAAATGGATATCCTTACAATAAGTCATTAATTTAAATAAATGAACAAGAGAATTAATAAATAATTATAGGATGTGTGAAATACTTGGACATTGATATTCCAACCGTAGTGTAGTGTCCACAGATAACCAACCATCTGCAGAAATCACTAGTCGAGTTCAACATGGGGCACAATTTTATCATCTCTTGAGAGGGATTCTTTGGGACAAGCAAGTTCCTTTAAGATCAAAACTAATACCGTACTCTACAAGAGCTTCTTTGTACCCGTTACTGTACGACATATAGCTTAGAAACTTGTACCCAATCCAAGAGAAATACAAGCAAACTACAGGCGGTGGAGATGAAGTTTTTAAGAACTATGATTCAGAAGACAAGGAGGGACAAAATAAACAAGTAGTTCCGTGAAGAACTATACAGCCTATTTTCATATATCCTACTTATGTTAATTGCCTCTATCTACATTCAAAATTTCAGGTTTGATTGCTGTAATAGAATCGTAGATATTGAGAACCGACTAAATATTTCGGATGGTCGCCATGTTGGATTTTATATATGTAGGTCCTAGAGTAATGTACTGTTACATGAAGATTATTGTGTACGTGTAGCATTCAAACTTCAATCGCATGATTAGGACACAAGAAATAACATGGAGATTTTAAAATTTCACACAGCTGCCATCTTGTGGTTATGGAAACAATGGAACCGACTAAATATTTCGGATGGTCGCCATGTTGGATTTTATATATGTAGGTCCTAGAGTTATGTACTGTAACATGAAGATTATTGTGCACGTGTAGCATTCAAACTTCAATCGCATGATTAGGACACAAGAAATAACATGGAGATTTTAAAATTTCGCACAGCTGCCATCTTGTGGTTATGGAAACAATGGAAATAAATTAGATGCCAGTGGATTAACATTCGTATAAGGATTTACTGTACCAAGTTTCACTGCACTCGGACGGTTAAATTGCGAGAAACGTCCATGTGAATATTTATACTTCGCCTCGCCGCCATGTTGGATATGGAATCACCAGGTTATTTAAAGTCCTATAGGTGAACTTAAGTTCATAGCCCTTATGAACATAAAAAAATTCAGTTTGATTGCTATAATAGATTCGTAGATATTCAGAGCCGACTTAATATTCCGGATGGTCGCCATGTTGGATTGTTAAATGTATAGGCCATAGAGTCATGTACCATTAAAGGAAAATTATTGCGTAGGTTCATTATTCAAACTTTCACATCGATCGCATGATTACGACACAAGAAATAAAAACTTAATTTTAAAATTCGCAAAGCCGCCATCTTGAGGTTATGTAAACAATTGAACTAAATTAGATACCAGTGTAATACAATGTGTATAAACATTTCCTGTACCAGATTTCATTGCGGTTGGGTCATTAAATCGCGAGAAGGGTCTATTTAAAATTTTCAATTTCACTTGGCCGCCATGTTCGTTTTGTAGTTAACCGGATTTTGAAAGTCTTACAGATGAACTTTCAGTAGTGCCCATTATCTCCGTACAACATTTGAGGGTGATACCGCTAATAGTTTCAGAGATATAGAATGCCAGTGAAATATTTTGCACATCCACCATCTTGTGGTTATGTAAACAATTGAACCAAGTTAGATGTCGGTGCATTACAATGTGTATAAACATATATTGTACCTAGTTTTATTCCGTTTTGTTGGTTAAATCGCGAGAAACGTCTATTTAAAAGTCGCAAATTCGCGTGGCCGCCATGTTGGTTTTGTAGTTACCAGTTTTTCAAAAGTCACATAGGTAAACTTCTAATAGTTCCCTTTATCACCGTAATAAATTCCAGGGTGATATCGGGAATTGTTTCGGAGATATTGAATGCTGGTGAAATATTTCGCACAGCCGCCATGTTGGATTGGTGAGACGTAACAAAATTTGAAGGGCACGTTCGGGGTCGTCCGGAATAGTGCTATGAACTTACCGAGTTTCATTGAAATCGCTCCAGCCGTTTAGAAGTTATTAGACACACACACACACACACTCCTCACACACACACGCACAAAAGGTGATCTCATAAGCCTATTTTTTCAAAATTGAAAATAGGCTAAAAATGATGAGATACGCCATCTTGTTCAAGTAGAACAATCTCTTAATGAGATCTGTGTTGAAGCCAGGCTGAAACGGTTCGGTCATCTCAAAAGAATGGACACACAAAGAACAGCTAGAGTGTGGTTTGAGAATGAACTGAAAGGCAAGAGACCAAGAGGTCGACCGAGGAAGAGATGGATCGACCAGGTTAGAAATGATCTTGCAGGGAGAGGTCTGGATGTGCAGCAGGTCGTGGAAGGGGAGACATTCTTTGAGAGAACTGAATGGAGAAAGCTCGTTCTCCGCGCCCGGGAAACTGAAGCCGGTTCATGATGACGAATGAAATGATAAGTTGTGAAATTGAATTAAGTAACATCATAAAACCGTGCATCTAAAGTGGAACAAGTAATCAATATAACGTGACAATAACGAGAATCAAAGTGAAAAAAGGAAAATGTCGGTCATTAAGGATAATAAAGGTTAATGTCTATGCATTTCAGAAGCATGCCAAGATTATGAAACAGGAGACGCTGATACCGGGGTACTTGGGTTCGATTCCCAGTTCCACCAAGGATTGGGACGGGCTACAGGCAGAGCTGAGAACATTTCCCCTTTAGCTGCCCTAGAAGTGGTTTTCCGGGCTTTCCCCGAAATCAACTCAAGGGGAATGCAGGGAAGGTTCCTAAGTTAAGGCCGTGACTGCCCCCTTCCCAATTTACAAATACACACATAACGGCAGAGGTTATCTGACAGACAAGCCCCTGAACGATAAACTAAATGAAAGTGAGCACCACACGTGTTTAATCTCGGACAAGTGGAAGGTCAAACGGCAGGTGTGTGATTCAGCTGCGTGTCACGCACAATTACGCATTGAATTCCACTTTGGGAAAATCAGCCCCTCACGCATCTCCAGTCACGACATCATTCTTACACCACTTTCACTTCAGTGTTACCAACTTTAGCAACAAGTGGATCTGACGTGGTCACATTGTTACAAAGTAGGTGTTCCTGGAGCAATTGGAAGGACCATAGGGAAGATGTAGCAGAATGAGGAAATGAAAATGATCGGGTGCAAGGGACGGTCCCACATCAACCAATTTTATTAACAGAAGTAGAAAAAATCAACAAATATAAGTCTGAAAATCTAAAGTACGGTACTTTGGACTTGCCACAGAAGAGTGATGCAAGGGAAGAGAGGGCTCATAGCCAATTTACAAATGTTTGTTATTATTATTATTATAATAATAATAATTATTATTATAATAATTATTATTATTATCGTCCCAATTATGATCAAGCTTAACGTTTTTAGAACAAATAGGAATTTTGTACTCGAAAAGTATGCCAAATATCCAAAGAAGAAATAGATAAAAGTACAAAAAGCGAAAAGGAAACAGCCAACACAGTTCACGTGGCGCATCTACAAATTGCAGCCAAGTGAATTTTGAGAATAATGAAAGGGGTTGGTTGGTTGGTTCCTCAGTTTAGCTCAGTTTAGGGGCTGCGACAACGCGGTCATGTAGCCCCGTATACTTTGGGTGTGTGTAGAATCAGTCTGATAACCGGTGTTAATTGTGATGGCTGTATTAGTGTGTGTATCTGTTTTTAATTCAAGTAAGGACTGCAACTTTGAATTTTTCAAATAGTTCCCACTTTTGCCGCCCAACGCCACCGTCAATGACTACTAGGCCTAGTTCAGAACTTAGCTACTAGACGCCACAGCAGTCGGCTCTTGGCAACGAACGTAGAAACCTAAGAACGTTGTTTACATTCTTAACCTATACAATTTAGCTTCACACAGGTGTAATTAGTGGAAGGTTCTTTAACATGCCATAAATCTATGATATGGGACCGCCGGCTTAACTTCCCCTCCGAAGGAAGGCATACTGAGGGATTTTTAACGCTCTTAAAAAATCCGAAGGCTTCGGCCAGGTTTGAACCCGCGATCTTGGGCATAGAAGCTCAGCATGCTACCAACTACGCCACCGAAGCCGCCCAAAATGAAAGGGGTAAATAACTTCAATAATATGAATGTGAGTTTTGAGAACCCGAGCAATCCGCGAATACCGTGGCGCAAGACCAGGAGACAGCCGTGGCCAAGGGTAGAAATAATTTGTAACTAGGTGTAATCTCAAAAGGAAAATTATTGTTATGCTCGGAATACACTAAATTATTGTTATGCTCGGAATACACTAAATTTCTCACCAGAAGGGCACTAATAAAAAAAATTAGCGAGAGAACGAACCAACCAAGTGTTGATTGAGAAAGAGCAACAATCAAGATGCAAAGATAGCAATGGCCCTAGGTAGGAAGTTGGCTGAGCATTTGAAAATCTAAAGAGAATAGTTGAACAAACTTGACAAAAATTGCATTTAATGACGTTTTGTTCTGAGCACAACAAAGATAAGAAATCCTTGCCCAAGTTAACGGGGAGCATCTTCAATTCCTTCCGTAAGTGAAAAAGGAGACTAGAGAAAATAGTAATAAGCATTGTAGATAATCTACCTATAGAATACTCTTCGAGTAAGAATAAAGAACAGGACCAGTAAAATATCACAAGGGGGCGGCCGCGGCTCAGTGTTTAGAAGCCATGCCCCGCATAGAAAATAAGCAATTCAATTGCTGTAAAGTTGTACATACAAAGAGCATATACATTGCTCGATTATTGGTCTCAGACCAGGGGTGCACTAAAATAGTTGTATGTATAAAGAACTTGTAATTTATTTCAAAACCTAATTAAATGAGCGATTATCTTACATATTAAATAGGTGTCTCAATAGGCACAGTAAAGCTTGAAAAGGGCTAAGATAGCTAAAAATATATTGATCCTGGGATCTTGAAACCAGCAGGTGCCATGCATTAGAGCAATATAATGCAAGAAGCAATGCAATCTTTGGACTTGAATATGAGGTTTGAAATTACATACGCGATATAATGCTAATAAGCACCATAAAAACCTTTCAGGCGAAGACAGTAAAATAGGACTCTAAACTGAACCGCTGACCTTAATTAATCCACTTATTAGACACAGCAGATGCTGCTGAGAAAATTGAGATTTTTGTACAAGAGAGTAATGAAACTGGCCCTCGACGGTACCAGGAAAGAATCTAACAGCTATGTAGGGAATAAATGAGTGGCTTATATTCCACAGGGGTCATTTAAGCAGAATGACGGTTCACGATACATTCAAATAGGGGGAAGTCACCACAAAGCTTGCACCCGGCACCCGAGGCCATACGATATTATTATTATTATTATTACTACTCTCATGTAACCTCCGTTTTACAAAACAAATATATAAAGTAGATTACTTAAACTAATTTTGTTAGTAAAAAGGTTGGAGGAAATCAGGATGTACTGTATATTGTCTGGCCCTATATGCATTCACTCGCGACACGACTCGATTGTACGATTAACCAATTTGTGGCTCGAAGCACTGAAAGTTTTTGGAACGGGAGTATAACTTCTGGAGTTGAGAAAAGCCACTTATTATTGTGGTGAATTATTTTCTTGTAGAGAGTTTGTACATTGCGATTTTAGTTCAGTTTTGAACAAACCGTTGAATGCGAAAGCAGGTGAATTTCTTTGTGACGTCATGAATTTTAAATTTCTGCTTTGAGCTACCAGTGCAATTTCGTCTGCATTGATAAACTTAGTAGCCGAGGTTGATGGTAAGTCATGGATGTAGAGGTTGAAGAGAACTGGAGCCAACACTGATCCCTGTGGCAAACCATTATTTAATTTTCTTTTACGACTTTTAGAATCACCTAGGTATACTACAAACTCTTTCACAGAGCATGTTGGAAATTAGGTTCGCATGTTCCAAGCAGGGAATTACTTCCAGCACTTAAAGAATTAGTCTATGTAGCCAGTATCATATGCACTTGTCAAGTCAATAAAGACAGCTGTTGATATTAACTTATTTTGGAAGCCTGCCTCGATGTGAGTAGTAAGAGCCAAAACTTGATCATTACTGCTACGATTTCTTCTGAAACCAGCTTGTTCTGGAGGGATTGCATCTTCAATGAGTCGTGCAACCCTAGTGAGGAGGACTCGTCCAAGAGGTTATAAATGCAACTCAGAAGTGCTATTGGACCGTAGTTTTCAGGTCTCTGCTCCGACTTTCCAGGTTTAAGAAGGGCGATCCACTTTATACTACATGGACCCATATATCGAAGGAATTTGTTGTAGGTATTATCTAGGCCAGCAGCTTTGCAATTTTTCAGCATTTTGATAGCAGCTTCAACTTCCTGATATAAATTGGCCTGTACAGATCCTCATTCTTCTGTGATCTATGTTTGAGCTCGGTGAGCTTACGTTTCACAGTTTTCGTATGGCATTTATCTTGGTTTGGGTGACTTCCACCATTCTATTTGCTATGGAATTAGGACTCAACTTACACTGCTTTTTAGAATAATGTTTTGCAGTAAGTCGATTCAAGAATCTCCAAGTTTTCCTGCTTGAATTGGCAAAGCTATATCTTTCACTATTGCTTTCCACTTTTTTCTGCTGTTCTTGTCTAATGACTGTAGAAGCTGTGAACCTACTTCATGACTACCTGTTTGATATTCTTCATACAGAACCTCACTTTCTGGATTCCAACCAGGCACATACTATTTTCTGAAACCTCTCGGAACGTTTTATTTGGCAGTTGAAATGACCAAACTGACGAAGTCATCATAGTTACTGGTAGGTGATTCTAGATTTATAAAGGACAGCTTCTGGTCAAGATCTTTAGCGGATTTATCCCAGTTTGCACGATTAAAATTCCATCTGGGTAAAGGTACTGAGGTCACCAGGGGCATCTGCATACCTGCTTCCGACAGAACTGGTCGATGCTGGCTGTTTGGGAAACTCGACAATATTGTACGTGTGTTACTGGGAGGCTGATCAAAGCAATCCTTGGACACAAATGTTAGGTCAGGGTTGTAGTCTCTTCTCCAGCGAGCAGAATGGAAAATGCCCTCGTCTTTCGCATAAAAACTAGGTGCAGATCGGATACTTCAACCCACTGAGATAATGCCTCACCATCATCATAAACAGTGTCATATCGCCAGTTAGTATGATGACTGTTAAAATCTCCAGTGGAAATACAGGGATGGTTGAAAGTTGGCAAAATGCTAGGAGGCCATCTGATGCTAGGAGGCTTTATAGTATAGAGAAGATGAGATCCTTGACACTTGATTCAACAACTTGCTGACATAATATTGTAACGTTTCGCGGCTAGTGCACAGCTTGGCCCATGCTTGGGTGACATGTTGTAACGTTTCATAGCTCGTGATATAAAATGAGCTCGGTTAATAGGGCGCCAATCTCCAACAGACGGTTGTGAGATATATTTATATTTATTAAATTGAGATTCTTTACTTTCGGGGGAGGGGCAGCAGAGGCTAGCTGTAAAACACCTTATTCTATTATCTTGACCTCTGGGAAGTCAAGCATTGAGTAAATATTGACTGAAAGTCATAGAAGTTAAAAATAATTTATTAACAAACAGGATGAGTTGAATGACGTCTTGCGACCTTTCAAACGGATAAAATAAAAAGGGGAAGTTATTTCTTTAAATTATTTAAGTTAATAGTATTTACGTCCGACTTGCAATTGACAAATATGCATGAGCTCACCGGGTCGTAGATCTTCCTGGGTGATGTTGGCGGAGGTATCTCGTTCCTGAAGTAGACATCTCGCGTGGTCTTCCATGGTCCCAAGTACCAATCCTACCTGATCAAGCTATCTGCCCACTAATTGCACAGATACTGTTGCCTAGCTGAGTGAATGGAATGGTTTCACTCGTCTTCGATATTCAGCGCAATGCTGGAAATATCCTAGCTAGATCTCCACTGAGTTTACTAGTTGAACTTTATGAACTTTTGGTAGTTGAATCTCAACAAGTGAGGTCCAAGTTTAGAATTTGGAGTGCTTTCAAGTGAAAACATAATAATATTCTTCCTCTCCATACAGCTCTGTCCCGGCTTATATATGGCAATTATGTCTCCCACCAGCAGTAGGGGATCTGCCAATTGCAATATCAAAGTATTGTCTACAGAAAGTGACGCTCCTTCCTTATTGGCCGAAGTAAGTCCTTTATCAAGCACCAAATGGCTATATTGGGGTGAAGGTCTCTCCACCAGTGACACACTTCCATATTGGTGTCATGTAGCGGTATCTTCCTTAAAAATCACAATGTTGCAGTTTTCTCGTCGTAAAACAATTTATTCTAAAAAGCTGTAGGGTTCATTGTTCCGACATCTTTTAGAATTAGCCTGTTGGCTACCGAGGGTCACTCCTGGTTGTGGCTCCCTTTCCATTCTTCCTGCCTCTTCCTAAGCGGTTTATGACGGTTCAAGCGGTATCTATTGTCAGTTGTTAGTTCCACAAGTGAGCTCAAGAAATATATTTATTGGGGGAGGGGTTGTAAATTTACGGTTTGAAACCTCGGGTCGACGTCTAATTACAAGAATGGATGAAAATGAACATATGATTTTATACTACCCTTAAACACAATAAATATATACATGCGCTATCGTTGCAATTGCACATCAATATAGTACTCTTAGTTCAATTGTTTTGGGTGTGGTGTCCAAACACCACAATCGCCCCCATGAGTCGACGAATAAATTCCCAATTTTGAGAATGACTCATCCCCTGAAAACAATTACACCACATTGAAATTCATATACGCAATACCCTTAAATCTTCAAATCAACAATACATTTAAAATGTCATTTCTTTCAATGTTTCCTGTTATCCAGTTTGTCTGAACTTATTTCACTCTTAGGGCGTTCTTTATGACATACAACATTTCAACTGTAGAAGGTTGAATTTTACACGGATAATTGCACACGCATACACACGCAAAGTGTTTGCTCTTACAAAATGCAATTACAAGTCAGAGGATAAGATATGTCTTCTGCCTTGTGTAACACCATCTTTCAACAAAACATTACTCTTCCCAGTAGTCACTACTTACAGAAAATTTATTCTTAACAAAACTTCATGGTATCAAAATTAGACAACTTAGCGACATAGTGGTACACTCTATCTAACCAACTACCTGCGCTCCTACCAGCCTATATATCCTTACATTATTTCAATGCGTTACCATTACTGTTATTCTAACACTATGATTATAACCATCCTACATAATCTTACTCACAAATCTAAATCATATTTACACCCTGTATCTTAATCATTATTATATGAAAAACACCCTCAATTCTTCTCCGCCTCATCTAATTACTGTCATCGCTTCTGACATAACTTCAGAGTTCAGTAGCTCTCAATGCTTTCTCTCTCAAACTACTGGTAAACCGCTACTCAATTTAAATTTCTCACGAATAAGTCGTATTTTATTTACCTCTTTCTCTTCCTTGAATCCTACCACCTTTAACTCAATTAACTTCGAATTATAACACATTCCTTTCAATAACTTATAAATATTAAGCCAACCATTTATTATTATTATTATTATTATTATTATTATTATGATTATTATTATTATTATTATTATTATTATTAGTATTACTTTCATGTGTGCCGGACAACAACACAACACACCATCAATTCGCTATCGCTCATCATCAGTAACATTTACAAGTGGTTTAACTGGGTATTTAGCCTTGCAATATATTTGGCTGTGTTCTAAAACTTGCGTATTAAGATCTTGAAACTATAACTTGGATCATCTCTTGGGTGTACTCCCTCATTACTCTGTTTCCTTGTGTGCATACATTCGCTATTTTTATACTTCAAAACTCCCAACATCTACGAGTACTTCACGTATTCACGTAGACACCACAAAAACCTCCTCAAAACTCCCAACATCTACGAGTACTTCACGTATTCACGTAGACACCACAAAAACCTCCTGCTCAGAGTTATTAATCTCCTCTGGCATACTTACTTCTCCAAAACCTTCCTCCACCATAACTTCATTTGGCCATTTACCAACCTGAAACCTCATTGCTCAACGGCATTAAACCTCGCTGGCATCCTTACTTACTACCTCAGTCACGTCATTTACGTGTAGTTCACACACACACACGTACATACATACACACACATCCATCTCCAAGTACCAGATGTCCTATAGTTTAATACTTCCTTATTTCCATCAGATGTTGGTTATTTCACACCATGCCTTACCACCCATCACTCCTGAACCACTTCTAAATTTCTCCAACGGTAGTCACTGATGACTTCGCTGTCCTCAAATGAAATTTCTTTTCTGCATATCAATACTTACTTCTTCAACTCGTTAATTTTATTCTCATTGTATCACATCATCTTAAACCAGTCACGAATCTCTACATTATTATTATCATCATTGCTATTATTATTATCATCATTATAGTTGTCATACTATTTCTTACTTTCATTAGGTGGTTACTTACCATTTTTGTTATTACTTTCTCAGATATTCTTAGAATACTTCTGCAGACTACGCACATTTTAATACAGTATATAATTATCTATCGATAAGCGGTTCACCGTCTTTACCTAGTTTATAAGCGTAAGATTCTATTTGCTGCTCCCTCACTGTTTCATTCAACTCTGAACTGATACAAGATTTCAGGCTTCAAAAATCTACCAAAATTTTAATATACGCCCCCCACACTTCTATTTAAACAATGAGCTAACATGCTCCACTATCTTAATCGCTATTAATACTCTTTACCTCCTTATTGTAGTATACTTTAATATCTACGTCATAATTCTCTAGTTTAATTACATTAAATAAATACACTTTAACTACACGACTAAGTCTCCGACCTCTCTTTACACTCCACTATTCGTTCAAGATTCCTTGTTCTATTGCTCTCATTTCTTTCTTTCTCCCTGGTTTAATTGTTACTCTTTCTTTTCTTCTCATAATAATAGTCTCTACTTCCTCATTACTAGGCCTATATTTATCTATAGTAAAGCTACTCTTTGTCTCTCCTCCTATCGTTTCACATAACATCTCTACTTCTAACCTCCATTCCAAATAGTAATCTTCATCCTTATCTTTATATCTCTTTCTAATCTCATCTAACAATGTGACCTGGCTTTTCCGCTTTGTCCTACTACCGATTTTAACTCCCGTCATCTGCTTTCCTCGTTCACTGTAATCTACCTGCTGGCTTTGTGCTAACGCACGCATCTCCATCTCAGCTAAGTTTACGTTACTAGAAACTCCTAATTTAGGAAGACTTTTCCTAATGTCCTGCTCTATTTCCACTATCCTACTTTCAACATTTACTCTAACCTGATTGTTCTCCTCTTTAACAACTTCCTGGATTTTACAATCCTGAGGACCTATTGTTTTCTCTACCTCCCATATTTCTACTCCTAACTGTTCTTCAAACACATTCTCCTCTCTCATTCTCTGATCTATCATCTCTTCCTCCAGTTCCTCAACTCTCTCCTCTAACTGTTTATTAGGCTTACACAATTTGTCATGACCTATATCTACTTTTTGCTCTACTTCTGATCTCATTTCAGCTAATCTTTCCTCCTCCTGATTCTGTATTTCTAATCTACTCTCATCTTCATTCACTTCCTCCCTTTTCTGTTCTACCTCTTGCTCTTTCTCACATAAACTACTATTGACTATTTCTAGCTTCTTATGTTCTTTTGTTGCCTTGTCCTGCACTTGCCATCTTTGGTTGAATTCGACATTCTGTTTTATTAACGTCTCCAATGCTAGTTTATTTTGGTCTAATTTCTCGTTCACTTCTGATTTATTTTGATCTAATTTCTGGTTATTTTGATCTAACTCATGTTTTATTTCTTTAATACTTTGATCTAATTTCTGATTACTTTGATCAAGTTTTGCGAGCATATCTCCCATCATCTTGATTAACCTTTCTTCCAATGTATCTGATTCTATATTTATGTTTTTGCCCTTTTCTAGGTCTTCCGCGCCCCCCATCGTACTATTCTGTGATTCAACCGACTTGTCTACCTCGCCGCAACTCTGAACATTGTTACTCCCGCTAGCTAAGTCTTTCTCCACTACCTCTGCCTCGGTACCCTTAACTGTGTTACCACTACGTAACGTCATCATCTCGTTCTCATCTCCCATGATTCACTTTATATAAGTTACTTTATTATTATGAAAAACAATTAATTTTATTTCCAAATGCAATTTAATAATTTTATTTATTTCTTTAAGGTGTTTTATAGCTTTCGAGCTCCACGTTGAAGTGCCATGTTGTAACGTTTCGTGGCTAGTGCACAGCTTGGCCCATGCTTGGGTGACATGTTGTAACGTTTCATAGCTCGTGATATAAAATGAGTGCAGTAAATAGCTCGGTTAATAGGGCGCCAATCTCCAACAGACGGTTGTGAGATATATTTATATTTATTAAATTGAGATTCTTTACTTTCGGGGGAGGGGCAGCAGAGGCTAGCTGTAAAACACCTTATTCTATTATCTTGACCTCTGGGAAGTCTAGCATTGAGTAAATATTGACTGAAAGTCATAGAAGTTAAAAATAATTTATTAACAAACAGGATGAGTTGAATGACGTCTTGCGACCTTTCAAACGGATAAAATAAAAAGGGGAAGTTATTTCTTTAAATTATTTAAGTTAATAGTATTTACGTCCGACTTGCAATTGACAAATATGCATGAGCTCACCGGGTCGTAGATCTTCCTGGGTGATGTTGGCGGAGGTATCTCGTTCCTGAAGTAGACATCTTGCGTGGTCTTCCATGGTCCCAAGTACCAATCCTACCTGATCAAGCTATCTGCCCACTAATTGCACAGATACTGTTGCCTAGCTGAGTGAATGGAATGGTTTCACTCGTCTTCGATATTCAGCGCAGTGCTGGAAATATCCTAGCTAGATCTCCACTGAGTTTACTAGTTGAACTTTATGAACTTTTGGTAGTTGAATCTCAACAAGTGAGGTCCAAGTTTAGAATTTGGAGTGCTTTCAAGTGAAAACATAATAATATTCTTCCTCTCCATACAGCTCTGTCCCGGCTTATATATGGCAATTATGTCTCCCACCAGCAGTAGGGGATCTGCCAATTGCAATATCAAAGTATTGTCTACAGAAAGTGACGCTCCTTCCTTATTGGCCGAAGTAAGTCCTTTATCAAGCACCAAATGGCTATATTGGGGTGAAGGTCTCTCCACCAGTGACACACTTCCATATTGGTGTCATGTAGCGGTATCTTCCTTAAAAATCACAATGTTGCAGTTTTCTCGTCGTAAAACAATTTATTCTAAAAAGCTGTAGGGTTCATTGTTCCGACATCTTTTAGAATTAGCCTGTTGGCTACCGAGGGTCACTCCTGGTTGTGGCTCCCTTTCCATTCTTCCTGCCTCTTCCTAAGCGGTTTATGACGGTTCAAGCGGTATCTATTGTCAGTTGTTAGTTCCACAAGTGAGCTCAAGAAATATATTTATTGGGGGAGGGGTTGTAAATTTACGGTTTGAAACCTCGGGTCGACGTCTAATTACAAGAATGGATGAAAATGAACATATGATTTTATACTACCCTTAAACACAATAAATATATACATGCACTATCGTTGCAATTGCACATCAATATAGTACTCTTAGTTCAATTGTTTTGGGTGTGGTGTCCAAACACCACAATATGTATTTATATTCAAAAATATATGGTTCTAATAATGTCATGCACTAGATCACCAATGGAAACATAGCTCCATTTTTCAATATGGTTATGCTTAGTGTATGTACCGTATGTTTACCCAACACTATCAAAAGTGGTTAGGCTGGCTACTACTTTCGCTGTCTTCCTTTGGCACTGACGATATGAAAGCACGTTCTGGAGATATTTTTATACATTGCAACACCGATAGCGGATTCAGCCCCTAAAACGAGGTTTTCTTTGTTGACTAGTAAAACACTGGTCCTTTATGGTAGCGCTTAAAATTTAGGGTCATTTACTGTATTCAGGCCCGTAATTACGGGGGAACAAACAGGGCAGCTGTCCAGGGCGGCAGGTTTTAGGGGCGGAAAATAATCTGTAAAACTGTTCAAAACCGCTTGGGACTTAACCCCCAAGTTATTAAAGTTTAACACCCAACACACACACAAGAGAAATTATTCACTGTCGCACATTTGCAATGTTGATTATTTAAGGACACTCAAAACGGGATTGTGTTAGTCATCTTGGTGTTCTTGCTTTTGAATCTGACTTGAAGGTAAAATTGGACCGAAGGAATCCCCTTGTTATCTTAAATAATTGGTGGATGATTTATTTATTGTGTTCTTTTCTTACGCATAGCCTTTAGTGCCGGGAGTGTCCGGGGACATGTTCAGCTCGCCAGAGTTTGTAGCTGCTTCTATGAGGACACCCATGGGGTGAGCTACAAGTACCGTCACATGTGGAGTGTTGTCTGGGTAGGAAAGTGTGAATGTAAGGACGAGGAATTGTAAGGTAGCGGCTGTGGACTATAGTTGGGGACCAACCCCAGCATTTGCATGGAAGGAAGACGGGAAACCACAGAATACCATCTTCAAGGTTGCCGGCGGGGGATTCGAACTTCCTTGCCTCCCGGATGTGAGCGACTGCCTGCAGCCACGCCGTAACGACCACGGCTAACTTACCCGTTTTTTTTGGCCATTGTCTGTGTATGGTATCTTTTAAAATTTAAACGTAAATTCTTTGTATTAGATTAAGTTTTCTTTCAATTTATAATTTTAGTAAACACATATTTATAGTGTTTGTCACTCATAGTTAAATACACGCTCAGTGAAGAAACAGCTCCATAAGGAAACTTTAATAACAGGGGTAGGAAAGATTTTTTATTTATTTTTATATTTTTTTGCCCAGGGGCTTCAGGAGCCCTAAGTACGGGCCTGACAAGGTCGACCCACAATGCGCAGTCGCCAGTCGGTAGCTGGTAGTTGACATTCGGCAGCTGCAGACAGAAATTGGTAGTTGACAACCTAGCCATTCACAATGCGCAGTCATAACGACTGCTAGGAGTAAATAATACAGTGACATTCTTTTATTCCTTGTGCACAGAGGCGTTGTTGATAACCTCAAAACTTGCAATATGGATGATTTGGAGATGTAGGTATTATTTTTTTATACCGTGTATTTACGATTAAAAAGGTACGGGTTTCGAAGGTACTTCACTTATATCCTCTTTGTACACGACACAGAACAACAAACTGACGTAAGTTTCTGAGTTGCTCTGATTGGCTATTACATTGCTGCAGTCGGGTAGTTGGCAGTCAAAGATGAAATTATCGACTGCCGACTACAGGCTGCCAACTGACAGCTGGCGACTGCAACTGCAACTGCATGTTGTGAATGGTGCCTGTAGTATTACCCTTTCACGAATTGATTGCCGACGGTCGAGATGGGAACTATTCTCTGTTTACTTGTGTCACACGACACTCTGCTTCGTTGGCAGGTACAGTTGCGCGTGTAGGATATGACTCAGCTACAGTAGCTGTCCGTGGTGACATGACGATCTGCGCTTCTAAGACAGGTAGCGCGCGCAATGCTGCTTGACTTATGTGCAGACTGCACTCTGTCATCACTGTGTCCTTCTCTTTACCCCGCGGGGCTCCTGCTACAATAATCAACAAACGGTGTCGCAGCCAAGCTCAGCGGCAATCAAATGTTAAATGAGTAATATATACGGGGACGGCCGCGACTGCCGACTGTCAACCACCAACTACCGACTGTACATTGTGGGTAGGCCGTGACTGTGTTGTACCCTCGTCTAATTTTGCGTCGTTCTGCCTTACTGCGATCGTTATTCGAGCTGCGAAATGCCGTATATTTTTATTCAAGGTTTGCTATAGTACTGTGGTCCATTTCTTGAGAACAGAGCAATTATTGCTACAAATGAACAGCAAACTACCATTGTTGTAGATTAGAACAGAGCAATTATTGCTACAAATGAACAGCAATCTACCATTGTTGTAGATTCTTAACCTGTAGTGTTAAATCTACGTTCGAAGCAATTTGCAGGCTAATAGTTAAATAGTTCTGCGTTGATTTTGTGCCGTTATCAAAGCGACTGAGATTCGCACTGTCAATCGAATTTAGACGGTAGATCAGTTGAGACAAAATGGTGAATTCAATACTGAGAGACTTCGTACTGTTGTAGGCTATATGATTCCAATGGAATCTTCTTGCAAGGTATTTTTCGATGCGCAACATGTAGCCTACTTATATGAGTGGAGAAGCTAATCTTAATCCTGATTTAATTGGGCTCATAGTCGTATTGACCGACTGAAAGTTACAATTCAATATACTGTAGATCAATTAGGTGATAAAGCCAAAGTTCAATGGGGTATTGATAATGATGTGCTTCTGAGAGAAGAACATTACAGAACAGACCTTGGCAGGCTCTTAACTCAAGGAACATTTATGTGACATTCTTAAGTACGAATTTCCGTAGTTAAATGATCATGCGATGTCTGTGTCGTTATCAAAGCGACTAAGTAAGAAGTACATGATTTTGTGAGTTTTATATATTTTACTTAACGGTCAGCAGTAATCAAAGGAAATATTTTCTTTCTAAAACGAAAATTTGCTAAATCCACGGGCGTCACAATTACGAGTAACGTACAATACGAATTTATCCCTTCGCACAAAATTCATTATGCTACGAAGGGCAATGCGAAGTATTCTTGATAGCTTGTTAAGAGGAACAGGATGTTCAGTAAAGAACATATAGCCTACTTTCTCCTAAATGTATGGGTATTGTTATAACTCTTTGTCCTTTTCAAGGAGTATAATTGAATGTTGGTTGTAGTTGCTTGTTGAAATACAACGTGCTATAGGGATATTAAACATGAATATGAGGTGCCCTTTGCTAGTGCTACCTCTGTAAAAAAAAGTCATTCAATTCGGTTTCACCGTGTTGGAATTGATCCGGGGAATGGATTTGCATGCATACATGGACGCTATTTGCAAACTATTGGGCTGATGACCTTGTAGTCAGTCATAAGATGCTTTCCACAAAAAGGCATGTTGTTGCAAAATCCGGTAGAGATCAAATTATTAGGATGGTCGAAATTTGATTTAAGCTTTTAACATTTGGGTGGCCGTCATTCCGTTTCCGTCAAGATGGCGGCGATATAAAACATGACAATGAGGTGCCTTTTGCTAGTGCTACCTCTGTACCAAATTTCGTTCAATTCGGTTTCACCGTGTTTGAATTGATAGGGGGAATCGATTTGCACACATACTTGGCCACCATCTGCAAACTATTGGGCTGATGATCTAGCAGTTTGGTCAGAATATGCTTCCCATATAAAGATTTGTTGTTGCAAAATTTGGTAGAGACTAGATTATTAGGTTGGTCGTAATTACATTTTAGCCTTTAACATTTGGGTGGCCGCGATTACGTTTCCGTCAAGATGGCGGTGATATAAAACATGACACTGAGGTGGCCTTTTCTAGTGCTACCTCTGTACCAAATTTCGTTCCATTCGGTTTCACCGTGTTCGAATTAATAGGGGGAATCGATTTTCACACAAAGATGGCCGCCATCCGCAAAATATTAGGCTAATGACCTATTAGTTTGGTCAAAGGATGCTCCCTCCATAATGGTATGTTGATGCAAAATTAGGTAGAGGTCGGATGATTAGGTTAATCGTAATTTGATTTAAGCTTTGAATATTTGTGTGGCCGCCATTACGTTTCCATTAAGATGGCGGCGATATAAAACATGACACTGGGGTGCCCTTTGCTAGTGCTACCTCTGTACCAAATTTCATTCCATTTGGTTTCACCGTGTTCGAATTAATAGGGGCAATCGATTTTCACACAAAGATGGCCGCCATCCTCAAACTATTAGGCTAATGACCTATTAGATTTGTCAAAGGATGCTCCCTCCATAAAGGTATGATGTTGCAAAATTTGGTAGAGATCGGATGATTAGGTTAGTCGTAATTTGATTTAAGCTTTGAACATTTGTGTGGCCGCCATTACGTTTCCGTCAAGATGGCGGCGATATAAAACATGACACTGAGGTGTCCTTTGCTAGTGCTACCTTTGTACCAAATTTCGTTCAATTTGCGCTCACCGTGTTCGAATTGATAGGGGGGGACAGACATTCAGAGTACACACACTCACACACACACACACACAGACTCACACACACACACATACACACACACACAGACAGACACACTTTTTTTTCGCCCTGTAGTGATCTCATAAGTCTACTTTCATTTTTTGCAAAAATCGAAAGTAGGCTAAAAACGTGATGGATCAGATGTAACGGCCAGTAAACTAGATATTTGTAAACAGTGCTATTTAAATTATTAGGCAGATTCCACAGTTTAATTTAACTCAGTAATTTGGAAATTGAGGAAAGCAATGGCAAACTACCTCACTCCTCTTCTTGCCTAGAACGCCTCAAAATAGCGCTGCCTTTGGTTTTTGTGGGTATCTACTCACATAACGTAACGGTGGTACTTTTTGAGGATCCAACCAGCCTTCGGGCTGACTACCTAACAGACAATTTGGAAATATCTGAAAATATGTCCTCCAGTTACCAGGGGCGGTCCCAAGGGGGGGGGGCAGGGGGGCCATGCCCCCCCCCCCCAAACGGTCTTCAAAAATAGAAAGAAAAAAAAATGAAAATGAGAAAGAGAAAGGCAGAGGAGAGAAAGGGAAGAGAGCAAAGGTTTGACTTGACAGTTCCAATTTTGACATCACAGGACCAGCCTGTGAAAGTGAGACCAACCCTCCAGACCCCTTAAAAAATGAAGGAAACTTCCGTGAACTCCTTCAGTTTCGAGTCGAAAGCGGCGACGAAACTCTTCGTTGCCACCTTGAAAATGCATCAGCACGGGCTACGTATATTAGTAATAGAACACAAAATGAACAGATTAAGTGCTGTCGTGAGGAAATCCAAGAAGACATTGTTCGGAAGGTGAAAGTAGCAGCATGTTTTCCGTCATGTTCGATGAGACATCAGACATTTCGCTAAAAGAACAGCTTGCATTGTCACTTCGCTACGTCCACGAAGAGAAGGTGCACGAAGATATTTTGACATTTGCGGACGCCTACGAGTCTATTAGGGAGGACGATATTCAAGGCGGTGAACCAAAATTGTCAGGCTTTGCTCTTGGTCACGTTGTACAAGATCTCACTACAAAGCTCTCACTCGATCTTAAGCTTTGTGTTGGGGTAGGCACGGATAACAGTTCGGTGATGTCATCGGAAACGAAAGGTGCAGTACAGGAACTTTTGAAAGCGGCACCTTGTGGTTCTAGGTGTCCATGCTACAATCACGCCCTTAACAGCAGCTTAGCGAAAACTTCAAAAGTAGTGCCCACTTGTAAAGGTACAGCATTGATGAAAAATGCAATTAACTTTGCTAGATCATCTCCTAAAAGATACAAAGCTTTTTTTTTTGTCAGTTTTGGGCGAAGACTTTGGCAAACTGTGTGAAACGAGGTGGAGTGAAAAACATGATGGCCATTTACAGTTCGAGAGACTCTTAGTTAAGATAATTCGAACTTAAGAAATCATAGCAGAATGGGAGGACAGCGACACATAGAGTGCAGCTGAATCCCTCATTCAATCATTGTGTGATACGCAATTTGTGGTTTCAATGTTGTGTCTGTGCGACGTTCTAGTTAAAACCCGGCCTTTGAGCCTTCTTCTTCAGGACGACTCATTGGACTTCGTTCGGCTTCCGCGGGTGTCATGGACACCATCGAGGCGCTTTCGACTGCACGTGAGAATGCTGAACCGTACTTTGAGATAATATTTTGCGGAAGAACTGGAGTTTGAGGTGGCGTTGCCCCGAAGAGCAGGCAGGAGGAAGCGGTCCAACGTTCCAGCTGACACTGACGCACCCGAAGAGTTCTACCGCCGAACTGTCTTCATTCCGCTGATCGAGCATGTGGTGCAGGATCTCAAGGAACTATTTCCAAATGAATCTTTGGGCGCAGACTTGATGCCTGCAATCTGCGTTGACAAACCGGCTGAAGACCCAACAGTGGTGCAATGTTTGGAGGCTCTTCGTATCAAGTATCAGCCTTTGCTAATTTCCGACGGGCGCCACTTGCAGGGAGAGTATGCTGTATGGAGACAGCGATGGTTGAGATTGAAGTCGGCAGGGAAGAAATTGCCATCAACTGCAATTGAGTCAACGGTAGCTGCTTCTCAAAGCTTGACACCTACAGTCAACACTCTCCTGCAGCTTTTGGCGACGTTGCCTGTGCCTCTGCCTGCCATCTTACGACCAAATCGATACCTATTACACAATCGACGAAGCGGGCGTTTCAAATTCGACAGCGCACGATGGCGCTGTACACGATTATATATTTAGTTGTAAGGTCCAATGTCTATTGTTGATTGGTTGTGGGAAGAAGCGATATTACCAAAAGTTTGAGACATTCACTTGTATCACCTTATGTCGCTGTTGCTGGTGTAGCACCACCCAGGGAACACGTGCAGGGCAACATCCTGCGGACGTAAGCTACGTTCATTCCCTGATACATAAGCTAGATGTACCTGGGACAATTAGATGGGAGTAATGGCAGGAAGGTACTCTTAATGAAGACATGAAGGCTAAGTTAGAAATGAACACGCTAGATTAGGCTGTTCGGATGAGGATGGGAGCAATGGCAGGAAGGTACTCGGAAGGCTAAGCTAGAAATGAACACGCTAGATGAGGCTGTTCGGATGAGGATGGGAGCAATGGCAGGACGGTACTCGGAAGGCTAAGCTAGAAATGAACACACTAGATGAGGCTGTTCAGATGAGGATGGGAGCAATGGCAGGAAGGTACTCGGAAGGTTAAGCTAGAAGTGAACACGCTAGATGAGGCTGTTCGGATGAGGATGGGAGCAATGGCAGGAAGGTACTCGGAAGGCTAAGCTAGAAATGAACACACTAGATTAGGCTGTTCGGATGAGGATGGGAGCAATGGCAGGAAGCTACTCGGAAGGCTAAGCTAGAAATGAACACACTAGATGAGGCTGTTCGGATGAGGATGGGAGCAATGGCAGGAAGGTACTCGGAAGGCTAAGCTAGAAATGAACACACTAGATTAGGCTGTTCGGATGAGGATGGGAGCAATGGCAGGAAGCTACTCGGAAGGCTAAGTTAGGAATGAACACGCTAGATGAGGCTGTTCGGATGAGGATGGGAGCAATGGCAGGTAGGTACTCGGAAGGCTAAGCTAGAAGTGAACATACTAGATGAGGCTGTTCGGATGAGGATGGGAGCAATGGCAGGAAGCTACTCGGAAGGCTAAGTTAGGAATGAACACGCTAGATGAGGCTGTTCGGATGAGGATGGGAGCAATGGCAGGAAGTTACTCGGAAGGCTAAGTTAGGAATGAACACGCTAGATGAGGCTGTTCGGATGAGGATGGGAGCAATGGCAGGAAGCTACTCGGAAGGCTAAGTTAGGAATGAACACGCTAGATGAGGCTGTTCGGATGAGGATGGGAGCAATGGCAGGAAGTTACTTGTAATGAAGAGATAAAGGCTAAGTTAGAAATGAACACACTAGATGAGGCTGTTCGGATGAGGATGGGAGCAATGGCTGGAAGGTACTCGTAATGAAGAGATAAAGGCTAAGTTAGAAATGAACACGCTAGAATAGGCTGTTCGGATGAGGATGGGAGCAATGGCAGGAAGGTACTCGTAATGAAGAGATAAAGGCTAAGTTAGAATGAACACACTAGCTGAAGCCCACTCAGATGGTGGGGCCATGTGAAGAGAATGCGGGAAGAACGGTTAATGAGTTTGGCTGTAGAGGGTAAGAGAAACAGAGGTAGACCTAGGAATGGATGTTTATATTTAGTGTCGAACGATTTTTAAGTGAGAGAAGTGCAGGGCGCTCTGCTAACTGCTAATAGGGGACCATGGAGGTGACTATTACGCTATTATATACTATTTCAGGTATATCTAATTAGAAATGTCAGTATTACGAAAGCGGCTTCGGTGGCGTAGTTGGTAGAATGCTGAGCTCCTATCGTGGGTTTAAACCCGGCCGAGGTCGTCGGATTTTTTAAGAGCGTTAAAAATCCCTCAGTATGTTTTCCTTCGTAGGGGAAGTAAAGCCGGCGGTCCCACGTCATAGATTTGTGGCAAGTAAGGGAACCTTTCACTAATTACACTTGTGGAAGGTAAAATTTGTGGGTTAGTCCGCAGCTAGGTGTCGAAACAACTACTTGAAATTATTGTCTGCAGTTCTTACTTGAATTAAAACAGATAACACACACTAATACAGTCATCACAATTAACACCGGTTATCAGACAGATTCTACCCGGCGCTGCATGACCGTGTTGTCGCAGCCCCTAAACTGAGGAACCAACCAATCAGTATTACGAACTTATTTTCGTCATTAATAATAATTAAAATGAATTAAAATATAAAAACTCATAAAAATAACAACTAGTTTTGCCCTACAACGGGTTATTAATGTTATTCTTTGTTTCTCGAATTATAATGTTTATAGGCTATATTTATTTTATTTTTTTAATTTATCTTCTCATATATTTAATTTTGATATTTATTGTTTCATTAAAGTAATTAATTTCGAATTAATTTTTACAGTTATTTTAGTAATTCTTTTATACTTTTGTTTAATATTTTAATATTTTTTATATTTATTTTATTATTGTCATTTTCTTTTTATGTTTTTTATTTCTATATTTACATTTTATTCTTACACATTAATTGTTAATGTTTTCACTTTTATTTTTTTAAATGTTATCCAGCACATTAGATACGTAGGTAATATTTGATTTATAGAAATACCAGCAGGAAGATTCCCCAAAAGTTTAAGATTCAACCATCAGCATTTTGAAAGCACTATCTTAAAAGGGTTAAGGAATGAAGGCTCTTTAGTTCGTCACGGCAGTTGTTCTTCAGTCGGCCAACACGGGTGTTGTGCCCTAATCCTTAAAAGAAGATTTTGTTACTTGCTATAAATAAACAATCTCTCAGTGTGTTAACAAAATAAATCCCCCAGCTCAGTCATATTCACAATGTTAAGTTAATATTGAAAGGTCAGAGTTCGATTCCCCCACCACAAGTTGTTAATAATAAACACTCTTGAACAGGGCTGGATTTACCCCGGCCTAGGGGTGCAAGTTCCTTTTACAGTTCAAAAATAGACTAAACAGAGTTTCACTACTTATGAATTTTAAAAATCCAACTTCCTATAATTTTTAGATTTAAATTAAACTTTCCAAAATTTTGACACTATTCCAATTTATATTATGGCCATCATTTTCCAACAAATGTTTTTCAACAGCAGATTTTTCGACTTCAGCTTTAGAACAGGAATGTTTTATCATTTATTAGGAGAAAATTTCAGTCTTGAATATCAATATCAGTTCAATTTGAATAATTCATTGTATGCATAGTTGTAGGTTGTATGATGAAGTGTATATCTGTAAGTGTATAATGAGTCTTAAATGGTTTAATGTTATTTTAATATCTCGTTGGCCTATTTACACGAATTTAGAAACAGTTGATTATCTCATTATTTTAATTTATTTAATTGAGCTTACTTCACGATACATTAGAATAAAATAACAAGTAGTTCCGTGAAGAACTATGCAGCCTATTTTCATATATCCTACTGATGTTAATTGCCACTATCTACATAGAAAATTTCAGTTTGATTGCTGTAATAGATTCGTAGATATTGAGAACCGACTAAATATTGCGGATGGTCGCCATGTTGGATTTTATATATGTAGGTTCTAGAGTTATGCACTGTTACATGAAGATTATTGTGTACGTGTAGCATTCAAACTTCAATCGCATGATTAGGACACAAGAAGTAACTACGAGATTTTAAAATTTCGCACAGCTGCCATCTTGTGGTTGTGGAAACAATTGAAATAAATTAGATGCCAGTGGATTAACATTCGTATAAGGATTTGCTGTACCAAATTTCACTGCACTCGGATGGTTAAATTGCGAGAAACGTCCATGTGAATATTTATACTTCGCGTCACCGCCATGTTGGATTTGTGATCACCAGGTTATTTAAAGTCCTATAGGCGAACTTAAGTTCATAGCCCCTACGAACATAAAAAATTCAGTTTGATTGCTATAATAGATTCGTAGATATTCAGAGCCGTCTAAATATTTCGGATGGTCGCCATGTTGGATTGTTAAATGTATAGGCCATATAGTCATGTAGAGTTAAAGGAAAATTATTGCGTAGGTTCATTATTGAAACTTTCACATCGATCGCATGATTACGACACAAGAAATAAAAACTTAATTTTAAAATTCGCACAGCCGCCATCTTGGGGTTATGTAAACAATTGAACTAAATTAGATATTAGTGTATTACAATGTGTATAAACATTTCCTGTACCAGATTTCACTGCGGTTGGAACATTAAATCACGAGGAAGGTTTATTTAAAATTTTCAAATTCGCTTAGCCGTCATGTTCGTTTTGTAGTTAACCGTTTTTTGAAAGTCCTATAGATGAACTTTCAGTAGTGCCCTTTATCTCCGTACAAAATTTCAGGGTGATACCGCTAATAGTTTCAGAGATATAGAATGCCAGTGAAATATTTTGCACAGCCGCCATCTTGAGGTTATGTAAACAATTGAACGAAGATAGATGTCGGTGCATTACAATGTGTATAAACATATACTGTACCAAGTTTTATTGCGTTTGGTTGGTTAAATCGCGAGAAACGTCTATTTAAAAGTCGCAAATTCGTGTGGCCTCCATGTTGGTTTTGTAATTATCAGTTTTTCAAAGGTCACATAGGTGAACTTCTGGTAGTTCCCTTTATCACCGTAAAAAATTCCAGGGTGATATCGAGAATAGTTTCGAAGATATTGAATGCTGGTGAAATATTTCGCACAGCCGCCATGTTGGATTGGTGAGACGTAACCAAATTTGAAGGACACGGCCGGGGTCGTCTGGGGAATAGTGCTATGAACTTACCGAGTTTCATTGAAATCGCTCCAGCCGTTTAAAAGTTATCACACACACACACACACACGGACAAAAGGTGATCTCATGTCTATTTTTTTTTTTTTTTTTTCAAATTTGAAAATTGGCTAAAAATTACCTTCACAAAGACCTTTCTCCTTCGAGATGGTATGAAAAGGGGGCGACAAAAATCCACGGGCCTAGGAGCGCATAGAGTCTAAATCCGGCCCTGCTCTTGTATACTGAGTCCAGTTCAGATTTGTTGTACTTTTCATATGCACGCAGTGGTTATTATCTTTAAGGGCTGGAACCATGCTTTTAACGATTAACTTATTCGTGATTGCAGATCGTAGAAGAGGGACTGAAGGGTTCCCATCTGTCTTGAGGTGGAATCTGACAAAGACTTACTGCCATACAACTCAGAGCATTCCTTGACAATCAATATTCTGCAGGATTCCGCTCTAATCATATATCTCCGCGCCATTCCACATTCTTGGTGGCGGCGCAAAAACACTCATCCTGTGCGCATTCATTCACTGTTGTCCCGCTCTGTCCTCGTGACGTAGTGGTTATCGTGTCGGGCTACCAACCCCAAGCTTGCAGGTTCGTTCCTGGCCGAGGTAAGTGATTTCTGAAAGGCGGTAAAAATCACGTCTCGCATGTCATACGTTGTTTGCATGTTCAAGAACCCATTTAATAGTGGCAAAATTAATCTCGGGGTTTTCCGTAAGCACAAAAAGGTTCTTCCATTCTCTACTAGAAAGCGCTATAGTGTCAAGGAGCTTAGGTATCTAACCTCATTGACTTTCATAGTGCTGCAGGGAACAACAAAAAGCGACATGCAAGCTGCACTCTGGGCGCAAATAACAAACCTTGCACCCGGCACCCAAGGCCATACGATATTATTATTATTATTATTATTATTAGTATCCCATAACAAGGACAGATTTTAACTGTGTGCCGATTGGGCTCGGATTTCTGTCCAGGATTATGCTAAACGTCAGCACCACCACGCCTCATTGCGGCTATCTCTAGAACTAAAGTAAGCACTCTGTCCAGACATTTTGAATTTATGTTAAAACTTTGTGTCTTTTCCCAATAAGAGAGAACACAAGACATTGCGAGGCGGGAATTGTCAACAAAGAAGACACTAATATTACTACACATTCCAACGTTAGCATCCATCAGTTTATCGCGTGGCTTCGGTGGCGTAGTTGCTAGCATGCTGAACAGCTGTGCCCAAGATCGCGGTTCAAACCCGGCCAAAGTCGTCGGATTTTTTTAAGAGCTTTAAAATCCTTCGGAATGCCGTCCTTTGGAGGGGAAGTATAGCCGGCGGTCCCATGTCATAGATTTATGGCATGTAAAAGATGCTTCCGCTAACTTAACTTGTGTGAAGCTAAATTTCTAGGTTAGATTTCGTTGTAACGCTCTATCAAAGTTCCAACGTTCACCTCTAGTTGTCACTGATATCTGGTAGCGAAAGTTGGAACTACTTGAAATTGAACGGAATTTGTAGCTCACCCCATGGGTGTCCGCTTGAAGCACCTACAGTCTCTGGCGAGCCGAACATGTCCTCGGACACTCCCGGCACTAAAAGCCATATATATAATAATATATAATAATAAATCAGTATATCACATGACATATGAAGCATGTTTGGTGGAAGGGCAAAACATTTCTAACCGGAGTCATTCTCCTTCCACCACATAATAGCGCCATTTATTCTTTGGGAAACATTTGTCGACAGTTTTTGAGCTTCCTATAGGCTATAGATGTTTGCTTCCTGCACCTTAGTTAATGTATTGGTAATGCATTATGCGTTATAATTTGAATAACAATATCAGCCTTGGACTAGACAACGAATGCCATCATCGTAAGTTGCACGGTTTAGACCAACAGCCATCTCTTGCTTGATAACAATAGATTTGTGTAGAAAGCTGAGAACTTTCCATTATTATTGATAGAACGTACAAGGCACTGCCGGCAGGACGTTACGTCCTCATTTGAGTACGTAATTCAATTGCTTATATGAGGACGAAGCGTCCTGCTGGCAAGACCGGTTTTTTTTCATTATAAAGTGGGAAATGTAACGAATCAGCGCATGCAAGTCTGAAGTTGGTAACTCTGACCGTTCAGTAATGGCGGCGATTATACGTAAGGGTGACCGTGTTTATGTTTTTGCTACCTATTTCGATGCTCCAAACAGCGGAAATGCATGGAGTCGCTCGTTATTTTCTAATAATTATGATACCACTAAATGTCATGGTACTGTAGTTAAAATTACGTGTAGTTGTGGAACAGTGCTGTGGGATACTGACAAAAACACAACTAGGTGTTTGTTAAAAGATTTGTTCTCTAGTGATTCTCTGCCGGTGTCGCGCCTACTGCCAGTTATTACTTCTTTGAAATAGCTAAAGTTGTAGGAAAATAAATCCCATTTTTTATACATTTTTATGTAGCCTATTTTAGATCTTAAAATTTTTACAACTTTTCTATACTTCTCATACATTTATATAGTCTCTACACTGTAAGAAAACACGTTTATACTTTATACGTTTATACATTTTACTAGCAGAAGTACCCATTCTTCGAAAGGTCTTCGGTATTAATAATCAGATGTTATCAATTGATCTACTGTTGCAATGTTTAGGGGCTTGGAACCTGTTTGATGGCAAAGAAAAATGATTAGCTAAAATGTGCTCTCAAACTAAATTTACCTAACGTGTTCTTCCTGGCGTGAAAATAAAATTGAAAACCTCGTAGACGAATCGCAATACACATCACATACGAACTGACCCTAACCGTTGTGTCAACTGCCTAACTACAGGAAGACCCCTTTTATAAATTATAAAGGCTTGTGGTGCATGAAAATTCAGTTTTCTTTAGCCTCCAATGGCCCAAATTCCTAAAATCAGCAAAAAACAGTCTACTATTTCAAATCAGGAATTTTTGAAAATAATGTTGCTGTTTGGAGATATAATAGACTTTCTGTACGACATATCGCACGTATAAGTCGTGTGTAAAAATATAGGGTACTCCTTGAACCCCTTAAGCGCATTGATGAATTTTACAGTTTTAGTTGGCTCCGTGATAACCTTATAGCCATTTGCAACCTTTCACAGAAATGTAATAAATGGAGTGGCATTAGGCTACTTATTCCAGAAATAGATGGAAAGTTGGATGCCACCTTTTGAGATACTGTTGTCATGGTTAGTGGCTTACATTCCTTCTTTAGTTTATTAAATGAAATTAGTTTTCTGGGAATATCTAAGAAACTGTTGCGTTTAGAGCCTTAAAATATAGTTTTCGGGGACCCTTTACGGCTCTTGAGGGGCCCCGAGTTTTGTTTCTGACACCAAGGGTTTGAAAATGTGTTTGTCTCGTCGTTGTACGCCATAATGAAAATGAAAATCCTCAGCCTGCTTCCAGTCTCCGACCGGGTCAGGAATGGAATGAATGAAGCCCCCATCTAGCGGCGAGGATATGGACTGTGCCGGCTGCCGAGGCCTGACGCACTCCTCTGGGGCAATGATTAAATGAATGACAGATGAAATGAAATGATAGTGGAGAGTGTTGCTGGAATGAAATGTTGACAGGGAAAACCGGAGTACCCGGAGAAAAACCTGTCTGCCTCCGTTTTGTCCAGCACAGATCTCACATGGAGTGACCGGGATTTGAACCATGGACCCAGCGGTGAGAGGCCGGCGTGCGGCCGCCTAAGCCACGGAGGCTTTTCGTTGTACGCCATAATAATGATAATAATTAAAATAATAGTAGTAATAATAATAATAATATAACAATATAGGGATAGGGATATAATAGACCTTCCGTACCATACCCGCACGTGTAAATCGCGTTAAAAATTCTAGAGTACCCCTTGACCCCTTAAGCGCATTATATGTATTGCTGAATATTTCAGCTTAATTTGGATCCGTTATAACCTTATTGTCGTTTGCAAACCTTCACTGTAATATAAAAACTGGAATTGCATTGCGTCTTACAGAAATAGATGGACCTCTGAGATTCTGTTGCCATGGTTACCGGCATGCATTCTTTCATTAATTTATTAAGTGAAATTAGTTTTCTGGGAATATCTCAAAAACTGTTGGTTTTAGGGCCTTAAAATGTGGTTTTCGGGGGCCCTTCGTTTCTCACATTGAGGGGCTGAAAATGAGCTTCGTTTCACCCTTCTACGCCTATTTCAGCATGTATTTTAAGGGGGTAGGGCCCCTTTTATGAGAGGTACGGAGAAGAGTTACATCAATGATTGGTGTCGTGCCTCTGAAGGATATCTGTATCAAGTTTTACGTTGATCCACTCAGCCGTTCTCGAGTTAACACAAAACATTGTCCATAGAAAAACAAACAGACAGACAGGCAAATATTTTATTTTTGCGCGCATCCATCACAAAACAGTCTGAAACGCGCAAATATCGCAAATTTCCGTGGAAATTCAGAAAAAACAGACAAACTTTCATTTTTATATAAATAGAGATTCTACGCTTATTTCAGCATGTATTTTAAGGGGGTAGGCCCCCTGTTATGAGAGGTACGGATAAGAGTTACATCAATGATCAGTGTCGTGCCTCTGATGGATATCTGTATCAAATTTTACGTTAATCCACCCAGCCATTCTCGTGTTATAAGGACACCAAATATTGTCCACAGACAAACAGACAGACAGACAAAAAATATTTTTACGTGCATCCGTCACAAAACAGTCTGAAACGGGCAAATATGTCAAATTTCCGTGTAAATGCAGAAAAAACAGACAGACATTCATTTTTATATAATAGAGAAGGGATATATTAGACCTTCCGTACCACACCCGCACGTGTAAATCGCGTTTAAAAAATCTAGAGTACCCCTTGACCCCTTAAGCGCATTGTATGTATTGATGAATATTTCAGCTTAATTTGGATCCGTTATAACCTTATAGCCGTTTGCATACCTTCACAGTAATGTAATAAATGGAATTGCATTGCGTCTTACAGAAAGAGATGGACCTCTGAGATTCAGTTGTCATGGTTACCGGCATGCATTCATTCATTAATTTATTAAGTGAAATAAGTTTTCTGGGAATATCTCAAAAACTGTTGGTTTTAGGGCCTTAACATTTGGTTTTCGGGATCTCTTTAGGGCCCCCGAGTTTCGTTTCTCACATTGAGGGGCTGAAAATGAGCTTTGTTTCACCCTTCTACGCCTATTTCAGCATGTATTTTAAGGGGGTAGGGCCCCTTTTATGAGAGGTACGGAGAAGAGTTACATCAATGATTGGTGTCGTGCCTCTGAAGGATATCTGTATCAAATTTTACGTTGATCCACCCAGCCGTTCTCGAGTTATAAGGACACAAAAAATTGTCCACAGACAAACAAACAAACAAACAGACAGACAAAAAAAAATTTTGCTCGCATCCATCATAAAACAGTCTGAAACGCGCAAATATCGCAAATTTCCGTGGAAATTCAGAAAAAACAGACAAACTTTTTTGTTTATATATAGAGAGATAATCAATAACTGATTACGAGACAGTTATTGTATTAGTCAATTTGAGTCATATTACACTGTTTTTAGAATATTTACAGACTTTTATTGTTTGCCCAGTACCAGATCTGCAGTATTATTACACTCTGATAACCCAAGGTACTGACGGAACTGGAAGGCCAGCTCAAAGTCAAACATTTGCCACAAGGGTCCAAAGTCCTGCTGGAAGGACGCGCCGCTGTGTACAAAAGTACTTCCGGAAGGTCCTTCTAGCAGGACGAGTGACTGTACGCTTTATCATTAATAAATGTTCGTACCAACAAGTTTCGAACTCAAATGAACTGAACTGAACTGAGACTTGGCGCGCGATTGTTGTTAGCCTTCCCGCCCTGAGGCCATTCGAGCTGTAGCATTATTTCCCTTACAGCACTTGTTTGGGGGAGAATGTGCCTAGGTTGACAGAGGAAAAGGAAGAGGGAAAGAAGATAGCAAAGTGATGATTCTGGGCCGTGTGTGGCACCCAACGTGCTTGAGGTGGTTGGGGTTACAAGTAACTTTAGAGTAGAGTTCTATAATCTCTAATTTATAACAGCCGCTTGCCTTGACAAACACTTAAAAAACGTTTAATATTTAAATTAAAACGTACATGTTTCGGTATACAATGATACCCTCGTCAGCGTAGATGGAAATAATAAAAGAATCTTTAAAACTATGTTAACAAATACCAAAGGGATAATGGATAAAGAACACATTAAAATTTAAATAAAATTAAAGAAAAAAAAAACATAAAAGAAACAAGACTAAAGTTAATATAAATCTACCTTAATGTGGGAAACGGTTTCCAGATCATGACACTCACAAGCATCGAATATAGAACTGAATTATTTATTAAAACAATGAAACTGATTAAAATACAGTAGATAATTAAGGGGATGTGTTTCGCGGCTCGTCGGAACTTGGAATATTGCTTCTCTTCTTTTTATTCTCAGACAATGGCGCTGAGCTTACTCCTGCGCCCCCTAGATCCCATACTCGGCCGTCTTGATCCTCATCCGGCTCCCACATTCGGCCGTCCTGATCCTCATCCGACCCGGATGAAGAAGACCCGCCCGGCCAGGGCCTCATGAACTCCGCACAGGACGATGTGATTCTTGGTCCAGCATGGTCTCCTTCTCTGCTGACGTCATATGTATCGTTGAGTTTAACTCGAGTCACTCGATAAGGTCCTAGACTTTTGGTTTTTAGTTTCAGATGTGGACCGATCTGAGTGCGTTTGATGGCAACCAGGTCCTCGACCTGATACTTCTTAGGCTCCTTACGTCGTCGGTTGAATTCAGCACGATTTTCAGATTGTACTTTTTCTATCTGCTTTTTTGCATCTTCTCTCATCTGATCACGTTTTTCGTTGAACGAATCGATCAGCTCCTCTTCGATGAGTTGTACTATACGTAGATCATTTTGGTTGTGCATTCTGACTCCTGTCAGCAGCTCGAAAGGTGACATTCCGATGCTCCTCTGGAACGTCGAGTTGATAGCTCGTTGGACGGATGGTACAACCTTGTGCCATTTTGTCGGATCGTCAATGCTAAGTTTAGCGATGATCTTGGTCACAGTTGAGTTGACTCTCTCGATTTGAGCATTGGCTCTTGGCAGTCCAGCTGTGATCAAGACATGCTTGATTCCCTGCGATTTGCAGTAGTCCTGGAACTCGTGGGAGGTGAACGATGGCCCCCTGTCGGTGATCACTTGAACTGACTTTCCAAAGTTCGTCCTCTGAAACTCCATCTTTTCAATCGTCTCGGCCGATTTGGTAGTTTTCACAGGATACAGCCAGGTGAACTTCGAGAAGGCGTCTATCACACAGAAGATGTGTTCATATCCCTTGTGTGTAGACTTAAGTGGTCCAATGTGATCCATGTGGTAGGTGTGCAATGGCACACTCTCCTTGAACATCGGATGTAACCAACCTTCTTTCTTGCCTGCCTTCCTGTTAACCACCAGACACTTCACACAGTTGGCTATGACTCGTTTCACCTTGTTGGCCTAGTCTGGATTATAATATTCCTGCTTCACGTCTTCTTCAGTCCTTTTAACAGCGTAGTGTCGCTTCTCATGTGCATCTCTGATGATTTCATGGTGCATAGCCCGCGGGACCACCAACGTCTCTCGCCCGTCAACAAATTTAAATAGCAGTCCATCTCTGACGATGAAGTTTTCGTAAGGCCCTTTCTCCAGTGTCGCTTTTATCGCTGTCAATCCTTCGTTTTTTCTCTGGGCGATTTTGATCCTCGCTGCAAGGCCATGAGGGAATCCAAACATCACTGCTGGACATCGGCTCAGGGCGTCGACATGTTTCATCCTGGTTGCAGTTCGGTGTTCGATGGTATAGTCAAACTCCTCCAAGGCCATAGCCCATCTAGCTACTCGTGGGACCAGGTCCCTTTTGTGCATTGTCTTTTGGAATGCCATACAGTCAGTCACGATCTTGAAAGGAATTCCAAGCAAGTACACCCTATACTTTTAAATGCATTCACCACAGCTAAGATCTCGAGCTCGTAACTGCTGTATTTTTCTTCCTGTACCGTCGTATTTTTACTCATGTATGAGACTGGATGTAGTTTGTTGTCCTCTGGGTACTTTTGCAACAACACAGCGCCATACCCACTCTTGCTGGCGTCAGTGTGCAGCTCCGTCTCGTATTTCGGGTTGTATATCTTCAACACAGGTTCTGAAGCGAGAAGACAAGGAGTTCAACAAATGCACGTTGTTGTTCCTCGCCAAACTTGAACTCCGGCTTACCTCTCAACAGATCGCTCAGTGGTTTGGCTACAATCGAGAAATTTGGGATAAATTTTCTAAAATAGCCAGCCAATCCGAGAAAGCTCTGCAGCGCAGCGATCGTCTTTGGCTCCGGGAAGTTTTGTACGGAAAGGACCTTCTCAGTGGCGGGTTGAATCTGTCCACGTTGAATAGTGTATCCAAAGAACTGTACCCTCATCTTCAGAAACTGGCACTTCTCGAAGTTGATTTCCAGGCCGTACTCTGCAGCTAATTCCAACACTCGTCTCAATCGTAGGAGTGCCTCGTCGTCATCCTTCGCTGGGATGATTAAGTCATCCATATAGGTAAACACTATGTTCTCTCGGATTAACTCCCAGAACACAGCTTTAATAAAGTGTTGGAAGACTGCAGGTGAGTTGGTAAATCCAAATGGAACTTTTTTGTACTGGTACTGTCCAGAACGCGTTACGAATGACAAATATCGTCGACTTCCTTCTTCGACTTCCACGTGAAAGAATCCGTTCCTGAGATCCAAGGTGCAGAACACCGTAGCATCCTGTAACTTGTCCAGAAGATCCTCTATAACTGGCATGGGAAATAGATCCCTAACAACGATTGAGTTCACTGGACGAAAATCAGTACAAAGTCGCCTTTTTCCATTTTTCTTTTAGACTACCACCACTTGGCATGTATATTCTGATTGACTCGGTTCTCTGATATCCTCCTCCAGCCACGCCTCGACTTGCTCATCGACAAATTCGTTCTCAAGTGGTGCCATTCGTCTGGGCCTGCTAATTATAGGTTTTTCTTCTTTCAATGTGATCTTCATCTTGACATCAGTAGATTTCGTCTTCTTTGGTACATATCTCGCTACCAAATCCTGGATCTGTTCCCTTTTTTCCTCATCAACGCAGTTCTCGATATCAAATTCCTGTTCGTCGGCTACCCTGATCAACATCATTGGGACCTCTAGTTTCTTGATGGTAACTCCTTGCTTGCTCAGGATGACCTCACCCTGATCCAATAGATCGTTACCAATAACCATGTTCCACTCCATAGTATCATCAGAAACAACATAGACGTTGGTTTGGAACTCCAGCTCGTCTACCTCAACGACTGTTGTGAAGTTACCTTGAGGAGCAACAAAACCATTACCGAATCTTTTCAAAACTAGATCCGTGCTCTTCAATCCTGGGGAACCCATGGTCTTATGGATGTTTTGTCGCAGTAGGTTATAAGGACTGCCACAGTCGATAAGTGCCTGAAGTGTCTGCTGACCCAACTAACCTCTTTGAACTTGAGGCAGCTTTTCTTTTCATCAATAAGATTGATACCTTGATTATTCCTCTTATCGTTCTTCCTCTCTTTTTTGCACTCGGATGAAATGTGGCCAAACTCGTTGCAGTTGAAACATCTCTTGCCTTTATCCTTGTGTTCACATTCCTTTGAACTATGACCAGATCCACCGCAATTATAACATCTATCTCCAATACTCGCCTCTTTCTTCTTTGTACTGCCCCAGCACTTTCCGTCCTTCTCGTTGGCACTTCCTTGAAAATTACTGTTATTATACTTTGTGCTTTTCTTTGGCAAAGACTTCACCGCCATCTCATAACTTTTCATTTTCTCCTTGAAATCCTTGGAATTTTTTGCTCCATAGAGAAGAAGTTTTAATCCTGAATCGTCCTCGATCCCATCAATCACGTACTGACACAGAGAAACTTGCTCAACATCACCTCTACTGGCGATTTCCTTCATCTCAAGAAAGTACTCCTGTAGAGATTCGTCGCGCTTTTTTCGTCGCTGGGTTAACAACTTGTGAATTTCTGCACTGCTTGCCGCCACGTCAAACTCCTCTTTCAAGGCCTTCTTCAGTGCAGTCCAGGACGACAGTCCTTTCTCACCTTGAATAAAAAGCTTAGCTAAACCATCGAGTGATTTCTTAGCGAAAATAAACTTTTGCAGCTCACTCCATCCCATCAAGATTGACGTCTCCTCAAAATCTGCGATCCATTTCTTCACTGGGTAACCATCCTTACCATTAAATGTTTTCATAGCGCCCTCTACCTCGCGGAACGACAATGCAAACTTATGTTGTTCTCTGTACCTTCTGTGCTGGTCTTCCTCTTCGCTCTCTTCGTCTTCTTCGTCTTCTTCATCTTCGTCATCATCGTCTATATTAGTTGCGAGTTCATCCAAATTTCTCAAGTAATAACAAATGGTGTTAATCATTACCTCCTTTGTCCCGATCTCGGTATTAAGAATCTCAGAAACACGCAACAGATCAGCCTTGGAAAATGTTTCTTCGATAAATTTCTTCTTAGCTTCCTCTTCAATGAAATTTTCGTCAAAATCGAATCCAGGAAACTCTCGCAGTCGCTTTCGATTCTTCCTGTCGTCTGGTATATGCTCGAAAATAAGGTTATGTAAAACTTTGATTGCTTTGACCGGAGCATCGCTTATGTTCTTATTTATTTTCTCTATTGCACCGAGTGTAGTCATCTTATTTGTTTACTCACGTCTATCAAGTAGATTTCCGTCAATATCGCTTCCTCAAAACCTCGCTATCAAACCTGTTTAACCTCATTCACCAAACCGGTGATATCTGTAGGTGATATCGTTGAATACCGCTTCCCGTCGTTTCTCTCTGACGAGTTGCTATCCTCTTACCACATCCACAATCCTCTGTCGTCGTTAAGATTCCGACCTTCGTCGTCGTCGTCACGGCACCACTAATTGTCACCGAAACTGAAGAACAAATTTTGGTAGCCTATGAATCCTCGTCGTAGATTCGCACGTCGTGGGCTCACAAAACTGCACGTCGTCTCGTCATCAGCGTCGTAGGCAACAGCAACAAATTTGATTAGCCGTCCACTTCGTCGAAAATAGCGTCGTATTTTGCGTCGTACTTCGTGTCGCGGATTGCGTCGTAACTCGTTGTATCAGTCCATCCCGGACGAGCCCCCATTTGTGGGAAACGGTTTCCATATCATGACACTCACAAGCATCGAATATAGAACTGAATTATTTATTAAAACAATGAAACTTATTAAAATACAATAGAGAATTAAGGGGATGTGTTTCGCGGCTCGTCAGAACTCGGAATATTGCTTCTCTTCTTTTTATTCTCAGACAATGGCGCTGAGCTTACTCCTGCGCCCCCTAGATCCCATACTCGGCCGTCTTGATCCTCATCCGGCTCCCACATTAATATATTTTCTATATTATACTTCATCATTATGGTTCAATATAATGAATCTGATCTCCTGTTGATTACAAAAAGATGTTGTTTCCACGTATAGAGAATTGGTGAAATGCGTAACAATTTTTGACTGAATTTGATTAATATCAGCCAACACGTATGATATTTAATACTATAGCCTGCTTTTGATACTAGCTTGGATCGATTCTAGATTGTACTCATCAAGTCTTCTTTCTCACTGATATGTTTCCGAGCCAGAAATTGGGTAGCTATAGCCATGGTTTTATAGGATTTCAGAACTGATTCTGTTCTCACCATCTTTATCAACGCCTTTTTGAACGCGCCCATTCTAGAAATATATGTTATTTTGCTTCTCCTTCCATTGGTCTAAAGAAACAGATTCAACATCCATGGTAATTAAATGAAGAGACTTGTTCAATTATGGTAGTCTATCATGGATCATAATATATTTGTCCTAACTTTCAAGTTACATTTTAAGTGTCAGTTCTGTGTGAGCAAACATTGCGACTTCGTAACATGCGTCATCCGCACAACGACAAAATACTAGGTTATAAATAAGGCCCTGCGCGGTTAAACAAAACGTTATCCGCATCCGCCCCGCATTCGCACAACCGTAATCAGCATCCGCCCCGCATCCGCATGACTGTTATCAGCATCTGGCCCGCATCCGCACGACTGTCATCCGCATCTGGCCCGCATTTGCACGACTGTTGTCCGCATCCGGCCCGCATCCACACAACTGTAATCAGCATCCGCCCCGCATTCGCACAACTGTAATCAGCATCCGCCCCGCATTCGCACAACTGTTATCCACATCCGCCACGCATCCGCACAACTGTTATCAGCATCCACCCCGCATCCACACGACAGTTATCCGCATCCACCCCGCATCCGCACGACTGTTATCCGCATCCACCCCGCATCCGCACGACTGTTATCAGCATCCACCCCACATCCGCACAACTGTTATCCGCATGCACCCCGCATCCGCACAACTGTTATCAGCATCCACCCCACATCCGCACAACTGTTATCAGCATCCACCCCGCATCCGCACGACTGTTATCAGCATCCACCCCGCATCCGCACAACTGTTATCAGCATCCACCCCACATCCGCACGACTGTTATCAGCATCCACCCCGCATCCGCACAACTGTTATCCGCATCCACCCCGCATCCGCACGACTGTTATCAGCATCCACCCCACATCCACACGACAGTTATCCGCATCCACCCCACATCCGCACAACTGTTATCCGCATGCACCCCACATCCGCACAACTGTTATCCGCATCCACCCCGCATCCGCACAACTGTTATCAGCATCCACCCCGCATCCGCACAACTGTTATCCGCATCCACCCCGCATCCGCACGACTGTTATCAGCATCCACCCCGCATCCGCACAACTGTTATCAGCATCCACACCGCATCCGCACGAATGTTATCAGCATCCACCCCGCATCCGCACAACTGTTATCCGCATCCACCCCGCATCCGCACGACTGTTAGCCGCATCCACCCCGCATCCGCATGACTGTTGTCCGCATCCACCCCGCATCCGCACGACTGTTATCCGCATCCACCCCGCATCCGCACGACTGTTATCAGCATCCACCCCACATCCGCACAACTGTTATCCGCATCCACCCCGCAAACGCACGACTGTTATTCGCATCCACCCCGCATCCGCACGACTGTTATCCGCATCCACCCCGCATCCGCACGACTGTTATCCGCATCCACCCCGCATCCGCACGACTGTTATTAGCATCCGCCCCGCATTCGCACAACTGTTATCCACATCCGCCCCGCATCCGCACAACTGTTATCAGCATCCACCCTGCATCCGCACAACTGTTATCAGCATCCGCCCCGCATCCGCACAACTGTTATCAGCATCCACCCCGCATCCGCACAACTGTTATCCGCATCCGCCCCGCATCCGCACAACTGTTATCAGCATCCGCCCCGCATCCGCACAACTGTTATCAGCATCCACCCTGCATCCGCACAACTGTTATCAGCATCCGCCCCGCATCCGCACAACTGTTATCAGCATCCGCCCCGCATCCGCACGACTGTTATCCGTATCCACCCCGCATACGCAGGACTGTTATCCGCATCCGCATCCACACAACTGTTGTCCGTATCCGCCCCGCATACGCAGGACTGTTACCCGCATCCGCCCCGCATCCGCACGACTGTCATCCGCATCCGCAGGACTGTTATCCGCATCCGCACGACTGTTATCCGTATCCGCCCCGCATCCGTACGACATATTTCCGCATTCGCACGTTTGTTATCTGAATCTACTGGCATTACATTAATGATTTTAATTAGATAAAGCATTAATTACGAAATCAACATATTTAGACATTTGAGGTAAAACATCTAAGGCTATGTATGTCAAGTGCTATGTTTAAAATGAATGTTATACAGCCAGAGTTGCAACCCTCTCCTGTTCGGAGTGTTAATTATGCGACAAATTTACGAGCCGTAGTTACCATGGCGGCACTTAGTTCCTACTAGTTGAAGCGTGTTGCAGCGACAAACTTTGGAGACGTAGTTACCATGACAACACGGGCACGTTTCCTGAGGGTAGAACAAGTGATTACTCTGACGTCATGTGGCGGCTCTTCCCTCTGACACCACACTTAACGGTGAATGGAGCTCTAAATCTAAATCTAAATTGCACACAAAAGACATTTGGATGAAATCCACTCGTTAGTATTGAAGTTACATGCAGTTAAACATTCAAAGTATAAACGAGCGTAGAATCATGTTGGCAATACTGTCACCAAAGGGTTACTCAAAATCTATGTTCTATATGTGTGCAATGTTAAGAAGTTTTTGGCATGTATATTTTGTGATATGTTGAGACCACGGTTCAAATTTATAGAGAGCATTTATCAACAGTTGGCAACCATTGAGACTCTCAATTTATGTCTAGTTTTATCTCCTAAGGTGCATTGTGCACATGCGAAATTTGAATTGAGTCCAGTAGACAGTATGGACGCTGCATGTAGTTAAACATTAAACTTATCGGAAAGCGTAGAACCATGTAGACAACGGTGTCATGTATGAGTTGCTCAAAATCAATCTGGAATATTATACTACGATCTATATTTGTGCCAATTTTGGATGCAATCCGTTCGTTACTATAGACGTTACATGCAGGTAAACATTGAACGTATCAGCATGCATAGAACCATGTTGGCAGCTCTGTCATATATGGGTTACTCGAAATTAATCTGAAGTTTTATGTTCTAAACATGTGCAAAGTTGACCAGCAGACAATCTGGGTTCAACACTATGGAGATTTTTAGCAGCAGTTGGCAGCCATGGTGACTCTGAATATATGCCGAAGTTTAGCTCTTATGGTACACATTGCTCGTACAGAATTTGGTTGAAGTCCAATGGATACTATGGACGTTACATAGAGTAAAACATTCAACTTATCATCAAGCGTAGATTCATGTTGGTAATACTGTTGAATATTAGTTGTTCACAATTAATTTGTAATGTTATGATAGTCTGTAAGTATAATACATGTTAACAATGAGCCTATCAGGACGCGTAGAATCAAGTTGATAACACTGTCGTGTACGGGCTTCTGAATAATATGTCCTGTGAGCCCATCTTGGAATAGCTCCTATGCATACCAACTTAAAGTTCAAATTTCAATTATTATTTCTCAGCTGTTTATAGCACTGACGTCACTTCAAGTTTGACCTTAAAATGTCCATCTTCACTCATACTAAGTTTGGTTTCGACAGCTGCGGCCGTTTAGGAAATGATAGGCGACACAGACAGACACACGGAAGTCAACCATGGCTAAAATCCATCCGATTTCGAGCAACGTCGCGCTGACACGCAGATATACGCCAGATGTATTTTGAACAAACTTGGCAACCATTCACACAATCAAGAGCTGGTCGTTAGGAGTGATGTTTGCGAATCCTCCTGTACTGAAGATGGATGACCACGCCAGTAGCTGATGATCACGTACTGCTTGGCCTGGTTTCTTGTGCCCACTACTAGAATGCGGATCAGCCCGTCTAGCGGGTTCGATCCCTAACCCACGCAATACTCTCCACCTCCACTGCCTTGCTAACAATGGTGTGAGTTGGCCATCCCTGAACCCACTTACGTCCAGACTCCCTCTTGTCATACACAGTAGATTTTACGAGCACATGGTCTAATAACACCATGAGCACACGCATGATATACGTGGATAATAAACGTTACATATTGCAACATAAAAGCGCTCGTCTTCTTCGTGGTTGTTTTTCGAGAATTCAGTTGAGACCCTCTGGTTACTGCGGTCCTCGAGAGGTGAGAGGGGTGGGGGGACGGAGTTGGGCCAGACACCCGAGTACAGTCTTGCAAAGTTTCACTACCTGTCTGGTGTCATTCTTTATGTTGAGATTGCTATGTTGTTGGGGCATGTCATAGTAAACTTTTCACCTCACGCTGTGTAGCCGTGTGCACAAACATAATTTGGAGCTACAGATAGTTTAGAGATCGGAGGTTTGAATCCCGATGCTGAAAGTGGATATTCTGAGTGTGGTATTACACTCCCTCCAAATAAATGGTGAGATAGTCCCGAGGCACCCGCTATTTTCCAACGGTTGATGAAGCTAGAGGCGGCTCCGCCCATTAAAACTACAGTCATCAATAACATCATCACCATCATCTTCACCATCGTCAGATCCGAATGAACAATGCAATATTTGCCACCCTCAAATGGTCAGTGTCCTGCAATAACAAGCCGCTAAAGGCACAGACAAATCTTATAATGTGCTGCTAGCGAGCCGCGTAATTGGCAAAGTATGTTTTGGTAGTGTTTTGTAGAGCAGTGTTGCCTTGTTTATTTGGATCCGATGATGCTTGCTTGACGTGAGGAACATGTTGTTCGAGAAGACTGTTTATGTAACATTTTTTCGCGTAGTAGGGTGGTAACACTAAGTCACCTCCCATGTTCCCCTACTTGCAGTTAGCAGTGCTAGTTACTATTTACCAGTTACCAGCATACACATGCTTGCCACGATGGGTGAGTGGTCAACGTGTCGGTCTACTAACCCCACGTTTGCAGGTTCGCTCCTGGTCGAGGTAAGTGATTTTTGAAAGGCGGCAAAAATTACGACACCATGTCATACGATGTTGGCATGTCAAAGAACCCATTTGAATTCAGTACGCCGTGTTCATAATGGCAATATTAATCTCGGGAATTTCCGCTAACACAAAGTTCCTCATTTCTCTACTAGAAAGCGCTTAGATACCTAACCTCCTTGACTTTCATAGTGCTTCAAGGAACAACAAATTCGACATGCAAGCTACCCTTTTGGTGTCAAATAACAAAGCTTGCACCCGGTACCCGAGGCCATACGATATTATTATTATTATTATTATTATTATTATTATTATTATTATTATTATTATTATTATTATTATTATTATTATACTTGCATTATGAATCAATGCTGTTTGAACGCTTTCAAACTGTTCCGATTGTAACAATGAAGAGTTGACTTTTTGCAGTTTGGAAACTACTTCCTCAAGCGAAGGGCATTGTAGATCGCGTTAAGAGATATCAGTATAATGGATATTAGGTGCCATGGGCAGTAGGTTAGGATATCAATATCTGTTCCGAAATGTATTCACATCAGATTATCGGTTATCGCTTGTCGTGGAGTATAATGTGTTTGTAGAGGTCGTCAAATGGATCACTGTCTAGAATACTCGCCGAGTCTCGATGGTTTGGGAGATAAGAGTATGTTGGTTGGTTGCTAGTTTAGGGGCTACGACACGTAGCCTCGTGTACTCTGTCTGATAACCGGTGTTAATTGTGATGGCTGTATTAGTGTGTGTTATCTGTTAGGTAGATTTCATTAGAAAGCTAACTATTGCAATGGGTACCATGTTTCGACTTCCGAAAAATTTCGACATATCTTCGCGTTTCACATCCCCCAGACCCCAAAACCACCGTCAGTTCAAAAGTTTATATATAATTTATGTATATATATATATATATATATATATATATATATATATACATATATCACTTTCTTGTGGACACGATAACTACCGCAATTTTGCACCAATCACTTTGATTTTTTTTACATAATATGTATCCCTATAAAATCTCGGTCGAGTTCGTTAATGGGCACAATCGGTCGAAGGGGGTGAAAATGGGGGGATTTTTTCTAAAAAGTGAAATATCGCTATAACTCTCTTAATATTTGAACTATCAAATCCATTCAAATTTCATACAATGTGTCGGATAAGGCCCAAAAATTTATGTTTGAAAAGTTTTTTGACAGCACCAACCATTGACCAAAGGGGTGAGAAAAAGTGGGTTTTTCGGGAAACAATAATCATATCTCTCTTAATAGACACAATATCAAAACCGTACAAAATGGACAATATTCCCCTAATAATTACCTAAAAGTTTTGTCTGAAAGAATTTTTGATATGACCCACCCTTTCGCCAAGGGATGAGCAAAATGATTTCGGAATTAGAAGAAAATGCCAAGTGCCATCAGACGTTGCCACGACAACACTACTGAATTGATGAGGGATGAGCCATCAGACGTTGCCATGACAACACCATTGCACGAGATCACATTCATTCTTCCCCCTGACTCTGTGGGAAGCGGCTTCGGTGAGGTAACTGGTAGCATGCTGAACTATGCCCAAGGTCGTGGGTTCAAAGCCGGCCGAAGTCGTATTTTCCAAGAACTCTAAAAATCCCTCAGTATGCCTTCCTTTGGAGGTGAAGTTCCAACATTCGTTGCGAGTAGCTGGTTGCGGTGGGATCTAGTAGCCAAGTTCACAACTAGGTGTCGTTGACGGTAGTATTTGGTAGCAACATTAGGAACTACTGTACTACTTGACATTGACCGTCGCAGTCCTTACCAGAATTACAGACTAATACAGCCATCACAATTAACACCGTTTATCAGACAGATTCTACACACACACAAAGTACACGGGGCTACATGACCGCGTTGTCGCTGCCCCTGAACTGAGGAACCAACCAACATCTCTGCGGGAGATAAAATTTTGCGTGAAGAAGTAACAGACCGCTAGTTAGTTACACATCAGTGTCGAAACCTTGCATAAGGACAGTGTGACCACAAGTATGAAAATTGACTCTAAATGACGAGAAGGTTACCGTCCCCATAAGACAATAAAATGTTAAAAATATGCATAAAAAACGAAAAGCTAAGTTAATTAAGCGCCAATTGTAAAATACTTTCTCGCAATAAATGAGGTCTGATCCTTCTACGAAAACATGCATATTTTGCCTATTTTCGCCTATCCTCTAGTTTTCCCGGTGAAATCTACCTCCGCCTTCCGGCGTGCCGAAAGGATTTTTTTAAAATTCAAGTAAGGACTGCAGACATTCGATTTTCAAGTAGTTCCTACTTTTGATACCAAATGCCACCGTCAACGACTACTAGTTCTGAACTTGATTACTATATGCCACCGCAGTCAGCTCCTGGCGACGAACGTTGGAATCTAAGAGCATTAGTAAAATCTAACCCATAATTTAGCTTCACACAAATGTAGTTAGTGGAAGGTTTTTTACATGCGATAAATCTATGACATGGGACCGCCGGCTTTACTTCCTCTTCGAAGGAAGGCATTCTGAGGGATTTTTAACGCTCTTAAACATTCCGACATCTTCGGCCGGGTTTGAACCTGTGACCTTGGGCATAGAAGTTCAGCATGCTACCAACTACGCCACCGATGCCACCCGGAGATAATAATAATAATAATAATAATAATAATAATAATATCGTATGGCCTCGGATGCCGGGTGCAAGCTTTGTAATTTGGCACCCAGAGGGTAGCTTGCGTGTCGAATTTAGTTGTTCCTTGAATCACTATGAAAGTCAAGGAGGTTACATATCTAAGCTCCTTGAACACTATAGCGCTTTCTAGTAGAGAAATAAGGAACGATGTGTTGGCGGAAACTCCAGAGATTAATTTTGCCATTATGAACACGGCCTACTGAATTCAAATGGGTTCTTTGACATGCCAACATCGTATGACATGCGTGTCGTATTTTTGCCTCCTTAAAAAAATCACTCATCGCGGCCAGGAGCGAACCTGCAATCTTGGGGTTAGTAGACCGACACGCTATCCACTCACCCACCGTGGCAAGCTACCCGGAGATAAGAGTAATACATATCTCCCGCCCTGGGTTTGGAAGCGTCCAGTCGGTTTTACAACGAGGTTTAATTTTAGAGTTTTGGGCATGGTAGTCATTTCTGCCTCTTGTAACTGGTTGTGTGTAGAACTAGTTTGATAACCAGTGTCATTGCGATGTCCGTAGGCCTAGTAATGTGTGTATTTTCAGTTGAAGGGAGTGTTGGGAAGGCGGCGGCCGTGACCTTGCCTTAGGAATCTCTGCGACATTTGACTGGAGTAAAAAACGAGAAACATTGGAAAAACGTTCAGCTCTATAGTTACTCTGAAAGAATTACAGACGTGGCACGTCTCCAGGATGCATCCAACCTGCTTTGTCACCATGGCTGACAGAAGTGCACAAAGATCTGCTCGAGCAGAGAGTTACGGAAAAAGACATAAAAGTTCGAACATCTCTCAAGAGTAAACTAAAGCAAATGAAGCTCCAAGGAAGAAGACAGGTGCCCTCTGGACAAAGAAGAGAAAGGAACAACACAGCCAGAGGATGGGTGAGTACTGGGCAAACATCAAGACCCACTCCAAGCAAAATAGTTGAATATCGTGATCCGTAATTGGCCTATACGAAACAAGAAGTAGAAGAATGGGTTGATGAGCAGATTAAGATTTAATGAAGAATTATACACTAAGATAGAACCTATAGCGTCGTCTATCAAAAAGAAAACGTTGTGCATCTTCCGTAAGGCAGGGGCAGAATACCTCATAGTTCCGCCCCTTAAAGCAACACTAACTGCACTAACTAACTAACTAACTAACTAACCGTATGACTGATTGTCTTGGTTCTAAGATTGTGAGAAAGATCTGATGCAAATTGGTATTCCAGAAAGAAAATCCACGACAGATTTGAATTTCAAGAAATGATTAAAAACTATCAGAATTTTCAAGTGGAATTTGAATTCAGAAGACGGAGAGGGCCTCTACAATGTGGGTACAGTTGTGAGTTGTAGGCCTCAGGTCTAAAGAATAACTTAACAACGTGTTTGTGCAACAGTTGGTACTCACCAACATCAGGCGCAGAAGACTCGAGTCAGGGAGTTGGCCGGGCGTGGGATCCTGTACTGTTTTTAGCCTATTTTCAATTTTGAAAAAATAGGCTTATGAGATCACCTTTTGTCCGTGTGTGTGTGCGTGTGTGTGTGTGTGTGTGTGTGTGTGATTCGTGTGTGTGTCCCCCCCTAATAAAATCTAAACGGCAGGAGCGATTTCAATGAAACTCGGAAAGTTCATAGCACTATTCCCGGCGACCTCGACCGTGCCCTTCAAATTTTGTTACGACTCACCAATCCAACATGGCGGCTGTGCGAAATATTTCACCAGCATTCAATATCTCCGAAACTATTACCGATATTACCCTGACATTTTCTATGGTGATAGAGGGAACTGCTATAAGTTCACTTATGTGACTTTTGAAAACCTGGTAACTACAAAACCAACATGGAGGCCAAGCGAATTTGCGACTTTCAAATAGACGTTTCTCGTGATTTGACCAACCAAACGCAATGCAACTTGGTACAGTATATGTTTATATACATTGTAATGCACCGACATCTAACTTCGTTCAATTGTTTACATAATCACAAGATGGCGGATGTGCGAAATATTTCACCGGCATTCTATATCTCTGAAACTATTAGCAGTATCTCCCTAAAATTTTGTACGGAGATAAAGGGCACTACTGGAAGTCCATCTATAAGACTTTCAAAAACCAGTTAACTACAAAACGAACATGGCGGCCAAGCGAATTTGAAAATTTTAAATAGACCTTTCTCGCGATTTAATGTTCCAAGCGCACTGAAAGCTGGTACAGGAAATATTTATACACATTGTAATCCACTGGTATCTAATTTAGTTCAATTGTTTACATAACCTCAAGATGGCGGCAGTGCGAATTTTAAATTTAAGTTTTTATTTCTTGTGATGTAGTCATGCGATCGAAGTGAAAGTTTGAATAATGAACCTACGCAATAATTTTCCTTTAATGGTACATGACTCTATGGCCTATACATTTAACAATACAACTTGGCGACCATCCGAAATATTTAGACGATACTGAATATCTACGAATCTATTTTAGCAATCAAACTGCATTTTTTAATGTTCATAGGGGCTATGAACTTAAGTTCACCTATAAGACTTTAAATAACCTGGTGATCACAAATCCAACATGGCGGTGACGCGAATTATAAATATTCACATGGACGTTTCTCGCAATTTAACCATCCGAGTGCAGTGAAACTTGGTACAGTAAATCCTTATACGAATGTTAATCCACTGGCATCTAATTTATTTCAATTGTTTCCATAACCTCAAAATGGCAGCTGTGAAAAATTTTAAAATCTCCTTGTTTTTCTTGTGTCCTAATTTTGCGATTGAAGTTTGAATACTACACGTTCACAATAATCTGCATGTAACAGTACATAACTCTAGGACCTACATATATAAAATCCAACATGGCGACCATCCGAATATTTAGTTGGTTCTTAATATCTACGAATCTATTACAGCAATCAAACAGAAATTGTGTATGTTGATAGTGGCAATTAACATAAGTAGGATATATGAAAATAGGCTGTATAGTTCTTCACGGAACTACTTGTTTTCTGTGCTTTCCTTACTGACGCAATTTTTTCTAACCAAATTAAATTACCTGTATCATTGAGGAGTTTACCGGCACAATAGAATTGTGTAAAAACAAAGGAATATACAGTAGTTCATTTTACTGTTTCAGTGTTCACATCTGCAAATCAACTGTCGGAGAAAACTGAATTAGAAATATACATTGTTTGTGTTGTTGTTTGAGTCTTTTGACTGGTTTGATGCAGCCATCCATGCCTCCCTGTCCTGAGATAATCGTTTCATCTCTACATAACTACCACACCCTACATCCGAGGCAATCTGTTTAACATATTCTAACCTTGGTCTACCCCTACATTTCTTGTCCTCGACCCTTCCTTCCATAACTAGGCTATCTATTCCTGGGTTTCTTAATATGTGTCCTACCAACCTGTCTCTTCTCTTCATTAGCAGTCGGCAGAAACATCTTTCCCCTCCCACTCGTCTTAATACCTCTTCATTCGTAACCCCATCTACCCATCTGATCTTCATCATTCTCCTGTAACAACACTTTTCAAACGCTTCAATTCTTCTCTTTTCTGCTGCACCAATAGTCCAAGTTTCACTTCCATAGAGCGCCACACTCCAGACAGAGGCTTTCAAAAATGACTTCCTAATACCTAAATCTATATTCGATGTCAACAGATTCCTTTTTTTTTTGTAGAAATGATTTCTTTGCCTGAGCCAACCTACTTTTTATATCCTCTTTGCTTCGTCCATCACTGGTTATTTTGCTTCCTAAGTAACAGAAGTCTGATACTTCCTTTATCCTCAAGACGGAGTCCATAGCATTCAAAAACTCATTTAAATCCTCTGGCGTGTCGGCCAAGATGACGATGTCATCAGCAAATCTCAGAGTTGAAATTATTTCTCCTTGAATCTTTCCTCCCTTTTTAAATATTTCTCCAATGTTCTTTATTGCTTGTTCAATGTAAAGATTGAAAAGTATGGGTGATAAATTGCAGCCTTAACTTTATGTAATTAACTTTATGTCAGGCAAACATGAGCGCGGGCGAGACTCATACTCAACTTGCGCCCCGTGATCGCCAAACACGCTACTCGGGTGCTGAGAGAAGCAATAATATCAAAACACGAAACTTCGCACGTGGGCCAGGAAAGAGGATTAGGCGAGTCATTGAACAAAGCCCGAATATTGAAATCAACACTAAACAGTAAATCATTCTGAGAGAACCCGTTTGCTAGAGCTTGCAGCTTGCTTATGTTAACGTAACTGAAATTATGTTAATTTCTCGAGAAACAATGTAAGGTTTTATATCTGCAATTCTTATTTATGTTTGAACAGAGGGACAACATTATTGAATTCAAATTACTATAATGCCCGCGTTTCAAAGCATTCAAAAATATAGCTATAAACGTCAAGTCAAGTAGTTTATGAATGAATTACGGATTTAAATTGCTTGTAGCACGCAGTGCACTTTGGGTTCGTATCTCTGCTCTAACGGCGTGGCACTCACAGGGTTTTCCAACAGAGGCGTAGTGTTGTCAAGTCGAGTCTTTTGTACGATAATTCCCTATTTCAAGGCTTGAACGGGGTAGCTACGCGATCTAAGACTATCTAAGGACTTAAAGAAATGACTGGGTGGTATTTCCCCCGGCTTCTCCGTTTCTGTTGAATTGCAGAAATTAGATTTAATAAATGTCATTGTTGTGTCCGTGTGTTGATGTTCTCATATTAACTGTATCCTAAAAATGTTTTGAGTTAAAGGGGACCTTGTAGGTAACGAATGCCCCATTTAATTCAATGTTAAAAGTGGACATATTTAGGTACACCCGCTAGACAAAATAACCATTACATTATCTTTAAAAAAATTCATGGATATAGTGTATTTCATGATAAACAAAAGACATGCACATTTAGTACATTTGGAATAATGGGGGCTGAGAAATAAAATAAATAAATACGCGATGCATTTATTTTCAAAAAATCAAAATTTTCAATGCTCTTCACGCAAGTATTTACACTTCAACACAACATATTAACCTAAATTTGCATCACCTTCATTACTTGGGTATAAAAAGTAAGTTTAGTAAGTTTCATGGTTATAGCTCTCTTACTTTTCCAGAAATATGTACCTAAAACAGAAAAAAATCACTTTTCTGGTAATTTCAATTTAAAAGTTTTACACATGCAAATAGTGTATTGCCTTCATAATTAGAACAATCCTGCCCCATAATCTGGATCATCTGCATCATTGGCTTCTTCCATCTTCATTTTAGTGTTCCTCTGATGCTTTCTGGCATCTTGCCAAGTAACGTTGGTACGTTTTTCAGCCTCAATCACTCGCTGGTGGTCTATATCATTGAGGGCTGATTGTGTGTTGACACCTGGTTCAATACCTAACAGCTTGTACCTAATTTCGTTCAATTCGGTTACCGTGTTTGAATTGATAGGGGGAATCGATTTGCACACATACATGGCTGACATCTGCAAATTATTGGGCTGATGACCTTATAGTTCGGTCAAAATATGCTTCCTACATAAAGGTATGTGGTTGCAAAATTCGGTAGAGATCAAAAGGAAGGAAGGAAGCTTGCAGTTTAACGTGACCGTTAATCTCGAGATCATGAGCCACGGGGCCTCCTTTTTACGTGGAATCCGAACCACAGGACATGGCATTTCACTTCGAAAATCTCGGCCTCTTGGCTAAGATCAAAGTGTAGTGCGGTAGAGATCAGATGATTAGGTTAGTCGTAATTTGATTTAAGTTTTGAACATTTCGGTTGCCGTCAAGTTAAAACATGACATTCAGGTGCCATTTGCTAGTGCTACCTCGGTACCAAATTTCGTTCAATTCGGTTTTGCACTTACTGTTTCTTATTTCAGTAAGGGTTTCTTTAGACTAACTTCACTGACTTATGTTAGAGAAGTACTGATTACCGCTAAGGAGGGAAAACTTCTTTATTCTAGGTATTGTATGATCTATATTTCTTACACAATTCAACACATGCACACAAATGACAAACCAGCTGAGAACTGACACGTATTCCCGCCAAAACTCTTGATCCAGAGAATAAACAAGCGAACTGCACATACAGTACTGCCAATACACGTATTAAAATATTACCTTTATGAGAAATATGCTTCTGTGACACTGCTTTACAGAGATCTATGTCTTTTAGTTTCGGCATGCATAAAAGGGGCGTGGCATCCAATGTGCACTACGGCACAAAATAATTTATATTTCAAAAACTAACAGTCCGATCTTCATGAAACAAACTAAGATTTGTTCAGAAAGTTTTCACCGTGGCCCACATTTTCACCGAGTGTGTGGATCTTGCTGACTTACGAAGAAACCTTGGTTTGCAGATGACACTCAAACTTATATTAGCCGATGACGCGGTGGCTGCTGATCGCGTTATCCGCTTATAAGTGAGAGTGGGTTAGGGCCAGCAATCTAAATTTTCCAGTGAACATTGACTCAACGACTTGTTCGTTTTTGAATGATAATGTTTTGTTTTTCCGTAATTTTTGTTTATTTTTATATTTTTAATTTTAAGATTTTCAGGAGAGATTGAAGCAACAAATCCCAGTTATTGAAGTGGAAAACGTAGAAGAGGAATGGTCCCACTTTAAAAAGGCATTTGTTGGTGCAGCAGAGAGTGCTTGTGGTAGGACGTCAACAAGAGTGAAAGAGAAGGAGACACCGTGGTGGAATGAGGAAGTGAGGAAAGCAGTGAAAGAAAAGAAGTCTGCATGGAAAGAATGGAACCGAGATCAAACAGAAGAAAGCAAAAGGAAGTATCACGACAGCAAACGGAGGTGTAAGAAAGTGGTAGGAGAAGAAAAGAAGAAAAGTTGGGAAGAATTTACACGAAGAATGGAAACAGATGTAAGTGGCAGTAAAAGGACGCTGTATGGGCTTCTAAGAAGCAAGAGGAAAGAAAGAGTTACCACAAAGCTGGTGAAAAAGGAAGATGGAGAGTTGTTAACACACCCAGAAGAGATAAAGGGACGATGGAAGGAGTATTTCGATAAGCTATTGAATGTTAGCAATTGTACTGGTGAGATGGAAGTGACACAACCTGACGACTCTATAACAGAAGATGATATAACAATGCTGGAGGTGGAATTAGCAGTACAGAAAATGAAGATGGGAAAAGCAACCGGGGTGGATGAAATCAGTGTGGAAATGATAAAGGCTGCTGGACCTGTTGGTATGCAATGGGTGTATCGACTGCTAAAGTGTGTGTGGAAACGGAAATGTGTACCAGAAGACTGGGAGAAAGGGCTAATAATATCAGTGTTTAAGAAGGGGGACAAGAAGGTGTGTGATAACTATAGAGGGATCACCCTCGTATCACAGATAGTAAAAATACTGGAAAGGATATTAGAAAGAAGAATGAGAAGAAAGGTGGAAGGAGAGTTGCAAGAGGAACAGTATGGCTTCAGGAGTGGAAGATCCACAGTGGACCCAATCTTTAGCTTGAGGCAGGTGATGGAAAAGAACTGGGAATATGGAGAGGATTTGATCATGACTTTCATAGATCTAGAAAAGGCATATGATAGTGTCCCCAGAGAGAAGGTATGGGAAACCATAGTTAAGAAGAGACTGGGAAGAGAAATGTTGGAAATGGTGCAAGCAATGCACAACAACTGTGTTAGCAGGGTACTGACCCCAGTTGGAAAGACAGATTCGTTTAGGAACAAGACTGGACTAAGACAGGGGAGTGTGCTGTCACCTCTCTTCTTCATAATGGTGATGGATGCAATTGTAAAGGAAACAAAGGAAGCATATGGACATAAAGAAATGAAGTTACTGTTATTTGCAGATGATATTGTGGTCTGGGGAAGGAACACCGAAGAAGTGCAAAAACAACTAGATGCACTGAACGAAAATATTCAGAAGTACGGCCTGAAAATCAGTATAGAGAAAAGCAAGACCATGGTGATGACAAGAGGGGAAAGACAAGGAAAGGGCACTGTGAAAATTGGAAGTCAGAGTTTGGAAATTGTGGACACGTTCAAATACCTAGAAAGTGAATTGATGCAAACTGGTAGGTTGGACATGGAGATTGGCAGGAGGGTACAGCAGAGCAATGCATTCTATCAAAGTGTAAGAAAACTTGTTTGGGATAAGGAAGTACCAAGGAAAAACAAGGAGGTAATGTATAAAGTGTACTATGTTCCCATATTAACTTATGCAGCTGAGACTTGAACCCTGACGAGCAGGCAAGAGAGTAGAATCCAAGCCAGTGAAATGAAATTCCTAAGAAGTATGATAGGAAAGTCAAGGAAAGACAGAGTGAGGAATGAAGATGTTAGAAAGGAAGTTGGGATGGCAAAACTAAATGAGAGAATTGAGAAGAATAAACTAAGGTGGTTTGGACATGTAAAGAGGATGGAGGAAAATAGAATACCAAGACAGATGCTGGAGGCGAAGTGCAAGGGTAAGAGAGCAAGAGGAAGACCTAGAACAAGGTGGATTGATTCAGTGAAGAACAGCGTAAGAAAAAGAAATCTGGACTGGGACAAGATCGTGGAAGAAGAATGGTGGAAGGAAAGAGGAAAGTGGAGAAGTGCCATAAATACCCCGACCCGGCAGGAGCTGGATAAGGGGAAATGATGATGATGATGATTTTATAATTTTAAATTCTTTATTTAATGTTTTTGTTTTATTAATTTTTGGTCTTTTTAAATTTAGGCGTCCACCTCAAAATTTTAAATTCAATTCCAAATTTCTATTTTTTATTCTGTGTTATGAGGGGCAGATGACCTCGTAGTTCCGCCCCTTAAAACAACAATAACTAACTAACTAACTAATTTGTTCAGAAAAGTGTGCTTAATCAAACTGAACAATAAAATAAAAATCCCAAATTGGACGTCCAATGTCATTACGCCACTGAGCTCACTATCAGGCTCATTCATTCATTTACTTAATTTGAAAATGGAGGTTATTCCCCGGTGGCAAGTTTTACAGTCACAGAAAATTACCAACAATTGAAGAATTGAAGCGTTTGAAATGTGGTGTTACAGGAGAATGATGAAGATCAGATGGGTAGATAGGGCTACGAATGAAGAGGTATTAAGACGAGTGGGAGAGGAGAGATGTTTCTGGCGACTGCTAATGAAGAGAAGAGATAGGTTGGTAGGACACATATTAAGACACCCAGGCATAGCAAACTTAATTATAGAAGGAAGGGTCGAGGATAAGAACTGAAGGGGAAGACCAAGGTTAGATTATGTTAAACAGATTGCCTCGGATGTAGGGTGTGGTAGCTATGTAGAGATGAAACGATTAGCTCAGTACAGGGAGGAGTGCAGAGGTGCATCAAGCCAGTTGAAAGACTGAAGACTCAAACAACAACAACCAACAATAACATCAAACACAATATACACAATTCGCAATTTATTAACTATTGTAATTACATCGTAGTATTTAACACACAATTGCAATCTTCTCTTAAACACATCAACATGTTTGGGGAATGGCTCTAAGACCGAGGCAGGTAATTAGTTCCTATTATCAATACCACGGTTAATGAAAGAATATTTCCCATAATTTGTACGCTGTGGTCGGCCCTTGATTTGCCCTGCTCAGGTAGGTGGGATTTCCCACACGTTTGCTTAGTTCTCCCCATGCTGGCCGATTAGTGTAAGTGTTAAACATAGCGTATAGTCTGGATTTCGTCCTTCTATCTTCCAGAGATTCCCACCCTAGTTTCTCTATCATTCCAGTTACACAACTTTTAGGATTAAAATCGTTGAGCACTAACCTCGCAGCCTTCCCTTGTGCCAACATAAACATGGCTGTTAATGGCTAGTCCACACCAAAGTTAATGAACATTGTTAATGAAAACATTTCTCAACATGTTTACTAAACATTTGTTAACAAACTTCTTCAACATTATGTCCACACCAAATAAACTTTCGTTAACAAACATCTTCGACATTAAATGAACTGGGAGGTTATAATGGATAGGGTCAGGAAGAAGAAAGTACTTAGAGCTGCAGCTTTCATTATTTTAGTGAGTACAAATTAGAGAAAAGCGCAGACGCAAGGTGTGGCAAAGAAAAATATTGGAAAGAAGTTTAGAATTAAGTTTGGAGAGAACACTTATATCAGAACTATTAATTCATGATGCAGCAGGCTTTCAAAACTTTCTGAGAATGTCTCCACATGACTTTCAGTTCTTGTTGACAGTAATTGGGCCTGAAATTGCAAGAAATGACACAAATTATCGGCAAGCCATCTCCATTAATGACAGGCTAGGTATAACATTAAGATTCCTAGCAACTGGTATGGTGCACCATACAAGATTCAATTTTAAGGGGATTTTTAAGTGCAACGCAAAATATTCTTGTATCGTTCTCTGTCATATCGGCTAATGAAGGGGCCAAAACTATTAATTAGGCCTCGAAACATGTCCCATTAATGACCACACAGTGATCTTAATTAATAAAAGTATTGATCAGGCGGAACTTTTAACCTGTTTATACTAATTAGTTTATCAATACGGATCCAGAATGAACCTTGTCTAGAGTATCAAAACAAGCAATTTCAGTTATGGCGCCTTAATAGCGTCTTTGCGCATGCGCGAACCAAAATGTTAACGAAAACACGAAAGGTTAATGAAAAGTTTCATTCACAAAAGTTAAAGAGATTTTGTTCATGAACATGCTCGAAAAGTTAACGAACACGATATTTTGTTAATGAACAGTCAAAAATGTTCATGAACATTGTTCATGAACAGTGTTCATTAACAAAGTTAACGAAAACATCTTGGTGTGGACTAGCCTTATACCCGTCAAGTGTGAGTTCGGCAACCCTTAGCAGACATTTTTTTTTCTTGTGTAGTCCTGCGCTAGTCGTATTTTTTCTTTTCCTACCACCTCCCATTAATCATCATATAATAATAATAATAATAATAATAATAATAATAATAATAATAATAATAATAATAATAGACGACACAAAATTGGAAATCCACTGGACCAGACAATATTCATAACTTCTGGATCAAACGATTCACCTGCACACACGAACATCTTGCCCGCCACTACAGTAAATTCCTTGAAAATCCACAACTGATACCCTCTTACCTGATGCGAGGGAAGACATACCTACTCCCGAAAGGTGAAAGAACTGTAGACCCTGCAAAGTATAGGCCAGTCACTTGCCTATGCAATCTCTATAATCTATGTACATCATGTATTGCACATAAAGTCTACAACCACTTGGAGTATAACAAAATCTTGTCTGAGGAACAGAAGGGAATGCGTGAAAAAATCTCAAGGATGCAAAGAACAGCTGGTAATTGATGCCGTGATTATGCAGCAAGGATACAAAATTATGCGAAATCTATATATGACCTACATTGATTACAGGAAAGCGTTTGATTCAGTTCCAAACTCCTGGTTACTCCGAGTCCTCAAAATTTATAAAGTTGATCCAGTGATAATTACTATATTGCAATCAGTGATCACATCTTGGGGAACCAATTTGTATATACAACATGGTGGTACTTCGATTGAGTCAAGATTCATTCCAATCAAGAGAGGCATTTTTCAAGGTGGCAGTCTGAGTCCTTTGTGGTTCCGCCTTGCGTTGAACCCGTTATCATCGTTATTGAATGCGACACGAAGTGGCTTTCCGATTAGACACTCTGGCACAGTAATCCATCATCTCTTCAATTTGATGTACATGGATGACTTAAAACTATATGCACCCTCTGAAAAGCATATAGATAATCTGATTGTTATCACAGCTTTCTTTTCTACAGGCATCGGTATGTCCTTTGGGTTGGATAAATGTCGTACTCTTACTCTCCGACAGGGAAAGTTAGAAGCCCGAGGATTTGTAATCGAAAATCGATGTCTCATTCAGCCCATAGAAGAAACTGAGAGTTACAAATATCTTGGTTTCCAACAGTCAAAGAGAATTTATCACAAGATCATTAAGGATCAAACAGTAGCGACGTACAATCAACGTCTCAACAAGATTCTGAAATCCAAATTGAATGGAAGGAACATCTTCAAGGCCATCAATACATATGCTATTCCAGTACTGGCTTACACGTTTGGTATAGTAAAATAGACACAGACAGACCTAGAAAATATTCTTATTAAGACGCGCACCACCTACGAAACACAGATGTCTGCACCCGAAGTCAGCACGCCAGCGAGGTGGACGCGCGCTTACTGATATTATACACCTACATGCCTAGCAGGTGAAGAATCTTCAGGCCTACTTTTTGAGCAAGACGAACACTCCTCTGCATCAGGCTGTCATTAAGGTGGATGACAAGTACATGCCATTGGACCTTCTCCATGCCAGGGATGTGAAGCTAGCTACGTTAGAAGAGCACATAACCAACAAGCTTCAGCAGTTGACTCAGAAAGCACTGCACGGCCGACATCCGTATTATCTCAGTCAAGAATAAGTCGACATACTTGCGTCGAAAAGCTGGCTGACCCATGCGGATCTATTTACTGAGACTGAGGGGTTCATGATCGCGATACAAGATCAAGTAGTGGCAACAAAGAACTACCTAAAATACATCATTAAGGCAGACAAGCCAGATGACAATGTAAGAGATGCCATCGCCAATCGGAGACCATCCAGCATATCACAGGGGGCTGTACAACAATTTCATCTACGTAACTTATTTGGAGAGACATGACCAAGTAGCCAAGATAATCTACCTGAACGTGTCAAAGAAGTACTCGTTAAGTAATAATGTTCTGCCTTACTATCAATACCCAAAGTACATGGGGCTACATGACCGCGTTGTTGCATCCCCTAAACTTAAGAACCTGATGCTACTCTGGGACAGATCAGTGATCACAGATAGCAAACAAGCCAGCCATTATTCTTATTGATAAAGTGCAGAAGAAAACTCATTTAATAGACATCGCAGTCCCTAACTCGCATAATATCCAACATAGTTATGCTGAGAAAGTGACGTAATACATTCCTCTGGCTGAAGAGACCCGACAGATGTGGTGACAGGAATTTGCAACTGTATTGCCTATCATAATCTCTTCCACAGGTATCATACCGAAGTCACTGAAGGACAACCTTGATAAATTGGGGCTTCACCATAATCTGCATACCAGTATGCAGAAAGCAGTTATTTTCGAGACCTGCTCCATAGATCGTTCGTTCCTCAACCTACCAGTATAGAGAACTCCACTCCATCTTGCAACAAATGCCGATGAAATGGTGAATTGTACCCAACGATATGGTGAACATAGTAATAATAATAATAAAATTAAGACAGTATACCACAGTTATCAAACCTGAAGCACTGTATGTTCAGATTTTACTATGTTTTTAGATATTTGACTTCAATAAAGCACACACGGTTTCTCTATTTTAAACACAAGCACACATAACAATTTAATACCTTCATTTGTTTCGTCTTACACCAAAACAGTACAGAAGAAAGAAAGTAAACTTGGTAAAATAAAAATATCTCACAGTGGAACATTTTGGACTTATGATAAACTATTGCTATACTTCTAACATACCCCTCTAAGGGCAAAATGTATCAAACAATCAATAATTATGATACCCATCTAAGGGTGTCAGTCTAGTTTGAATAACAAGTGACAGTACGGCGTAATTGTTGGAATTTGACATTATCCAATGGCTTTGTTAGAATGTCAGCCAAGTTATTTTCTGTCGAACAATACTCCAAGGTAAATAAGCCATTCAATAATTCATCATGAATAAATTTAAATTTAACATCAATATGCTTACTTCTTGGGCTTACTTGCCCTGATTTAATAATCTTAATTGTACTTTGATTGTCAACGTAAAGTTTAGCTGGTACATCCTTACCAGTAAGTTCTTTAATTGTACGCTTTAAGTATTTAGGCTGCTTTCACACGGTCCACCTTCCTCCACACCACTCCACGCCACTCCACTCCACTTTTCAGCCACTCCGTTTTTCTTCCCTTTCCACCTCCATCAACTTTAATAACTCCAGTTTGACTTCGGCCATGGATGTGTACGTTTGCCTTGGTATTTATGCTCCGGTGCGAAGAAGATTACGGATAAAGAAGAAAAGGGTCCATTGGGTCCATCCATGAAATGCATATCGCATAGAGCGAGGAACTCACCGTTTTCTCATGGAAGAACTTGCCAGTGATCCGAAAAAATTCTTCAATTATTTTCGTATGAGTGTAAGTTCTGCTGATGAATTGTTATCAATCCTTGAACCAAGCTAACAGCGTCAGGACACCAACATGAGAAAATGTATTCCACCCAAAGAGAGGCTAGCTGTTACTCTGAGGTAAGTAGGTACTATAAATTATTTATCTATGCTCAAAGGCTATTTATTTCATGGGTACATTTACTCGTATTTCATTAGAAACGAACCATAAAATAGTCTAGAACGAAAAGGAAAGAGGTGACAATAATGAAGAAAGTTATATATTTCTAATTTGTAACCTAACTTATAATAATTACCACAGAGGGATAGATAAGAAACGTATGAAATTGGTAGGTACTTACTACTAAATATGTGTATCATTAGGGGCCAGTACATCAGAAGGTATCAACGTCGGGCACAGGTTTGTTCGTGGCTGACAATTATTGTATGTATCAGGAGTATGTAGTGTTACGTGTTGCCCCTCGTTCGTTAACTGGATTACGGTGGGTGAAAGCACAACACAATTGTTCCTTTAACGAAATATTAGCTTTATTGCAGGCCAGGAAAATACACAACACAATAAGCACTGAATTTCACTTCATAAGACACTACTAGTCACTATAGCTTCCACACTTAGCCTACTTTCACACTACTGTCCTCGCTATTAATACCTGAAACTCTGCCTTGTACACAAACAACAGTTATTAACGATAGCCAGTCACCCACCACTACACACTGCTTCGCTGTCCGGAGAATCAGCCTCACTTGGGTTTCGTAACTTCGTACGTCACGTCGCCACACTACTGTCGCACAGGTAAAAACACGCACTAGCTCAAAAACACGGTCCCTCCCTCGCTGGTAAGGCCGCTTTATATAGGGAGGGTGGTGACTCATTGGACGTTTCCAGAGTAGAAGAGTTCACGGCTCCTCCCGAGAGTTCCATCACCAGGTACGCCGGGAACATTCCAGACCATGTCTTTGTTCCCGCTGCGCAAGTAGCCGGCCCACAGAGACCAGAGGTAGCCTCAGGCGGCTGTGAGTCACGCGAGAGGGAATGAAGCAACCCCGCTCTCGTAACAGTAGTAATGGGGAGGTGTTGTAGTGGATTGGCTGAAATGAGGCGTTGAGTGATGGTTGATTGATAAATGAAGAGGAGGAAGAATAGGATGAGGGTGGGTGCTGGTAATAAGAGTGGTAGGTAACGGCATGAGAATATGTCGACCCACGTCGACCTATTTAATTCTGTATTGACGAATGGTGAAAATTAAGGCCATCTTGCCCTCTAATTTCACATCTTCATCAATTTGTAGCATTTCGGGCAAGAGTGAAAGGAGGAAGTGCCTGTCTGCATCAAATACTTCCTCCTTTCCCTTTCCTTGACTCAAAGTTTTGTTTAAATTTATCAAGAGTAGTGATATCTTCTTCTACTTCTTGGGAGGACGTGGTTGGTGCTCACGGTTTTCAGTTATAATGTCCCTTAGCTCGGTGTCCATGTCGTCATCCACGTCTTCGCCAGCTTCAGTTTCTTCAACTTCCTCTTGCTGGTTAATGTTGGAAACAGTGCTGGACACGAAAAAAGAATCCCATAATCAAGCGTAATAATCACATATAAATAATAATGCAACGGTGATTATTGATATATAAAAGTAGAGACACTGAGAGTTCCTTACGTTTTGTTGGCCATGACTGGTAGAAGAAAGTGTAACAGGTCAAAGTATATGTACGTTTTCCTTGTGGCACTGGCTCCACTTCCTGTCGGTGGGTTTTTCAGTTTTTGCAGTTCTCTGGAAAAACTGATTCTAATGCCCTTCCACTTCTTCTGTACGTCTAGTTCTGAAAACAATATAACTTTTGTTGCAGATACCTTGCAAGTGGATATTCCTTGACAGATCTACATTACATTTACAGGATTGGAGTGTCTACATTGAATGAAGTCATACATGAAACATGCGATAAAATTTGGAATCTACTTCAGCCAACAGTGCTTCCTATTCCGACAGCAGAAAAATGGGAAGAAATTGCTCAACTGTTCTTAGTGCGTGCTAATTTTCCAAATTGCAATGGTGCCATAGATGGCAAGCACATTAGAGTTATAAAACCAGCACATAGGCTAGTGGATCACTATACCATAATTATAAGATTTTCTCTGTTGTGCTATTGGCTGTGTGTGACGCTAATTATTGTTTCACATTGGTTGATGTAGGAAATTATGGAAAGAATCCAGACTCTTTTATTTTCAAGCAATCCAATCTTTCGAAATCGTTGGCCAGGAACACACTGAACATCCCTCCGTCTCGGCCGTTTCCAGATTTGGCTGAACCTAATTTCCCACTAGTGTTTGTTGGAGATGAAGCCTTTTCCGTGTCCTCTCATATAATGCGTCAATACGCGTGATCTCATCTTTCTCACAAGAAACAAATATTTAATTATAGACTTTCGAGAGCAAGAAGATTCGTAGAGTGTTCGTTTAGCATACTTTCAAATAAATGGCGTATTTTCCACAGACCTCTCAATGTAAATATTGACTTTGCTACAAGCATCGTGAAGGCCTGTGTCGTTCTACATAATTTTGTCCGAGCCAGAAATGGATTCCAATTTGAACATACTTTAACTGAAACTGGGCTGTACGAGGAAGTTCATTCAGATACCCAACATCAAAGGTCTGTTAAGAACGTAAGAGACTTCTATGCAGATTATTATGAAGGGGAAGGGGCTTTGCCCTGGCAGGATTCTATGATTAATCGTTGGTAGGTACTACCTCAAGACACAACAGCTTGTGTTCAGGTTCATCATCATCATCATCATCATTTCCCCTTTTCCAGTTGGCACTGGGTGGGGGCAAATATGGTTCCTCTCCACTTTGTTCTGTCGTTCCACCATCCCCCTTCCGACACAGTGTTCCAATCCAGGTTCCGTTTTCTAATACTATTCTCCACCGAGTCCATCCAACGCATTCTTGGTCTTCCTCGTCCTCTCTTCCCTGTCATCCGTCGTTCCAGTGCTCGTCTTGGTAGCCTTAGTTCATTCATACGTTTGACATGTCCAAACCATCTCAATCTGTTTTGCTCCAGTTTGTCATTTAGTTTCTGTACTCCCAGTTCTTTCCGTATATCTTCATTTCTCACTCTGTCCTTCCTCGTTTTCTGGACCATACTTCTCAGGAATCTCATCTCAGCTGCTTGTACTCTTCTCTCATCCCTCTTAGTCATTGTCCAAGTTTTTGCTGCATATGTCATTATAGGAACATAATATGCTTTGTACATAACTTGTTTAGCCTTAATTGGTATATCCTTGTTCCACACTAGTACCCGTAACTGTTGGTACAAAGCACTCCCGAGTTGTATTCTTCTGCTAATTTCCAAATCTAGTCTTCCATCTTCAGTCAGTTCACTTCCCAAATATTTGAAGTGTTCAGTTTATTGTTATTAAATAATTATGTTGTAATAATTCGGGCTACAAATAAAAAAGTGTACTTACCAAATTCTCTCTTCTTGCTTCAATATAATTAGGAATAACGGCTTGGGCAACTTCAGCCCACACTTTTTTTTAAGTTTTATTGGCATAATCTGTGGAACGAATGTCCCACAGACAAGGACGCTGTTCAATTTCAAATATTAGTTTTTCACTATCTATAAATGACATTTTTTAAATTACAAGCGAGTAAAAAAATAGTAATATTGTAGCCGATTTATGCTTTACAACCCAAAGAAGCAACAATACAAAGACACAGAATGATACAAAAATATATATACAGACAGAGCATATCGCTCTGGTGAGTCCTCCCAAGTACCAATCAGTACCACTAGGAAGCGGCACCTCAATATAAATGGTGAAAATAGAACACGTAGCACATACAAAGTTGACCGTCTGAACGATTTGATGCAACTGAGTGAGCTACATGTGGCCGAGAGTTGCCTGAAGTGGAGGGGGACTTGCAGCTGATAGGCACCAACTGCTGGTTGACGAGAGCGGATGGATGTGGCGCCACAGATAGTGTCTCATCTGAAAGCCCCCACGCTAGAGCTTTACCTACAGTGGAGTGGCGTGGAGTGGTGTGGAGGAAGGTGGACCGTATGAAAGCAGCCTTAAGCTCTCTACAACATTGGGCTGCAGCGACATACTCAGCTTCGGTACTAGATAATGATACATTGCTTTGCTTCCGTGACCACCAAACAATAGGTGAACCATTATAAAAAAAATGATACAGCCTGAGGTACTTTTTCTATCTCTGTCATCACCAGCAAAGTCGGAGTCTGATTAGGCCCTCAGTCCGGTATTATCTGATTTCCTGTTCATTCGTTCAGCCTTCCCATTATGCTGTGGTGTATGGTCAATGGTGTAGTCAAGTATGATTCCTTTCTCTTTGCACCAGTCCTTTAAGCCATTGTTATAATATTCACCACCTCTATCGCATCTTATTTTGCTCACTTTTGACCCAAATTGGTTTTCATTTTCATTGATATAGTCTTTTAAGTACCTGGCATGCTTCGTCCTTAGATTTAAGCAAAAATACTGCGCAAAAATGTGTGAAGTCATCTATAATTGTCATGTAGTATTCATTGTTGTCATGAGTTTTGGGGTCAATTCTACCACTTAGATCAGTGTGTATCAGTTGTAGTTTTCTATTAGCCCTAGTTCTTTGTGTATTAAAAGGTTTTCTTGTTTGTTTAGCATGAATGCATATAGTGCAGACATTATCGTCACACAAGCCAAAGTTTCGGTTAGGTATTTCTTTATGCATATTTGACAATTTCTTTAGGTTATCTAATCCCATATGACCTAGTTTCCTATTCCACAGCTGGATTGTATCATAAGGTTTTCCTTCACATTCATCTTCACACGCCAAGTTTGCCTGCCCCTCATTTTTCAGTTTTACAACAAATAAAACCTCCTTTTTCTCTCCTTCAATGATGATCATTTCATCCGGGATTGATACGTTGTTTTTTAGAATTTTCACACCACTATTTTCAAAAATCACACAGCCACCATTATCAGTGATTTTACTTACTGATATTAAATTCCTGGATAGGTTTGGAGAATAGTACACATTTTTCAAATCACACTTGTCTCCTACAAAAGTGCCCGATTGTTTAACTGCTAGACACTCTCCTTTCTTTGCAACTCTGATTTCTTTGTTACATGGTTGTATATCTTGTAGGCAATTCACTTCTGATATTATGTGTCCATTAGCTCCACTATCTACCACAAATTCATTCATCTCAATAGTTGCATCTAATAAGAACGCATCATATGCTTCTCTTTCTTTGACTTCGGCAGTGAATGTAGCCTTTATATCTTTATTGTCTTTACTGTACTTACTTTTATACTTGAACTTGCAGTCATCTGTATTGTGGTTAGTCTTTTTGCAATGTTTACATGCTTTGTCTTTAAGGAAGCAATCTTTTTCCTCATGATTAGTTCTTGGTAACACTTCGGGAGTGATGAACTAAGTAGAAAACTAGATAAATTAGCCGAAATACCTTGTGTAATGATGAATAATAATTGTAGGAGTGATGTGGTAATAGATGTTGTCTCCTCCGCTGACTATAACCCACCCACCTTCCCCAATTAATAACACGACTTATATAGTGAAATTTCAGTTGTGTCGTCCATTGTAGGCGTGGCTTATTTGACAAATAGGATATTGCCAACCCCACGTATACGGTAAACACGGCCGTGTGTTGTTTGTTTTGAGTGGAGTGAGCGATGTGAGCGCGCTCGCTTATTTCTGTTTCTATAGGGACATCCTGAACTAGCAACAGATAGCGCACAGGTACTATGTGGAATCATTTTGTTCTTTATTTCAAATAGCATTTAACAAAAACACACAATTGACTGTTACAAACTATTTAAAATGAAAATTTACTGTATTTTCGACTCGTCATTTTTCAAATTCGATGTGTATAAAATTCCAGCGGAAGGCAAGTCAATTGAGTCCCACATAGAACAGTTACGCCATCTGGCGGAAAATTTTCGCATACGATATCCCTATTATTTGGTGTTGCGATTGTTGATACTCGTATTCGAAAGGCAAAACCCTAATTCTATGTTATTAATGTTTTACATACAAAAACAAACCTAACCTGGGGCTTACGCCCAAGACCCCCTTGCTTGTGGTACTAGCAGTAATTTTCGGCCAGGCAGTACCTAACCTAGTAGCGGACATAAATTCTATCTTATTAATGTTTTACATACAAAAACAAACCTAACCTGGGGCTTACGCCCCAGACCCCCTTGCTAGTGGTACTAGCAGTAATTTTCGGCAAGACAGTGCCTAAGTTAGTAGCGGACATAAATGCCAGTAGTATCTAGCTCCGCTTCGTAAGCCAATAGTTTTTCGCTTCGCTGGATTAACTATCTACGCTCCCGATTCGTAAGCCAATAGTTCCTCGCTTTGCTCAATTAACTCTCTACGCTCTCTTAGCTCGCTACACATGACCTGTGTCGTGTATTTTGTGTACCATGCATTGGCAACAGTGAAATGACGTCTCGTTAACAATTGAACACGCCCAATGCGCATCCTTCAGTAGCAGTTGAGCAACGACAAGCCATGACAATTGCCGTCGTTCAATGAACAATAAATAACTACTTACCGGTACGTCACATATTTACGTGATTTTAGTACTTATTTCCTGAGCAGTATTGATAATGGACAGTAATTTCAATTGATAATGACTCCCAGAATATCAAATAAGGTATGAAAATCACACATTAGGTAAGTAACAGTGTAAGATCTTGGTTCATCACTCCCGAAGAATTACCAACACTTCGGGAGTGATGAACTAAGTAGAAAACTAGATAAATTAGCCGAAATACCTTGTGTAATGATGAATAATAATTGTAGGAGTGATGTGGTAATAGATGTCTCCTCCGCTGACTATAACCCACCCACCTTCCCCAATTAATAACACGACTTATATAGTGAAATTTCAGTTGTGTCGTCCATTGTAGGCGTGGCTTATTTGACAAATAGGATATTGCCAACCCCACGTATTAGACTTACTACCACTTTTTACATCTGCTTTGAAGGCCACAGTAGTCTTTTCTTGGTCTGCTGGTTTTATTCTTGATTCTTCTTCTTGCAGTCTTGCACTCAGGGTCTTCAATGTTTGGTTTTTAGTTGGGTAGGAGTCCCAGGCACTCCTGAAGTATAGGTATTCCTTGGGTAATGCCGTCAGTATCTTCATGATCACCACTTTTTCATCCACGGTTTGATTAAGCTGCCTCAGCTGGTACACCACATTGTTCAGCTTGCTGATATTCATCATGTCGATTTTCTTATCATATTGGAATGTATGAAAGTCTTGCAGCAGGGATGAAACACGCTGTTCTGTATCTTTTCCATATATTTCTTTCAGGGTGTCGTACATTTCTTTTGAGGTTGTGCATGTTAGAAAATTTGTGCGGGCGTTTTTGTCTATGGTGTTCACAATGCAGTATTGAGCTTTGTTGTCTTTGGTTTTCAATTTCTTGTTTTTAGCGGCGTCTGTGCCCTGTGCTTCTAGCGTTTCAGTGCCATCAACGATGTCCATCAGGTCCTTAGCGTTAAACAGAATTTTCATCTCGAATGCCCACATGATATAGGACTCCGGGTCTTGGAGCTTTTCTATCGTTGATAGATTTCCGTCCTCCATTGTTTCTTTAAGTAATATTAACTTACTTGGGGCCGGTTCTACCACATCCGGGTAAAAGTTGCGGGCAGCAACCCGGGTGATAAACTATCTGCCGGTGTAAACCTCTGTGTATCTTGGGCAGCGTTCTACCACTTCCGTGCAAGTTCCGGGCAGCTGCCCGGAACCTTATAGCAAAATACAGATGGTGGCTAGCCTGATTTTTGTTAAATTTGAGTAATCGATGAGTGAGCCACCTATCGTTAGATGCGTTAAGTTTATTTTCGTTTCGCTTTTGTCCGTTGTTTGTTGATATCACGTGTTCTTTGGTTTCAACAAGATATAGGCCTAGGGGATGAAACTACTATAGATCCTTCGCTTCCAAGGCCTCGCTGCCAACTGACAGGTTCACTGCCTGAGCACTCGCTGCGCTGCGGTAGCGCTGCTGTCCAACTCGATTGCTATTGGTTGAAGCTCATGCGGGGTGGATACGCCGGTTACATTTAAACATGTCGCTGGCAACTGGCTATCCTACTCATGATCGTGTGTGTTTGTGCTTTTGAGGCTTCCAACATGACATTCCTTCATAGGATATTGCATTAATACGGTAGGTATTTATTTCAATAGTTACTTCGCAGTTTTGCTGCCAGGATATGCTTTTAATATCTACCCATTATGATAGTGTTTCTGTTTACGAATTGTGGGCTTTATTGTGATTACTTCGTTCAGTGTAGTATTCTCAATTCAAAATGATTTTAGCTAGATGGCATATTAGAATGATTTTGTGAAGTATTGTGAACTATATGAATGGCTTTACATAGCCTAACCCTACTTTATTGAAACAGAGCTAGGCCTACAGTATGTGCAGAATGGTTGTGAACTGGTTACCTTATTGTGTTTCTTTTCTCTTCTCAGGTAATGAGGCACTTCAAGGAAAGCAGATTATATACTACATTTGTCCAATAGCCTATAGACAGGAGTTGCCTGATTCTGTTGTCCGAACAGTTGTATACTAATCCTATTTCAGCAAAGGTAAGTTACCATATTGATGAAACTTTGATCTATTAATTTTACACCAGTACCGGTATAGGGTAGGCCCAGGTGTTATGTAGGTTTTGATTAGCAATACACTTAGTTCATACCACCCTCTGATAAATTCATATAGCCTATTGCACCCTGGCATACTGTTAGATACGAGAAGCAGAGATAGACGTAGGAGGCTATAGTTAGTTTCAGTGTTTAACGATTTATTAAAGTGAGAGGTGTAGAAGCAGGGGATCATAGAGGTGACTTGTTTGCAAACAGAGGCTTGCAGACTGGACTATAAAAGGCTACATGTACAGTGTATAGCCTATATAACATTGCAGTGAATATAATGACTAGGCCTATCGGTTCCCCTTAAGTCAATCACAAAATTGAATTCAATGCATATTGCATCAAGAAATGCTTCAATCGGTTTACTGATTGGTAGGCTATTTGTGTAACAAATGAATTAATCCACAAATTAATATTGTTCATTTGAGTTTTTTTTTTCTTTCTATGGATGTTTTTGGATGGGCTATATAATATCACAGTAAGAGGGGGGCATACACATAGATCTTACTGCTTACTGTGCTTGTGGTAAATTGTGAACTTCCGAGATGGTGGATTTGTTCTGATGTAAGTTACTGGCTAGTGGCATTCTCCACTTCAAATAACATCTAATATTAGTTCCAGTTTATATATTTATTCTAAATGCACTTTTGTGCATTCATTAAAGCAGCATTATCCTAATATCGAGGCTACAGTGGCATTCACCCAGGGGGTGAGGCCTGTTAACACATCCAGGCCAATTAGGAAAGTAATAATATTGTATTATTAGTATTAATAACAATGGAATTAAAGTGATCGGGTAACTTAAGTTTATCCACACTACACTTGTCCCCTCCTATGAGCAGCAAAAGTTCTATATGTGCATGCTTAACATTGTAACTTAGAGAGTAGCTGTTTACTGTCCTTGTCACAAGTTGTTGCTTCAACATCTTTATTATGAGATGTATGTGTAACGACTATTTAGGTACACAATGTAATTTTTCTGTGGTCTCGGGGTATAGATGTGCCGTGCGAGCCATAGAGTAGCAGCGCTGCACAGTCAATTGGCTACACCTGTTCATATTGAAACTTCATATCCCGAGGTCCTGGCTCCATTACAAATACACACACCTACTGCCATCACAATGTCATGGGTAATCAGACATATCCCATATACACTTTCCAAGTACCATAAAGCCACATGACCACGATATCGCAAAGCCCCTACAACATTATTAGGATTTTAATTGTATTTTTCTCTTACAGATTTGCAATATGCGTGGCTCTACCATGTGATGACAATTATCTACTGGGACAATGACCTGATGAAATTAAATATTACTCTTTTCATGAAAATGTTCTGTGGATTTTATTATCTGTAAAAACTAAGAAAGAAGAATATAATATGAACATATAAACACTTATTTTTGTCCTCATTTTTTCCTTCAGAATTCTGTTTCCTTCCAGTATCGTATCTCATTCAACAGCGGTTAATAAGTTCATATTTTATAGGGTGTGCATGGTTTGTATTGGTTTATTACATTCTTCTTAGATTACTGTGATCCCACAACACTGGTGGCAACTAAACCTCTCTTCTACCTGTCTGATATTATAACTTATAGTACTGTGTAGTAGGTGAATGACTTTCTAGTGTTACAAGGCCATGGGTTCAAAGGCCGAACTCAGCTGAGACTTATGGAAGGAAATCCCGAGGACACCAGTTCATCTCGCATGACATCCTCTGCAAAAGTAACCTCTAAGCACTGCCATTAAAAAAATATAAACTATAAAAGAAATGTTAATGATAGAAAAACTATCATGAATAAAACATATAATACTAGAAAAATTAAGAGAGGGGGCATGGGGAGAAAAGTGGGGGGAGTACTACGCAACTGCCGTGGTACAGGTTTCAAATAATAATAAAGGATATCCTGCGTCCTATCCTTCCCCCTAACCCTGTATCCCTCTCTTTGTAACTACACGTAGTAATATGATTTATGTCAATAAAATGTATTTATTCACTGTTCCTATTGTTCTGTTTTACGCAAGGTCAGATATCAAAACTAAAGATTTCAGGCTGGTATTTCTACTATAGTAATAGTAATAATCCATTATTATGAACCTTTGTTTTGATATCTGCTCTTAAATAAAATAGAACAAAAGGAACAGGAATAAATAAAATACGCTGACATATATCATATTACTACGTGTAAATACAAAGGGAGCGGTACAGAGTCAGGGGGGGGGGGGGGGGGGGTAAGCGGGCGTACCAGTACGCGATTAAATAAAATTCAAATCGCCCGCGCTTAAATTTTAGTACACTGCCTCACCGCTACCGCTAAGTAGCAGGCTAGGCTGGTTGATGACGTAATCCTGACGGTTGTAATTGGAATCAAATTTTAAGCCTGAGTAACCTTTCTCCCCTATATTCTTTGGGCCTAGTACCAAAACCTCTCGCGACACTTCTGGGCAGTATAATAAACCTAGCATGTGATTCAGTTCTCGGAGGAATGCAACTGAATAACCATACCTAAACTCAATAATCGAAAACTAGACAAGCTTGCAGTGCTTTTCAAGGAGGAAAAGCCTGTGAAATATGTTGCTAGCAATAGGCTACTTTGCAATCTGAATACAGGCTTAGGCCTATATGAGCTACATACATGTTGTGACAAGGCTTGCAGTGCATAGGTTCAATCATAAAATGTATGTCAAATCAAATTATCACACACCAGGCGACAAGTTTGTTTGTAAACTCTGTAAAATGAATGGAACGGAATGCGCACATTTGTGTATAATTAGATAGTTCTCTTTGCTGTAATCTACGAGAGAATTCACTCTTTTTGCATAGCTAAAGAAGGTATCTTGGATAGATCATGTTGCAAAGTTCACATTTACCGTACACTTTTCGTTTGGCGGATGGAATGATTTTGTCACACATATTTTATGATGAAAGCCATTGACCGTATAACGCGTCACCACAAGCCTAAGATCGTAGTTCTGTTTGCCAAGGCTTTATTTATTAGTGATGTAGAAAAACTATAAAATGTAATGCCCCAAATAGGCTATCAGGTCTTATGCTGTATAAGCAAAACATCAAGTCAATGACAATGTATAGTACGGTACAGAACCTGAATAATGTCCTGTACACTCTGTATTTCTCATGCACGCTTGTGCGAATTTATTAAATTATATGAGCGCTTCATACAGTATTCCTAAACATGTAATTTAGATAATATTTTGAAATATATGATGGTTCCGTACGGTAATCACTAGGCGGTCGTATTTCATGTCCAATCAACCGCAGCAAATATAAAACTGTTGGCTTTTGCAGCCTGAACAGGACGAAGAACTCCTCATTCGACCGAATTTCATTATGCTCTAGCCGATCTCTGTTCCGTCTTGGACGTGTGACTGCGTCTTCTTCTACGTCGACAAAAAAGTTATACATTTCCAGGACGTCAATTAGCTCTTCCATTACCGTACCTTAAAATAAAATATGCTTAGTAACTGTTACATCCCTTATAATTAATTAATGATTGTAATTATATCATTATGTGACAACAAAATTACCAAATGATTCTAATTGTATTATTAGTAATTTATGAAGAGGTTATGTACAGCATAGATGATGCAAAGAAACCCTTACGCACGGCTCAAATCTGGCTGGTAATGCTTTATCGGCCTCTCGAAGCTCCCGAAAATTTACACTCCGGGTAGACGAAGTTTATATCGCCGATAGCGCTACCCGTTGATGGTCGAACGGAAATGCTTGCTTATTCCGACGGGCAAGTTTCGGCCCCTTTGCCCGGATGTGGTAGAACCGGCCCTTGGTATTTTACTTTTCTTAGTTTTGTATTTTGCTATACTGGGCCGATAACCTGTTCAGATTTTACTATGTTTTAAGATATTTGACTTCAATAAAGCACACACGGTTTCTTTATTTTAAACACAAGCACACATAACAATTTAATACCTTCATTTGTTTCGTCTTACACCAAAACAGTACAGAAGAAAGAAAGTAAACTGGGTAAAAGAAAAATATCTCACAGTGGAACATTTTGGACTTATGATAAACTATTGCTATACTTCTAACACTGTACGCCAATTTCATCTAAAAATCGAGCTATATCAAACGAAGTAGCACTACCCTGTCTCCGTGCCGCCATTTTCACAGCTGACTAACGTAAACAACAGCTCGTTTTTTATTTACTTGTAAAACTCGTTAAACAAAGTTTTAACGTATCTAGGAGGCTGTGACATTGCTAATAGTTGTATACAATATCTACAGACAGCAGCACGCGTAATTGCTTCACACGCGTATATTCGAACAGCTGGTGGGTATATCCCGACGACATACGTCCAGAGCAGGAAAGCAGGATGTCGGGAAAGGTTAGTGAGTCGTCCGCTAGGGGTCAAGCAGAAGATAACGGAAATTCTCCGAAGAATGAGTTTATCGTGGTATTGGGAGAGCAATAGTAAACACCATACTTAGAGTGTGTTTCTATCTCCCAAAATTTTAATAATGGCACCCCGTGGCGTTAACGAACAGCTGATTCCTCACCTCAAGTTAAAACGCAATGAGAGTGAAACGCGAATTATGATCCGCATCATCCTGGCTTGTTATTGGCTGGCAATTATTACCAGCCATTGGCTGCCCGCGGGTTTGTTTACAATTATCACCAATATGGTGGCGAGAGGAATAGATTTCTACATCAATTAAATTGCTAGAAATCTATTCCAGTTCATGACAGTATGAAGTGCAAATCACTTATTGATGAGGAATTGTATGTGCGTTTATATTTAAATTGAAGCGTGACACTGTTCATCAAAATTTGTGAAAATAAAAGTACAAATCAACACTCTTGCCAATCAACTGAAAGTTTCTACTACCCACTTTGGATGTAATGGATGTAAATCAATTGGCTGTCGTTTCCACCAGTTTTATTCATCAGTTCGAAATACATTCAGTACAATAACCTTTTGTGCACTATAAAACTACATTATAGACCATTGCATATTGATGTTGCTGTCTGCTTATATTTACCAATTTCATGACATGTAATTTGTAGGTTATGCCTAATAAGGCATATAATTTAAGTGGCCGTTTGTAATGTGAAGTCCTTACTGTATTTATGTACAAATATTATGGTTTAACTAATGAAGCAAGGATTAAAAGTGCAGTTTGCACTGCCACCCTTTTTTTTGTTTAAATATTGATATGTAGTTTCTCAGTCTGGTAACTTCTTGGATTTGCTTGAGATAGATTTATAGTAATATAATACCTTATTAACCTGCAGGCTGATTTTTTTTTAAACATGCCCAGGTGCATACAGTAGCACAAGACCTACTGCAGGCTATGTCGACCCTAAATGTAGGCCTATTATAGTGCTCATGTCAAAGGTCGTCCTAAAGTTTTAACTATTGAGACTTGATTTGCATCGAAGATAATTTCAGCCGAGTCTGGCAAGGCTTCATAAACTTGGGCGTGACTTCACATTTTCATTTTTCCTATACAGCTTTTGATACCAACCACTTAAATCACAGTATTTCAAGATTTGCTCTCATTAAACATCACCAACACTTCCCCCCCCCCCCTGGTGGTGGGCTGTATTGGAGTCTACAGAAAATAAAGTTGAGAAATAAAAATACATCTTAAGTTTCCATGACACAGTTGCATTTTATCCTACTATATCTCCACTCAATATACCAATCCTACCAATGTTTCCTAATTCCTCGTGCTACATAAATAAACATGACAGATTACAGCATTAGCAATGATGACAGTAATTTATGAATTGTTAAAATGTTTTTAAAAGATGCATAGAAAGAGGCTTGATAAATCCTGTATCATCAAACCATTTAAACATTCCCACAGAGCTCTAATCAGAAGCTCATTTTATGTGCAACAGGTATGTAAAATAAACCGCCCTCCCAATAACTTGTAGGCCTAACCTGATCATAATCCATGGTAAGAGCTGTTTTTTGGTTCACAGGAAAACCTACCATTTAAAATCTTGCACATACCGGAAGGCTACTAATCATATTAAGGTGCAATTAACTAGGGTAATTTTAAAAATCATGGCTATCAACTACTGATTTAAATATTCCAGACATCTTTCTTAACTCCACTTTTACTGACAGCATGTAAGTCCTTACTACTGTCTTTCAAGCCATTGACCAATTGTTTTTTTCATGAGGAACCATTTTAGCCATTCTTCTCTATGTGAAATACAGTTGATGACAACTGCCTGGCAGACTCAGGTGTTTTTTCTTGTGTCGCTTCTCTGGTTGCCTAGGAAACTTCCTAATTATTAACAGAATGTTTCATTGAATTGTTGTATCCAATTGACCAACTGGTAATATATTATGGTTTGCTTTAATATTCCTATGATACACTTTTAGATCTCATATATTAACGAAATATACAACATCATAGGCTGAAATGTTGAACCAATCTCCCATACCCTAACACTCCCAACTAATGGGACATAAGCTACCTACTATCGGGGAAATAAGTATAGATACTCGAGTTTAGAGGTCAATAAAACCTTTACCCGTAGTCTTACATAAGAACAACCTACACCAAAATTTTCCTTGTTTTATTTGTCGTTTAACGATATAGAGTAAATATTTGCATTGTATCTCGTTAAAATTTTATAGCAGGTTGAACAAAAAAAAGTACCGGTTTTTCTTAGCAATTTTACGGAGCGCTCACTTAGAAAGATCATTACGTTAAAAGTATTGATCTGATCGTAACGAAACTTTAATACCTCTTCAAGGAACTTATTGTCAACGCGTATATGAAGTTGTAATCTGATCTGACGTTTTTTAAAATAGTTGTTGTGAATTTTGTAAAACAACTTTATCTCGGGCCTGGGTGATCATAGCAGTATGAAATATGGCTTGTTATGAGGCTCATAGCAATGCAAGGCTTAACGTAAAACTACATTTTATCTACTTGTGATTATCGATTTTATATGGATTGATATTTAATCGGACCATTGAGGGCGGCGATAGTACCTTAGCAGCCTGGCAATGTTGCCAGTTGACTACCGTATTTCGAACTCGCTGCGCGCTCGTTCCTACGCACACCAAACTCTGACCTTTGTTCTTCGTTGAGTCATTAGCAACAAGCAACAACTATCACTGTCTGTATTATCTATTGTTTGCACATCGATCAAGATGCCAGCTAATCCGTAGTTAACGGAGGGAGAATTTGCCATGATTATAAGTGCAATATGTTTTTTTAGATGCGAGAGAGAAAGTAATAATGATAAGAGGGTTTAGCAAAAAGTATCCAAGTGTATTGGAAGGTCGATAGCCACGGTGAAGAGATGTGCCGCTGCAATGAAAGATATTCCTCTTCCTCACAGAATCCAAAAGTATGAAAGTATGACGAAAGCAGAGCTAATTGTTCGCGCCAAACCTCACTTCAGGGCACCTAAAAAGAAGCTGGAACAGATAATCAAGAATGTTCGTCCTGACGTCGAACTCGTGTGGTTGCCAGTTGCTCATTGTGAGCTCAACCCTATAGAGCTGGTTTGGTCCTACGTGAAAAATAAAATAGCTAAAGTGAATATGAGTAACCAGGCGGAGAGAGGAAGATCAATGGAGGTGATGCAAGATCTCTGTAAAGAAGCCTTGAGGTCTGCAACACCGGAGCTATGGAAAAAATGCATCGAACACACCAAAAAAATAGAGAGACATTACTGGGAAAAGGATTGGCTAACAGAAGACGTCCCCGTTGTTGAGCCACTTGTTATAAACTTAAATGACAGTTCATCTGATTCATCGGGCTGTGATTTTTCAGACGGTTAATAAGGCAGCAGTTTTATAATCTTATAATCTCAAAGTGTAAATTACTTCAAACAATTAATCTTATAATAATAGCTTTTCAGCTGACACACCATTTTTAAACCTGCCAATAGAGGTCCAAAGCCCTCATTAAAGAAGGCGTTGGGAAATGTTTAATTTCTTGCGGAAATGAAATAAGACACGTTTCTCTAACTTGTAGGTAAAATAAGCAGAGGATATTAGCGCTGTACATAAGGGACGCATATTTCAGGATATAAAGAAGAATTAAATAGTTAAGTTAAATAGACGTGAATGATGGTGTTTTTTTTCTTTCTTAATCGTATTACCCTCCAGGGTTGGCTATTCCCTCGGACTCAGCGATGGATCCCACATTTACCGCCTCCATTTTGAAACTTCGGGATCGGGGATACAACTTGGGTGTGTGACCAGCACCTCGCCCAGGCGGCCTCACCTGCAAAGCGAACAGGGACCTTATGAGGGATGGGAAGATTGGGAGGGATAGTCAAGGAAGAGGGAATGAGGCGGCCGTGGCCTTACTTTAGGTATCATCCCGGCATTTGCCTGGAGACGAAGTGGGAAACCACGAAAACCACTTCAAGGATGGCTGAGGTGGGAATCGAACCCCCCTCTACTCATTTGGAGCACCCGAGGCTGAGTAGACCCCGTTCCAATCCTCATACCACTTTTCAAATTTCGTGGCAGAGCCGGAAATCGAACCACGGACCTCCGGGGTGGCAGCTAAGCACGCTGACCACTACACCACGGAGGCGAATATATATTATAATATTTGTATTATAATTCGTCAATTTCACGTATGGTTTTTAATTTATTTTAATTAATGTCATTTTTCAAGTCCTCGTACTGCAGCTCCTTCACCAAGATTTTACTCGTATAAAATAATATTTTCCTTTTCACGTGAGCGACCCATGGTTTAACCCATAGACATTCATTTTATCTTTCCGTTTCTTTTATATACCGGCATTGCCACCACAGAATTTCAACTACCGTAATATACTGTAGTTAAGTGAACACGGAAATGTCCTTCGTCCATTTTGCTGAACTATGATAAAATATTCGATGTAGTGGAATGGTGTGATGATGGCTTTGTATAACTTTGATAAAATTTCAGTTTTATAAAATATTTGATAAAATTTATTTGACACATTTCTTTGGTAGTGTGATACTGTCCTAACACAAATTACAAAACAACAACAACAGAAATCCACAGACCTTACGGCTTGGAACGCGCGCGTATTATGTTTCACAGGGCAACGTTGCACGAGTTTCCTCGACCAAGCGCATTGTTCCCGTGGCTTGCTACGATACATTCTTCTCACATAACCACCTGATTAAATATCAATCGACATAAAAGCAATTATCAAAAGTAGATAAAATGTAGTTTAACGTTAAGCCTTGCATTGCTATGAGCCTCATAACAAGCCATATTTCATACTGCTATGACCACCCAGGCCCGAGAAAAAGATGTTTTACAAAATTCACAACAACTACTTAAAGAAACGTCAGATCAGATTAAAACTTCATATACGCGTTAACAATAAGTTCCTTTAAGGCGTATTAGAGTTTCGTTACGATCCGATCAATACTTTTAACGTAATGATCCTTCTAAGTGAGCGCTCCGTGAACTTGGTAAGAAAAACCGGTACTTTTTTTGTTCAATCTGCTATAAAATTTTAACGAAAGACAATGCAAATATTTACTCTATATCGTTAAACGACAAATAAAACAAGGAAAATTTTGGTGCAGATTGTTCTTATGTAAGACTAAGGGTAAAGGTTTTATTGACCTCTAAACTCGAGTATCTATACTTATTTCCCCGACAGTAGTGGTTGCTTCCATCTACATGTACCGTACTAGGTCTAGTAGTACCATAGGTATTGTGACTGTTTCTCCAACTCCGTCAAAGAAACTAATTCTGAACTAAGATCTGGAATGGGGTACACTGTCCCTCGAGGGCAATCAAGGACAACTTGAATCATTCAAGTGATTTTTCTATTTCATTTTACCAACTAACCAGGTGCCTGGAAATGCTAGTGAAGGAGGCAGCTAAGTAGGCTAGCCTACTGGTATCCACCATTCAGAGAACATTCTCAGCGACTTGTCTATGCATAGGCCTATGACACAATTTTCAGAAATTGATACAGTAGTCACAGAACACTAATGGTGCCCAGTACTCGCAGCTTAGCATAGGACGGAGTGGATTCCAGCCACAGATTAACTTATGATCTGTCAACGGGTTTTCAAACAAATTGAGCACACACCCAAGTACAGGGGTCTTGACCATGATGTTCCAAGCCTCTAAATGAAATACTCCTCTTTAAGACTTTCTGGTCTTGCATCCATGGTCGATCAACATTCTCCTGATCTGTGTTCTCAAGTTTCTGATGGTTATGGACATTATTTTTATCCTGATAACTTCATATATTAAGGGGTTGGGGTACATGCCCTATTCTTAATTAGTTCAGCATAAGATCATTGAATCCCCTTAAGAAAAATAGGGAACATCCATGTGTTATTTGACCATAGGAAAGGGAGAATTTAAAAAACTGAACCTCTAGGGACATTGATGCAGATGACTCCGAGTAAGTAGGCTAGATCAAAATGAACATTTTTCAGTGTTGCCTTAATAAAGGTTGATAACTTTCTACCGTTCAACATGAATAGGCCTATATTGGATGGGAAATATTTTTATTATTTGCAGAGATTACAAGGATGACTTGTTGATGTATCGTTATTTTGTTAAGCGAACATAAGTTCCAAGTCCATATCGTGTTGCAACCCATATTTCAGTGCTGCCTTAGTAAACGAAATATTCAATGTCTTTCAGTCGGTCAACACGGTTGCACTTAATGGTAATGAGAATGAGCATCATTCCAAAAACCAGAAAAAAAAACTGTAGGCTACATGCAGACCTAACATGTCAAATCAATCATGCCTTCAAGACAACAAAAATGCTCTATGAAAAACTATTAAAACCCCATAATGGTAGTCAAAAATAATCTCAAACCACCGCCACTATTTCGCGAAGGTGCAGAAAAATCTTACTATAGTACAGCTATTCGTAATAGTTGCTACTGTTGTGATAAACCGCTACGTACTGAGTGATAGGCCCCCGAAATATAACTATTTATCTTAATGTCTACAAGATAACGAGATTGCCAAAAAACCACAAATCTATAGAAGGCAACACTAAAAATGGTTTATCTAATCCACAAGTCACCCATCCTTCACCAACATTATTAATATTTGTAATTTAAGTAACTTAGGTTATGTTAAATTGAGGTTAATGGCGGATTTGATTGCGGCTGTGTGGCGGGAAGGACCCAATTAGTGCTCAGCCAATCAGAGACGTTTTGATTGGAGACCATGCTCGGAAAAATTTTAGATCGTTTTGATTCTCAGGGCTTCGTTAAGCCCCCACCCTAGGCCATCATCGTGCCCAAAATGGCGGCTTAACGAACACGACGGGGTGCCATTATTAAAATTTTGGGAGATAGAAACACAGCCTTAGTAATCGTCTCCGTCACAACTGTATTCCAAAAAAGCTAACCAACTAAGATATGACACTTATTTACAATGACATTAACAAGGAAGGATATAACACAGCACAGTCCAAGGATTGCAGAGTCTATCAATTCCCAACAAAGTTGTTGAGTTCCCCCCCATCCGGCAATGCTCCGTTAAGGCCCATGTCAACAGTCAACAGTCGCGGTGATTATGTCGGAGAATACCTTAATTCAGTTTTCTGCCGTGGTGTTGGGGTATCGCGGCAGCCGGAGGCCCCGGGTTCGATTTCAGGCTCCTTCAGGGATTTTAAAAACTTATATGAGGGCTGAAACGCGGTGCACTCAGCCTCGTGAGGCAAACCTGATGGGAGGTGGGTTCGATTCCCACCTCAGCCATCTTTGAAGTAGTTTTCCGTGGTTTCTCACCTGTAGTCCAGAGAAATGCAAACGCCCTTCTCACCTGAATTAGACACACACACTATCACAGGCAGTAGAATAACACAGGTTATCAGACAACCAAGTACTCGGAGATGAATGACCGCGTTGTCCAAGCAACAACAACAACTACCATTCCAATAGGCCACGCCCACTTCCTTCCTGCTTTTTGTCCAGTTTCAATTATTTCATTTCATAACTGATGAAGTTGCGCAAGAGGTCACTCAATTGCTACTTCAAGGGTGTGTGATTTAGATATAGTCGTCTCCGCGGTGTAGTGGTCAGCGTGCTTAGCGGCCACCCTGGAGGTCTGAGGTTCGATTCCCGGCTCTGCCACGAAATTTGAAAAGTGGTATGAGGACTGGAACACGGTCTACTCAGCCTCGGGTGGTCCAAATGAGTAGAGGGGGTTCGATTCCCACCTCAGGGATCCTCGAAGTGGTTTTCCACTTCGTCTCCAGGCAAATGTGGCCACGGCCACCTCCTTCCCTGTTCCTTGCCTATTCCTTACAATTTTCCCTTCTCATCCCTCATAAAGGCCCGCTGTTCGCTTTGCAGGTGAGGCCGCCTGGGCGAGGTGCTGGTCCCAACTCCCCAGTTGTATCCCCCGACCAGAGGTTTCAAGCTCCAGGACACTGCCTTGGAGGCGGTAAAGGTGGGATTCCTTGCTGAGTCCGAGGAAAAGGCCTACCTGGAGAGTGAAATGACTAAGAAAAAAGAAAAAGAAAAAATAAGTGATTTAGATTAAAAGTTAACACCACCCCTCATAGTGGCAGCAAACGATGGATTCAAAGTGAAGAAAATTCGTGGCCCGATATTCAGTGGCCATTTATTCCCTATAAATCTTTAAAGAATTTATGGAGGTTCACTGAATCCCCTATAGACTATTACCAGTCATTGACCTGTGTCACATGCGAACAGCCTTCAGGTTGCTACTTTGCATACGGTGAGTTGGTTCGTGGAACCTCGGCACCCACATAGGTCCTGTGTAATTAGCACCGTAATATCTGTTAAATGTTTCGAGGAATCATCGATAGAACCCCGGGCATCTGCTACACTTGAGTTGACTGTACCAACAGCATGACGGATAAAGGTATAGTGTATCATGTACCGTTCCTATAGAAGACAAGTACAGTACAACTCCAATTATCCGAACTCGGACTATCCGAATCGCTTTCACAAAATAAAATAAAAATAAAAAAAAGGACGGAAACTTAGTGCGATTCGCAAAATAATGATTCTGTCTACGCGCGATATTGTCCTTCCCTCCACGAAGCTAGTGTTGACGCAGCGCGAACATTATCGGGATGAAGAGCTTACTTCGACCGAGAGGTACAGCAAACAATGACTTTCATTTACTAATGTTGTACAGCACGCTATATACCATGTACAAGTGTTGCCTTTTCATTCAATTACATAATTAAAAATGCATACAGTACCGAAAATAAGCTCTTTTTCTTTAAAATACATAATATGTAGGCTATACCACGTATGTAAATCCAATTATCAGAATGGAGTCCGGTCCCAAATGATTCGGATAATTGGAGTTCTACTGTAATAGCAATGAAGTCGTATTGACAGCTACCAAATTCAAGAGGGGGAACCTCTCATCTCTCGAAACCCAACTGCAAAAAGAATAAATGACACCCTTAAAGTCTATTGGGCAGATCGGTCAACACAGATAAAATCATTCCAGCGCCCAGTAGCATGTGCGCGAGATTCTCTCCTTGTTATCACTAGTCACTAATTGCTAGAGATGTTAGTTTTTGTTAATTCGCGATAAAACGAAAAGTCATATTTAGAGGTTAGGATGTTTTATTTTCACGTATTTACATGTTTCGTGCCGCCCAGGAGTGAAATTAAATCGCGAAATAACGCGAATTTTGTGAATAACACCACAAATACCGCAATCTGCGAAATAAAAACAAATTTTCATATTTTTTCCCCACACCAATCCGAACATTTTTGTCCACAAGCCGATAATTGAATTTGGTTGGTGTTCAATTCGAGAGAATGATCGATTGTATAGTTTCGCGAGGGGTAATACTACGATATACGTCATATTACGATATACTGTCGATATTCTCGTTTCTCGTTGGATTTTAGCGCTGTGGTAAACAGCTGTTATATCGCGGCGTGAATAGTTTGGCCGACTACCTCCAAAAGGTTATGTGATAGTTGTTCATAATGTAAACTACGTTTGCCTCCTGTTACATCGGTAGCGAGTGTAAATTATAGTAGAGAATTCTATATAATCTAATAAAAAGTGCGCAAATTGTGCGTTATCATCGAAGCTAGTGTGTTATTTGCGTGAATCAGTTGGCGACCACGTGTTCGTCGTATTAGTTCCGAACTTAGCAGTACAGGAAGATGAGACGCGACGTAATTTAAATATTATGACACGAATTCAGAAATAAATTTTGCGTGTGGTTACGAATTTATACTGGCGTGTGACTACAGTCAACCGTGAGATAACAGTGTTTGTTACTGGGCATCGCTCAGTTGAGTTTAAAAATGCCGAAGGTAGCTGTTTCTGCCACAGACAGACTTAAAGAATATAAGAATGAAGGATTTATAATTTCTTGTGGCATTCTTATGTGCAAATATTGTGATTGTCGGTTAGATTATCGCAGGAAAGATGCATTAGACAAACATTGCAAATCGGAGAAGCATTCAAAACGCCGAGAAAATTCGCGTCTTGAAGTTAGTGTTCCTAGAGTGGCCACCTTGAAAGAAACATTATCAAATGCTAGTCGTGTGAAGGATATGAAAGAAGAGTTTATTTTGGACACTACTACTGCGTTTGTGAAAGCTAATATACCAGTAGAGAAACTAGACAATCCTGCTATCCATACTTGGTTTAATAAGTACGTTCGCGGAAGTGGAGATTTACCATCAGCAAATCAGATTCGTCAGAAATACATCCCCATGATTGGCGAAAGAAGGAGGGAAGAAATTAGGGAAGATATAAAAAACAAAGACGTGTTTCTGCTATGTGACGGAACAACTGACAAGAATGATAGGTGTGTTTTCAACATTCTTTTTCGTCCATCAGTACCATCAACTGAAATGAACACCCATCTGGCTGCCTCTGTTGTTCTAGATTCTGCCAATAGCGTAAATTTCTCCAATGCGATATTAGACACCTTGAATTCCTATGAAATTGAACGGGAGCGTGTAGTGGCAGTAGTTACGGACTCAGCACGCTACATGACAACATGTGTAACTACTCTTCAAGGATTGATTGAAGAATTAAGTCATGTCCAGTGATGGGCTCATAAAGTCAATCTTATCGGCTGCGTATTTGAAAACGAGCTGGACGAATTGAACATGTCTATAGTAAAGACAAATAATGCCTTTTTAAATACGCGAAAAAGAAAAAGCAATTACGTTGCATTTCTAAGGGAGAAATATGAAAACACAGAAAAAGAGAATGAAATTCTAGCTTTCCCAATGCCTGTATGTACAAGATGGAATTCATGGTTTAAGGCTGCAATGTATATGGCCACGCATGTGGAAGATCTGGTAGAATTTTTCAAAACATTGGAAGATTCAAATTCTGGGGTCAAATTTTTCCAACAAGCATCGACTTCAACAATACAATTTATACAATTACAAGCATTGTATGTTTCTGTTGTTGGTGCCTCTCTTATGGACTTGCTTAATTTCTTGGAGGGATCTAAGTAGTATTTGGATAAAACTGAAAAAGTTATTCACTGAAATGTGTTTCGAGATGGTGAATGTAAAATAAAAATGTGACTTCCATATAAGTATTATCTCATTCTTCCATAACCATGTTTAACGTTTTACCCTGCTGTTTTGTTTTTTACTTTGTTTTATTAATTGTTTATATTTTTAAATGCACTTATTGTACAAACCTTATCGCTTTCCAAATTTTAACATGTCATCCCCCGAAAAAATAATAAAAAACACAAAACACCACCTTTTGAATTTTAAATCAACAAATCTTCAAAAAAAATAACAGCACTTTCTAACACCTCTACTAATTGCTCTTCAGTTTAACCACAGATACAGTGTGATTGACTCCCGCCTTCAGTAACAATAGGCATGTTTGTTAGACAATAACAATAATAATAATAATAATAATAATAATAATAATAATAATACAATCAAAATCAAAATCACTCCAAAGAGAAAATTTAACAAGACACCCCCAATGATCCCAAAATTCAACATAAACAAAATCAAAGACAAAGACTCCAAAATCTCTGAAAAATGGGGAGAACAACCCACAGAAAACTAGGAAAATTTCAAAGGAAAAATCATAGAGACCGCTAAAACCTTGATTCCCCTGACTTAAAAACCGAAACATCCTTGGTGGAATCAAGAATGTGAAATCGCCCTCGACAGCAGAAAAACTGCATTCCAGACCTATAACAGTAACAAATCTGAGAAAAACCTGAAGATCTTTTTCGAGGTACGTAAACAGACGTCCAAAATTCTGAGACGAATCAAACGGAAATATCAATGATCTACTTCGATCGAGAACGACTTCATAAACTACAATACGCGTGATTTCTACAAACCATTCGCCAACCTAATTAAAGGGTTCACACCACAAAACTTATGCTTAAGAAAACAAGCAGAGGAGTCCACGCCGCACGACCTGCTTTGGATGACAGGATGGCGCTACATAGCGGCCAGCAAGAGGGGCAATAATCTCAAACAACAACTTCGTTGGACACAAGGACTCATGCCCTGCATTTCGGGCCTTTGACCCGATTGCGTGGGAATGTAGGAAAATTATAAAATGTTATTCTAGGCAATGCTAACACCATCACGTGGTTATGAAAGCCGGACGTCCTCGGAAATGGAAAATATCTTACAGCTGTAAATACATTATTTAACTTATTTAAAAGGTGAAAACGGGTTATTATAGATAATTTTCCGTAGAATTCAATGAGACCATCAGTTGAATTTTTACAAATTATTATATACATTTGGGCCCCATTTTCTTTTTCAAAAACCAAAAACATTTAATAACATTAAAACTGTGAGAGATATCAAAATATGATAAGGGGTAGAAAACTTGCTAATTACTGACATCTTACACCCGTTTTCTATAGGACCGTCTGTTTCCGAGATATAACGATTCAAAAAAAAAAAAAAAGGATGAAATTCAAGGCCCCAAAAATAGAAAACGGTGAAAGATATCAAATAACAATTCGGGAACCTTCATTGATATTAAGAAAGCCTATGACACCATTGATCAAACTACCCTATTTCAGATTCTAAAGGAGTTCGGCCTAGACAACAAAACCAGAGCGATCATGCAACAGACTCTCACCAACACCACTTCAAAAGTTAAGTTTAGAGGGGAGATATCCAATGCCTTCGATATAAGGACAGGAAGATGGTCTCTCGCCTCTAATATTCAACTGCGTTCTTGAGAAAATCATCCGTGAGTGGCGCAAATGAATGAGGGTTAGAGTCCAAAATGGAATCAGACTAGGTGACAAGCATAAGAACCTATCAATTGACTGCAGATGACCTTGCGTTTTTTTGCGGATTCATTGGATACGGCTAGGAAGCAGATCAACCAGCTTCAAACACAAGCTGCAAAGGCGGGCCTCCTGATCTCTTTCCAGAAAACAGAATTTATTACTAACATCAAAACAGCTCCAAAACATATAAAAGTGAATCATGGGAAAATCAAGCGGGTTGTGAAATTTAAGTATCTTGGTGAATGGATGGACCCTACAATGTCCGAAAACGAGGTTTTTGCGTCACGCTTGAATAAAATTGAAATGGCTTCCCATCTAACTGAATATGTACAACAACAGATATATATCCCTGAATGCAAAACTCAAGCACTACTGCACGGTCATCCGGCCAGAAGCTTAGTATGCAGCGGAATGTCTCGCCATGAATAGAAAAGGCATAATGGAAAAACTGGAGACCAAGGAAAGGAAGATTTTGAGGAATATCCTGGGTCCATTCAAAGAACACGATGAGTTCCGAAAACGCCACAACTAAGAGTTGTACACACACGTAGAGAAAATAACTGACGTGATTTCACCCCCCATATGATTCTGCGAGGGATTGGATGCCCCTAACACCCCCACTAGTGACATACTTCATCATGGTTGCATAAATAATAAATTAGGAAAATGGATCTATTCTTTAATGTGGCCAAAATGTCTACTTATGGCACACAGCTCTCTTAGTTTACAATATAAGGGCATATATATATATATATATATCGTATGGTTTTACAAGTACCGTATACAAAATATTCAAATATATTCAAATGGAAATGTCCGAACTTGACAACCAGTCCAGAGCACTCGGAGTCACTTGTTGTAGAGTCCTCAAATCACCGTCAAATGCTCGAAGGTGGCACTCCTTAACAATATGGTCCATCGTCTGGTCTTCCGCTCCGCAGTCGCAATCAGCAGATGAACAGAAACCCCACTTCTTCAAGGTGTGACCACACCTCCCTTGACCCGTCCTAATGCGGTTCGGCTTTGACCAGGTTTGGCGTGGTAGATGGAATCCCTCAACCTTCCTTGTCGGATCTTGAACCAGATAAGCATTGTTGGGTGGATGCTCTTGCCAGCGCTGTCGTCATTTGGAGGTCACGTTGAAAGAGCTGACACTTTCTAAATCAACCCAGGGTGGCTTGCGGGATTTCAGACGAGTTCTTGGTGGACCTCGTAGGGCATCGTACAAGGGAGAGTTCTTCTGAGATGTGATCTTCTTGAGCAACTTGACCTTAGCTGCTGTCCTTTTTCGATCTTGCGGAGCAATATTAGTTAGGACAGGTAACCACTGAATGGGAGTAGATCTGACAGTCCCAGTGATAACTCTCATGGCTTCATTAAGCTGCACATCAATCTTTTTGTGTGGACGCTGTCCACCCACACAGAAGCATAGTATTCACCAGCAGAATACACAAGCGAGCGTAAAGTGTTGGCGTCCGCACCCCAACTACAACCGGCAATCTTGCGGAGCAGATTCACCCTGGAGCCAAGTTTCATAGATAACTTCATGCACTGTTGTTTGAAAGTCAAGGACCGATCCAGAGTGATTCCTAGATATTTTGGATTGTGATTATGCGGTACTTCGATCTCGTTGAAAGTTACATGTAGTTTTGTTTGGGCTTCTTTATTATTTAGATGGAATGCAGTAACCTCAGTTTTATTTGGGTTTGGCTGAAGTCTCCATTTATGGAAGTAATCACTTAATTTCGTCAGATCACTCGTCAGCACATTCTCACAGTTGATAAGATCTTTATTCTGGCAGATTAGTGCTAGGTCATCTGCATACTGGATTTTCATGGAGTCTGTGTTTGTTAACGGCAGATGACCTCGTAGTTCTGCCCCTTAAAACAACAATAACTAACTAAGTAACTAGTTGACAATATCAAATTTTCACGAGAGCTCCTCAACTGTCCTCACGTGGCAGAATGCACCCTGTTACAGCCCTCAATATAAGTGTGTGGTGAAATCGAGAATCAAATCAGAGGCCTTCTGGTCAGAGGCATGGCACCGATGTTTTCTGAATGGACAGATCTAATTGCAATGATCGTCCACTTTGTTCAAAGTGGCAGCGCACACTTGTTCCATTTAATTATGTAAAACACGGTGCCAACCTCTGAAAAAGAACCAAGCAGAGAAGCATTCCACCTGGTGTGAGCCCCGTAGTGTCTTTAAAGTGTCTTCCAGCTCAAATTACAGAGCGATGAGCTTCTTGATCGAATTATGCCCGGAAGTGTCCAAGAGCCTGTGGTTACAAGCTGCTAGGACGAGATCTCCACAATTATTATTCCGAGCATGACGTCATAATGGGCGGGGTGAATCCGTGACGTCAAAACACTTGTCCAATGATTGATATTTAATAGACCCACTTGAAATCTTATTGTTACTAACCAACATAACAAAATTATATCTGTAATTGTAAATGGTTTGCAATTCATCCTTTATGGTCTATTTTCATTTATGAAAAAAAAAATAGGCTTATGGGATCACCTTTTGTCCGAGTGTGTGAGTGTGTCACCGCTACTCCTAATAAAATCTAAACGGCTGGAGCGAATTCAATGAAACTTGGTAAGAACTTAGTACTATTTCGTCCAACCCCGACCAAACAGTGGACTACCTAATATTTGAGTGTAGTACAGAGAAATATTAATAAACAGTGTATTTTTCAGTGTAAATATGTTAAACCATTTACAAAATACGTGAACTATTTGGACTTTACAGCAATGAAAGAGAATCAAGATCATCTCCCATCAGCAAATAATATATAGCAAAGATTGTTGTTGTTGTTGCTATTGGAGTCTTCAGTTGTTTGTCTGGTTTGACTGGTTTAGTGCAGCTCTCCACGCATCCCCGTTCTGAGCTAATCGTTTCATCTCTACATAGCTACCACACCCTACATCCGAGGCAATCTGTTTAACATATTCTAACCTTGCTCTACCCTTACAGGTCTTATCCTCGACCCTTTCTTCTATAACTAAGCTTGCTATTCCTGGATGCCTTAGTATGTGTCCTACCAACCTATCTCTTCTCTTCATTGGCAGTCGCCAGAAACATTTCTCCTCTCCCACTCGTATTAATATCTCTTCGTTTTTAACCCTATCTACCCATCTGATCTTTATCATTCTCCTGTAACACCACATTCCAAACGCTTCAATTCTCCTCTTTTCTGCTGCACCAATAGTCCCAGTTTCACTTCCATAGAGCACCACGCTCCAGACAAAGGCTTTCAAAAATGACCTCCAAATACCTAAATCTATAATCAATGTCAACATATTCCTTTTCTGTAGAAATGCTTTCCTTGCCTGAGCCAATCTACCATTTATATATCCTCAGTTGCTTCGTCCATCACTGGTTATTTTGCCTCCTAAGTAACAGAAGTCACATACTTCCTTTAGCTTTTCACCTGTCAATTTGATGTCCATAGAGGTTTCTGATTTTGGACTTTTCACAAATGAAAGAGAATCATGATCATCACCCATCAGCAAATAATACCCGACAGTAGTGGCTACGCGGGCTAAAGCGCTGCGTTAGGTCAAGGGGCCAAGCTCTCTGCTGACTCGGTAGACGCGTGGGTTCGAGCCCCACCGTCGGCTGTCCTTGAAATGGTTTTCCGTGGTTTCCCATTTTCAACACCAGGCAAATGCTGAGACAGTACCTTCTGACAGGCCACGGCCGCTTCCTTCCACATCCTTGCCCAGTTTCATTCATCTTCATCCATTCCATCTCTCATCCCGACGCGCAGGTCGCCCACGGGCGTCGACTAGAAAGACCTGCACTCGGCCTCTCAGGAGGCTACACGAATAATAAAAAAAAAAAAAGCAAATAATATATGCCAAAGATTGTATTTTATAATTACTCAATCGTATGAAGGTAGATAAGAGCATGCAGACAGTATAATAATAACAAACAAAAATATGTACAAAAATTAGAACCAAAATAAGCAAATAAATAACTAGTCCAATGCGCAACTTACTCGCTAAAAGGAACGAAAGGTGTGAGGACAATGTGTAATTAATGAAGGGGCAAAGAGAATGCGAGCGGTCAGTATCAGCTGGTCGAATCTAATTGATGTATTGATCCTAAGATTACTAATTACGTAATTTAATTATTGGTGCGGTCAACGTCCGCGAGTTGCGCTGGTCATCACCGCACCGGTCAATGAAACAAAGCTCCATCATTAATTACAAGTCGTTGGCCCTGCCCAAGGAATTCATATGCAAAATAGATTAAGAAAAAAGAGACAGCATTTTTACAATCGACATGGCCGAGGTTTCATTCTGCGCAGTCCTCAGGGTTCAATGTTACCAGAGATGGAGATCCTGGTTTTCCATCTAATGGCTATTGATATTGAGTAGCATCCTTACTCTGAGGAGAGCGTCCACTTTATCTCCCTCCTCCCAAAAGGGATCCGACTTCTAATCCGAGTAAAGGCAGTGTTGGTTCCTTGTTCAAAGCCACGGCCTCTTCCACTGCCATCGTAATGTACAGGCCATCATGCAGCGACTCTTAACGATTGATCAGCTGATCGGTAGGGGGTAGAGATGGCGACCATTTTGCTTTGTGTTGTGTTGTTCATATATTTTATGAATGAGTATCCGCGTGAAAAGTGATACTTGAGAACGCTTATACTTACGTCATCTAGAATGGGGATTATTTATTTTCTGAAACAAATGTTCATTTTGTAGGTAGGTTATTGTATCTACGCAAATTTTACGTTGCATGTTTGTCATCACACAGATGGTTTTAGGACCTCTATATCACTTATTATTTCGACTCGTACAAGGTTTCTTGGGTGGTAATAAAATGTTGTTAGTTCAGGAAACCTCCTTCCCAGGTCGCAGGTACGTCAAAAGTTTGTTTATAGCAACTACCGGTATTATGGAAGAAATGATAATGTGGCTTGCTTCTCCTTCCCCACCACGACAATTTAAGAAAGCAATGCATACAAAACATTCCTTACATTACGGGGAATACAAGAGTGTGTATTAACATTTCCCTGAAAGTATGATACCATTCTTCGGGAGAGAAGAGCTAATCGCCTTGATGGTAGGTTGTTAGTTAATATGCTTTCAATTATTGTAAGAAGTTCCCAAACTTGAGCCTATGCTAGGACTGGAAATAAATCTAATATGATAATGCTGAGGTTAAGTTACTTACCGTATGTAAATCAGAGAAGCGATATCCAGTATTCAGTATCTACTGAAGTCAGTTCAAGTTACATTATTTGTGAGAATGGTATCTCGATCAAGCTCAAGTGAATATGGTAATGTTTTCGTGGCAGCATTTGTGTAGGCTACTGTATTTACATTAATGTGATTGTTAGCACCTGATGTATGTACTTTACTTAGGTTATTGACACCTGATTTCAAAATTACAACCCATTGTAAATTCCTGATGCAAGAAACAAGTTAGATTGAGCCATAGAAAATAAGTGTTGTTAGGATAGGCCCTGTTTAAGTCACCTTGAGGGTGGCCTGGGCATTGATCACAGTTAGAGATAGGTTACATTGTGCTTTGTCATCCACGAGCAGTTTAGGACGTGATCTGTTGAATAGTCAAGAGTGATGTGGGGTTTTCTCAGGCATCTACCATAAACATTTTCAAAGCGGTGAACGACGAGAAAATGGCCAAGAATAGATCTTATTCTCGACGTCAAAATACTGCAATTTAGCCCTGTTTGTGTGTTTTAACGTCCTAGTAAATGTACCGGCAATGTACCATTTTGTTCACTCTCAAAATACCAGCTACATCGGCCGGATTCGAACAAACGCAGCGATAATTAGGCGTATGTAGTGGTAACGCATGGAAGTGCCAATCAGTCCTAAATAGCATTGCTATTTTTCTACGTCTTGAAGCGGGAGCGTAATTTATATTAGGTTTGAAGAGACTGCGTGTGAAGGGAGCTATCAGACTTGCTGCTGCGACTATAACGACCCTAGGCTTGACGTCACAGTAGGAGCCTTACGGCCTGTACATTACGATGGCAGTGCCTCTTCCCTCCTAATCCCTGGATCGATTACAACTACACCATTAAGACGAACACCACAATAACACAAGTTATACGATTAATGAAAGGTGGAACCACCACGAGTACATGAGACTAAAGACACGTTGCATGACTGTCAGCTTGCAGGTTCGCTCCTGGCCGTAGTAAGTGATTTTTGAAAGGCGGCAAAAATTACGACACCATGTCATACGATGTTGGCATGTCAAAGAACCCATTTGAATTCAGTAGGCCGTGTTCATAATGGCAAAATTAATCTCGGAAGTTTCCGCCAACACAAAGTTCCTCATTTCCCTACTAGAAAGCTCTATAGTGATCAAGGAGCTTGAAGGAAAAACGAAATTCGACATGCAAGCTACCCTTTGGGTGTCAAATAACAAAGCTTGCACCCGGCACCCGAGGCCATACGATATTATTATTATTATTATTATTATTATTATTATTATTATTATTATTATTATTATTATTATTATAGTTTATTGTTTGACAACATTATCACGGCAAATACCGGCCACATTTTCTTTTACAGCCTGGTTCGGCCTTAGCAAGGAACCATCTGTACTGAGATAATTACGATTACACTGTTCAGAGACCTCACATCCATGTCGTGCCCGCATTCTTCACGAGTCTCCTTCATTTGTAGGATGAGCTAAATTCACATCTGGATCATCGAGCTTTGCTGAGTATTCGGCCAGGGCATTGTCACCAAGGAACTTCCTAACAATATGGCATGTGTTTAACAGAACTGCCTTCTGAAGTTCAATATATATCTGCGGGTGCAGATTCAATATTGATAGACTACTATGGAGAGTTTTCGGTATAACACCTGTACACGATACAATTATTGGGATGGTAGTCACTGCATCAAGTTTCCACATCTGCTTTATCTCAATTGCCAGCTCTGTGTACTTAGATATTTTAGTAGCAACTGTTGTTTGGATGTTTTGAGTGTTGGGACATGCGATATCTATCAGTAATGCCTCTTTGTGTACTTTATTGATGACAATGATATCTGGCCGGTTGTTACTGACTGCGACATCTGTCACAACTCCTCTGTCCCAATAGAGCTTGTGTGTGGCATTTTCGAGTACTGCAGATGGTGTGTATTTCCAATAGGGGACGGAGCTTTGAAGAAGTTTGTACTTCAAGGCCAGTTTCTGGTGGATAATGTTGGCAACTTGATCGTGTCGATGTTTGTAGTCAGTGTTGGCAAGGTGGGAACAACCTGATATGACGTGTTGAATGGTCTCACTACATTTGCCACAGCGGCGACATTTCTCACTCTCTGTTGTTGGATCTTTTATGATAAATTTCCGATAGCTTCGAGTAGCAACAACTTGGTCTTGGATAGCTACAACAAATCCCTCTGTTTCCGGAAAGAGGACCGAGTGGGTCAGCCATGCGTGCGACGCTAACTTGTCGATGTGAGGCTGGTCCAACTCATGTGGAAACTTCCCATGAAGCGCCTTCTGTTTCCAATTCCCGATCTTGTATTCAGTAGTCTTCATTTCTTTTACTGGTGGATCTAAAGATGACAGATGGAGTGGTGTGTAATTATCATCAGCTGAAGATACAGTGTGATGGAGAGGGGATGTTTCTCCTTTGTTGTGGAAAAATGCACGCAGAGTTGTCACTTGTTTTGTATGAAGGTTCATGATGTCTATCAGTCCTCTACCACCTTCAGACCGAGGTAGAGTCAGGCGCTCTGTTGCTGATTTCGGATGGTGCATACGATGGCGTGATAAAAGCACCGATGTTTTTCGTTGCAGGTCGTGCAGTTCAGTTTGAGTCCACCTGATTATACCAAAGGAGTATGTAACTACGGGCATTGCAAATGTGTTAACTGCCTTAATGATATGTTTAGCGCTAAGTTTTGAAGAGAGAACACTGCGAAGTCGTGAAGTATACTGCTCAGTTATGTTCTTCTTGATATCACCATGTCTGAGACGGGTACTCTGGGCGAACCCAAGATATTTGTACAATGCGTCTTCCTCCAACGGCTGAATACTTCTTTGTCCCTCTCCAACATGTATTCCTTGTGCAGAGTGCGAGCCTCTAATAACAGTCTGTGTTCTGCACTTATGAAAACCAAACTGCATATGGATATCTGAAGAAAAGCTCTGAGTGATGGAGATGAGATATTGTAGGTGCACTTTAGTTGATGCATACAGTTTAATGTCATCCATGTAAAGAAGATGGTTCATCTTGTACGCTTTACCATGATTACCCTTAATACTAAATCCGTAGTTGCTACTGTTCAGGATTTGCGAGAGAGGATTCAATGCCAGACAAAACCAGAGTGGGCTTAGCGAGTCTCCTTGAAAAATTCCTCGGCGAATCGGTATTAATGAAGATGTTAAACGAGTGCCACCCACTGTAAGTTGGAGAGCAGTGCTCCATGAAACCATTGCGCACTTCAGGAAGTTCACTATAATAGGGTTGACCTTGTAAATCTCCAAGCTCTGTATAAGCCATGTATGAGGCACGGAATCGAAAGCTTTTTGGTAATCAATAAAGCAGGCATAAAGATTTCGTGATCTACGACAGGCCTGCTCTAATGCCACGGCATCAATAGTGAGCTGTTCCTTACATCCTTGAGAATTCCTTCTGCAACCCTTTTGCTCCTCTGCGAGAATGGCGTATTCCTCACAATGCGCATGAATTCGATTTGCAATAATGGATGTAATGATCTTATAAAAGTTTGGCAAGCAGGTGATGGGGCGATATTTAGATGGATTTGTGATTTTAGAGTCCTTTGGCTTGAGATAGGTTAACCCTCTGGCTAGGAAAACTGGAAATGCAGCAGGATTTTCCAGAAAACACTGTATGTGAATAGCCAGTAAACGGTGGGTACATGTGAGCCTTTTATAGTAGTAATTATGGATTCGGTCAATTCCAGGTGCTTTCCAATTCTGTAGGCTGCTGATGACCTGGCGTAGTTCCTCAACATCAACGTCTGTATGTGCCATTTGATTTATTCGTCTGGTAGCATTCTCTATTTCCTTAAACCACGGAGCTTCATTGTTGTGTTCTTCCGGCCTGGACCATATTGATGACCAGTAGTCGGTAACACTCTCCGCACTGGGTTCTTCTGGAGAATCAATCTGAACTTGAGGTGTCTTTTTCAGGTCTTCATAGAACTTTCTCTCATTTCTCTTGAAGTCATTGTTCTGTTTCTTCCGTTCGGTAGTGTTCTGGTATCTCTTAAGACGCTTAGAGAGGGCTGCAAGTTTTTGTTTATAAGTATCAAGTACTTCTATTATCACTGCGTCCTCGGGGACCTGAAATTCTTCTAGTGATGAGTCCATCATGATCCTTCGTATGCGGTTGTTCAGACGTCTACTTCTCACTCCATTCTTATACTGTTGCAGTCTGTTCACATTCTGGCGTAGTTGTTCAATGCGTTGTTTTAAACGTTTTGCCCATGGTGGATCGCTGGGTTTCCTTGCAGCAGACTGTTGGTTTGGACGGCGTGGCCTACCCCCATTAATTCGTACTGCAGCTAGTGCTGCACAATAGATAGCAGTATGAACCTCCATGAAAGATTGGTGCTCTTCTAAATAGTTGGGAAGTACGGTTTCGTTCAGTTCTTTCAACACCATGGCAAACTTGCGGGAAGACTGCTGCCTCGGAAGTATTGGACGTTGGGTAGGGTCAGTACCTGCATATTCAAGCAGAGCTGAATTAAATTCGTCTTGGGTCTTGGAATGATGGCTTGTTTCCCCATTATGAGGTTCATTTACGTGAGTCGTTTCATTCATAGAGACCTCATTATCAGTATTTATTTGGCTATTTTCACCACTTGCAGCTGAGGGATATAGTTCATGAGATATCTCCTGTCTGATTCGATCCAGAACAGGGTCGGGAACTAAATGATTCTTTACAATTGCTCTTCTTTGATCCGCGACTCGTTGCTCAGTGATGCTAAACAGAGGATACTGCTGCTTGAAAGCCGCATGCAGTGCTTGGCGGTAGTTTGTTATATCTGTTTCAAGACGAGTTATTCGATAATATGCCCGCATGATATATTCATTCATATGAGATTCCCATTTCATGCGTTTTCTGGGCTTACCTGCGAGAGTGGTTGTATTTATTACAAAGGCACTGCCGTCAGGTGCGGTGCGAGACTCGAGATTTTGTGTACCGCCAATATCGTCTTGAGCTGCTGGAGCTTCTTCGGGTCTACTGGTGGGTGGACAGCAGCTTGTCATCCCACTGCCACCGGTTTGCGTATTGTCACCTCTAGCGGTGGTTCTAGAGGTAACCTGCCGTATCACAGGCAGTGACATTTCTTAAAGCAAATTACTATTATTGCCTTTCTTGTGTGCTTTTTATACCTTCAGCCAGGTATTGCCTGGGTATTGCCTTTGATACCTATGGCAAGGTTTACCACACTCCTGTGAATGCCAGTGTGTTATTTTGACTGATCCACGCAGATTCTTTGTAAATACGTGATCCAACTGATGCCATTTAACTCAATTCTAACCCTTGTTTCTAACTAAATAAACGACATTACACAATTAATATCTGTTATAGGGGCCCAATTGGACTAATTGAGTAAACGGAGTAATAAGCACACAATACAGGGCATAGATTAAACTATTTTAAACGGAATATTTGTGGTAATGTTAACCTAACCTGTACCAGCAATTCCTAGGCAACCACGTAAACCTTATTATTATTATTATTATTATTATTATTATTATTATTATTATTATTATTATTATAGTGTTGGGACTGGAACACCGCTACTACCTGTGTGTTCCAGAGTTATAAGGAGTACTTTCAAATCAATTTCTTCTCAAGGAAACTCTTCGTGCATCATACAGCAGTAGGCAAGGAACTTGCCCATTGTCGTCACCTTGAACGCTTCACTCGGGATAAACTCGTTTGTAAATTAAGTTCCTGTACTTACTGATTTGAAATACAGTAGTTCTCGGTTTTGTAGGCTCTTAGTGTTTTTCTTAAACAGTGTAGGCCACCACTTCTTAGAATTGAAGATTTTTTGGTGCACCGTTGGCAACGTATTAGTCAGTACACATGTTGGCCCTGTTATTTTCTGTTCCACTAACCTACCATCAGTTGCCACAAACTCTTTTCCACTCAGTTTACAGTACCTGTTTTCAGAATCTCTTTATGTTTCCACAAGTCCTCGTGGGCTCACACACAATCACGGCTCTAATTAAGGGCCTTACACCACTATGTAGCTCAGTGCCTGTTCGACCAGTGAGGAAGAGATAAGTTGTACATTATTAAGTTAAGTTAATTAGTTAAGATGAATGATGAGTAGGCTATATGCTTCTCCTTATGCTACTGTTGAAATGGAGGAGGTGAAGGAAAAGATAGATGCAAGTAAATCTTATTCTATATTTAAGACAATCTAAAGGGTTGTACTATATTCCTTTTGATGAGCTTTGTGCAGACAATAGTAAGTTTTTCAATTACTTGCGAATGTCAAAAACCACTTTTTATGCGTTTTCAGTTGCCGGGTCACACTTGCCGTCAAGACAACAGTATGCAGTAGAACGCACAGATACGCACTAACCTAGTAGTCGTGGCTGCCTAGTGTAATAAGCTCCATATACTACAACGCCCGGCCGCCAGTCTGAGCAGACAGTGGTCGCGGGACACGGCAGCCAGCCGGCCAACACTCTTTGGTCGCGCGATTGGCTGTCCTAGTGTAATAAGGCCATAAACTGTATTCTAGCACATAGTAAATGTACAAAAACAAAACCAGACTGCTCTTATTATGGCTGTGTTAACTGTGTGACTAAGTCATAAAAGGAAACGATTCCTGGAATGTTTTCCTTCTTTCCCTCAATAAAATTGTGTGCTGTTTACTTCCCTCTACTTATCAGAGGAACGTTTCCCTTCTCTGCGACAATGAATGCAGCTTAGTTACAATAACACAATGGCTATCCCAGATTAAAATGACTAAACTGTGGAATCTTTTCCTTGTTACTCTCGCCCATTTGCTATTACAAAAAGCACTGATAGAATTAGAGATATACTATAGTTAAAAGAAAACCTCCTTACAATTTACCTTCAAAAACAGTCCAAATGGCATTCAGGAAAGGAGGGAAACCAACGATTGGTGGTTGGTTGGTTCTTAAGTTTAGGGGCTGCGACAACGCGGTCATGTAGCCCCGTGTACTTTGGGTGTGTGTAGAATCTGTCTGATAACCGGTGTTAATGTGATGACTGTAATAGTGTGTGTTATCTGTTTTTTTATTTATTTAAGTACTGCAACTTAGAATTTTTCAAATAGTTCCTACTTTTGCCGCCAAGCGCCACCGTCAACGACTACTAGGCCAAATTCACAACTTAGCTACTAGACGCCACCGCAGTCGGCTCTTGGCAACGAACTTAGAAACCTAAGAGCGTTGTTTACATTAACCTATCCAATTTAGCTTCACACAGGTGAAATTAGTGGAAGGTTCTTTAACATGCCATAAATCTATGACATGGGACCGTCGGCTTTACTTCCCCTCCGAAGGAAGGCATACTGAGGGATTTTTAACGCTCTTAAAAATCCGACGGCTTCAGCCAGGTTTGAACCCGCTATCTTGGGCATAGAAGCTCAGCATGCTACCGACTACGCCACCGAAGCCGCCGAAACCAAAACCAACGATTAAAGACACACTCACTTTGTACAACGAACCACTAAACGTTGTAAACAGCAATCAGAGGCCCATTGTGACGTATGGTCTGGGATAGGACTACCTCACTATCAGCGATCTCCAAGGAATGGATGGTGCAAATCATGCGCTAGGAGTTAGCCCCCTAAGTAGACTTTACTAAGAAATGGGTATCCTTACATTAAGAATTAAGAATTAATTAAGAATAACATTTAACATAAACCTTTGAAAATATCTTTCGCAACGTGCATGTAGGTTTATAGGGGAGTAGGGAAGAATGTCCCGGGAGAACGAAGTTTTAAATATTGAAGAAATGTATTTATTGTTGTTGAACGGCATACGTACTTGAGAAGAACACAAAGAATTATGTAGAACAGTGTTTTGTACTTGTCACAGCACAGCACCTCTTTGTAGACTATATTCGATGTTACACCGAATTCATCGGTTATTGTTTGCTCGGGAGTTTCTTCTACAGCAATTTTTACATTTGCACAGGATTGAACCCTAGAGAAAGTCTTGGCGAAACCACACCGGAGCCATCTGCTGAGAGACTCCTCCGCTAGCAGTACGCTGCGCTCCCACCAGATGGCTGCCACCGCCGCGCTGCCCTGCGCTCTAGTGGCAGGCTCGCCTAGTAGTACGCCGCGCTCCCGCCTGATGGCTGCCACCGACGCGCTGCCCTGTGCTCTAGCGGCAGGTTCACCAGGTTACGGTGCCCCCAATGTAAATGTACATTTTAATGTATTTATTTAATTGTGAGGCATTTAAAGAGGAAGTGAGTGCGTTTCGGGCACACATGGGGTTATGCGGAACCTGTAGGTACCCCATATGTGTAGGTTGGTGTTAACAGGACCTAATTTTCGGTACGAAAAAGGAATGGGACCTTAGCAGAATAATATAGGGAGGAGATAGGTGTCACTGAATAGTAATAATATTCTTCAAAATAACTATTAAAAGTCTTCTTCCTTTTCTTGTATGAAAATATGTATTGTAGGTTACAACGTGGGCCGGTGAATAGCAATAATAGTTTTCTTTTGATAAATATCATCTTCTAAATAACTAGAAAATGTTTTCTAATGTAGTTTCACAAAGTTAAAACATTTGGTAAATTTGTGAGGTCTCCGTTTTTTTATCTTTGTTGTTTATTCATGAATTTATTTGTATAATTTTGATTTGTTCGGTTGTTATGTTCTTATATTAATGTTCCAGATGTGTATTTGTTATTTCTCTGTATTAAATGGGATTGAGATTTCTTTGGTCTTTCATAACTGTCTTTATTTCTTTGTAAAGGAGATGTATATCGTATGTAGACAAACCTTCAGGAACTGATAACCTATGATCCAACCTAGAGCATCAAGACCTTATACTATAATTATGGTCATTATGGTCCATTCTCAAGACATTACCAGATTTTATAATTTCAAATGATCTTGTCGTCTTCATCGTTATGCTTACAGTTAGGTCTACCGTAATGCGTCAAGGTTACGGCGTGTATGACGTCATCATGTTGTTCAGTGCATATGCACCGAGTCTGAGTTTACTCCTGCGAACGGAGACGGCGAGTGCGTGACGTCATGCAGCCCCCGCACGGGAAGCCTAAGTTAAAGGGGAACGGAGTCTGTTGAGTCTGAGTTTACTCCTGGGGTCTGGCGTTATGTGAACGGAGACGGCGAGTGCGTGACGTAATGCAGACCCGCGCGGGAAGCCTACTGTCGACCAAAGTATTATGTGCACTCGAGTTTGAAGGTTTTTGTGAAGTAACCAATAGACCTACATAAAATCCATTACCATCATCATTTTCGTCGTTCTATTTTACGTTAGTTCATGTAGGTGGAGATTTTTAAATTTATATTTTAATATTTTTATCGCAATTGGAACACAAAAAGTGCACGTTTTTAAGCGTGTTTCAACCATGCGTCATATTTAAGATTTATTATCTCAAAAACCCGTCATCAGATCGAATCCAAATTTTAACACAATATACATTGGACTGTTTTATAACTGGTTTATTAATTTCAAATTTTTTTTGTGTCAAAGAAACAAAGTTGTTATCATTGTTGTAAGGTAACTTTTTCTCGGCTCGGGATGGTTAGAAAATGTAGTTCTTGTGTTAAAATTTGGATTCGATCTGATGACGGGTTTTTGAGATAATAATTCCTAAATGTGACGCATGGTTGAAACACGCTTAAAAACGTGCATTTTTTGTGTTCCAACTGCGATAAAAAATATTAAAATATAAATTAAAAATTTCAAATCTATACGAACTAACGTAAAATAGAACGACGAAAATGATGATATTGGATTTTATGTAAGTCTATTGATTACTTCACAAACAACCTTCAAACTCGAGTGCACATAATACTTTGGTCGACAGTAAGTTAAAGGGTAATGGAGTCTGTTGAGTCTGAGTTTACTCCTGGGGTCTGGCGTTATGCGATACGGATACGGCGAGTGCGTGACGTCATGCAGCAGAGTGCAAAGAGTCCTGGGGCTTCGAGCGAAGCGAGAAACCCTCCTGAGCCTTTCTAACATATGTGGCATTTGTAGCATGCGTCATTTGAAATGATATAAAGTCTAGTCTCTCAGACTGACTGTATCTTTTTTGTTTCTGTACACTGCTAGAAACATCTCAATATCTAAGAAAACAAATATGACATATTTCCTTGTTTCCAGTGTTTCTACATGATCATCCTTACAGAAAAGGCATACTCCTTGTAAAATCATACTAATCCTATTCAAACTGTGGTTCAATGTAACAAGATAGTTTTTCAACATACCATCCAAATAATAACAACGCCACAATGATCAACTATGTTATATAACGATGCCAAAGCGGACACAAATTTAAACAACTAACATAAATCACTCCTTTTAAGTATTGCCTACACGGCATCAAGTTTATTTCCTTTACTCTTGTGTTTTTTCATCATCATCTCATTGAAAGAATTATTATTATCTGTTTCCAATGTAAAAAGAAAACCGATAAATATTTCAAGTTTAGATTAAATATTAATAAAAGAAAACACAACTTAGTTGGCAGTCGGGACTTAAGTACAAAATAACGGAATAAGACATGCCGATCTAAATAGAATTGCTAATATTTCAAGTTATTAATTCCATATTAAAATACGAACAAATGAACATACTATTTTCAACACGCTCTTCAAACCTATTCACACGCAATATAACACAATATGATTGTACATATCATCCGTCAACAGGTAACAGCGCCACAGCGGTCAAATATGTGATTACAACGATACCTAAGCGGTCATTAAATCAACTAACAAGAATACTTCCTTTTAAATGTTTACCAGAACGGCATCTTGGATATTTCCTTTATTCTTATGTTTTTATCTTTATACTCATTGAAAGAACTGTAATTACATGTTTTGCATTGCATAAGCCCAATAATATTTCAGTTTCAAGCTAAAATATTCATATAAGAATAATTATAGTTTAAATTCGGGACTGAAGAACATAACAACGGAATAAGGACTTGATGCTCTAAGTTGGACCATTGGCAACTCCAGCTATCTGATATGACATCTAGCGGTAAAAATGAGAAACTTACCAAGTAGGGTACATTTGTCACGTGGTGACTGTTTGTCGATGGTTTCTTGTATTCGTAAGCAGATCGAGGTAAATTCTTCGTGTCTTTATACATAAGTAATAAGTTTTACTCGTTGATGGAGTGTAAAATGAGTAAAAGCTAAGTATATTGCTCAGTTTACGGCTGTAAGTCGATGCATAAGAGGGCTGAGGATATAAGTTTTCATCACTTTCCAAAAGATGTAAATGGCAATAGCCGAAAGGTGACGATACCAAATAAATACGGGCAACAGGAGTGGGTTGGACCACTCACCACTACACTCACTGACGACAGGACGGGTTGTTCACTGTTACGCCGAGCCAAGCCGCACCTAGACAGCCAAGCACAGTCTCGCCGAGCCAAGCCGTACCAAGACAGCCAAGCCTACACCAGCCGAGTACAGCCAAGCTTCATCAGTCAGGTATCCTTCCCCCTCCCTAGTTCATTTCCAACTACCCTACCAACCGCCATCACCTCGCTCTGCGATATCAGAGCCATTCCACTACGAGTCATATAGGCCTAATATGACTTCGCAGGGTAAATACCTACTCTGCGAGAACCTGCTACCAGTCCGATATTCAACACCAAACCCACCAGCTAACCATCCAAATCAAGCAATTCCTGTGTCCCCCGAGCTTTAATACAAGTTAAACTCATCCCTTCGCCCTACTAAGCAGCAAATAATTCTACAGTCTATGGTACAGTGAGCAAACTTAAATATAGCTTTAAACGTAACAGCGCCATGACTCGAACTGCTCAAAAACAAATACCAGCAGACAACCGATGCTTGATAATATGCAATTGGCACATAAAATCCAGTGGAACACACAAATTAGATCACGTGTATCGCACAGTTATGTATATATACAATCAAAAATAACACTGTCATTATTTTTGGGACCACATTTACTGATTATAACCGAAAAATAAAATGTGTTCCATTGCAAACGCGTGTTATTGAGTATTTTTACCCTAATTACCCAGACCGACCGCAGCGCCCCAAGTGTTAGTTTGAGTTGCCAATAACGAAATTATTCAACACCGTAAATCCAAGACATGTTCGACAAAAAAAGAAAAGAAGAATGATACATGAGGTTTGATAATCATACAAAATTATTTAACAATTCCAACTTCTGAATCAACTTATGCTCAATTGATTTTCCTAAATTCGAAATACCGCAGCAATTTAATAACTAGAAACACAGTATAAATTGTATAGGTTATCAGTTCTAAAAGGTATGTCGATTATGATATACTTCTCCGTTATAAGGAGATAAAGACAATTACAAGAATAAACAACATAGTTAACAGCGACTCCTCCTGAACAGAATTGCTCCAAGATTGCTTGCGGAGATACCCATTGAGCAAGCGGGATTTAGACCTCATCGCGGCTGTACAGACCAGGTGTTGTCACTAGCGACATTTATTGAGGCAGGATTTCAAAATTGCATTAAGACATCAGTGGCATTCATTGATCTCAAGGCAGCATACGACACTGTTTGGAGGGAAGGTCTGATTTACAAACTACTTCAAGTAATTCCCTGCAAGACCATTGCCAATCTAGTCAATAACATGTTGAGTAACAGGCTGTTTAGAGTTGTCATGGGAAGTACAGTTAGTGCACAAAGGAAATTTAGTGACGGATTACCACAAGGTTCTGTCCTGGCTCCACTTCTTTTCAGCTTGTACATAGCTGATATGCCAAGGACGGAATCAAGGACATTTGGGTATGCAGACGACTGGGCGATAGCTACAAGAAGATCAAACATAACAACTACTGAGATCACACTAACAGACCTGAGTGTCCTAGGGGACTACTTTCGCAAATGGAGACTACAGCCCAGTATGGCCAAGACAGAAGTTTGTGTCCTAGGGGACTACTTTCGCAAATGGAGACTACAGCCCAGTATGACCAAGACAGAAGTTTGTGTCCTAGGGGACTACTTTCGCAAATGGAGACTACAGCCCAGTATGACCAAGACAGAAGTTTGTGTCCTAGGGGACTACTTTCGCAAATGGAGACTACAGCCCAGTATGACCAAGACAGAAGTTTGTGCCTTCCACTTGAATAATCACATGGCTAACATGGATCTGAGGGTGTACTTTGATAACATCCTTCTGCCACACAATCGGCATCCCAAGTACTTGGGTCTTACTTTAGACAGAACCTTATCCTTCAAACAACATCTTTTGAAGACTGCTGCTAAGCTGAGGTCACACAACAACATCATCCAGAAACTATGTGGAACAACATGGGGCTCTAATGCTTCAACTCTTCAATCTTCTGCAATTAGCCTCATTCTATCTGTAGCTGATTATTGTGCCCCTGTGTGGTTAAACAGCCCTCACATACGGAAGATCGATGTTGAAATCAACAAGACCATGCGATTGATATCTGGTACATTGAAATGCACCCCTGTTCAATGGCTTCCTGTTCTGAGCTACATTCCTCCACCCCATCTCCGCAGGTCAAAACATACCACAAGATACTTCAGAATCAGGATCTCCGTATTCATGCTGATATACCTGCTGCTTGTCCACCCAGACTTCGCTCAAGGCAGCCCCCTGTAAAGACAGCTACGAGACTTATCAATGAGATCTTTGACATAGTCCAGCAGTGGTCTCATGACTGGAAAATTTTTGCTCCACAGCAGTGCCGAGACATGCCATCTGTCACATCTAAATTACCTGGCTTTGATCTTCCTCGTCGGATGTGGTCGTAATTATACCGGATCAGGACCAATTCTGGTGTTTGTGCGACTCTTTGTTCAAGTGGAACAGGTTACAATGTGACTGTGGAGCCGATAGACAAACGGTGAAGCACATCATTCAGGACTGTCCTCTAAGAGCCTATGGTGGTAACATATATCAGTAAATCCTGCATCAGTGGACTACATTTTGAATTTAGATATTAAATTATGAGACAATCAGTTCTCTTTTTTTTTTCAATATTTCATTAAGATGTATTATGATGTAAGTTTGTACTATACCATACGATACATAAATAAATACAGCCAGAATTGCAACCCTTTCCTGTTCGGAGTGTTAGTTATGCTTAATGACATAATTCGAATGAGATTACCTTAAATCATAATCTTACATTTGTCATAAAAAAGAACATAACGGAAATATATAATACGTCATAAACATCCGTGTGCTTGCCACGGTGGGTGAGTGGTCAACATATCGGTCTACCAACCCTAAGCTTGCAGGTTCGCTCCTGGCCGTGGTAAGTGATTTTTTGAATGGCGGCAAAAATTACGACACCATGTCATACGATGGTGGCATGTCAAAGAACCCATTTGAATTCAGTAGGGCGTGTTCATTATGGCAAAATTAATCACGGGAGTTTACATCAACACAAAGTTCCTCATTTCTCTACTAGAAAGCGCTATAGTGTTCAAGGAGCTTAGATATCTAACCTCCTTGACTTTCATAGTGCTTCAAGGAACAACGAAATTCGACATGCAATCTACCCTTTGGGTGTCATATAACAAAGTTTGCACCCGGCACCTGAGGCCATACGATATTATTATTATTATTATTACTATTATTTTAACATCCGGGTCCTAAAATGAAATTCAAGAAGTTCGTATTGGATTCTAAAAACTATCCGCAAATTTTCTGCAATTATTATCCGCTATCCCCACAGCCATGCAAACTATATTTGCATCAGCGGAGGACTTTAATTAACGCAGGGGTGCCCAACATTTTTTAACTAAGGGCCACATTGTTAATAGTTGGGGGACCTTGCGGGCCAATAACACTCTGGGGATTATATAATTTTTTTAAAAAATATAGGTGCAATGTGGTGAGATTTGTGGCTGTCTGAGCTTAGTTTTCATAGTATTGTTGCAGTTTTCTATATTTATATATAGTGGTTAAAAATGAAACAATAAAAATAAATGTACATATTTTTAATAAATCCCTTTAAAAATAGAAGTACGATGATATTCAATGCACTCATACAGCATGAATGACAAGGAGTGAGTATTTATGTTCATTTGACACAATTATTAATCAAATTATAAAATAAAGTTAATGATAATTTAGTTAAGTGCGACGACTGGAACTGCTTTGGGTAGCGCACTGCTTTGGCCAGTTGGCTTTGGTTGTTTCAAGTTTTGGCGACACGGCGTCGGCGCGGGCGCAGAGAAAATAGTCTCGTGGGCCACATCCGGCCCGCGGCCCGTAGTTTGGGCAGTCCTGAATTAACGAGACTTGCCATTCTAGGCTTCCATCTTGAAGATATGCTCAACCCGATCCTACCACAGCCCGAGTGACAAATGTGCAACGAAAGGAGTATCCAAAAGATGTCAAGACGTCGCAGAAAAACAAAATCACAGGTGATCCTTCTTGTTTCATTGTGTGCAATCCTTTTAGTTGATTCAATCTTCCATAGTGGAAAATGTGTAGGTAGCCTGTCATAAAATAACAATTACGGCGGGAAAATGAAATGCACCCAAGCCATCGGACGTCCTCTTTTCTTTCATAGTCCCGATATTCTCATTTATTGCCCCGCATGGGCTCACAGCTAGTGGGACGTGGGTTGGCGACCACAGGACCCCAGCTGAGTCCGGCATTGCTTCCACTTGTGCTGGGCTCCTCTCTGTCATCTTTCTTGTCGAACTCCCTTGGTCAACTCTTGTTCTTTTCCGACCCCGATGCTATTAGGGTATCCGAGGCCTAGGGAGTATTTCACTTTCCCGCCTTGTCTCATCTTTCCTGATCCCTCATTCTTTGAGGGGTAAGAAGACCTCTTGTTTTCTTTTCATTATATCTCCTGGTTTATGCTCAAGGCCCTCAAGGAGGCAGGGTGTGTGTAGCCCCACCACTTCTGGATTGTTCTACACCCTCAAGGGCTCACGTCTGGTGAGTTCGGGAGTTGGCGACCCCAAGGGCTTCCTGAGCTGGGTCCGGTTTCTCTCCTTCTTCCATTGCCTTTGGGGCAGTCCCTCTCCTCTTTACCTTTCCTATCTGCCTTTCCTGGATCTCCTTTCCACCAAGTCCCTTAATTCTCATTCTTCGAGAGTTGAGAGTTATTCCTTTCCTCCTGTCTTTTGTTTCCCTTATTCTTATCTTTGTTTTCCATTTCCTCTTCTAGTATTTAAGAATGTAGTTAGTTTTAGGTGGCGTAGTTGGTAGCATGCTGAACTGCTGTGCCCAAGATAGCGGGTTCAAACCCGGCCGAAAGCGTCGGATTTTTTAAGAGCGTTAAAAATCCTTCAGTATGCCTTCCTTCGGAGGGGAAGTAAAGCCGACGGTCCCATGTCATAGATTTAAGGCATGTAAAAGATCCTTCAACAGACTAAACTTGTGTGAAACTAAATTTCTAGGTTAGATTTCGTTGGAACGCTTTATTATAGTTCCAACGTTCACTACTAGGTATCATTGACATCGAAAAGCGAATGTTGGATCTACTTGAAATTGAACGGAACTTGTAGTTCCCCATGGGTATCCGTTTGATGCAACTATAGCCTCTGGCGAGCCGAACATGTCCTCGGACACTCCCGGCACTAAGCCATATGATAAATAAATAAATAAATAAATAATTTAAGAATGTAGTTAGTTTTACGTGTTTCATTACATTTACGTTTTCACCATCACCCAAACCATTAGGGACCGATAACCCAGATGTTAGGCCGCTTAAAACAACAATTATCATCATCATATCTCATTTTCAGGGGCCTACTGCAAGAAGGTCCTAAAGTGGTAGGCTCTGTTCAGCCCACCTTGCATGCTGCACCCTCAAGTGCTCACGGCTGGCTGGTGAGCGCGGGACCTGAGCTGAGTCCCGGGGTGGGGGGACACGGATATCACCTATCGGTCACGAGATAGTGCGGACATTAAAAGGAAGATTGTTGTTTTACGTGACCGATAATGTCGCGATCATGAGCCACGGTACCTCCTTTTTACGTGGAATCCGAACCACAGGACGTGGCATTTCACTTGGAAAATCTGGCATGTATTGACCGGGAATCTCACCTTGGTGAGAGGCAAACAGCTTGACCGCTGCTCCACCACTCCCCACTGCGGACTTTACGTCCATAAAATTACTAAAAGTCGTACAAAATTTCGGTCTTTCTTTAAACACCTCCGAGTGTCAAAAGTGCCACCAACATAAAATGTTCTCTTCTTCTTTCAGTAGATCTGTCCGCAGACAGGTTTCCACTGGACGTCCTCCATTCATCTCTGTCCTGAACATCTTCTTACAATTGCTTGTAACTTCTTTCTCTCTTCAAATCTGTTAACATTCCAAACCTTCTTCTTCCGCTCCGTCTTTTTCCTTCAAGTTTTCCTTCCATGATTCTTTGTAGTAGACAATTCCTACCTAGTATGTGACCCACCCTCTTCTGTATCATCCTCATGAAATTCCTCTCCTACCCTACCTGACCCTTCTTAGCACCTCCTCATTTCTCGTTCTATCGGTCCATTTCACTTTCTCCATTCTTATGCATAACCACATTTCAAAACTTTCTAAATATGTTTGTTCTTTCTGTCTGACTGTCAATGTTTCCGAACCATAAGACACCACACTCCACTCAAATCATTTTGCAAACCTCGTCCTAAGTTTGATCGGTCTGCTTCTGGCTGTTAATAGACCTTTCACTCTCCCGAAAGCTTTCTTCCCCATGGAGATTCTGCGTCTCACTTCCACTAGATGTTATCAAGCGTCCTAAATAATGAAATGATTGTACCTGTTCTAATACCATAAAATGTTAGTGTCAACAAAAATTCCCTAAAAAGTTTCTAAATTAAAATTTCTTGGAAAGAATTATTGTACGTGATTAGGCCTCTTTGGTTACCATGGCAAAAAGACTCTCAAAATTATTCCCGTTTTGAACGGGGTGGGGAATGGGATGCCTTGAAGGTCTACATGGCGATTTTTAAGGCCTGATGCCCTTCTCGATGCCAACCTCATGAGAGGAGTTAATGAGAGATGAAATGAATGAAGATAAATTCAACTGGGCAAGGATGTGGAAGGAAGCGGCCGTGGCCTGTCAGAAGGTACCGTTCCAGCATTTGCCTGGACTTGAAAATGAGGAAACCATTTCTAGAACAGCTGACGGTGGTTTTCGAAGCCACGCCTACTGAGTCCGTAGAGAGCTTGATTCCATGGCCATGTTAGCGCTGTTGGTAATAATAATATGATGATGATAATTGTTGTTTTAAGGGACCTAACATCTAGGTTATCGGCTCCTAATGGTTTGGGCGATAGTGAAGATGAGATGAGAAAGAAAACTATAACTAATAGGCTTACAGACTTACATACTAGAAGAAATGATAAACAAATAAAGGATGAGGCAAATAAAGGACAGGAAGAAAATAAATGCCCTCAACCCTCGAAGAATGAGAATTGAGTGACTTGGAAGGAAGGAGAGCCATGAAAGGCAGATAGGAAAGGGGGAAAGAGGAGAGGGTCCGCCCCGACATCAGAGGAAATAGGGGTCAAAACTGACCCAGCTCAGGAATCCCTCGGGGTCGCCAACTCCCGAACTCACCAGCCGTGACTCCCTGAGAATGTAGCACTATCCAGGGTGCACCAGATGTGGTGGGGCTACACACACCCTGCCTCCATGAGGGCCTTGTGCAGAAGGCAGGAGATAACATGAAAAGAAAAAGAAGGCTGACTCCTCGAAGAATGAGGCTATCAGGAAAGATGAGACAAGAGGCAATTAAGGCGAGAAAGTGAAAGACTCCCTAGGCCTCAGTTACCTTAATACCGTGGGGGTCGAAAGAGAACGAGAGTTGACCAAGAGAGGTCCACAGGAAAGAAGACGGAGATGAGCCCGGCTCAAGTAAGTGGAAGCAAAGCTGGACTCAGCTGGGGTACCGTGGTCACCAACCCACGTCCCACTAGATGTCAACCCCGGGGGGATAATAATAATAATAATAATAATAATAATAATAATAATAATAATAATAATAATAATAATAATATTTCCGTGATTCAATGTATCTCAGTGTAGTGGATGAATTTAAACTTTGGGGTGGATCCTCCCGGCCTTTCATAGCTCTACTTCCTTCCACATTCTTTTCCCCGCCTTTCATTTTCCTCATTGGTATTTTATTTGTCCACTTGTTATTCGAGTGAGCAGGGGCGTGCCTTACTGAAGCTTGTCCACATCTGTCAATGCACGTTTTTGTACCAGCAGCTTATTCAAAACGCTAATTAATGTGTGCCGGAGTTGTTGCGTTGTCTCCTCGGCCCAGACACATTTATCTTCAACAGACAAACTGAATTGTAAAACACGGTGCGCTCTCTGTCAGTCTGTCTGTCTGTCCTCTTCTCGCTCGGGTTTTGGTAATTTAGTCCGCTACTTCGTGTACCCCGACCAGATCTTGTCTGCACTTGGCTCCTGATTGGCGCACTCACTCTATTGCCGTTTATCTTCTTCTTCTTCTTCTTCGTTGTGCCCATTCAAAGAGAGCCTCATGGTTTCCTCACCAAATCTCTTCATGAAAACACTGTGTGGACAAATTCCTATCAGTGCCTACTCCTCTATTAACCCTTACCCCTCGACTTAAAATTCTCTTAACTTTCCCTGCAGTTCTGTCAATATCCGTCCGCCGTGTTTGTTGCCGTGGAACAGCTGACTTGCTGTACGGCCTTCTAAATAATAGTTGAACTGTTCCTTGCTTCGTAATATCAAAATTCCACGACGTTCGTCACGCAACTAATAGATAGCAGCACCAAATATAAATGGATAATTTGTCGGGACCGAGACGACAGACGATGGGTAAGGATTAAAGGCTTCACGATTTTCTATGATGTGGTCTGTGTTATTTATTTCTTCGAGGTCCGCCTTAGTTTCTTCTATGCAGTTTTTTTTTTACCTTCTTTGAGTTGATTACTTTCAATAATCTTTTGGTCGCTGACCATTCTATAGTGGCGGCTTCGGTGGCGTAGTTGGTAGCATGCTGAGTTTCTATGCCCAAGATCGCGGGTTCAAACCCGACCGAAGTCATCGGATTTTTTAATGGCGTTAAACATCCCTCAGTATGCCTTCCTTCGGAGGGGAAGTAAAGCCGGCGGTCCCATGTCATAGATTTGAGGCATGCTAAAGAACCTTCCACTAATTACACCGGTGTGAAACTAAATTACGTGCCACCCCTTAGTGGCACTTCCGTTAACTGGATTACGGTGGGTAGAAGCACAACACAAATTGTTCCTTTAAAGAAACGTATTAGCTTTATTGCGGCCAGAAAGATACACCACACAATAGCAAATACAAGCAATTAGTATCTCACTCTAGTTTCCTCTTGTAGGGAACACTTCCCTTTCACTTTTCAATAAGCCACAGAAATTAATCCCTTCTAATGGGGTGGCCCCGTACGCTGGCTGGAAATAACTGCACTCAGCCTGTCACCGTACTACACACTGTTTCGCAATTCACCACAATGACATCTGTCGTACTGGAAAACGCACACTCTTCAAATACAGTCCCTCCGTAGGCTTCACACTCCTTCGCTGTCAAGAGAATCAGTTTCACTAGGGTATCGCAAGTCACGTCACCAACTGTTGTCGCACTCGCTCAAAAGCACTGTCCACCTCGCTGGCCAGGTCGCTCTTATATAGCAGGCTGGTGACTCAATGAATGCTTCTAGACCCGTCCAGGATTCACGGCTTCTCGAGATTTCCATCACTAGCTGGGTCGCGAATATTCTGGACAATCCCTTTTGTCCTAGTGGCCCTGTTGCTTAAGGCGCAGATAATACACAGAGGCAGAGCATAGCCCGGGGGCGGCGGTGACTCACGCGGCGAGGCGACGAAACAAACTCACAGCCGTAACAGTAAACAGGCTCAGGTTCCTATGTTCGTCGCCAGGAGCCGACTGCGGTGGCGTCTAGTAGCCAAGTTCTGAGCTAGTAGTCGTTGACGGTGGCGTTTGCCGGCAAAAGTAGGAACTACTTGAAAAATTCAAAGTCTTCAGTCCTTACTTGAATTAAGCAACAGATAACACACAGTAATACAGTCATCACAATTAACACTGGTTATGAGACTGATTCTACACACACCCAAAGTACACGGGGCTACATGACCGCGTTGTCGCAGCCCCTAAACTGAGAAACCAATCAACCATTCTATTGGCAACTCAAACTAACACTTGGGGCGCTGCGGTCGGTCTGGATAAGTAGGGTAAAAATACTCAATAACATACGTTTGATATGGAACACTTTTTATTTTTTCGGTTATAATCAGTAAATGTGGTCCCTAAAATAATGGGAGTGTTATTTTTGATTTTATATATGTATAACTGTGCGATACACGTGATCTAATTTGTGTGTTCCACTGGATTTTATGTGTCAATTGCATATTATCAAGCATGAGTTGTCCGCTGGTATTTGTTTTTGAGCCGTTCGAGTCATGGCGCTGTTACGTTTAAAAGCTATATTTGAGTTTGCTCACTGTACCATAGACTCTAGAAATTATTTGCTGCTTGGTAGGGCGAAGGGATGAGTTTAACTTGTATTAAAGTTCGGGGGACACAGGAATTGTTTGATTTGGATGGTTAGCAGGAGGGTTTGGTGTTGAATATCGGAGTAGCAGGTTCTCGCAGAGTAGATATTTACCCTGCGAAGTCAAATTAGGCCTATATGACTCGTAGTGGGGGCTTGGATATCGCAGAGCGAGGTGATGGCGGTTGGTAGGGTTATTGGAAATGAACTAGCGAGCGGGGAAGGATACCTGACTGATGAAGCTTGGCTGTCGTCGGCTGGTGTAAGCTTGGCTGTCTAGGTTCGGCTTGGCTCGGCGTAACAGTGAACAACCCGTTCCTGTTGCCCGTATCTATTTGGTATCGTCACCTTTCGGCTATTGCTATGTACATCTTTTGAAAGTGATGAAAACGTATATCCGCAGCCCTCTTATGCATCGACTTACAGCCGTAAACTGAGCAATATACTTTGCTTTTACTCTTTTTACACTCCATCAACGAGTAAAACTTATTACTTATGTATAAAGACACGAAGAATTTACCTCGACCTGGTTACGAATACAAGAAACATATACAAACAGTCACCACGTGACAAATGTACCTCATTTTTACCGCTAGATGTCATATCAGATAGCTGGAGTTGCCAATAGACTTGCCAAAGACAGGTCAAACTAAAGGGAATATTCTGAAAGCTTGAAGGACATTGTTATAATTGTTGACGTTTGAAGCAACCGTTTCCTTGGAAATGGATATTGGCTCAAGAACAACACGTAGCATCTTATGGAAGTATCCGTATGTCTGAAGAACACATATACTTCCTCGATCTACAGGATAAAAACAAATACAAAAGCTGAAAAGAGTGTTTATATGTAATGTGAATATCTACATGGTCGATTGTAGTGTGTCTAGCCTAGATATACGGTAATATGTTTCACTTTTCTTTCTTGACATAATTATGTCCTACATCAGATTATCCAAATTGATGCTCTGCACAAAGAGGTTAAAGAATTTGACATATTTATCAGCAAGTTCATTCCTCCTTGCAGGCCAGTGGCCTCCTGATTTCATTACATTTTTCTTCATTTCTTCCCTTTCGTGTTTTAGTAATTCACACTTTGCGATCCTTCGCCACACCGGCACGTCATATGCTCTTGGATTTTAAACCTACACAGATAGGTCCCTATTTTACCATGTCCTTTCATCATAACTGTCATATTATGGCTTAGGAGAATTTTTGAGGAAAGTCTCGCTTTAACACTTGGCAAGTTTTTTTCTTTTTGTCACGGATCCAATGGTAGTTTATCTCCACTCTTCTTCCCACAATTGTAAACTTCTCTCACGCAATACCCTTTTCACTACACTAACAGGAATTTTATCGAAAGCCACTACTAGGTCTGTCCTGCCTGGTGCTCGTTTTGCCAGATGATCGGCTATTTCGTTGCCTTCCGTGCCGACATGCGCCTTAATCCATGAGAAGTGTATTTCCCAGTTTTGAAGTTGCAGGTCTCTCACCCTCCTTCTGATCTATTCAATTATATGATTTCTTTCCCCGTATTTTTAGAGTAGGTCCAAGGTTATTTTACTATCAGTGTGTATAATTGCTACTCTATTTACGCAGTTGATGTCTTGTAATTTCTCCAGGGCCTTCAGTATGGAGTATTGTTCTGCTTGATTATTGGAACAGGTTTGAGGTAATTTGAATTGATATTGCTGAGGAGGTTCATAATGACTGTACAGAATTATTCCAGATCCAATTCCTGCGTCACTTTTGCTGCCATCTGAATAGATTTGAAATGGGTAGTGTTTGTCATCAATTTTGTCCTGCATATTAATCTGCTGAGCCGGGTGCGACCACTGTTAATAACAATTCAACGTCTCCCCTCCCACTATCATTTCTCCAGTGCGTTTAGTTATGTCATAATACCTGGCAATCTCTCCAAGTTGTATCATGACGGGAGTTACCGGTTAAGACACATGGTGCGTCATGTAAAGTTGTACGGTTGGCCTTAGCAATTTTAATTTTTATTAGTCGTAGCACTCTTCTTAATTTCAGCAAATTATACGACTTGGTTATTGATTGTATCCATAATGGTATTCCGTAAGACAGGAAGGGTAGAATAACTCCTCTATACATAATTTTCACAACATCAGGGCGAAGTCCCCAATTTATTTTGGCAGACTTAGAAAGATCATGGATAAGTTTCGAGCAGTTTTCAGTTGCATATTCTAAGTGCTGGTCAAATTTAAATCTGTTGTCTATAATGACTCCAAGATACTTAATGCTGTTTACTTCCTTCAGTGTCTTGTTGAAAAATGAAAATCCACAGCCTGTTTCCAGTCATCGACCGGGTCAGGAATGGAATGAATGAAGCCCCCATCTAGCGGCGAGGATATTAACTGTGCCGGCTGCCGAGGCCTGACGCACTCCTCTGGGGCAATGATTAAATGAATGACAGATGAAATGAAATGATAGTGGAGAGTGTTGCTGGAATGAATTGTTGACAGGGAAAACCGGAGTACCCGGAGAAAAACCTGTCTGCCTCCGTTTTGTCCAGCACAGATCTCACATGGAGTGACCGGGGTTTGAACCACGGACCCAGCGGTGAGAGGCCGGCGTGCTGCCGCCTAAGCCACGGAGGCTTCTAGTGTCTTGTTATTTAAACATATTTGTAGGTTCTGCCTCTGCGTGTTATTAACATTGTTTGTGATTTCTGCTCATTAAACACAACTTTGTTTTGTGTTGCCCATGTCGAAATTTTTCTTAGTTCTATGTTCGCATTATTTTCTGACAACAATTTGCTCTTTCCTTTGACTAGGATGAGCACATCATCTGCAAATGGAATCACCTTCGTGAACTGCTTGTAGTTTAAGTTTAAAAGTGAGTCGTATTGGATGTTCCAATATCCCGGTCCACAGCACGAACGCTGCGGACATCCTTTACTTATGTTTCTCTCTATGACGACCGAATCAACTTTCAGGGTACAACTCCTCTCACTGAGATAACTTTGCGTGAGTTTGTAGAGGTAATAATAATATCGTATGGCCTCGGGTGCCGAGTGCAAGCTTTGTAATTTGACACCCAGAGGGTAGCTTGCATGTCGAATTTCGTTCTTCCTTGACTATGAAAGTCAAGGAGGTTAGATATCTAAGCTCCTTGAATACTATAGCGCTTTCTAGTAGAGAAACGAGGAACTTTGTTGAGAAGGCGGTTTAGGACGTGGACCATAGAGACCTAAGTCGAGTTGACTCGCACCTTAAGAACTAGATGGAGAATCGATTACTAAAAAAAATTACTACACTCTTCGAATAAAGGTTGTAGACAAACTTTTAATCATATAAAAGACATAACAAAGGGGACGTGAGTAGCGCATGAAATGCTAAATGAGGGGTGAGGGGGGGGGGGGGGGGCTGTAAATAAAAGTATACAAATTAGCAAGAGGTAAACATAAAAATAAAACACACACAATGAAAATACTATCAAAACGGAGAGCAGAGAAACCTAACCCTAGTTAGATTGGAGATCGTAGCGAAATTACCATTTGTGACTTCAATGGGAAAGCAAATTAAAATAAATAAGAAATAATACGTTCGTCCCACCACAGGCTGATTACATAAAGTAACCAGAAGAGATATTCAAAAAGCATATGAAGTCGTACCAACCAAGAACAAAACCCCTTAAATGAACTAAAATATGTCTCACAAACAAGTACTACAGTAAACAGATAACTATCGGTCAAAACATCATCCACTTACTACAGTATAACACGACGACGACCATAAATAAAGGAAAGAAAAACATACACAACCCTTAAGAGAAACAATTTACAACTCCTCAAAACAAAACAGCAACTGACTTCATAAACTCTCTGAATAAATCTTCTTCTCGGATGAAAGTATGAGATTCAATCATCTTGCCGAAAGTAAAATGAGCATCAATGACAGTCCCCCGGTACTTGCCACAAACACACATATCACAAACCGCAAGAATAATCGATACACCTCATTTAATAAACATAAAGAGTACGCACGTTGTTTCCCGACCGAAAGCAAAAAACACAAACCCATAAATTACCCTCAACTTTCGGTCAAGGTCCCACTTAAACAAGGCGTTAACCCACCCTTAACCACATGTCTAGAAACGTGATTATACCATGAAAAGCCTTTCGACACAAACCAATGAATATGTCAGCCCAGTCCTTAAGGAAAATAAGAAAACCTAGTCGGTTATCCTTAAGGTTGCACGAATGACTGACATCTCAAAAGAAACACAATAACCCTTAATACATAAACAAATAAAATATTGAAGAGTGTTCCGACTATCAGACAAGGACAGAAAGTCATCTGAAGCACAAACACACACCCTCCACGTCGAGGCGCAAAATACGCGAACTAACTTAAAATTACTAACCCCTCAAAAATCTTGTAACATCCCATACTATTACAAGGAGTAGACGTTAGTAAGAAATACCTCCCAAACTACAATCAAGTTTCATGATAAACAATGAGAAAAAACGGCAGAAAAATAACACCAATCAAACTAATCAACAACAAAAACGGCAATAAACCTAACATAAATAAAAACCCAAGCAACAACGCGTTTCCTCTCCACGGTATGTATACAAAGGGGAGGACAATAGACAAGCAAGTATAACCAAAAACAAGTACAATCTCCAATCTAACTTAAATACCGCAGGAACTAGGGACATACTATCACCAAAGGATGGGAGGACATGACACTATTTGCTTAACTGCATATTACACTTCACTCTTTGATAATAGGCTTCAAGATAAAATACCGGTATGACACTTAGCTTTGGATACGACGTTCTGGATGTTCTCGATGATATAACATTTTAATAACAATTCCATTTTCCTGTCCTTTTAGTTGTGGTATCAATAGCCATAATCCCGTCATGTCCCATCGATCGTTTCCAAATCCGGTAGATATATTCATAATTAGACAACAGCATCTTTAAGCAGACCAAACGGTAGTAGAAGTTATGTCTCCGACCCTCACTTCTTCTCTTTGTCAACACGATTCTCTCGACATAACAATAACTGCAGTCGAGTTCCACAGAGTCAGAGCACAAACTCCACAGCGGGCGCGTTTTATTTACTCCAGAACAGGTTGCGCTTCAAATATAAACCTTCAGATGGCAGACTATACAACAACTCGTTTCTCATCGGTCCGTTAATGACGTAGTAACGGATCATACTCCTGCCTGCCAAATTTGGACACAGCGTGCGACTGTCCAACTTCTTTTAGATGTCAAACACAGAGGTTATGTTGACATATACATCAGCTGTTACCTAGATTGTCACATGTCTGCATCACGTGATGTCGGGCCCTTGACATAACACAGAGCAGCATTGTGGGAAATGTCAAAGTTAAGAAGAAGATATAAATCGCAGCTGATCAACAATATCTCCTCAAAGCGCACGGGAACTAAAGATACGATGTTAAGTTTAAACTGTTGCCAGAAAGTTAGTGTTAACTTACATAGCGCAGATCATATCAGAAGCAGCAGATTAAATTTATGTCGATCGAAGGACAAGGAGTATCATTACGAATATGGTATTAGGACTTTTCTGAATTTACAATGAAAACTAAATAATCAATTTACCACCAATACACGAAGAATGCAGCAATCACACAATCGACCTCCCAATGTTCAAAATGTGAAAGTAACAAAACCACGCTCTGCTACCAATTGAGAAGGCGGTTTAGGACGTGGACCATAGAGACCTAAGTCGAGTTGACTCGCGCCTTAAGAACTAGATGGAGAATCGATTACTAAAAAAAATTACTACACTCTTCGAGTAAAGGTTGTAGACAAACTTTTAATCATATAAAAGACATAACAAAGGGGACGTGAGTAGCGCATGAAATGGTAAATGAGGGGTGAGGGGGGGATGTAAATAAAAGTATACAAATTAGCAAGAGGTAAACATAAAAATAAAACACACACAATGAAAATACTATCAAAACGGAGAGCAGAGAAACCTAACCCTAGTTAGATTGAAGATCGTAGCGAAATTACCATTTGTGACTTCAATGGGAAAGCAAATTAAAATAAATAAGAAATAATACGTTCATCCCACCACAGGCTCATTACAGAAAGTAACCAGAAGAGATATTCAAAAAGCATTCGAAGCCGTACCAACCAAGAACAAAACCCCTTAAATGAACTAAAATATGTCTCACAAACAAGTACTACAGTAAACAGATAACTATCGGTCAAAACATCATCCACTTACTACAGTATAACACGACGACGACCACAAATAAAGGAAAGAAAAACATACACAACCCTTAAGAGAAACAATTTACAACTCCTCAAAACAAAACAGCAACTGACTTCATAAACTCTCTGAATAAATCTTCTTCTCGGACGAAAGTATGAGATTCAATCATCTTGCCGAAAGTAAAATGAGCATCAATGACAGTCCCCGGGTACTTGCCACAAACACACATATCACAAACCGCAAGAATAATCGATACACCTCATTTAATAAACATGAAGAGTACGCACGTTGTTTCCCGACCGAAAGCAACAAACACAAACCCATAAATTACCCTCAACTTTCGGTCAAGGTCCCACTTAAACAAGGCGTTAACCCACCCTTAACCACATGTCTAGAAAGGTGATTATACCATGAAAAGCCTTTCGACACAAACCAATGAATATGTCAGCCCAGTCCTTAAGGAAAAATAGAAAACCTAGTCGGTTTGCCTTAAGGTTGCACGAATGACTGACATCTCAAAAGAAACACAATAACCCTTAATGCATAAACAAATAAAATATTGAAGAGTGTTCCGACTATCAGACAAGGACAGAAAGTCATCTGAAGCACAAACACACACCCTCCACGTCGAGGCGCAAAATAAAGGAAGGAAGGAAGATTGTAGTTTTACGTGACCGTGAATCTTGTGATTATGAGCCACGGGACCTCCTTTTTACGTGGAATCCGAACCACAGGAAATGGCATTTCACATCGAAAATCTCACATGCATTGACCGGGAATCGAACCCGGACCGCCTTGGTGAGAGGCATGCAGCTAGACCGCTGAGCCACCACGCCCCCGCGCAAAAATACGCGAACTAACTTAAAATTACTAACCCCTCAAAAATCTTGTAACATCCCATACTATTACAAGGAGTAGACGTTAGTAAGAAATACCTCCCAAACTACAATCACGTTTCATGACTAACAATGAGAAAAAAACGGCAGAAAAATAACACCAATCAAACTAATCAACAACAAAAACGGCAATAAACCTAACATAAATAAAAACCCAAGCAAAAACGCGTTTCCTCTCCACGCTATGTATACAAAGGGGAGGACAATATACAAGCAAGTATAACCAAAAACAAGTACAATCTCCAATCTAACTTAAATACCGCAGGAACTAGGGACATGCTATCACCAAAGGATGGGAGGACATGACACTATTTGCTTAACTGCATATTACATTTCACTCTTTGATAATAGGCTTCAAGATAAAATACCGGTATGACAGCTTTGGGTACGACGTTCTGGATGTTCTCGACGATATAACATTTTAATAACAATTCCATTTTCCTGTCCTTTTAGTTGTGGTATCAATAGCCATAATCCCGTCATGTCCCATCGATCGTTTCCAAATCCGGTAGATATATTCATAATTAGACAACAGCATCTTTAAGCAGACCAAACGGTAGTAGAAGTTATGTCTCCGACCCTCACTTCTTCTCTTTGTCAACACGATTCTCTCGACATAACAATAACTGCAGTAGAGTTCCACAGAGCCAGAGCACAAACTCCACAGCGGGCGCGTTTTATTTACTCCAGAACAGGTTGCGCTTCAAATATAAACCTTCAGATGGCAGACTATACAACAACTCGTTTCTCATCGGTCCGTTAATGACGTAGTAACGGATCATTTGTGTTGGCGGAAACTCCCGAGATTAATTTTGCCATTATGAACACGGCCTACTGAATTCAAATGGGTTCTTTGACATGCAAACATCGTATGACATGCGTGTCTGTGATTTTTGCCGCCTTTAAAAAAATATATCACTTACTACGGCCAGGAGCGAACCTGAAAACTAGGGGTTAGTAGACGTACACGATAACCACTCACCCACCGTGGCAAGCAGGTTGTAGAGGTTTTCAGGGCAGTCGAAATCTTTCAGTGCGTTCAAGATTCCAGGCCACCAGGCCGTATCAAAGGCTCCTTTAACGTCCAAACTAATCATTGCTACATTCTTTTAATTTTTGAGTCCATCTTCAACAAACTGCTTGATTGCCATCATCTCGGCTTACAGGATTGAGCCGCGTCTTATATCGGTTATTATTTCCCGACGTTTCGGCTGACATTGCAGCGGCCTTAATCATACGACGCGGCTCAATCCTGTAAGCCGAGATGATAAACTAAACACCGGCCGCGAATGTCTACTATTCTAAATGAATCGATTGTTCCTGTTTGTGGCGTGAAACCAAACTGATTTCTGTTTAGGAGGTCTCTGGAGTTTATGTGCTGCATTATTCGATTTATAAGTAACTATTCCAGCACTTTAGCGACTACATTCAGTAGTGGCGCTTCTGACCCACCGGGTGCTCAAAGAGTAAGTACCCACGCTTTGCTTATCGATATCTCGCAAACCCATTGTCGGATTTGAACATGTGACCTGTTGTAGGACTCGGGGTGACGCCCCCTTTCCTATGGACCACTCGTTATATCAAAAACATGAATATTTTGTTTTGTTTTTTAAAGTAGGTGATATTCCCAAAACTAATGATTATAGAACGTTTTGCAATGGCTTAAACGAAACGCCTCTATACCCTTTATCGTTAGAACAAAATATTATATTTTTTCGTGTTTTCAAAAAAAAAAAATGCCTATATTTCCCAAACTAGGAATTTTACAAAAACGTGTGTTTGATATAAATGAAGGGTCTTTACCCTCTCTACCCCTAAATTAAGTTTCAGGTCTCCGGGATAAAAAGTAGGGTAGTAGCAGTTGTGTAGCTGTGACAGTTCTACTTCACTTGGAGCCGATCATCGCGATGCTCTGTGACGACGGAGCGTTGGCTCGGGAACGAAGAGTGTGATATCGTGGGTAGGCTATAGGGTCAAGAGAAGATTCTGTTGTGTATTCGAACCCTCAGAAATGTATGTTTTAAAGAAATTTCATCCTCAACAGTTGGTAACACATACAAACCACCAGAGACTCAGTTATCGAGGACTCGAGCGACCAGAGCCGTTATTGCGGCGCACTGATCTGTATTGTTCTGTATATATTGTTTGGCTTCCTCATAATAAAAGTTCAATTTTAGAAAACACAAAAGTGGTGTCAGAAGTGGGATTGATAAATAATGTGTACGGTGCCGAAGTTCAACTCCACGCCGTGAAACTTGTGCGAAAAATGCTACCGAACGAAATTCAACTCCACGCAGGTTAGTGTATCAGTGAAGCATCTCCCTTCATCATGGCAGAAGGAATAACCACAGAACTTCTTCAGACTCTTTCTGGGATTATTGCTAGCGCTATCAGGGAATCCACCACGCGAGGCGGCATCGGGAATGAGCCGATGTCACCGGGACGGCCTAGACCACCACAATTCTCAATGTCAGCATACCACGCCGCCGATGGGACCACCATAGGGGACTATTTCAAGCGGTTCACATGGGCGCTCGGTCTGAGTAAGGTCCCGGAAAACGAACACGCGCAGTACGCACGTGTCTACATGGGCGCCGAACTTAACGAAGCTTTGAAGATTCTAGTAAGCCCCGTCGACCCGGAAACTCTCTCATACAGCGAAATCCAGTCAAGATTGTCGAACCATTTCGACGCCAGCCGTAACAAATATGCAGAGAGCATAAAATTCCGGAACGTCATGCAGAGAGCAGAGGAGACGATCGCCAGCTTCACTCTCAGATTAAGACAAGCAGCAACACACTGTGAGTACGGAGAATTTTTAGACCGCATGCTAATTGAGCAACTGCTTAAAGGTTTGGAATCGAGGGACATGTGTGACGAAAATATTGCCAAGAAACCGGAGAGCTTCACTGCTGCGTACGAGATAGCCTGCGCACTCGAAGCCACCCGGAATACTGCTGACGAGGTTAAGAATTCGAATATAACCTCAAAATCCGATTCAACCAATCGGATAGGCTTCGAAAAGCCACAGTCACGGAGGGGTGGCAACCAATGGCAACGTGGGATATCGACCAATTGTCAACAGAAATCCGACCAATCAAGGCCTCAACAAGGATTGCATCCAGCAAATCAGGGAACATCAAGTAACCATTCGTTGTGCGCTGGGTGTGGTGGGGAACATTCACGCAGTCAGTGCAGGTTCCTCAACGCTGAATGCCGGACATGTGGCAAGAAAGGTCACATTGCAAAAGTTTGTAGGTCCAAACCAAAGCAGCGGAATACAAATCACGTGACCGAAGGAGAACAACCAGCTGACAGCGTTGATGTCATACATCATTTCAACAAAGTTGAGGTCATCGGAACAATGCAGTCTCCAGGGAAGCAGTTGATAGATGTCATCATAGAGGGAACCACCGTCAAGATGGAAGTCGACACCGGCGCCCCGTGTTCGATGATGAGTAAACTGAGGTTAGGTATGATCAAACCAAATTGTGTTTTACAGAAGGTTGATCGTATTTTTGCGAGCTACTCTGGCCACCGTATTAACTGCATCGGGAAGACACCAGTCACCGCCACCATTGGCACCATCTCCAGGAACCTCGACCTCTACATCGTCGACGATGAATTTGAGACACTTCTTGGTCGAGAGTGGATCTCTGAGTTTGTGCGAGAGATCAATTTCGAACAGCTTTTTGGAAAACCAGAACCGTTCCACCAACTCTCCGTCAAACAGTCTCTGTCCCTGGACCAGCAAAAGGAACTTGACGCCACCCTCAACCGCTACCATGATGTCTTCAGGGATACCCCCGAGAAGCTGTCAGGCCCACCAGTGAAGATGCACCTGAAGTATGGCACCACCCCAATCTTCTCCCGAGCACGTGACATTCCTGTAGCCCTGCGAGATGCCCATCGACGCAAAAATCGCATCTGGTTTCTACAAGAGGGTAGACTACTCAGAGTGGGCGTCAACAACTCATGTCGTTGTGAAGAAGAATGGCAAGTTGAGAATCATGGGAAACTACAAACCTACTCTCAACCCGCGGATCATCATTGATGAACACCCGATTCCGAAAGTGGAATACTTGTTCAACCAATTGCGTGGTGCCACCCTCTTCTGTCACCTGGACGTCACAGACGCATACACTCATCTCGAGGTCGATGATGAGTTTAGCCAAGCCCTCACGCTCAACACTCCAACCCATGGCCTGATCCGTCCAACTCGTGCTGTCTACGGAGCAGCCAACATCCCCGCTATCTGGCAACGGCGAATGGACACGGTTTTGCAGAAACTCCCAAATGTTGTGAGTTTCTTCGACGACACCATTGTTTTTGCCAATAGTTTTGGCAATCTGATGGAGGCCCTCGCCGTGGTACTAGAGCGCTTTCGCCAACACGGTCTCAAGCTCAACCGAGCAAAATGCAGCTTTGCAGAACCTGTCCTGGAAGCTCTTGGCCACAAGATCGATGCTTCAGGCATTCATAAGTCTGATTCGCACATCCAAGCCGTACGGGATGCGCCGAAACCGACGACTCCAGAAGAACTCCAGCTGTTTTTGGGTAAAGCGACATACTACAGTGCCTTCATCCATAACCTGTTAACGAGAGATCGGCCACTCAGAGACATGCTGTTGAAGGATCCTCTCATATGGACACCAGACGGCGAGAGGGCCTACCAGGACATCAAGGACGCTCTAACCTCACCGCAGGTCCTTATGCAGTACGATCCAACACTACCACTTTTGCTGGCAACGGACGCCAGTAAAACCGGTCTCGGCGTAGTGCTGTCTCACCGGCTCAGCAACAGACTAGAACGGCCTGTCGCATATGCAAGTCGGACAATGTCATGTACGGAGCAAAGGTACCCCCAGATCGACAAGGAAGCACTCGCCATCGTTTGGGCAGTACAAAAGTTTTTCAACTATCTGTACGCTCGACACTTCACGCTAATCACGGATCACAAGCCCCTGACGCAGATCCTACATCCAGAGAAGTCGCTACCAGTCCTGTGCATTAGTCGCATGGCCAATTATGCCAACTACCTCGCACACTTTAACTACACCGTGGTTTTTAAAACATCGAAGCAAAACGCCAACGCTGACTACTGCTCTAGAGCACCGTTACCATCGACCGTCAACAAGATCCAAAACTCAATCTTGCAACAGAGGGAGGAAACGGAGGATTACGACGACTTTGATTTTTTTTACGGTTCACCAGACGCAGCAGTTACCCGTCAAATCCGAAGCCATTGCACAAGAGACGAGGAAGGACCCTGATCTTGGAAGAATTGTCAAACTTCTGGAAGGAGGCCAAGATCTCACCCGCCACGACTTCAAGGCACCCGAGGTAAAATACACGCTCGCCGCCAACTGCTTGATGTTCGAGCACAGAGTAGTGGTTCCACCTGCACTGCGAGATGCTATCCTCAACGACCTCCATGCAGCTCACCTGGGGATCGTCAAAATGAAGGGAATGGCACGTTCCTTTGTGTTTTGGCCAGGCATCGACTCCGACATCGAGAAGCTCGCAAAGTCCTGCACCACATGCGCAATCCATGCGCACGCTCCACCCAAGTTCCGCGAGCATCACTGGGAGTACCCGAAGGCACCGTGGGAACGCATTCACATCGACTACGCGGGCCCAGTAGCTGACAGCATGTTTCTGATTGTTGTAGATGCCTACAGCAAGTGGCTCGAGGTCAAGACAACAACCACCACGACAGCTGCAGCAACAATCTCCCTGATGGATGACCTGTTCACAGCGCACGGCACCCCAGTCACCGTCGTTTCAGACAATGGCAGGCAGTTCGTCTCAGAAGAATTCAAGGCCTTCCTGCAGAACAGTGGTGTGAAGTACCACAAGCTTACAGCACCGTACCATCCATCAACTAATGGCCAAGCAGAACGGTATGTCCAAACGGTGAAGGATGCCCTCTACGCGATGAAAACAACCAAAGGAACTCTGCAGACAAACCTGAACGAGTTCCTTCGCCAATTTCGAAGAGCGCCGCACTCTGCCACCGGACAATCAACTATTCCTGGGACGAGAACTTCGGACACGTCTCAACCTGGCGAGACCCGAAGAAGTTCGCACTAGAGTCTGCGAGAAACAGAAAGCAGAAATGGACTCTACATTCCGCACCTTCGAAGCGGGTCAGTCAGTCTACTTCCTCTCTGGCAACCCGAACCTGGACAAGTGGCTCCCCGGTACCATCGCAGCCCGCATTGGAGATCTTCACTATGATATCAACTACCGGGAGAAACGAATAAAGCGCCACATCGACCAAATTAGGCCATTTCCAGGAATACGGCCAAACCCAGGGAACCAGGGACCGACCAGCGATGAACCTACCGAAATTCCACTAGGCCACGACGTGTTCGGTTCTTCCCAGCACCAGCTACCGCAGTACCACCCGAGAGGATGCCACAAGTGATCCGTGGAAATCGAACACCAACACCAGCTACTCCAGTTATACCACGCATGTCTACACGCAAACGCCGCCCACCATTAAGATTTTCACCATAGACATAAGTTCAATTTAAGAGAGGGAGGAAATGTTGTGTATTCGAACCCTCAGAAATGTATGTTTTAAAGAAATTTCATCGTCAACAGTTGGTAACACATACAAACCACCAGAGACTCAGTTATCGAGGACTCGAGCGACCAGAGCCGTTATTGCGGCGCACTGATCTGTATTGTTCTGTATATATTGTTTGGCTTCCTCATAATAAATGTTCAATCTGAGAAAACACAAAAGATTCGTTTTGAGGGTATTTTTTTCCGCTCTATCTCATAGTGAGGTTATTTTTTAAATAGGTTATGATTGCATGGCATTTTGTCACACAAGGGAGCAGCGTTTAAATTAGCCAATAACTACAGCGGGAACAGAAATTTGATTTTATGCCAATAATAATAATAAACTCCCACCGCGATGTTACGAGTCCAGACGAGGCAGCAAGCCGCATGATTTGCCGGCGTTGCGTCGCATGGAATTCGTAAACAAAGGCTGAGGGCCGAGAACATGCATCTACGCTACGCATCAGCCGAGGGCAGAAGCACTCCCCAAGGTTTTCTAAGGATTCTGTTGGAAATCTTGGAAATCGCCAATCTAGGCGTACTCTCAAGAATTTCTAGGAAACGTGCTTCAGAGATTCCAAAGTGTTCTATAACACGTAGTATTCCGGCTAAACTCCGCCACAAAATTTCTAAATTAATTAATTGTGGCAAAACGACAGCATCCAGGATCAAAACCTTGACCACACCAAACAGTGAATATTCTAGAGAATTTTTACCAAATGACGAAATAATTAAATCATCAATAAATCAATGATCCATGAAATTAGTTCCTTCCGCGAGACGTCTGGGGTGGAGCGTCAGTGACGTCAGAAATAACTCCAGGGACGCGAAATGTATATTAATGAAAAATACGATCGATTATCAATGGCGATCTATGTTTGATTGGGCCATATTATCTTTACTTTGTATAAAACAAAGTTCCCGATTCTTGGATGGCTCGGGTAATCTCGAGAACCTCTGGATGGATTTGGATGCGGTTTTCACCATTCCGTAAAGGATATCTCGAGGATATTTCCTGTACAAAATAATTTATTTATGATCAAAGGAAGCCGAGCAGTATCGATTTCAGTGAAAAGGTCGAAAAAAAAACTGGTGTCCGGGTGCTTTGTAAGCTTACGCTGGGCAAACCATTAAACATATCTAAATACTATGAGTGTAACAATCGTTCAGCATGAAAAGTTCTACAAGAAAGTCCGCGAGAGCATATCTCTATCTTCAATACATCGCCCACTATAGGCCTAAGTGTTTATACGTTTCCATTTCTTCCAACCATGTCATTCAAATACTGAGCAACAAATTAATCAAGGACGTTTTGCCTGTGCCTCCAAGGGCATCGAGAAAAAATATCTTGCGTTCCTTCTTAGTGATGCTCTATATGATGGTGTCTAAGCTTGTTCCTGATCGTGGTTCAGACGGTGTTTTTCTTGAGCAACGGTTTGAAGGAGCCGAGGACGAAGTGTTTCTTTCTCTTGTGACAATCGAGAAATGATTTGTTAATCTGTTTCATTGTTACGTTATAAGCGCTTTCTTCTTCGATGCCAATGAACTATGACTAATATCCGTTTTACATCTCGGCATGATGGCTTAAAATCACTGACTGGAGTATTAATTATAACGAATTCTTGTCAGACGTAATTTAAGAATGGCGAGGTGCATGAAACACAAATCCCCCTTCCGTCCAATCTTAAATTGACTGTGTATTTTGCGGAACGGAAAGTTCACAGGCGAAATGAAGAAAAGCCGAGGTGCACTTCCAGGGAATCTCCAAACACAACCACCCTTCTCTGAAGTCTTGACTCAAAACGACTCGACGGTTTGCTACTGATTGTATCTGGGGTACAGTAATAGGTTCGCCCGCTAGTTCTGTAACAGGGGTGATTGACTCGCCACTAGCGGGTGGCACGTAACAACTGGTGTCAGAAGCCGGATTACGAACTCAAGCACAACACCTGACGGTCCTGGTTTCAAAACCCGAGCAGGTCATTTTCTCTAATTTTCCTGTGAGTGCATGCCCTTTACAAGACAAACAACTAAAATGGAGGAGAAATTGGCAGCATTGCTAGAAAAGTTAAATGGCATGGAAACCAAATTAGAAGACGGCCAGAAGAATTTAACCAACGACCTAACTGCCAAATTAGAAGACGGCCAGAAGAAGATGGAAGACGGTCAAAATAAGTTAGCGGAGGACCTGAAGAAGATGGAGGACGGCCAGAAGAAGATGGAGGATGGCCAGAAGAAGTTAGCAGAGGACCTGAAGGACAGCCAGAATAAGTTAGCAGAGGACCTAACCGCCAAATTTCTGGATGGCCAGAAAAATCTGGAAGAGTGCCTGCTGACGAAATTAGAGGAGAGCCAAAGGAAATTAGAACAGGGCCTACGTGAGGAAGTCGCAGCAGTGGAAAAGAAGTTCGACGCCTTACAAGTGGAAGTTGCCGAGCTGCGCCAACGCCCGCTGATGGGTGTGGAGGAGAAATTCAACGCCTTACAAAAGGAAGTTGCCGAGCTGCGCCAACGCCCACTGACGGGGGTGGAAGAGGAATTCAACGCTCTACGAGAGGAAGTTGCCGAGCTGCGCCAACGCCCGCCCACCGTTACACCGGGAATATCAGGAACGGGACATAGCAGAGTGACGCCCCCAACCTTCGACGGAAAGGTCCCGTGGAGCACCTACTTACGTCAGTTCGAGGCAGCCTGTTCCATAAATAACTGGAACAACACAGAAAAGGCTACAGCTCTCATTGTAGCGCTGAGAGGCGACGCCCTTAAAGTCCTTCAGGCCATCCCGACTGGATCCCAGGACTACGCTTCACTGATCGCCCATATGGAGTCCCGATATGGAGATAGCCATCTTCAGCAGGCCTACCAGATGCAGCTCCGGACCCGGGTACAGAAGAACGCGGAAACCCTGCAGGAGTTCGAGATGGACATCGCACGCCTCGTAAGGCTCGCCTATCCAACAGCGCCGGCCGACTTTCTGGAACAGATTGCGACGCAGACCTTCACCGACGGGCTACGGGACTCGGACACTCAACAGGCGCTGCGACTCGCGCGCAATAAGACCCTGGCAGATGCGCTGAGCCACGCACTTGAGTTCGAGACGGCAAAACAGGCATCTAGAATGCACGCGCGGGTGCGTCAAGTGGACGTCGACGAACCAGTAAAAACCAACGAGACCAAGCCCCTGGCCGACGAATTGATGGAGGCGCTAAGCCGTTTCTTCGACAGTCGCGCCACTACCAGCAACGACACAGCCGGAAGACAACCGGAGAGGCGGCCTGGTAGAGGACTACCGACCTGCTGGGCCTGCGGTAAGAAAGGCCACCTGAGCAAGGACTGCGGTGATCGCCGCCGCCGAGGGTATCCGACGGGAAATCAGTCGTCTGAAGACCGCGCCGCCCAGGGAAACGAGTATTAGCCAGCCTTGGGGGGCAAAGGTTGGCTTGTGACAGTCGTCAAGCCCCGGCAGTCCAAGTGCGTGTGACGAAGTTACGGAGGGACAATAGCAATCTGATGGTCGACGGAGTCATCAACGGAGTGAGCTGGCCCATGCTGATCGACACGGGAGCATCGAGGACCATCGTCAATCCCACTGTGATCCCGAAGTGGAGAGTGCAACCCACACAAAGGAACCTCCAGCTAATAACCGCGACCGGAGAGACCGCACCGGTACATGGCGAAGCATCACTGGAGTTCGTCATTGGTCGACGGGTGATAAAGCATCCAGTGCTTGTGGCTGACGTATCAAACGAAGTGATCATCGGACTGGACTTCCTGGACCAGAACAACATCATCTTGGACCTGGGTACCAACACTCTGCACTTCGGAGGTGAGGAACTTGCTTTGCAACCAGCACACGAGGCAGTCACCGCACGACGAGTAAGGCTGAGAGAAGACGTCATCGTTCCTGCCAGGACGGAGGTCAGCGCCGCCGTAATTGTCGATGGAACTGCTGAGGGAGTGGCGGCTGTCATCGAGCCAAAATATGAGGACATCCAGACAAAAGGATTGCTAGTTGCCAAGACCCTCATCAACACGACGTCTCGGCCGTACGTCCGCCTGTCCAACCTGAACGACTACGACATTACGGTTCACCGGGACACCAACCTAGGAGTCTGCGAGCCCGTTACCTGGATTGCCCGCATCACAGATACGACGGACGGACACCTGCAGACGGACAACCGAAGAAGACGCGCCCTGCCAGAAGAACTACAGAAGCTGTACCAAGGATCCCAGGACCATCTAGACGAAGAGCAATCACGCCAACTTCAGGACCTGCTACGCGAATTCCAGGATGTCTTCTCCGTGGGGAGCAAAGACTTCGGCAGGACAAGCTTGGTCCAGCACAGAATCGACGTTGGGGACAGCGCACCGATTAGGGCCCCATTCCGACGTGTCCCGCTCGCCAAGCAAGCCGAAGTCGACCGGATGGTAGAAGAGATGAAGGAGCAAGGGGTGATCGAGCCATCACATAGTCCTTGGAGTTCTCCGGTCGTGCTAGTGAAGAAGAAGGACGGTTCCACCAGGTTCTGCGTGGACTACAGGCGGGTGAACGACGTCACGAAAAAGGACAGCTACCCTCTACCCCGGATCGACGACACGCTGGACACCATATCAGGATCAAGATGGTTCTCCACCTTGGATTTGAAGAGTGGCTACTGGCAGGTAGAGGTCCACCCTAAGGACCGCGAGAAAACGGCGTTCTCTGTGGGCAGCGGGCTCTGGCAGTTCACCGTCATGCCATTCGGTCTGTGCAACGCCCCTGCAACCTTCGAAAGGCTAATGGAGTCCATTCTGAGGGGACTACACTGGAAGACCTGCCTGGTATACCTAGACGACGTCATCGTTCTGGGGAGGAGCTTCGAGGAGCACTACAGCAACCTGAAGGAGATCTTGTTGAAGCTACGGGCTGCCCAGCTGAAGTTGAGCCCCAAGAAGTGTCAGCTCTTCCAGAAGCGGGTCCAGTACCTTGGGCATATCGTCTCCGAGGAAGGGGTGCGCACTGACCCAGAGAAGACCGCAGCTGTGAGGGAGTGGCCAGTTCCGAAGGACAAGTCGCAACTACGAAGCTTCCTGGGACTCGGCACTTATTATCGTCGCTTCGTGAGAGGATTCGCCGACATCGCCAAACCTTTACATCGACTGACTGAGAAGGACCAACTCTTCACGTGGACAGCAGAATGCCACAATGCCTTCGAGCAACTCAAGCAGGCTCTGTGCACCGCGCCTATTCTGGCCTACCCCAGACCTGGAACAAGGTTCATCGTCGATACCGATGCCAGCGACTTTGGCATAGGGGGAATCCTGTCGCAGGTAGTGGACGGCGAGGAGAGAGTAGTGGCCTACTTCAGCAAGGCCTTGTCAAAGCCAGAAAGGAACTACTGCGTCACCAGGAAGGAGCTGCTCGCCATCGTGAAGACCATTGAACACTTCCACAAGTACCTGTACGGGCAAGAATTTCTCATCAGGACCGACCATGCATCCCTGCGGTGGCTCCTGAACTTCAAGCAGCCCGAGGGTCAACTCGCGCGGTGGTTAGAGAGGCTTCAACAGTATAACTTTGAGATTCAGCACAGGAAAGGCCAACTGCATTCTAACGCCGACGCCCTGTCACGAAGACCGTGCCCAGAAAACTGCACCTTCTGTACCCGAAGGGAGGAGAACACCGGGATACAGTGCCGAAGGACTACCGTGGAACTTCAAGGGAGCTGGAGCCGCGAATCTTTCACGCGGGCGCAAGCGGAAGATGATGACCTGGGACTGATAGCCGAATGGAAGAGGGCCTGTGTCCCCAGACCCGGGTGGAACATTGTGAGTGACTGCAGCCCAAAGTTTAAGTCCTACTGGGCACAGTGGGACTCGCTGATTGTAAGGGATGGCCTCATCTGCCGTACCTGGGAGAGCACTGACGGGAAGACATCTCGGGAACAAGTCGTCGTTCCAAAGGCTATGACGGAGGAAGTCCTGAAGGAAGTTCATGGAGGATCATCTGGTGGACACCTAGGGATAAAGAAGACCCTGGAGAAGCTGAGAGAGCGGTTCTACTGGATCGGATGCCGAACAGACGTGGAGAACCACTGCGCGAGGTGCCACGATTGCGCAGCCAGCAAGGGCCCAGGACGAAGACGACGGGGTCCACTGAAGACCTACAACGTGGGCGGCCCCATGGAGAGAGTGGCCATCGATGTTGCTGGGCCATTCCCGTTAAGCGAGGCAGGGAACCGATACATATTAGTCGTCAGCGACTACTTTACCAAATGGCCGGAGGCGTATGCGCTCCCTAACCAAGAAGCCGCGACGATTGCAGAGACCCTGGTGAAGGAATTCGTCAGCCGGTACGGAGTACCCCTGGAGCTGCACTCCGACCAAGGGAGGAACTTCGAGTCGCAGGTGTTCCAGAACCTATGCCAGCTGCTGGGAATCCGGAAGACAAGGACAACGCCACTACACCCTCAGTCCGACGGGATGGTAGAGCGATTCAATCGCACCATCGAGAACCATCTTCGAATAGTCGTCAGCGAGCACCAGAGGGATTGGGACAAACATCTTCCACTATTTCTCCTGGCCTACCGCGCCGCCGTACATGAAGCCACCGGGTGCACACCAGCCCGGGCCATGTTTGGGAGGGAGCTCCGTCTACCTGTCGATCTTGCCTTTGGCCGACCTGGGAATGATCCGATCCCGGTAAGCCAGTATTGTCAAGAACTGGTCGACCAACTGGAGGACGTGCACGCGTTCGCGAGGAGGAAACTGCGGATCGAGACCGACAGAATGAAGACCCGATACGACCAGCAGACGGATGCCGGCGGATTCCACGAGGACGACCTGGTCTGGCTCTTCAACCCATTACGGAAGAAAGGCCTGTCACCCAAACTGCAGAAGTCCTGGGAGGGCCCGTACCGAGTCGTGAAACGGATCAACGATGTCGTCTACAGGATCCAGCGGAGCCCGAGGGCGAAGATGAAGATCGTGCATCGAGATCGCCTGGCAGCCTACGGAGGGACACAGACGGACCAATGATTGATCGGGACGATCAGCCTTTTTTAGGAAGGGGGTGGTGTTACGGCTGTGAGTTTGTGTCATCGCTCGCCGCTTGAGTCACAACTGCCCCAGGGGCTGGGCTGTGGCTTGCCTCCTGTATTGCGCGCGTCTTATGCAACAGGGCTACTACAGACAAAGGGATAGTCCAGAAGATTCGTGACTGGACCAGCGGTGGAAACCTCGAGAAGCCGTGGACTCTGGATGGATCTAGAACCATTTATTGAGTCACCGGCCTGCTATATAAGAGTGACCCGTGAAGCAGTGGTGGTTGTGTTTTACGAGCTAGTGTGAGCGTTTATTCGGAGCGACAGAAGTGTGGTGACTTGCGAAACCCCTAGTGTAGCGGCGAAGTGAGGAACATACAGGGGACTGCCGTGTTCTGAGTAAGTGTGCTTTCACTGAGTGTCAGTTATTGTGGTGTCGAAATTAAGTGACATTGTTTCTCCCAGCTGGTGAACAGCGCGCAGCAAGTGCCCGTAAGTACTGTAGTAGGCGCACATTAGAAAGAAGTTGCATGTAGTTCTGTCAAGGCCACTAGACTCATTAGGACGGATTAACTTCTGTGGTCTGTTGCAACTGAAAGGGGCCAAGAGCGCATATGGAAGAGACTTGAGGAAACTGGAGAAGGCTCCTAATTGCTTGTATCTGCTGATTAGTGTAATTTTCTGGCCACAATAAAGTTAATTATTTCTTTAAGCAGTAATTGGTGTTGTGCTTTGTACCCCCACCGTAATCCAGTTAACGAAAGTGCCACTAGGGGGTGGCACGTAACATTAAATATTACCGAAGAAGTATGATGAACGAATTGAGGAAAACTATGATCAAGCACGTGTTAATGCAGGAACGCAATGTTCTACACGCAAGCCAACTCATGGGAAGTCAACAAAAATAAAATTAAAGTGGGCACTAAGGAAGATACAGAACTATAATTAACTAATTGAATCGGGAGATAATTTCATTAAAACAAAACTGCAACGTCAGGACAAATCCGATGTCCAAATATCAAAGCTCAAGAGTGTAGCAGAACGTGGGGGACTTGAAAGCTAATTTCTTACTAGAACAAACTAAAACTTTCACGAAACGAAAGTAGAAATTCAATGAAACAACAATCAAAATGTGTGTATTGCTCTAATAAATCACCGTCCACGTATCGCTTACTGCGAGATAAAAATATTCTAATAAATCACCGTCCACTTACCGCCTATTGCGAGATAAGAATATTTCGCAACTTCCTCATCCACGAACCTTGAGAACGAACGGGAAGGCGGGTGTCACGTCACTTGCAAAAGCTAGGTAGACAACTGAAGAACAGTCGCTGATTCACGATAATGAGAAGTTTGGTTCATTAAACATTGATGAAATGGCCATAAAGTAGGCCTACAAACTATCGTATGACAAGAATTTAGACTCTTTCTCGGCATTAGTACCGGTAATACTGAGAAAGATGCATTTGGAATCGAACATAAATTGGCTAATAAATTTTAAATAAACTGTACTGTTCAAGGGCCTGTCATCCTTCTACAGGATACCAGGATACAGATTCAAAGTTATCCCTATAATAAGACGAGACTTACGAAGGAAACGTATCAAGCTTTGGTGCTAACAATTTCATCAACCATCTGCATACAATTCCCATTATGTGATTACGCGGAATCTCCCAAGTGACGATGTAGAACTGTTCCTCAGTCACCTGAGAAATAAGGGAGGAACCGTAACAATGACACGACGGACGTGAGACCATGTCTACATACCATCGAGTCAACACTTCGCACAGGAATTGTCGCATCTCCTATAAGTTGTAATAAGGGAAGATGCAGTCGCAGCAGGCGCCTTGACCAAGTTTCTGAAGCCTAAAGGTTCGCGGAAGGTGCATAACCTAGACAGTGCTACATAAACACTCCACTTTCTGGTACATATCTCACAGATTCTTAAAAGCTCTATTCGTGGTAAGAATGTGGGGCATGTAGCCTATAAAAACATTATGTTGTTGATTGAGTTTTCAGTCCTTTGACTGGTTTGATGCAGCGCTCCATGCCTCCCTGTCCTGAGCTAATCGTTTCATCTCTACATAGTTACCAAACCCTACATCTGAGGCAATCTGTTTAACATATTCTAACCTTGGTCTACCCCTACAGTTCTTGCCTTCGACCCTTCCTTCCATAACTAAGCTTGCTATTCCTGGGTGTCTTAGTATGTGTCCTACCAACATATCTCCTCTCTTCATTAGCAGTCGCCGGAACATCTCTCCTCTCCCACTAGTCATAATACCTCTTCGTTTGTAACCCTATCTACCCATCTGATCTTCCTCATTCTCCTGCAACACCACATTTCAAATGCTTCAATTCTCCTCTTTTCTGCTGTTCCAATAGTCCAAGTTTCACTTCCATAGAGCGCCACGCTCCAGACAGAGGCTTTCAAAAATGACTACCTAATACCTAATTTACATTCGATGTCAACAGATTCCTTTTCTGTAGAAATGCTTTCTTTCCCAGAGCTAACCCACTTTTTATATCCTCTTTGCTTCGTCCATCACTGGTTTTCATTAACCATATTTTAGCATTGAAGTCTCTTTGTTTTCAGAAAAACCGACGTCTTTATCTTCCATTTCAATTGCAATAGTAGCGGGGTTTCTTGTAGGAGTGATAGAAGAGTTGCGAAGGTTTCACTAATATTTTAACAAGCATGCTTTCAGAGTACAAAAATGTGAAATGCGTATGGACAATTCACTCTCCGTAGTTAATCTGCAACATTTATTAAGGCCAATTTTAAATATGATGTTAATTGTTGTTTTAAGGGGCTTAACATCTTGGTTATCGGTCCCTACTTTTAAGGAATAGTGGTGTGAACCACAAGAGCAGTTGTGGAACGTTTCTGAATCTAAGAATTAAGCCACTCGCAGAAAGATTCTTTAAGTGAAGTGAAATACAGCCAAGTATGAGCCGTATTCATCATTTGGGGAAACTAGTGAAAAACAGGCAAGAAGTATTAAGAAAACATATTGTTGCATGCCACCCCCCTAGTGGCACCTTTGTTAACTGGATTACGGTGGGTAGGAAGCACAACACCAATTACTGCTTAAAGAAATAATTAACTTTATTGCGGCCAGAAAATTACACTACTCATCAGCGAACACAAGCAATTGGAACCTTACTCCAGTTTCCTCAAGTCTATTCCTTGAGCGCTCTTGGCCCCTTTCACTTGTCAACAGACCACAGAAGTTAATCCGTCCTAATGAGTCCGGTGGCCTTGACAGAAGCTACCTGCTCCTCTTCCTCAGGTACAACAAATACAGTTACTTACGAGCACTTGCTGTACGCTGTTCACAAGCTGGGAGAAACAATGTCACTGGATTTCGTAACCACCATATCTCCGACACTCAGTGAAAGCACACTCACTCAAAACACAGTTCCTCTGTAGGAGTCTCACTTCCCCGCTCCACTAGGGGTTTCGCAAGTCGCCACACTTCTGTCGCTCACGATAAACGCCCGCACTAGCTCGTAAAACACAACAACGACAACTGCAGGACAGGTCGCACTTATATAGCCGGCCGGTGACTCAATAAATGCTTCTAGATCCATCCAGGGTTCACGGCTTCTCGAGGTTTCCATCGCTGGTCCAGTCACGAATATTCTGGACTACCCCTTTGTCCTAGTAGCCCTGTTGCATAAGGCACACGCAATACAGGAGGCAGGCCACAGCCCAGCCCTGGGGCAGTTGTGACTCATGCGGCGAGTGATGACACAAACTCACAGCCGTAACAATATGTTAAGTGTATTTGAGTTACATGTAATGCATAGTCAACAGTATACAAGTAGGGCGCCGAACCGCGATCCTAGTGGCGTAAAGTGGAACTACCAGCTTGGCGCTCTAAGTCTCGGCTCTATTTCCAGGCCTTGAGTATAACGTAGGCCACGGTTCAAACATTATTATTTGTTTGAGTTAGCTCCTTATCCCCTTTCTATCTTTGATGAAACACGAATGCGGAAAACAAAGAAATCTGTGTTCTACAATTTATTTTCACTAGTTGCTGATCCACCAGCTCATGCAGGAAGTGCCATTGTAATTGTTGGGGGGCCTTCTACATCGAGTGGTTTGGGAATCCAAGGAAGAAATTTCAACAATATGTTGACAACGTTAAGCAATACTAAAACCCTACCAGTACATTTATCGTTTCCGATGGTTACCCTGATGATGCATCAGTAAAGAGTACAAAATCAGCTGAGCGTCTTCGCAGTAAAAGCAAGCACTCTTCTTCTAACGTAGTGTTCACTGAAACGATGACTGCAACCGTGCCGAAAGAATATTTTTTATCCAACGACAGCAACAAAGAACGGTTTATCTCCATGCTGCGTAAGAAATTAGTACAGCAGGGGTTTGAATTGAGGCAAGCTCTTGAGGATGCTGACACTCTCATCATCAATACCGCCATTCAAGCGGCAGAGAACTTTGCGGCGGTCATAATAATCGGAGAGGACACCGATCTATTGATCCTATTAACCGCTAAAGCACCACATTCAAACATTTACGTCATGAAACCTGGGAAGGGGACCTCTCAGAACACGTTTTACTCACCGAGGTACTTCAACTTCTCGTCTTCTGTCAAACAGAACCTTCTGTTCCTACATGTAATCAGTGGGTGTGATACAACCTCTGCATTCTATCGCCAAGGGAAGTTGAAGTTTGTCAAACTCCTTGAAAACAACACGGCTTTACAGGAGGCTGTCAAGGTTTTCCACAATGCAGATGCTGATCCTGAGGACCTCATTTCAGCAAATCAACTATTCCTGGCGGCCCTTTATTCACCTAAGGCCAATGAGACCTCCTTGGACAAAATCCGCCACGAGATATTCTCGAAATCCCCCTTAAAGCCGACATTCAATCTGGCCTCCCTACCACCAACAAACGCAGCCGCCGCCCAACATATTATGCGTGTCTACCACCAAATCCAGGGCTGGTATGATAGATCAAAGGACCCTCTCAGCTGGGGTTGGAAGAGCATGGACCATAGCCTGCTCCCCATCATGAACACCAAGGATCGAGCTCCAGCTGAAATCCTCAACACAGTGTCCTGCGGATGTAAGAAGGGTTGTGCAGGGAGTTGCAGCTGCCGGAAGGTTGGTATGAAATGTTCAACAATTTGCCTCAACTGCCACGGCCAGTCCTGCTTGATTTCAGCACCATTCGAGGATAAGGGTGAGTCCCACATGTCGATCGCCGCAGAAGCAGAAATAGGTGAGGACAGTCCCTTTGAAGATGACCTCGATGAACAGGGGCTCGACATACCATCCCAGTTTGAGAGCTTTGTAGATGAAGGGCCATCGACATCTAAGAAAATGCGAGCATGATTGCTGCCTTATTTTCTGCTGCATGACTATTGATTTCTATAACATGTTTCTATTCATATTTTATCAATGTATGTCAATTTTGGATGTTCCTATTACTTTATTAATTAATAGTCTATTAATAATGGATACTAATTAAAGAATGTCAATATACAACTTTGTTCTAATTAAAATGTTTTTCATTCGAACTACTCCGAATCACTACTCAGAGTGTGTACATTTTCATAACTAGTTTTCTGCTTTGCGTATATCTTAGAAATTAGAATTGAAATGTTCTCAGCAGTGATGCGAGTTGGTAGATTGATTTTTCGTACTTACATCATTATGTCGTAACGTGATGCCTTTTTTTCGGAAAGAGTCGCTATTTTTGGAATTGAATTAAATATTACTGTAGTAGTGATTAAATTAGTTAACTAGTCATTTGAAATTAAAAGGACTTATCAAAATTGTCTATATAACGTGAAATTTTATTCTCTACAACTTTTATTCTATGGGTCTTTTAACAGGAGAATCATTATGTGGTCTTGGAAAGTCGCAAAATGTAAGTTTGCACCTAAATGAGAAGTTTTCCCAGTTTTGAACCTTTGATTTCGGCTATACTACTGAATCAAATTTGAAGTTTTTGATGTTCATTTGGTGCAGAATTTAACCCTCTTTAATATTAAACTGATAAATATTTTTCGTCCGACGTACCGTTGTCGAGCTACTAGCAAAAACATGAAAAAAGAGGAAATATTTCAAGGTTATTTGGGTCCCAAAAATAATGCACACCTCTTGGGATGGTGCACACTCGGATTACACGCATTTAGGACCAAACGAAGGTATTAAAACGATTTACAGCTTTCTGGAAATTAATTCCTCGAAAAATGCTAATTTGACTGGGCTATAAGGTATATGATATCATTAATATAGCCTACCGAGGTTGCAATGTCATGGTCATCTGTCTGAGTGTTTGGAGCGTAGTTGAACGTCGATTTGAATAAGGTACTAAGCAGATGGTTTAGATAATTGCATGCAAATATGTGGCGGGGTGTACCTGTAAGGCCCCGAGGAATCTACGTTAATAAGGAAATGGTAAGTGGTCGTATATATATTTAGGCTACAGGGGACACTGTCATATGTCTCTCGTTTGTCGCCAACTGAAAAAGGAAATGTAAGAAAAAGTGAATTATGCATGCCTAGTGCGATATGTAAAGCCAACCAGTGCTTACAATTGTAACTACGATAATAATAATATGCTCCAAGATTAGCGCTCCACTCAGCTTTGAACCGGAGACCGTAGACATACGAGGCTGGCTGCCCACACATTTCATTCGCATATTGTCGCTTGTTTAACGCAGCTTGTAGGAAAATATTCCAACCACCATGTGTTTAGACCTTCTACCTCGGTGAGTAGAACGTGTTCTGAGAGGTTCCCTTTCCAGGTTTCATGAAGTAAATGTTTGAATGTGGTGCCCGCCGCAAAGTTCTCTGCCGCTTGAAAGGCGGTATTGATGATGAGGGTGTCAGCATCCTCAAGAGCTTGCCTCACTTCAAACCCCTGCTGTACTAATTTCTCACGCAGTATGGAGATAAACCGTTCTTTGTTGCTGTCGTTGGATAAAAAATATTCTTTCGGCACGGTTGCAGTCATCGTTTCAGTGAACACTACGTTAGAAGAAGAGTGCTTGCTTTTACTGCGAAGACGCTCAGCTGATTTTGTACTCTTTACTGATGCATCATCAGGGTAACCATCGGAAACGATAAATGTACTGGTAGGGTTGTAGTATTGCTTAACGTTGTCAACATACATGTATTAGGAGAGAATTGTTGAAATTTCTTCCTTGGATTCCCAAACCACTCGATGTAGAAGGAACCCCCATCAATTACAATGGCACTACCTGCAAGAGCTGGTGGATGAGCAACTGGTGAAAATAAATTGTAGAACACAGATTTCTTTGTTTTCCGCATTCCTGTTTCATCAACGATAGAAAGGGGATAAGGAGCTAACTCAAGCAATAATAATGTTTGAACTGTTCCTTAGTGTTATGCGTCGGAAAAGTGTATCTGGATTTACTAGTATATCTTCGCCACGAATCCTGACTTTCGTGTTGAAAGCTTTAAGAGGAACCACTCTGTTTTTCGTTGAAACTTGACATTACTGAAGTCGTTGCCAATAATCTTAGCAATACATTGAATCCCTATCCGTATGCGTTCAAATATCAGTCGTCCGATAGCGATGAAACTTGGGTGAGATGTTGTGTACACTACAGGGAAGGCTTCTGGCTTAGTAAATTCATTTTACAATAGGTAGCGCACGAGTAGATTCAACAAATGAGCGATGACACGCGAAGCGTTTCAACAAAATCCCGTATACGTTTATATTCCATTCATAGATTGAGATGAAACTTTGATGAGTTGTTGTGTACACTTACCTGAAGATTTCTAACTTAGTAAATCCATTTCACAGGAGGTTGCGCACGAGTAGATTCAACAAATGAGCGACGACGTGCGAAGCGTTTCAACATGGTCCCGTATGCGTTCAAATACCATTCGTCCGATCGCGATGAAACTTGGGTGAGATGTTGTGTACACTCCATGGGGAGGCTTCTGGATTAGTAAATCCATTTTACCATAGGTAGCGCACGAGTAGATTCAACAAATGAGCGACGACGCACGAACGTTTAAAGTAAGTCCCGTATGCGTTCATATGCCATTCATCCGATTGCAATGAAACTATGGTGAGATATTGTGTACACTTACGTGAGGATCTCTAACTTAGTAAATCCATTTCACAGGAGGTTGCGCACGAGTACATTCGACAAATGAGCGACGACGCGCGAAGCGTTTCAATAAGGTCCCGTATACGTTCAAATACCATTCGTCCGATTACGATGAAACTTGGGTGACATGTTGAGTACACCCTACGGAAGGTTTCTGGCTTAATACATCCATTTTGCAGTAGGTAGCGCACGAGTAGATTCACAAATGAGTGACGGCACATGAATCATTTCAACAAAGTACCGTATGCGTCCATGTACCATTTATCCGATTGCGATAAAACTTTGGTGAATTGTTGTGTACACTCCAGGAAAGGTTTCTGGCTTAGTAAATCCAGTTTTTAATAAGTAGCGCATGAGTAGATTCAACAAATGAGTGATGGCATGCGAATCGTTTAAAGAAAATCCCGTATGCGTTCATATGTCATTCATCCGATTCCGATGAAACATTGATGAGTTGTTGTGTACACGCCAGGGAAGGTGTTCAACTTGGTAAATCCATTTTATAATATTGGTAGCGCACGAGTAGATGTAACAAATGAGTGACGACACGCGAAGCGTTCCAAAAAAAATCCCGTATGCGTTCATATACTATTCATCGATTGCGATGAAACTTTGATGAGTTGTTGTGTACACTTACGTGAAGCTTTCTAAGTTAGCAAATCCATTTCACAGTTAATAGAGCACGAGTAGATTCAACAAATGAGCGACTACGCACGAATCATTTAAACAAAATCCCGTATGCGTTATATGCCATTTATCCAATTACGATGAAATTTTGGAGAGTTGTTGTGCACGCCCTCAAGAATGTTTCTATATTAGTTAATTCATTTCACGATAGTTTAGAGGCAGTTAACAGAAATTGAAAAAAATATTGTGTATCCAAAAGCACTTCAAGAAACAAAGTTACAACACTTTCTTTGATTGGCAGGACAACGTCTGCCGGGTCAGCTAGTATATATATATATATATATATATCCGATAAATATCTTCGTAATAGACCTGTAACTCAAAAGATTTGTGGGTTTCTGTACCCTAAAGTGGATTCGATTTAGAATTAATGATGATGATGATGATGATGATGATGATTATTATTATTATATTCCATCTAGTAAATGTCTTTATAATAGAACTGGGACTCGAAAGGTTAGTGGATCACTGTACCCTTATGTAAATTTTAAGATAGGCCCAAACAAACACAGATTTAACCTCGATACGAAAAACAGCTGACCACGCAAGTCTCGGCCAGCTCAAGGGCTCAAGTCCCGCTAGACAGGGGGAGAAGGGAGAATGAAACGGCCTGGACTCCCAAGAACAAATACTACAAATACTGTCCATTTTCTTCCAGGCTGTCGTGACGGTCTCTGATCAAACTTAACATTTTTGATTTTATTCCAGCACTCGGTGCGGTCCTCAAGATTTTCAATGTTGACCTGTTTTAGATCCCTCTGAACCTCTGTCAGCCACTCCGTGCCACACTTACTCCGTGTTATAACGTTGAGCAATTTCTTGGCCGGTCTGAAATTTTCCATCCTGTAAATGTGTGTATAAAACTGTACTCGGCGTTTTCTGATTACTTCCGTTATCGTCTGGATCTTTTGTTAAAGTTCGCTTTGATGTCTCTTCATCCAAATACCGTTATTATTAACTGCCCCGTAAATCTTTCTGAGAAGTTTTCTTTCCTGTTTTTCTATATCCTTAATTTTGGAATGACCGTCGATCACCATTGGTTCGGCTGCGTAAGTTGCTTCCGGAAGAATCACCGTTGTATAGTGCCTTAATTTTGCGTCTAGCGAGATGCACTTCTTGTTGTAGTGAGCCCACGTTAGCTTGTAGGCCTTCTGTAGTTTGGTGATTCTTTGTTCATTGGCAAATCGGTTTAGTCCCGAGGACTGTATGATCTCACCAAGGTATTTAAAATGGGGGACTTGTGTTATTTTACCGTATTGTGTGATTAAAGATGAGTTATTTTCTGTCTGTCTTTCCATATAGTGTTTTTTTTTTCATAAGAAATTTGTAGTCCGGTTCTTTGCGCAATTTCATGTAATTTTTCCACTGCGTATATGGCTTCATGTCTGGTGTTATATATATTAGGGGAAGAAATGCATTCACGCACATAGTGTCGGGCACCTGATTAGCAGACTACCGACTAAAACTCCCCCCGTTACTTCTGAACACTAGCCTGGATCCGTTTATTACATTATTTCAGGCTAGAGTAATTTTATATTTGCCCCTAATGAATTATCTTCAGTGGCGATCCAGATCCGTCTTCTTTGTTCGGAGGATATTTTCAACAAAGCTTGCTACCAGTTTCCAATTTTCTTCAGTTTGTAGCATCACTGCAACGATATTGTACGGGGATATCTCTACATCAATGTGATCTTGAAGAGACTGCCTATTTTGGACCAACCGTCCACAAGAGAAGACGGTGTGATTAGCATTATCTAATTCATTGATACAGTAGATGCAATCTGATGAATCCACCTACCCCATCTTCTTAAGATAGGAACAGAAGTATCCAAGGCCAGTCAAGAACTGAGTGAGATAGTAACCAACCTCACCATGTTTCCTCTCTGTCCAAGCCTGCACCTGAGGGATCATTCTCTTAGTCAACTGGCTTTGATCTCCTTGCTCCCATTTGATCTGCCAATTATGAAAGGTTTGTACTCTTGCCGATCGTCTTGCATTTTGTAAACCCACATCAGATTTCCTCAATTAAATGTTCTTGCGTTCTTTTGCAAGAAAGAAAATCGGAATAATCCCGGCAATAACGAGAACTGCTTCCTCTGAGACCGTGCAATATGCAGATGCCACGCGCAAAGCACCCCGCATCTGCACTTGTGCAAGTGACTTCCTATTGATTTCCTTATCCAGGGCATACGCCTATATTTTCGCTCCATACAGCAGAACTGAATGGATGGCTGCCATCAGTAGTCTCCTCTTACTAGATTTTGGCCCACCAACATTGGCCATGAGCCGACTGAGGGACATTACTCCTCTGGCCGCCTTATCTGCAGTCCGTCTTATTTGTTCTCCAAAATTCATTTTACTGTCGATCATGAAGCCCAGGTATTTTGCTGCTGGCCGCGTCTCTACTTGAATGTACCTGTTTTGGGAGTATTGTCTGAATTCTCTTCTTTGTTAGGATTACAATTTCTGTCTCACTAAGTGCTAAAGACAGACCATGTTAATCCATCTATTTATTGTGCGCATTACCATATTGAGTCGCAACTGTGCCTGCTCGGCACTTCTTCCTGCTACAAGAGCAGCAATATCATCTGCATATCCTACTAGAATAGTTTCATCAGGCGTTTCAAGTCTCAACAAGCTGTCGTATGTAACATTCCAGAGATCAGGTCCTAGAATCGAACCCTGAGCAGCCCCAACCACTACTTGTACTCTACGGATCCCTTCTGTAATATCGTAAAGCAGAGTACGATCCTTCAAGTAAGAGTCTAAGATCCGAAGGAGATACCTTGGAACATGAAATGAAAATTCCAGAGCATCCATGATATCTATCCATTTATCGGAAATAATAATGATGATAATAGTAATAATAATAATAATAATAATAATCATTATTATTATTAATAAATTGGATTTATTGGTTTAAAATCCAAACTCTCTCGCAGGTATGGGTAACATTTGCACACATGCTATGCTCTGAACAGGTAGGTTGAAGTCCTTACTTCAAAGCATGTTAGTGTATATATATTTTTTGTGGTCTTTGTAAATACATTTGTGTCATGTCATTTGTGTCATGTCATTTGTTACAGGGTCGGAGAAACATCGTTGTTATTCACACCCACCGTTCTTTCAAAAATAATTGTTCGTGTACGATATGTGAACAGAAAATATTTTCAACATTGTACTAATGCCAATTTACATTCAGTATAGCGTTTATGTGATTTCTTTCATTTTGTCTTGTGACAAGATAGTATTATGTTAGGATATCGCAAGAATCTCGATTATGTTATACTTGGATAGTAGTTATACGCCCATAAAACTTTGACAGTGGTATTGTGTTCTGGACCCGAAATATTGTCTCGAGTCCAGAGTTCAATTCCTAGATGATCGTGTTTCTCAAGTGTTATTTGTTTGTTGTAAAATGTTGGTGCAACACATCTCAATTCTATTGAAGTTACATGACTGTGAATTTACGTTTTGGCAGTCAACAAGTAAATGTTGTCAAGCTGTCTGTAGGAGAGGTGAATCACTATTGCCTTGTTAAGAATTTAAGTAAATTGGTAGGCGGACATGTGTCTAAGCACAAGGGTGTAAAACATATTTGCAATCGTTGTCGAGAATATTTTAAAACCTCTGCTCTTTTGGAACGACATAGGGTAGACTGTGTATGTCAGGAAGCGGTGAGACTAATATTGCCACAAGGGAAGGATGCTGTGTTGAAATTTAAGAATGTCCGTAAGCGTGACTCAGTGCCTTTTGTGGTCTATGCAGATTTTGAGGCTCTCACCATACCCATGGCGGGAAGTGTACCAGATCCCGACAACAGCTCAACCACACACACATACAAAAGCATGAACCCTTTGCTATGGGATTTAACGTGGTGTGTGCCTATGACTCCACAAAATCTTATTTTAAATCTTATGGGGAACAAGTGTGCTCGAAATGGTTTTTAAATGAATTTGTTGAGTTGGCAGATTATGTACGCAAGTTACTGGACCACCCAGTACCCTTGAGCCTAACTCCAGAACAGCAGGAACAGTATGAGCATGCAACCACATGCCATATTTGTGAAAAGCCGCTGGTCAGTGCTGAAGACACGGTTCGTGACTTACGGGTGACTTTCTTGGAGCTGCCCATAGGAAGTGTAATGTCAATTACCCAGCTCCAAGATTTATCAGTGTGCTTTTCCACAATCTGACAAATTACGATATTCAGTTTTTGATTCGTGAATTGGGTCATTTCGGCAAGGGGACGTTTTTATTATCCCTCAAAACCATGACCGTTTTACATCCTTGACATGGTGGTTGGGCAAATTTTGCTTTCGATTTCTGGATTCCTTTAAGTTTATGGTATCATCCCCAGACAGTCTAGTTAATGACTTGGATGAAAAGGAATTAAAATACACCAGAATGCATTTTCCAAATCCTGAGCATTTTAAATTATGCATTCGGAAATGTATTTTCCCGTATGATTTCTCTAACAGCTGGGACGTGTTAAACCAAAAAACTCGGCTGCCACCAAATAAATTTTACTCTAAGCATACACGTTGTACTGTTTCCGATGAAGGCTATGCACATGTATGTCAAGTTTGGCGAGTGTTCAACATAAACACGCTAGGTGAATATGCTATGCATTACCTAAAACTCGATGTATTGCTGCAGACAGATGTGTTTGAAATATTCCGTTAGTTGTGTCAGCACATCTATGGACTTGACCCGGCTCACTATTTTACGAGTGCTGGGCTATCGTTTTATGCAGCTTTGAAATACACTGAAGTGGGATTGGATTTACTCACGGATGTAGACATGGTTTTATTCTTTGAGAAAGGCATTCGCGGCGGATTTGTGTCGCTTAACCAGCGGCATGCCGAAGCGAACAATCCATACATGCCCTCTTATTCACAAGACAAACCTGAATCGTACTTAATGTACTACGAAGTGATAATTTGTATGGCTATGCCATGAGCAAGCCTTTACCCAATTAGGTAATTTGATATATACACGGCCAGCCAAGAAACATGCCGTGGATATGTTTCAGTGGTCGATGCCGAATATCCCTCATCCTTGTATGACCAACATGATGATTTTTCATTCTGCCTAGAACGAAAGGTTTCCCCTGAGAGTAAAGTGAAAATTGAAAAACTCATGGGCACACTTTACAGCAAAAATCGGTATGTGCTACATATCCAAATGTTGGTGCAATGCCTAGCCCAAGGCCAAGTGTTAAGGAGAATTCACAGGGGTATTTTCTTTGCCCAAGAAGCATGGCTCAAGCCATACATGCGATTAAACACTCAGCACCGACAAATGACAACACAGCAGTTTGAAATCAATTTTTAAAAATTGATGAACAACTGCATTTATGGCAAGTCAATGGAAAATGTCCGCAAATACCGCGACATTAAATTAGTGAATGTCTGGGAAGGGCGGTGGGGTGCCCGGCGGTATATTGCCAAGCCAAATTTCAAATCGATCAAAATTATTGATGAGAATTTGGCCACCATTGAAATGAGTAAGACCATTGAGACCATGAATAAGCCCATCTACTTGGGCCAAGTCATTTTAGACTTTTCCAAATCGGTCATGTATAGATTCCATTACGAGTTTGCCAAACAGCATTTCGGGGACGTATCTCTTTTGAATATGGATACGGACTCGTTTATCTATCACATTCGCCACTGCAACCCCTATGTCGTGATGAGGCAACATAGTGACTGGTTCGACACCTCTTCCTATAGCGCTGACAACGTCTTTCAGCTACCCATAAAAAACAAGAAGATCATGGGTGTTTTAAAAGATGAATGCGGTGATTCCATCATGATGGGAATTCGTTGGTTGGCTTCCAAAACGTATGCGTATCGCACACTGGACTGTAAAGAAGCCAAAAGAGCAAAAGTCGTAGGTAGGGCAGTCGTAAAACCGCTACGTGTAGACGACTCCCTAGAGGTTTTGCGAACTGGCAAAGCTACACAAACAGTGCAGGATACAATCCAGCAATCATAATTTGTATCTTGTGGAACACACCCTCGCCTCGTTGGGTAACAAACGTGTGTGGACGGACCACGAGGAGGAGGTGTGATTGTTCTGTTTTATGGTTTAGAGACATAGCTTTTTGTAAATAGTAGTAGTAGATTTAGTATTTTGTAAATACTATTTGTAAATAATAGAAACCACTTAGGCCCTTTGCTCTTTAAAGCTCTATACAACCTTATTTTTGATTTTTAATTTCACTAGGTTGGAAATTCAAAAATGGTAAATGGTGAATAGTTTGACTTCAAGGCTGTACAAAGGTGTTATATTGTTTTTTTTAGTAACTTAAATGACTAATATTAATCATTTCTTGGGGTAAATTTATAACTAAAAGTTATTTTGGACGAGTGTGCGTGTGAAGGATGTTCTCTGGAATAAACAGAGTGGTTGTGTTTGTTCCCAAAGACAGGCATGTATGTGTGAATGTATGCCTACAGAGAAAGAGAGAGAAAGGAAGCATATGTGTAGGTAGCATTTATCGTGTGACCAGAACTAACACGGTTCGTTTAAACACACGCCACTGGTACCATCTCTCTCTCTACTACCACTCTTTGAAATTTAAAGAAAAACAAGTAGTTCCATGAAGAACTATACAGCCTATTTTCATATATCCTACTTATATTAATTGCCTTTATCAACGTACAAAATTTCAGTTTGATTGCTGTAATTGATTCGTAGATATTGAGAATCGACTAAATATTGCGGATGGTCACCATGTTGGATTTTTATATCTGTAGGTCTTAGAGTTGTGTACTGTTACATGAAGATTATTGTGTACGTGTAGTATTCAAACTTAAATCGCATGATTAGGACACAAGAAGTAAAAACGAGATTTTAAAATTTCGCGCAGCTGCCATCTTGTGGTTATGGAAACAAATTATTAACATTTGTATAAGGATTTACTGTACCAAGTGTCACTGCACTCGGATGGTTAAATTGCGAGAAACGACCATGTGAATATTTATACTTCGCGTCGCCGCCATGTGGGATTTGTGATCACCAGGATATTGAAAGTCCTATAGGTGAACTTATGTTCATAGCCTCTATGAACGTTAAAAAATTCAGTTTGATTGCTGTAATAGATTCGTAGATATTGAGATCCATCTAAATACTCCGGATGGTCGCCACGTTGGATTGTTATATGCATGTACCGCTAAAGGAAAATTATTGCGTAGGTTCATTATTCAAACTTTCACTTCGATCGCATGATTACGTCACAATAAATAAAAACTTAATTTTAAAATTCACAAAGCCGCCATCTTGAGGTTATGTAAACAATTGAACTAAATTAGATACCAGTGCATTACAATGTGTATAAACATTTCCTGTACCAAGTTTCATTGCGTTTGGATCATTAAATCGCGAGAAAGGTCTATTTAAAAATTTCAACTTCGCTTGGCCGCCATATTCGTTTTGTAGTTAACCGGTTTTTGAAAGTCTTATAGATGAACTTCCAGTAGTGTCCATTATCTCCGTGCAAACTTTCAGTGTGATACCGCAAATAGTTTCAGAGATATAGAATGCCGGTGAAATATTTTGCACAGCCTCCATCTTGAGGTTATGTAAACATTGAACGAAGTTAGATGTCGGTGCATTACAATATGTATAAACATATACTGTACGCGGTTTTATTGCGTTTGGTTGGTTAAATTGTGAGAAATGTCTATTTAAAAGTCGCAACTTCTCTTGGCCGCCATGTTGGTTTTGTAGTTACCAGGTTTTCAAAAGTCACATAGGTGAACTTCCAGTAGTTCCCTTTATCACCGTAAGATATTCCAGGGTGATATCTGTTATTGTTTTGGAGATATTGAATGCTGGTGAAATATTTCTCACAGTCGCCATGTTGGATTGGTGAGACGTAGAAATATTTGAAGGACACGATCGGGGTGGTCCGGAATAGTGCAATGAACTTACTGAGTTTCATTGAAATCGCTCGAGCGGTTTAGTCGTTGTTAGGGGGGACACACACCATCACACACACCATCGCAGACACACGCACACACAGACAGACACACGGACAAAAGGTGATCTCATAAGCCTATTTTTTCATAAATGAAAATAGGCTAAAACAACTTTTTCAACATGTATGTCGTTTGGCCCTTTGTATACATTTTTGTGAAAAATAAATATTACATTCAAAAGGGGGCGCCACCACGAGTCCTTTGACACCCCGTATACACCTCTAGCCTGATTGGTTTGCAAAATATAACAAAAAGTCTAAAATCATGGCTTTTACCCCAAAATCGGTTTCCCTCATTCTCAACACATGCATATTCGTAAAGGGGACCACACAACAAGAAAAATGACACATCAAACTTTGTTCTAACCATATTGGTTTGTCATAATATCAGCAAAACTATAAAAAAATCACGTTTTCCACCCAAAATTCGTTTCCAATAATCAACATATTCAAAAAATAACCTCACCATCAGATAGCGCGGAAAAATACTCTCAAAACGAATCTTCACTTGACCCTACACCTACATGCCTTCCCAAGATATCACTCTCTTCGTTCCCGAGCCAACGCTCGTCGTCACAGAGCATCGCGATGATCGGCTCCAAGTGAAGTAGAACTGTCACAGCTACACTACTGCTACTACCCTACTTTATGTCCTAGAGACCTAAAACTTATTTTAGGGGTAGAGGGGGGTAAAGACCTTTCATTTACATGGAACACACTTTTTTTTGTAAAATTCCTAGGTTGAGAAGAAAATGTAATTTTAAAAATTAAACTTTTTGGAAAAAATGAAAAAAACATACAGTTTTGTTCTAATGATAAAGGGTATAGAGACATTTCGTTTAAGTCATTGCACAACGTTCTATCATAATTAGTTTTGGTAATATCGCCTACTTTCATAAACAAAAATTTGCCCCTCCCCCCCCCCCCCCCACCAAGAAAAACACAAATTAAAACAAAGTTTTGTTCTAACAATAAAGGACATTGAGACGATTGATTTACGTCAAATACACTTGCTTGTAATATTCCAAATTTTGGGAAATATAACCCAATTTCAAAATTGAGCTTTTTTGGAAAAAAAATGTAAATAAATCCCTTTTATTCTAACCATAAAGGGTATAGACACCTTTCTTTTAAGCCATTGCACAATGCTCTACCATAAATAGCTTTAATAAAATCGCCTACTTTCAAAAACAAAAAAATCATTTTTTTTTTTAAATTTAACGAGTGGTCCCCGAGTCCTACAACATGTCAGATGTTCAAATCCGACCATGGGTTTGCGAGATATTGATAAGCACCCACTACTCCTCTACTAGTAGACTTATCGGTCGATATTTAGAAACATCATCACTGTTTTCTTTTCCAGGTTCAATGATTGTAGGTACAATGATGACACTTTTCCATACTCTCGAGAAGCATCTCGTTTCATGACATCCATTGAAGAGCACTGATAGGTATGATGGTATTTGTTCGAATATGTATTTTAGTATATCACCTATTATTCCGTCTTCACCAGGTGCTTTATAGTGACCTAGGTTCCATATTGCAGCACCTACCTCTTCTTGTGTAAATGGGATGTCGTCAACAGTATTCTGAAGCTGTTCCGATTTCTTTCTTGTTTCTTGGTGATGTATGCTGTCTTCAGCTACATCATCACAGGGAGTAAAATGAGCCATCGACCATATTAGATGTGTATGTACCGTCGGGCTTTCTTAAGGTTGAGATTGTACAGTTGTTTCTAATTTTCCCTTAAGCGAATTTGTACACTGCATTCCACGGGTTTGCCGTTGAGGTGATATTACAGTATGTTTTCCATGATTTCATTTTCTCTTGTTTTATCGCTAATTGATACTCTCTCTTAACTGTCTTGTATGTTTGTTTCCTTTGTTATGGCAAGGGTTCGTTATCTATAGTCCTCTGATACATTCTTCGTAATGCGTTCAAACTATTCCTCGTTATGGTAAGCTTTAGTCTCCACCAAAGAGCTGGCCTGTGTTGGAACATCTTCTTAGTTGCTTGACGAATATTGAAAGATTTAGAACAAGATGCAGTTACCATGAATTGACATTTGAGCACGGCAATTTTAAAGTCCGTTTCTCCCATTAGAGCGTTGCATAGTCGCTGGTCCATTTCTTTTATGGAATTGATTTGACTACCATACTGACCCCTTGCTGCTGTAAAAAGGTTGTCCGCTAGTTTTTGCAAGTCATTTTCCTTTATGATGTATCTCATTCCTTGGTTACTAAGTTAAAACAAAGAAGGAAACTACAATAAATTGATCAAGAGGCATTTTATGAAATGCATAATTGCATTGATGAATAATTTATGATAGAGAGCAATTATGTAGGAATTGTCTCAAGCACCACGGATAAATATTGAATAGGCATTCGAAAATAATAATGGAATGTTAACGAAGTTCATGATGATTGTATCGACGATATATGAAAGATATGATATTTATTATATTCGAAGGAAGGATGTGCAATGAGTTGTGAATTTTCAATTGTAATAATGTAGAATAAAGTGCTACACTTACGAAAAGTGTAATGGAGGTTAGATCAGTCATTGTAGGAATGATATTTGAAGGCCTTTCAAGGAAAGAATTAACATTTGGAGTGACCTTCAATGTGTTGGAAATGCCCTGAACTATAACATTGTTTTATTATTTTGTCGACAGGCTTTGGTGATGATGAGACAGCTATCAAACAGCGAGAAGACACCATGATAATACAGCAAAGCAGACACAATGATAATACAGCAAAGGGGACACCATGATAATACAGCAAAGCAGACACAATGATAATACAGTAAGGGGACACCATGATAATACAGCAAAGCAGACACCATGATAATACAGCAAAGCAGACACCATGATAATACAGCAAAGGGGACACCATGATAATACAGCAAAGCAGACACCATGATAATACAGCAAAGGGGACACCATGATAATACAGCAAAGCAGACACAATGATAATACAGTAAAGCAGACACCATGATAATACATCGAAGGGGACTCCATGATAATGCGGCAGAGGAGACACCATGATAATACAGCAAAGGGGACACCATGATAATACAGAAAATCAGACACCATGATAATACAGCAAAGCTGACACCATGATAATACAGCAAAGGAGACACCATGATAATACAGCAAAAGAGACACCATGATAATAAAGCAAAGGAGACACCATGATAATACAGCAAAGCAGACACCATGATAATGCGGCAAAGGAGACACCATGATAATACAGCAAAGGAGACACCATGATAATAAAGCAAAGGAGACACCATGATAATACAGTTAAGGAGACACCATGATAATACACCAAAGGGGACTCCATGATAATACAGCAAAGGAGACACCATGATAATACAGCAAAGGGGACACCATGATAATACAGCAAAGGAGACACCATGATAATACAGCAAAGCAGACACCATGATAATACAGCAAAGCAGACACCATGATAATACAGCAAAGGAGACACCATGATAATACAGCAAAGGGGACACCATGATAATACAGCAAAGGAGACACCATGATAATACAGCAAATCAGACACCATGATAATACAGCAAAGCTGACACCATGATAATAAAGCAAAGGAGACACCATGATAATACAGTTAAGGAGACACCATGATAATACACCAAAGGGGACTCCATGATAATACAGAAAAGGAGACACCATGATAATACAGCAAAGGGGACACCATGATAATACAGCAAAGGAGACAGCATGATAATAACAGCAAAGGACAGCAAAGGAGACACCATGATAATACAGCAAAGGGGACACCATGATAATACAGCAAAGGAGACAGCATGATAACACAGCAAATGAGACACTATGATAATACAGCAAAGGGGACACCATGATAATACAGCAAAGGAGACACCATGATAATACAGCAAATCAGACACCATGATAATACAGCAAAACTGACACCATGATAATAAAGCAAAGGAGACACCATGATAATACAGTTAAGGAGACACCATGATAATACACCAAAGGGGACTCCATGATAATACAGCAAATCAGACACCATGATAATACAGCAAAGCTGACACCATGATAATAAAGCAAAGGAGACACCATGATAATACTGCAAAGGGGACACCATGATAATGCAGTTAAGGAGACACCATGATAATTCACCAAAGGGGACTCCATGATAATACACCAAAGGGGACAACATGATAATACAGCAAAGGAGACACCATGTTAATACAGCAAAGGAGACACTATGATAATACAGCAAAGGGGACACCATGATAATATAGTAAGGAGACAGCATGATAATAACAGCAAGGGACAGCAAAGGAGACACCATGATAATACAGCAAAGGGGACACCATGATAATACAGCAAAGGAGACAGCATGATAACACAGCAAAGGAGACACTATGATAATACAGCAAAGGGGACGCCATGATAATACATCAAAAGAGACACCATGATAATACAGCAAATCAGACACCATGATAATACAGCAAAGCTGACACCATGATAATAAAGCAAAGGAGACTCCATGATAATACAGCAAAGGAGACACCATGATAATACAGCAAAGCTGACACCATGATAATACAGCAAAGGAAACACCATGATAATACAGCAAAGCAGACACCATGATAATGCGGCAAAGGAGACACCATGATAATAAAGCAAAGGAGACACCATGATAATACAGCAAAGCAGACACCATGATAATGCGGCAAAGGAGACACCATGATAATACAGCAAAGGAGACACCATGATAATAAAGCAAAGGAGACACCATGATAATACAGCAAAGGAGACAGCATGATAACACAGCAAAGGAGACACTATGATAATACAGCAAAGGGGACACCATGATAATACAGCAAAGGAGACACCATGATAATACAGCAAATCAGACACCATGATAATACAGCAAAGCTGACACCATGATAATAAAGCAAAGGAGACACCATGATAATACAGTTAAGGAGAGACCATGATAATACACCAAAGGGGACTCCATGATAATACAGCAAATCAGACACCATGATAATACAGCAAAGCTGACACCATGATAATAAAGCAAAGGAGACACCATGATAATACAGCAAAGGAGACAGCATGATAATACAGCAAAGCAGACACAATGATAATACAGCAAAGGGGACACCATGATAATACAGCAAAGCAGACACCATGATAATACAGTAAGGGGACACAATGATAATACAGCAAAGCAGACACCATGATAATACAGCAAAGCAGACACCATGATAATACAGCAAAGGGGACACCATGATAATACAGCAAAGCAGACACCATGATAATACAGCAAAGGGGACACCATGATAATACAGCAAAGCAGACACCATGATAATACAGTAAAGCAGACACCATGATAATACATCGAAGGGGACTCCATGATAATGCGGCAGAGGAGACACCATGATAATACAGCAAAGGGGACACCATGATAATACAGAAAATCAGACACCATGATAATACAGCAAAGCTGACACCATGATAATACAGCAAAGGAGACACCATGATAATACTGCAAAGGAGACACCATGATAATAAAGCACAGGAGACACCATGATAATACAGCAAAGCAGACACCATGATAATGCGGCAAAGGAGACACCATGATAATACAGCAAAGGAGACACCATGATAATAAAGCAAAGGAGACACCATGATAATACAGTTAAGGAGACACCATGATAATACACCAAAGGGGACTCCATGATAATACAGCAAAGGAGACACCATGATAATACAGCAAATGGGACACCATGATAATACAGCAAAGGAGACACCATGATAATACAGCAAAGCAGACACCATGATAATACAGCAAAGCAGACACCATGATAATACAGCAAAGGAGACACCATGATAATACAGCAAAGGGGACACCATGATAATACAGCAAAGGAGACACCATGATAATACAGCAAATCAGACACCATGATAATACAGCAAAGCTGACACCATGATAATAAAGCAAAGGAGACACCATGATAATACAGTTAAGGAGACACCACGATAATACACCAAAGGGGACTCCATGATAATACAGCAAAGGAGACACCATGATAATACAGCAAAGGGGACACCATGATAATACAGCAAAGGAGACAGCATGATAATAACAGCAAAGGACAGCAAAGGAGACACCATGATAATACAGCAAAGGGGACACCATGATAATACAGCAAAGGAGACAGCATGATAACACAGCAAAGGAGACACTATGATAATACAGCAAAGGGGACACCATGATAATACAGCAAAGGAGACACCATGATAATACAGCAAATCAGACACCATGATAATACAGCAAAGCTGACACCATGATAATAAAGCAAAGGAGACACCATGATAATACAGTTAAGGAGACACCATGATAATACACCAAAGGGGACTCCATGATAATACAGCAAATCAGACACCATGATAATACAGCAAAGCTGACACCATGATAATAAAGCAAAGGAGACACCATGATAATACAGCAAAGGGGACACCATGATAATACAGTTAAGGAGACACCATGATAATACACCAAAGGGGACTCCATGATAATACACCAAAGGGGACAACATGATAATACAGCAAAGGAGACACCATGTTAATACAGCAAAGGAGACACTATGATAATACAGCAAAGGGGACACCATGATAATATAGTAAGGAGACAGCATGATAATAACAGCAAGGGACAGCAAAGGAGACACCATGATAATACAGCAAAGGGGACACCATGATAATACAGCAAAGGAAACAGCATGATAACACAGCAAAGGAGACACTATGATAATACAGCAATGGGGACACCATGATAATACAGCAAAAGAGACACCATGATAATGCAGCAAATCAGACACCATGATAATACAGCAAAGCTGACACCATGATAATAAAGCAAAGGGGACTCCATGATAATACAGCAAAGGAGACACCATGATAATACAGCAAAGCTGACACCATGATAATACAGCAAAGGAAACACCATGATAATACAGCAAAGCAGACACCATGATAATGCGGCAAAGGAGACACCATGATAATAAAGCAAAGGAGACACCATGATAATACAGCAAAGCAGACACCATGATAATGCGGCAAAGGAGACACCATGATAATACAGCAAAGGAGACACCATGATAATAAAGCAAAGGAGACACCATGATAATACAGCAAAGGAGACAGCATGATAACACAGCAAAGGAGACACTATGATAATACAGCAAAGGGGACACCATGATAATACAGCAAAGGAGACACCATGATAATACAGCAAATCAGACACCATGATAATACAGCAAAGCTGACACCATGATAATAAAGCAAAGGAGACACCATGATAATACAGTTAAGGAGACACCATGATAATACACCAAAGGGGACTCCATGATAATACAGCAAATCAGACACCATGATAATACAGCAAAGCTGACACCATGATAATAAAGCAAAGGAGACACCATGATAATACAGCAAAGGAGACAGCATGATAATACAGCAAAGCAGACACAATGATAATACAGCAAAGGGGACACCATGATAATACAGCAAAGCAGACACCATGATAATACAGTAAGGGGACACCATGATAATACAGCAAAGCAGACACCATGATAATACAGCAAAGCAGACACCATGATAATACAGCAAAGGGGACACCATGATAATACAGCAAAGCAGACACCATGATAATACAGCAAAGGGGACACCATGATAATACAGCAAAGCAGACACCATGATAATACAGTAAAGCAGACACCATGATAATAAATCGAAGGGGACTCCATGATAATGCGGCAGAGGAGACACCATGATAATACAGCAAAGGGGACACCATGATAATACAGAAAATCAGACACCATGATAATACAGCAAAGCTGACACCATGATAATACAGCAAAGGAGACACCATGATAATACAGCAAAGGAGACACCATGATAATAAAGCAAAGGAGACACCATTATAATACAGCAAAGCAGACACCATGATAATGCGGCAAAGGAGACACCATGATAATACAGCAAAGGAGACATCATGATAATAAAGCAAAGGAGACACCGTGATAATACAGTTAAGGAGACACCATGATAATACACCAAAGGGGACTCCATGATAATACAGCAAAGGAGACACCATGATAATACAGCAAAGGGGACACAATGATAATACAGCAAAGGAGACACCATGATAATACAGCAAAGCAGACACCATGATAATACAGCAAAGCTGACACCATGATAATACAGCAAAGGAGACACCATGATAATACAGCAAAGGGGACACCATGATAATACAGCAAAGGAGACACCATGATAATACAGCAAATCAGACACCATGATAATACAGCAAAGCTGACACCATGATAATAAAGCAAAGGAGACACCATGATAATACAGTTAAGGAGACACCATGATAATACACCAAAGGGGACTCCATGATAATACAGCAAAGGAGACACCATGATAATACAGCAAAGGAGACAGCATGATAATAACAGCAAAGGACAGCAAAGGAGACACCATGATAATACAGCAAAGGGGACACCATGATAATACAGCAAAGGAGACAGCATGATAACACAGCAAAGGAGACACTATGATAATACAGCAAAGGGGACACCATGATAATACAGCAAAGGAGACACCATGATAATACAGCAAATCAGACACCATGATAATACAGCAAAGCTGACACCATGATAATAAAGCAAAGGAGACACCATGATAATACAGTTAAGGAGACACCATGATAATACACCAAAGGGGACTCCATGATAATACAGCAAATCAGACACCATGATAATACAGCAAAGCTGACACCATGATAATAAAGCAAAGGAGACACCATGATAATACAGCAAAGGGGACACCATGATAATACAGTTAAGGAGACACCATGATAATACACCAAAGGGGACTCCATGATAATACACCAAAGGGGACAACATGATAATACAGCAAAGGAGACACCATGTTAATACAGCAAAGGAGACACTATGATAATACAGCAAAGGGGACACCATGATAATATAGTAAGGAGACAGCATGATAATAACAGCAAGGGACAGCAAAGGAGACACCATGATAATACAGCAAAGGGGACACCATGATAATACAGCAAAGGAGACAGCATGATAACACAGCAAAGGAGACACTATGATAATACAGCAAAGGGGACACCATGATAATACAGCAAAAGAGTCACCATGATAATACAGCAAATCAGACACCATGATAATACAGCAAAGCTGACACCATGATAATAAAGCAAAGGGGACTCCATGATAATACAGCAAAGGAGACACCATGATAATACAGCAAAGCTGACACCATGATAATAAAGCAAAGGAGACACCATGATAATACAGTTAAGGGGACACCATGATAATACACCAAAGGGGACTCCATGATAATACACCAAAGGGGACAACATGATAATACAGCAAAGGAGACACCATGTTAATACAGCAAAGGAGACACTATGATAATACAGCAAAGGGGACACCATGATAATATAGTAAGGAGACAGCATGATAATAACAGCAAGGGACAGCAAAGGAGACACCATGATAATACAGCAAAGGGGACACCATGATAATACAGCAAAGGAGACAGCATGATAACACAGCAAAGGAGACACTATGATAATACAGCAAAGGGGACACCATGATAATACAGCAAAAGAGACACCATGATAATACAGCAAATCAGACACCATGATAATACAGCAAAGCTGACACCATGATAATAAAGCAAAGGGGACTCCATGATAATACAGCAAAGGAGACACCATGATAATACAGCAAAGCTGACACCATGATAATACAGCAAAGGAAACACCATGATAATACAGCAAAGCAGACACCATGATAATGCGGCAAAGGAGACACCATGATAATAAAGCAAAGGAGACACCATGATAATACAGCAAAGCAGACACCATGATAATGCGGCAAAGGAGACACCATGATAATACAGCAAAGGAGACACCATGATAATAAAGCAAAGGAGACACCATGATAATACAGCAAAGGAGACAGCATGATAACACAGCAAAAGAGACACTATGATAATACAGCAAAGGGGACACCATGATAATACAGCAAAGGAGACACCATGATAATACAGCAAATCAGACACCATGATAATACAGCAAAGCTGACACCATGATAATAAAGCAAAGGAGACACCATGATAATACAGTTAAGGAGACACCATGATAATACACCAAAGGGGACTCCATGATAATACAGCAAATCAGACACCATGATAATACAGCAAAGCTGACACCATGATAATAAAGCAAAGGAGACACCATGATAATACAGTAAAGGAGACAGCATGATAATACAGCAAAGCAGACACAATGATAATACAGCAAAGGGGACACCATGATAATACAGCAAAGCAGACACCATGATAATACAGTAAGGGGACACCATGATAATACAGCAAAGCAGACACCATGATAATACAGCAAAGCAGACACCATGATAATACAGCAAAGGGGACACCATGATAATACAGCAAAGCAGACACCATGATAATACAGCAAAGGGGACACCATGATAATACAGCAAAGGAGACAGCATGATAAGAACAGCAAAGGACAGCAAAGGAGACACCATGATAATACAGCAAAGGGGACACCATGATAATACAGCAAAGGAGACAGCATGATAACACAGCAAAGGAGACACTATGATAATACAGCAAAGGGGACACCATGATAATACAGCAAAGGAGACACCATGATAATACAGCAAATCAGACACCATGATAATACAGCAAAGCTGACACCATGATAATAAAGCAAAGGAGACACCATGATAATACAGTTAAGGAGACACCATGATAATACACCAAAGGGGACTCCATGATAATACAGCAAAGGAGACACCATGATAATACAGCAAAGGGGACACCATGATAATACAGCAAAGCAGACACTATGATAATACATCGAAGGGGACTCCATGATAATGCGGCAGAGGAGACACCATGATAATACAGCAAATGGGACACCATGATAATACAGAAAATCAGACACCATGATAATACTGCAAAGCTGACACCATGATAATACAGCAAAGGAGACACCATGATAATACAGCAAAGGAGACACCATGATAATAAAGCAAAGGAGACACCATGATAATACAGCAAAGCAGACACCATGATAATGCGGCAAAGGAGACACCATGATAATACAGCAAAGGAGACACCATGATAATAAAGCAAAGGAGACACCATGATAATACAGCAAAGGAGACACAATGATAATACAGCAAAGGAGACACCATGATAATACAGCAAAGCAGACACCATGATAATACAGCAAAGCAGACACCATGATAATACAGCAAAGGAGACACCATGATAATACAGCAAAGGGGACACCATGATAATACAGCAAAGGAGACACCATGATAATACAGCAAATCAGACACCATGATAATACAGCAAAGCTGACACCATGATAATAAAGCAAAGGAGACACCATGATAATACAGTTAAGGAGACACCATGATAATACACCAAAGGGGACTCCATGATAATACAGCAAAGGAGACACCATGATAATACAGCAAAGGGGACACCATGATAATACAGCAAAGGAGACAGCATGATAAGAACAGCAAAGGACAGCAAAGGAGACACCATGATAATACAGCAAAGGGGACACCATGATAATACAGCAAAGGAGACAGCATGATAACACAGCAAAGGAGACACTATGATAATACAGCAAAGGGGACACCATGATAATACAGCAAAGGAGACACCATGATAATACAGCAAATCAGACACCATGATAATACAGCAAAGCTGACACCATGATAATAAAGCAAAGGAGACACCATGATAATACAGTTAAGGAGACACCATGATAATACACCAAAGGGGACTCCATGATAATACAGCAAATCAGACACCATGATAATACAGCAAAGCTGACACCATGATAATAAAGCAAAGGAGACACCATGATAATACAGCAAAGGGGACACCATGATAATACAGTTAAGGAGACACCATGATAATACACCAAAGGGGACTCCATGATAATACACCAAAGGGGACAACATGATAATACAGCAAAGGAGACACCATGTTAATACAGCAAAGGAGACACTATGATAATACAGCAAAGGGGACACCATGATAATATAGTAAGGAGACAGCATGATAATAACAGCAAGGGACAGCAAAGGAGACACCATGATAATACAGCAAAGGGGACACCATGATAATACAGCAAAGGAGACAGCATGATAACACAGCAAAGGAGACACTATGATAATACAGCAAAGGGGACACCATGATAATACAGCAAAAGAGACACCATGATAATACAGCAAATCAGACACCATGATAATACAGCAAAGCTGACACCGTGATAATAAAGCAAAGGGGACTCCATGATAATACAGCAAAGGAGACACCATGATAATTCAGCAAAGCTGACACCATGATAATAAAGCAAAGGAGACACCATGATAATACAGTTAAGGAGACACCATGATAATACACCAAAGGGGACTCCATGATAATACAGCAAATCAGACACCATGATAATACAGCAAAGCTGACACCATGATAATTAAGCAAAGGAGACACCATGATAATACAGCAAAGGGGACACCATGATAATGCAGTTAAGGAGACACCATGATAATACACCAAAGGGGACTCCATGATAATACACCAAAGGGGACAACATGATAATACAGCAAAGGAGACACCATGTTAATACAGCAAAGGAGACACTATGATAATACAGCAAAGGGGACACCATGATAATATAGTAAGGAGACAGCATGATAATAACAGCAAGGGACAGCAAAGGAGACACCATGATAATACAGCAAATGGGACACCATGATAATACAGCAAAGGAGACAGCATGATAACACAGCAAAGGAGACACTATGATAATACAGCAAAGGGGACACCATGATAATACAGCAAAAGAGACACCATGATAATACAGCAAATCAGACACCATGATAATACAGCAAAGCTGACACCATGATAATAAAGCAAAGGGGACTCCATGATAATACAGCAAAGGAGACACCATGATAATACAGCAAAGCTGACACCATGATAATACAGCAAAGGAAACACCATGATAATACAGCAAAGCAGACACCATGATAATGCGGCAAAGGAGACACCATGATAATAAAGCAAAGGAGACACCATGATAATACAGCAAAGCAGACACCATGATAATGCGGCAAAGGAGACACACTGATAATACAGCAAAGGAGACACCATGATAATAAAGCAAAGGAGACACCATGATAATACAGCAAAGGAGACAGCATGATAACACAGCAAAAGGGACACTATGATAATTCAGCAAAGGGGACACCATGATAATACAGCAAAGGAGACACCATGATAATACAGCAAATCAGACACCATGATAATACAGCAAAGCTGACACCATGATAATAAAGCAAAGGAGACACCATGATAATACAGTTAAGGAGACACCATGATAATACACCAAAGGGGACTCCATGATAATACAGCAAATCAGACACCATGATAATACAGCAAAGCTGACACCATGATAATAAAGCAAAGGAGACACCATGATAATACAGCAAAGGAGACAGCATGATAATACAGCAAAGCAGACACAATGATAATACAGCAAAGGGGACACCATGATAATACAGCAAAGCAGACACCATGATAATACAGTAAGGGGACACCATGATAATACAGCAAAGCAGACACCATGATAATACAGCAAAGCAGACACCATGATAATACAGCAAAGGGGACACCATGATAATACAGCAAAGCAGACACCATGATAATACAGCAAAGGGGACACCATGATAATACAGCAAAGCAGACACCATGATAATACAGTAAAGCAGACACCATGATAATACATCGAAGGGGACTCCATGATAATGCGGCAGATGAGACACCATGATAATACAGCAAAGGGGACACCATGATAATACAGAAAATCAGACACCATGATAATACAGCAAAGCTGACACCATGATAATACAGCAAAGGAGACACCATGATAATACAGCAAAGGAGACACCATGATAATAAAGCAAAGGAGACACCATGATAATACAGCAAAGCAGACACCATGATAATGCGGCAAAGGAGACACCATGATAATACAGCAAAGGAGACACCATGATAATAAAGCAAAGGAGACACCATGATAATACAGTTAAGGAGACACCATGATAATACACCAAAGGGGACTCCATGATAATACAGCAAAGGAGACACCATGATAATACAGCAAAGGGGACACAATGATAATACAGCAAAGGAGACACCATGATAATACAGCAAAGCAGACACCATGATAATACAGCAAAGCAGACACCATGATAATACAGCAAAGGAGACACCATGATAATACAGCAAAGGGGACACCATGATAATACAGCAAAGGAGACACCATGATAATACAGCAAATCAAACACCATGATAATACAGCAAAGCTGACACCATGATAATAAAGCAAAGGAGACACCATGATAATACAGTTAAGGAGACACCATGATAATACACCAAAGGGGACTCCATGATAATACAGCAAAGGAGACACCATGATAATACAGCAAAGGGGACACCATGATAATACAGCAAAGGAGACAGCATGATAATAACAGCAAAGGACAGCAAACAAGACACCATGATAATACAGCAAAGGGGACACCATGATAATACAGCAAAGGAGACAGCATGATAACACAGCAAAGGAGACACTATGATAATACAGCAAAGGGGACACCATGATAATACAGCAAAGGAGACACCATGATAATACAGCAAATCAGACACCATGATAATACAGCAAAGCTGACACCATGATAATAAAGCAAAGGAGACACCATGATAATACAGTTAAGGAGACACCATGATAATACACCAAAGGGGACTCCATGATAATACAGCAAATCAGACACCATGATAATACAGCAAAGCTGACACCATGATAATAAAGCAAAGGAGACACCATGATAATACAGCAAAGGGGACACCATGATAATACAGTTAAGGAGACACCATGATAATACACCAAAGGGGACTCCATGATAATACACCAAAGGGGACAACATGATAATACAGCAGAGGAGACACCATGTTAATACAGCAAAGGAGACACTATGATAATACAGCAAAGGGGACACCATGATAATATAGTAAGGAGACAGCATGATAATAACAGCAAGGGACAGCAAAGGAGACACCATGATAATACAGCAAAGGGGACACCATGATAATACAGCAAAGGAGACAGCATGATAACACAGCAAAGGAGACACTATGATAATACAGCAAAGGGGACACCATGATAATACAGCAAAAGAGACACCATGATAATACAGCAAATCAGACACCATGATAATACAGCAAAGCTGACACCATGATAATAAAGCAAAGGGGACTCCATGATAATACAGCAAAGGAGACACCATGATAATACAGCAAAGCTGACACCATGATAATACAGCAAAGGAAACACCATGATAATACAGCAAAGCAGACACCATGATAATGCGGCAAAGGAGACACCATGATAATACAGCAAAGGGGACACCAAGATAATACAGCAAAGGAGACACCATAATAATACAGCAAATCAGACACCATGTTAATTCAGCCAAGCAGACACCATGATAATACAGCAAAGGAGACACCATGATAATACAGCAAAGGCGACACCATGATAATACAGCAAAGGAGACACCATGATAATAGAGAAAAGTTGACACCATGATAAAACAGCAAAGGAGACACCATGATAATACAGTAAAAGAGACACCATGATAACACAGCAAAGCAGACACAATGATATTACAGCAAAGGGGACACCATGATAATGCAGCAAAGGAGACAACATGATAATACAGCAAAGGAGACACCATGATAATAGAGAAAAGTGGACACCATGATAAAACAGCAAAGGAGACACCATGATAATACAGTAAAGGAGACACCATGATAACACAGCAAAGCAGACACAATGATATTACGGCAAAGGGGACACCATGATAATGCAGCAAAGGGGACACCATGATAATACATCAAATGAGACACCATGATAATACAGCAAAGGGGACACCATGATAATGCAGCAAAGGAGACACCATGATTAATACAGCAAAGGAGACACCATGATAATACATTAAAGGAGACACCATGATAATACAGCAAAGGGGACACCATGATAATACAGCAAAGGAGACACCATGATAATACAGCAAGGGATACACCATAATAATACAGAAAAGAGACACCATGATAATACAGCAAAGTAGACACCATGATAATACCGCGAAGGTGACACCATGAAAATACAGCAAAGGGGACATCATGATAATACAGCAAGGGAGACACCATGATAATACAGCAAAGGGGACACCATGATAATACAGCAAAGGAGACACCGTGATAATAAATAAAAGTAGACACCATGATAATACATTAAAGGAGACACCATGATAATACAGCAAAGGGGACACCATAATAATACAGCAAAGGGGACACCATAATAATACAGCAAAGGGGACACCATGATAATACAGCAAAGGAGGCACCATGATAATACAGAAAAGCAGACAACATGATAATACAACAAAGGGGACACCATGATAATACAGCAAAGGAGAAACCATGATAATACAGCAAAGGAGACACCATGATAATGCAGCAAAGGGGGCACCATGATAACAGAGCTAAGGAGACACCATGATAACACAGCAAAGCAGACACAATTATATTACAGCAAAGGCGACACCATGATAATACAGCAAAGGAGACACCATGATAATACAGCAAAGGAGACACCATGATAATACAGCAAAGGGGACACCATGATAATGCAGCAAAGGAGACACCATGATAATACAGCAAAGGAGACACCATGATAATACATTAAAGGAGACACCATGATAATACAGCAAATGGGACACAATGATAATACAGCAAAGGAGACACCATGATAATACAGCAAAGGGGACACCATGATAATACAGAAAATCAGACACCATGATAATACAGCAAAGCTGACACCATGATAATACAGCAAAGGAGACACCATGATAATACAGCAAAGGAGACACCATGATAATAAAGCCAAGCAGACACCATGATAATGCGGCAAAGGAGACACCATGATAATACAGCAAAGGAGACACCATGATAATAAAGCAAAGGAGACACCCTGATAATACAGTTAAGGAGACACCATGATAATACACCAAAGGGGACTCCATGATAATACAGCAAATCAGACACCATGATAATACAGCAAAGCTGACACCATGATAATAAAGCAAAGGAGACACCATGATAATACAGCAAAGCAGACACCATGATAATGCGGCAAAGGAGACACCATGATAATACAGAAAAGGAGACACCATGATAATAAAGCAAAGGAGACACCATGATAATACAGCAAAGGGGACACAATGATAATACAGCAAAGGAGACACCATGATAATGCTTCAAAGGAGACACCATGATAATACAGCAAAGGAGACACCATGATAATACAGCAAAGGGGACACTATGATAATGCGGCAAAAGAGACACCATGATAATACAGCAAAGGAGACACCATGATAATAAAGCAAAGGAGACACCATGATAATACAGCAAAGGAGACAGCATGATAACACAGCAAAAGAGACACTATGATAATACAGCAAAGGGGACACCATGATAATACAGCAAAGGAGACACCATGATAATACAGCAAATCAGACACCATGATAATACAGCAATGCTGACACCATGATAATAAAGCAAAGGAGACACCATGATAATACAGTTAAGGAGACACCATGATAATACACCAAAGGGGACTCCATGATAATACAGCAAATCAGACACCATGATAATACAGCAAAGCTGACACCATGATAATAAAGCAAAGGAGACACCATGATAATACAGCAAAGGAGACAGCATGATAATACAGCAAAGCAGACACAATGATAATACAGCAAAGGGGACACCATGATAATACAGCAAAGCAGACACCATGATAATACAGTAAGGGGACACCATGATAATACAGCAAAGCAGACACCATGATAATACAGCAAAGCAGACACCATGATAATACAGCAAAGGGGACACCATGATAATACAGCAAAGCAGACACCATGATAATACAGCAAAGGGGACACCATGATAATACAGCAAAGCAGACACCATGATAATACAGTAAAGCAGACACCATGATAATACATCGAAGGGGACTCCATGATAATGCGGCAGAGGAGACACCATGATAATACAGCAAAGGGGACACCATGATAATACAGAAAATCAGACACCATGATAATACAGCAAAGCTGACACCATGATAATACAGCAAAGGAGACACCATGATAATACAGCAAAGGAGACACCATGATAATAAAGCAAAGGAGACACCATGATAATACAGCAAAGCAGACACCATGATAATGCGGCAAAGGAGACACCATGATAACACAGCAAAGGAGACACCATGATAATAAAGCAAAGGAGACACCATGATAATACAGTAAAGGAGACACCATGATAATACACCAAAGGGGACTCCATGATAATACAGCAAAGGAGACACCATGATAATACAGCAAAGGGGACACAATGATAATACAGCAAAGGAGACACCATGATAATACAGCAAAGCAGACACCATGATAATACAGCAAAGCAGACACCATGATAATACAGCAAAGGAGACACCATGATAATACAGCAAAGGGGACACCATGATAATACAGCAAAGGAGACACCATGATAATACAGCAAATCAGACACCATGATAATACAGCAAAGCTGACAGCATGATAATAAAGCAAAGGAGACACCATGATAATACAGTTAAGGAGACACCATGATAATACACCAAAGGGGACTCCATGATAATACAGCAAAGGAGACACCATGATAATACAGCAAAGGGGACACCATGATAATACAGCAAAGGAGACAGCATGATAATAACAGCAAAGGACAGCAAAGGAGACACCATGATAATACAGCAAAGGGGACACCATGATAATACAGCAAAGGAGACAGCATGATAACACAGCAAAGGAGACACTATGATAATACAGCAAAGGGGACACCATGATAATACAGCAAAGGAGACACCATGATAATACAGCAAATCAGACACCATGATAATACAGCAAAGCTGACACCATGATAATAAAGCAAAGGAGACACCATGATAATACAGTTAAGGAGACACCATGATAATACACCAAAGGGGACTCCATGATAATACAGCAAATCAGACACCATGATAATACAGCAAAGCTGACACCATGGTAATAAAGCAAAGGAGACACCATGATAATACAGCAAAGGGGACACCATGATAATACAGTTAAGGAGACACCATGATAATACACCAAAGGGGACTCCATGATAATACACCAAAGGGGACAACATGATAATACAGCAAAGGAGACACCATGTTAATACAGCAAAGGAGACACTATGATAATACAGCAAAGGGGACACCATGATAATATAGTAAGGAGACAGCATGATAGTAACAGCAAGGGACAGCAAAGGAGACACCATGATAATACAGCAAAGGGGACACCATGATAATACAGCAAAGGAGACAGCATGATAACACAGCAAAGGAGACACTATGATAATACAGCAAAGGGGACACCATGATAATACAGCAAAAGAGACACCATGATAATACAGCAAATCAGACACCATGATAATACAGCAAAGCTGACACCATGAAAATAAAGCAAAGGGGACTCCATGATAATACAGCAAAGGAGACACCATGATAATACAGCAAAGCTGACACCATGATAATACAGCAAAGGAAACACCATGATAATACAGCAAAGCAGACACCATGATAATGCGGCAAAGGAGACACCATGATAATACAGCAAAGGGGACACCATGATAATACAGCAAAGGAGACACCATAATAATACAGCAAATCAGACACCATGTTAATTCAGCCAAGCAGACACCATGATAATACAGCAAAGGAGACACCATGATAATACAGCAAAGGCGACACCATGATAATACAGCAAAGGAGACACCATGATAATAGAGAAAAGTTGACACCATGATAAAACAGCAAAGGAGACACCATGATAATACAGTAAAAGAGACACCATGATAACACAGCAAAGCAGACACAATGATATTACAGCAAAGGGGACACCATGATAATGCAGCAAAGGAGACAACATGATAATACAGCAAAGGAGACACCATGATAATAGAGAAAAGTGGACACCATGATAAAACAGCAAAGGAGACACCATGATAATACAGTAAAGGAGACACCATGATAACACAGCAAAGCAGACACAATGATATTACGGCAAAGGGGACACCATGATAATGCAGCAAAGGGGACACCATGATAATACCTCAAATGAGACACCATGATAATACAGCAAAGGGGACACCATGATAATGCAGCAAAGGAGACACCATGATTAATACAGCAAAGGAGACACCATGATAATACATTAAAGGAGACACCATGATAATACAGCAAAGGGGACACCATGATAATACAGCAAAGGAGACACCATGATAATACAGCAAGGGATACACCATAATAATACAGAAAAGAGACACCATGATAATACAGCAAAGTAGACACCATGATAATACCGCGAAGGTGACACCATGAAAATACAGCAAAGGGGACATCATGATAATACAGCAAGGGAGACACCATGATAATACAGCAAAGGGGACACCATGATAATACAGCAAAGGAGACACCGTGATAATAAATAAAAGTAGACACCATGATAATACATTAAAGGAGACACCATGATAATACAGCAAAGGGGACACCATAATAATACAGCAAAGGGGACACCAAAATAATACAGCAAAGGGGACACCATGATAATACAGCAAAGGAGGCACCATGATAATACAGAAAAGCAGACAACATGATAATACAACAAAGGGGACACCATGATAATACAGCAAAGGAGAAACCATGATAATACAGCAAAGGAGACACCATGATAATGCAGCAAAGGGGGCACCATGATAATAGAGCTAAGGAGACACCATGATAACACAGCAAAGCAGACACAATGATATTACAGCAAAGGGGACACCATGATAATACAGCAAAGGAGACACCATGATAATACAGCAAAGGAGACACCATGATAATACAGCAAAGGGGACACCATGATAATGCAGCAAAGGAGACACCATGATAATACAGCAAAGGAGACACCATGATAATACATTAAAGGAGACACCATGATAATACAGCAAAGGGGACACAATGATAATACAGCAAAGGAGACACCATGATAATACAGAAAAGGGGACACCATAATAATATAGCAAAGGGTACACCATGCTAATACAGCAAAGGAGACACCATGATAATACAGCAAGGGAGACACCATAATAATACAGAAAAGGAGACACCATGATAATACAGCAAAGTAGACACCATGATAATACCGCGAAGGTGACACCATGAAAATACAGCAAAGGGGACATCATGATAATACAGCAAAGGAGACACCATGATAATACAGCAAAGGGGACACGATGATAATACAGCAGAGGAGACACCGTGATAATAAATAAAAGTAGACACCATGATAATACATTAAAGGAGACACCATGATAATACAGCAAAGGGGACACCATGATAATACAGCAAAGGGGACACCATGATAATACAGCAAAGGAGGCACCATGATAATACAGAAAAGCAGACAACATGATAATACAACAAAGGGGACACCATGATAATACAGCAAAAGGGACACCATGGTAATACAGCAAAGGGGACATCATGATAATACAGCAAAGGGGACACCATGATAATACAGCAAAGGAGACGCCATGATAATACAGCAAAGGGGACACCATGATAATACAGCAAAAGGGACACCATGATAATACAGCAAAGGGGACACCATGATAATACAGCAAAGGAGACACCATGATAATACAGCAAAAGGGACACCATGATAATATAGGAAAGGAGACACCATGATAATACAACAAAGAGCACATCATGATAATACAGCAAAGGGGACACCATGATAATACAGCAAAGGAGACACCATGATAATACAGCAAAAGGGACACCATGATAATATAGCAAAGGGGACACCATGCCAATACAGCAAAGGAGACACCATGATAATACAGCAAGGGAGACACCATAAAAATACAGAAAGGGAGACAACATGATAATACAGCAAAGGAGACACCACGATAATACAGCAAAGGGGACACCATTATAATACAGCAAATGAGACACCACGATAATACAACAAAGGGGACACCATGATAATACAGCAAAGGGGACACCATGATAATACAGCAAAGGGGACACCACGATAATACAGCAAAGGGGACACCATGATAATACAGCAAAGGAGACACCGTGATAATAAATAAAAGCAGACACCATGATAATACAGCAAAGGGGACACCATGATAATACAACAAAGGGGACACCATGATAATACAGCAAAGGAGACACCATGATAATACAGCTAAGGGGACACCATGATAATACAGCAAAACAGACACCATGATAATACAGCAAGTGGGACACCATGATAATACAGCAAAAGAGACACCGTGATAATAAATAAAAGCAGACACCATGATAATACAGCGATGGGGACACCATGATAATACAGCAAAGGGGCCACCATGATAATATAGCAAAGGAGACACCACGATAATACAGCAAAGGGGACAGCATGATAATACAGCAAAGGAGACACCGTGATAATACAGCAAAGGAGGCACCATGATAATACAGCAAAGGGGACACAATGATAATACAGCAAAGGAGACACCGTGATAATAAATAAAAGATGACACCATGATAATACAGCAAAGGGGACACCATGATAATACAGCAAAAGACACACCATGATAATACAGCAAAGGAGGCACCATGATAATACAGCAAAGGGGATACCATGATAATACAGCAAAGGAGACACCGTGATAATAAATAAAAGCTGACACCATGATAATACAGCAAAGGGGACACCATGATAATACAGCAAAGGAGACACCATGATAATACAGCAAAGGGGACACCATGATAATACAGCAAAAGACACACCATGATAATACAGCAAAGGTGGCACCATGATAATACAGCAAAGGGGCCACCATGATAATACAGCAAAGGAGACACCACGATAATACAGCAAAGGGGACACCATGATAATACATAAAGGAGACACAGTGATAATACAGCAAAGGGGACAGCATGATAATACAGCAAAGGAGACACCGTGATAATACAGCAAAGGAGACACCATGATAATACAGCAAAGGGGACACCATGATAATACAGCAAAGGAGACACCGTGATGATAACTAAAGGCTGACACCATGATAATACAGCAAAGGGGACACCATGATAATACAGCAAAGGCACACCATGATAATACAGCAAAGGAGGCACCATGATAATACAGCAAAGGGGCCACCATGATAATACAGCAAAGGAGACACCACGATAATACAGCAAAGGGGACACCATGATAATACAGCAAAGGACACACCATGATAATACAGCAAAGGAGGCACCATGATAATACAGCAAAGGGGACACGATGATAATAGAGCAAAGGGGACACCATGATAATACAGCAAAGGGGACACCATGATAATACAGCAAAACAGACACCATGATAATACTGCAAAACAGACACCATGGTAATACAGCAAAGGAGACACCATGATAATACAGCTAAGCAAACACCATGATAATACAGCAAAGCAGACACCATGATAATACAGCAAAGCAGACACCATGATAATACAGTTAAGCAGACACCATGATAATACAGCAAAGGGGACACCATGATAATACAGCAAAGCAGACACCATGATAATACAGTAAAGGAGACAACATGACAATACAGCAAAGCAGACACCATGATAATACAACAAAGGGGACACCATGATAATACAGCAAAGGAGACACCATGATAATAAAGCAAAGGACACACCATGATAATACAATCAAAGGAGACAACATGATGATACAGCAAAGGAGACACCATGAAAATACAGCAAAGGATACACCATGATAATACAGCAAAGGATACAGCAAAGGAGACACCGTGATAATACAGCAAAGGGGACACCATGATAATTCAGCAAAGGAGGCTCCATGATAATACAGCAATTGAGACACCACGATAATACAGCAAAGGGGACACTATGATAATACAGTAAGGGAGACACCATGATAATACAGCAAAGGGGACACCATAATAATACGGCAAAGGGGACAACATGTTAATACCGCAAAGCAGACAACATGATAATACTGCAAAGGGGCCACCATGATAATACAGCAAAGCAGACACCGTGATAATACTGTAAAGGGGACACCAAGAATTTACAGCAAAGGAGACACCATGATCATACTGCAAAGCAGACACCATGATAATACTGCGAAGGGTACACCATGATAATACAGCAAAGGGGACACCATGATAATACAGCAAAGCAGACACCGTAATAATACTGTAAAGGGGACACCATGAATTTACAGCAAAGGAGACACCATGATCATACTGCAAAGCAGACACCATGATAATACTGCGAAGGGGACACCATGATAATACAGCAAAGGAGACACCATGGTAATACAGCTAAGGGGACACCATGATAATACAGCAAAGCGGTCACCATGATAATACAGCGAAGGGGACACCATGAAAATGCAGCAAAGGGGACACCATGATAATGCAGCAATGCAGATACCATGATAATACTGCAAAGCTGACACCATGATAATAAAGCAAAGGAGACACCATGATAATAGAGCAAAGGGGACACAATGATAATACAGCAAAGGGGACACCATGATAATACAGCAATGGAGGCACCATGCTAATACAGCAAAGGGGCCACCAAGATAATACAGCTAAGCAGAGACCATGATAAAAATGCAAAGGGGACACCATGATAATACAGCAAAGCAGACACAATGATAATACAAAAAAGGGGACACCATGATAATACAGCGAAGGGGACACCATGATAATAGAGCAAAGGAGACACCACGATAATACAGCAAAGGGGACACCATGATAATACAGCAAAGGAGACACCATGATAATACAGCAAAGGGGCCCCATGATAATACAGCAAAGTAGAGACCATGATAATACTGCTAAGGGGACACCATGATAATACAGCAAAGCAGACACCATGATAATACAGCAACGGGGACACCATGATAATACAGCAAAGCAGACACCATGATAATACAGCAAAGCAGACACCATGATAATACAGCAAAGGGGACACCACGATAATACAGCAAAGGAGACACCATGATAATACAGCAAGGGGGTCACCATGATAATACAGCAAAGGGGACACCACGATAATACAGCAAAGAGGACACCATGATAATACAGCAAAGTAGACACCATGAGAATACAGCAAGGCAAACACCATGAGAATACAGCAAAGGAGACACCATGATAATACAACAAAGGGGACACCATGAGATTACAGCAAAGCAGACACCATGAGAATACAGTAAAGGAAACACCATGATCATAAAACAAAGGAGACACCATGATAATACAGCAAAGGGGACACCATGATAATACAGCAAAGGAGACACCATGATAATACAGCAATGGAGACACCATGATAATATATCAAAGGGGACACCATGATAACACAGCAAAGCAGACACCATGATAATACAGCCAAGGAGACACCATGATAATACAGCAAAGGGGACACCATGATAATGCAGAAAAGGAGACACCATGATAACACAGCAAAACAGACACAATGATATTACAGCAAAGAGGACACCATGATAATGCAGCAATTGGGACACCATGATAATACAGCAAAGGAGACACCATGACAATACAGCAAAGGAGACACCATGATAACACAGCAAAGCAGACACCATGTTAAAACAGCAAAGGGGACACCATGATAATACAGCAAAGGATACACCATGATAATAAAGCTAAGGGGACACCATGATAATACAGCAAAGCAGACACCATGATAATACAGCAAAGGGGTCACCATGATAATACAGCAAAGGGGACACCATGATAATACAGCAAAGGGGACACCATGATAATACAGCAAAGGAGACACCACGATAATACAGCGAAGGGGACACCATGATAATACAGCAAAGGGGACACCATGATAATACAGCAAAGGAGACACCATGATAATACTGCAAAGCTGACACCATGATAATACAGCAAAGGGGACACCATGATAATACAGCAAAGGGGACACCATGATAATACAGCAAAGGAGACACCACGATAATACAGCGAAGGGGACACCATGATAATACTGCAAAGGAGACACCATGATAATACAGTAAAGGAGACACCATGATAATACAGCAAAGGAGACTCCATGATAATACAGCAAAGGAGGCACCACGATATTACAGCAAAGGAGACACCATGACAATACAGCCAAGGGGGACACCATGGTAACACAGCAAAGCAGACACCATGTTAAAACAGCAAGGGGGACACCATGATAATACAGCAAAGGATACACCATGATAATAAAGCTAAGGGGACACCATGATAATACAGAAAAGCAGACACCATGATAATACAGCAAAGGGGACACCATGATAATACAGCAAAGGAGACACCATGATAATACAGCAAAGGAGGCACCACGGTAATACAGCAATGGAGACACCATGTTAATACAGCAATTGAGACACCATGATAATACAGCAAAGGGGACAGCATGATAATACAGCAAAGGGGATACCATGATAATACAGCAAAGGAGACACCATGATAATACAGCAATTGAGACACCATGATAATACAGAAAAAGGAGACACCACGATAATACATCAAAGGGGACACCATGATAATACAGCAAAGGAGACACCATGATAATACAGCAAAGGGGACTCCACGATAATTCAGCAAAGGGGACACCATGATAATACAGCAAATGAGACACCATGATAATACAGCAAAGGGGACACCATGATAATACAGTAAAGGGGACACCATGATAATTCTGCGAGAAAGGAAAAGTTTGTATGCACTAATTTAAATCGGCTCTGTTATGAATTTTGATATCATGTTGAGTAATGTTGTGAAATTCTTCTAGATAAATATTTTATTATATGAGCTAGCTGGATGAGATTGTAGTTAAAATCTAATGTAGACATGGAGATTCCATGAATAAATGTAGGTAATTTTGGAAATACGGAGTTTGTTTAATTTGTGATATCGTCAGGATAATTGAAATTAAATTAAAATTATAATTAAAACTAGCAAAAGTACCCGTTCTTTGAACGATCTTCCGTATTAATGGCCAAGCTTTTTCAGAAAGGCAGAAATTAGTACCGATTCGTGACAAAGATTCAGAGCGGGAGAGAAGCAAGTTAATCTTGGAAGAAGTATGAATTTTTCAACTGTAGAACAATAAAATACTCATACATTACTTAATACCAGTTTCTTCTGTAATTGTGTTTAAAAGATTCTATTGAAATTACGGGTACATTTTTTAAATAATATTTTATTTTTTTCTTCTATAAAAATTATTATAATAAATTTGATAAACAGATCCGTAACAGATGTGGGCTTTAATTTGATGATTATTTTAACTAATATTTTGAAAATGACATTTATCTACTATAAGTAGTTGGTGTTTAGCCTCCGTGGCTTAGGCGGCAGCACGCCGGCCTCTCACCGCTGGATCCGTGGTTCAAATCCCGGTCACTCCAAGTGAGATCTGTGCTGGACAAAACGGAGGCAGACAGGTTTTTCTCCGGGTACTCCGGTTTTCCCTGTCAAAATTTCATTCCAGCAACACTCTCCACTATCATTTCATTTCATCTGGCATTCATTTAATCATTGCCCCAGAGGAGTGCGTCAGGCCTCGGCAGCCGGCACAGTTAATATCCTCGCCGCTAGATGGGGGCTTCATTCATTCCATTCCTGACCCGGTCGGAGACTGGAAGCAGGCTGTGGATTTTCATTTCAAGTAGTTGGTGTTTGTATATTCCTATAAAATATACTAAAATAGACTAAAATTATTTTCTTTAAAAATATCTTGAGATGGTTAAGAGAGATGAATAAAGGCTCTTTCAAAACGTTGCTCCTAATTACAATATTTTCTTTACTCTTAAAAACAATTACTGAAGACGCCCATAATAAGGCCGAAACTGGTATTAATTAATGTATATATTGAGTAATGTGTAACACATTTACTAAATACCTATTTAGCGTACGGCGTTTAGTGTCGGGAGTGTCCAAGGCTGTAGCTGCTTCAATGCGGACACCCATGGGGTGAGCTACAAGTTCTGGTCAATTTCAAGCAGTTCCATCTTTCGCTACCAGATGTCACCGATACCTAGTGGTGAACGTTGTAACTTTGATAAACCGTTTCAACGAAATTTAACCTACAATTTACCATCACATAATTTTAATTAGTGGAAGGTTCTTTTACATGCCATAAATCTGACATGGACCTCCGGCTTTACCTCTCCTCCGAAGGAAGCCATACTGAAGTATTTTAACGCTCTTTAAAAAATCCGATGTCGATAGAAGCTCAGCATTCTACCGACTAAGCCACTGAAGCCGCTTTACCTATTGGTATTTCATTTATATAAATTGTGCTCTTGAAAGGTAATGCTACTTTGATAGGGTAAAGTAAGCTTCCATACGATTTCCGTGAAAAGGAGGCCGATAGCATTTTTTTTTAGCGTATGGCTTTTAGTGCCGGGAGTGTCCGAGGACATGTTCGGCTCGCCAGTTTTGTAGCTGCTTCGAGACGGACACCCAATGGGTGAGCTACAAGTACCGTTGGGGAGGAATGTTGGATGGGAGGGTCGAGGAGTTGGAAGGTAGCGGCTGTGGCCTATAGTTAGGGACCAACCCCGGCATTTGCCTGGAAGGAAGATGGGAAACCACAGAAGACCATCTTCAAGGTTACCGGCGGGGGGATTCGAACCTCCTCGCCTCCCGGATGTGAGCGACTGCCAACAGTCATGCCGCAACGACCTCGGCTAACTCACCCGGTGCCGATAGTATTAAAAGAAGCATACAACTGAAGAAATGGATATTTCATCAACAGAAATCAGTTACGGTTAGTAACACGAAAAAGGGCACACAGAAGTTAGAAGACGAATATTTAAATCAAATTTCGAAGTAAACAATGAAACAAATAGCACACAATATGTTAAAATAAATTAAGCAACTGACTGACAAAATAATGGGGTTACTATGATAAAACAAATGAAGTCGTGGAATATTAAAAATGACTTTCCTAATTAACTAAGTCACTTAACTAAGTAGTTAACTAACCAATTTATCGTGAAAAGGATCTATCACTATAAAGTTATACACTGTAAGTAATGATGAGAAATGGACGCATCAAATTTAACAACAACAAAAACGAAGTAAACTCATGCTATTGGCCTATATAGTTGGGAGTAGCCATTCGTGAATGGGCTGATGACTGTAATGTTATTCAAGGGGAATTGCTTTCTGCTTCCCAGGCAGGAATCAGCAGTATTCTACTTAAGTGCTTCACGGTACACAACATTAGTAGTTGTGTTTTCAGGGGCACACACGAAAAGCTTGTCGCTACGGCCCACCCGCGAGAAGCAACATACAACTGTCCGTGCGAAAAACAGTGAGATCGAAGATCAACGCCAGTTATTTTCAACGTCTGCCCTTGTGATTTATTTATTGTCATAACAAAGCATACGGTGATCGGAAACCGCAGACGCTTAAACTCAAATGGATAATTTGTCGGTATAAGGGGAATCCTCGGAATGAATACTGATTCGCCCTTGCCACAACCTGTCAGGATGGTAGCCTCGATGACATTTTTATTAGCCTACTTTTCACATTTTGTAAAAATGAGGAAAAAGTAGACTTATGAGATCGATCCGGGAAAATGTGTGTCTGTCTGTCTGTCTGTCCTTCTGTCTGTCGGTCTGTCTGGCTGTGTGTGTGTCTCCCCCTATCAACTCCTAAACGGCTGCAGCAATCAAAACCAAATTTAGTATGAGTAAAGATGTGCACCGGAATATCTCACGTCCATATTTTAAAATGATGTCAGTGCTACCAACTGCTGAAAAAACGCACTAGAAATTTGAGCTCCATGTTGGATATCTTGCAAGGTTTGCATGGAAGCTATTCCATAATTGGCACACATGTAGATAATACTATTTCAGTTTAATTTCCAGGAGGCCATCCATGACAGTGTTGCCAAAATAATTTTAAGCCTTCAGATAGGTCCAATGTTTAAATGCATATAACTTCTACACTATCAATTGGATTTCAGCCAAATTTTGTATGTAATATCTGTATATAAACAGATATGACTGAGCGTATTCTTTAGAGCCACCAGGGCTGCCAACTGTTAATAATTGCTCTCATTATTTTTTTTATCCAAATACCAATATATCAGAAAGTATGCAAGCCAACAGCTTTAAACTATGCACACGTATATTCTGACATTTTAGATTAATTTCGAGTAACTTATATACGTCAGTTCTACCAACATGATTATAAGCCTGCTGATACGACCAATTTTTAAATACATGTAACTTCTATACTATCAGTTGGATTTCAACCAAATTTCGCATGTACTATGTGTACCATAACAGATATGACTATAAGTATTGTTAAGAGCAATCAGGGCTGCCAACTGTTAATACATGCTGTATATATTTATTTTACACTAATATCAATATACCAGAAAGTATGCAAGCCAACAGCTCTATACTTTGCACACGTATAGCACCTGGCATTCTAGATTAATTTGGAGTAATTAATACAAGGCAGTGCTGCCAACATGATTCTATGCCTGCTGGTATGTCCAATTTTAAAATGCATGTAACTTCTGTACTAACAAATGGATTTCATCCAAAATTGGCACAACAAGATATCATAATATTTCAGATTATTTCTGACCAGCACACGCATGGTATTGTTGGCAACATGCTTTTACGCGTGCTGATAGATCCAGTGTCTAACTGCATGTAACGTCTATTGGACTTCAACCAAATTTTGTATTCTGTACCTTAAGAGATTGAACTAAGAATATATTCAGTCGCCTGGGCTGCCAACTGTAGTGCTCTATTAGGCTACATTATACCAGGTATATTTTGAACTAATTAGATATTTCGATATTACCAACTTAATTTCGTCATTATTCTAGATAGGTTCATATACTGTAGAATAATTAGTGGCATGAAAAGTAGGCTGTATAGTTCTTCACGGAACTTCTTGTTTATGTAGTGACTTCACTCGTAACCTAGTTCCATTGCAGAGCTTAGGGGCACATAGGTTACGGAGAAGCATAATCGGTGCTCCAAGTTTTAAAATAATTTGGTGCTCAGGAAGACCAGGTGCAGTAACATTGTTTAAGAACTCAGTTGGATAATGCACAGCATCATCCTGGTTTAAAACAGTGTTTATAGATCTATACACCACTTCATGAGCACGAAATTCTTTTAAGGATAGCACAGTTGATATCGGCGGCTAGGTCATTCTTAGGGGCCAAAATGGCTCGTTCGCAAAGCTAAGAGTTGTCTCTGGACGAAATATAATCGATACCTGGATACACACAGAAAATAAGCTCCTGCATCGTGTGTACAGTACAAAGGGAGGGGAGAAGGGTTATAGAACTTCCTTCCCCCTGTAAGGTCCCTTCACCTATCCTCAATAGCAAATCCGAGAACTCTTGGCTCCGAAGATCACCTTCCAGATGAACCCTCATATTTACTGATAATGATTGCTTCTTGACCAGTGTCCAAAGTGCAGAACTCTTGAGAGAGGCATTGACTTCGTCAGCTCTAGTGCCATTCGGTACGACTGGCATAGTCTGACGGAAGTCACCTGAGAAGAGGACCGTGATGCCTCCCATCACTCGATCATCTTCTCTGACATCTCTCAATGTCCTGTTTAAAGCTTCTACTGCTTGTTTGTGGGACATAGTGCATTCATTCATCCCACACGATCAATGCACATTGGGCAATTACTTGAGCAATATTGCTCGGTCTGGTTATGTTACACGATGGTGTCTCTATCTTATCCACATGTAATGGAATTTTAAAGGTGGAATGGGCAGTCCTGCCACCCGGAAGCAAAGTTGCTGCAATGCCAGATGACGCAACAGCAACCGCAATTTCTCCATCACATATAAGTTTTGGACAAAAGGTGTTTCACTAAAAATGTTTTCCTGTCCCTCCGGGGGAGTCAAGGAAGAACATATTTCCCTCCCCTTTGCTTACGCTGTCCAATATTGTCCGGTAAATGACGGCTTGTTCTTGTGTTAGCCTTGGTTCATTTTCACGAACAGAGTTTCCCATCTCCACAGGATCATAATTGGTTTCTCGCAGAAATTCTTCGTTGAGGTCTATTTCATGCAGTATATGAGATGACGGCAGGCCATAATGTGCAAGTCTTGGTCCTCCAACTGTAACGACTGAAGCCTGTAGAGACGAAAGACCTTTGTTGTAGATATGTTCGTTGTACATGATGTTAATATCATTGCATGTTCTTTGTAATTGCCGAAATATTTCCTCGCATAGGCCATTTTTATACTTGTTCCATAAGGAAAGGGGATCAGTAAGGTTGCAAAAGACCAACATAATTGCAAACTGCTCCCTCAATTTGGACGGGCTATCTGAAATGCTGGCTTCGCTCAATGTGTCGTCCCAATGGCTGTCATCCTGTAACTCTGCAAGCTGTCTGGTATGTTGGATGTACAACACCATCAACAGTCCTTAGGTGTTCAAAAGATGTTGGTCCTTCACAGTATGCAACAACATTCTCAAATAGTAGCATTCCGCATTATTGGGGTGGACTATGTATATTCTCCCAATAATATGATCCTTCCTCATTTGAGGGTGTCCGTCTACGGGGTTTCCCTGCTTCCTGGGAGAGAACATATCCCTCTGTGCATTGAAAGTGTAATAGCTCGGTACATCTTCGTAGAACAGCCCCCTCGCAAAAGCATCATTGCATCATAGTTCAAAAAATGCCATGAGTGTGGTATTTTTTAATTTTTTTTTTGAGGGGGCGTGGTGGCTCAGCGGTCTAGCTGTATGCCTCTCACCAAGGCGGTCCGGGTTCGATTCCCGGCCAATGCATGTGCGATTTTCGAAGTGAAATGCCATGTCCTGTGGTTCGGATTCCACGTAAAAAGGAGGTCCCGTGGCTCATGATCTCAAGATTAACGGTCACGTTAAACTACATGCTTCCTTCCTTTTAGTGTGGTATTTTTAGCGGTTGCTAGTTGCTCTCGAACATTTTCTGGTTGAAAATAAACCCTTTGCCCATTCTCCAGATGGACGGCCAAATGTATTACAGGAGGATATCTTTCGTGAATTGGAAAAAAAAATAATCTCCATACTGCCTCTGAAGTACTGGGTGGGAATCACTGGAGGCTAGGAGGATGAAATCTAGACTCTGCGCTATGTACAACACGTATACAAATCAACCAGCATGGGGTGAGCTTAGCAAACGATTGGGAAAGCCCACTTACATGGGTAGGAGTGATCATCCTTTCAAAGTTAAGGGCCGACCACCGCGAACAAATTATGGTAAATATTCTTTTGTAAACCGTGCCATTGATAACTGGAACTCTCTACCTGCCGCAGTCTTAGAGCCTTTTCCCAAACATATAGGTGTGTTTAAGAAAAGACTGACTATTTGTGTAAATACTCCAGTTTAATTGTTGTATAATAATTGTTATTGAATTGTTATGTATAATTATTTATTTGTTATGTATATACAATTTGCCACCGGGGGACAGCCCCCCATTGCAAATAAATGAATGAATATGAATATGAATATGAATATGAATATGAATATCTCCCGCTCTGATATTTGAGTACTTCATCAGCTTGATTCCCTATGCCAAAACAGGCCAGGTCACTACCCTTTTTAACGTATTTGCATATGTATTTTATTGATTTTACACTACTGCAAAATTCTACGTTAATATGGGCGTTAAAGGTTCGTGACAGCACAAGTGAATATGGAACAACCCATTTACTGTCCACGTTGATCACTGTGTTATTCAAACGTATTTGAGTTGTGAATCCTCCTGAATCAGGATCTCTACGCCTATAAGTAGGGTAACTGTCTTCACCGGTAATTGTCTTGTTGGTAAATTTCCGAGGGTATTTCTTGGTGCACATACCCTCCTTCATACAGGGTGAATTGGGGTTTAATCTGCCGCAGGGACCGTGAATCATATGATTTTTTACAACCTCATAAAGTTCAGGGTCATCTGCAGGGTTTGGTAGCTCAGCCCGAATCACATAATCAATTTGAGATGGCCGTATCTTTTCCTCGAGCCAAATGATGGGCGTGAGGAAGCCTTCTTTTCTGCCACTCAATGGTGTACATATGACACCGCGTAGAACCAAACAATTTACCCTTCACTATGATATCCATAAGCTTCTTGATTTTTAAGTGGGAAACCCTAGAAATAATGTCATGGCGGTCTTGCGGTCTCTGCCCTGGGAGAAATTCCTTTTTAATTTCTTCCCACTTAGGATTTGTAGTGAAAGTTACGAAAAGATCAGGGCGGGAGTATTTACGTACATAGCAAAAGGCGTCTTGAGTCCTTTGATGCATGTACCTTGGACCTCCAGTGAATGAAGAAGGTAAAATAGCCAATCGGCCCAAGTTATCCAATTCAGCATCCTGTCGTAAGGCATCTTGAAGATGAATATAATTATCTTCCCGCAACCTTTTCTGGTTATTTCTGATATAGGACAGTCGTTCAGCCTCTATTTTAGCGTACATGTCCACCAAATATTGATTGAACAGTTGCTTAAATATGGCAGATGATTATATTCATTTGCTCTTATCATGATAAGAAAGGAATAAAATTCCAGGGCAGAAGTCTTTTTCCTCATATCATATTGTCCAGTCACAGGATCGACATGGTGAAGTGTAAAGTTGTAACCATCTTCACCTCGGCAGGATATTAAACGATATTGCAGAGCGTCGTAAGAACGATGTGTCTCACATATTCTCTGCAAGCCTTCGCCTCGTCTTCTGAGAACTATATCCCTCTTGTCACATTGCTGGTCGGCCAAGACTACTGCAACTTCGTCAGTCGTTGGCTCATTGTACCTCCTAGCGTGTTCTGATGTAGGGTTTTGATCGGCATTGATAACAATTTTGAAATCATCCTTTCTACCTTCAGGAATAGAATCTATTGCCGTGTTAAAATTTCTGATATAATTATTGCTTTCATGGAGCATCTGCTGCAATTCGGTAACTAAGTGTCCATTTACATTCCTTATATGGGACATCCTAATATCAGCCTGTCTTTTATAGTCAGTGATGAAGTAAATTTGAAGAAATTTTGAGTTTTCAGAGGTTTCAGGTAGCAATGATCCAATGAGATGATACTCCTGGCCCTGCACCTTAAAAGTTGGCATAAAACCCCCTTCTATAATTTTGGAAGCCCCAAATTATGTCATTTGGAAAGCGGAATTATATGCCCGAGTGTTTTCTAGGAAGTGTTTGGACTGGGGATGATGACCGTTAAGTAGAGAGGACGAGGAGGTAAAATAGTGGCAAGTCGCACTTTTCCCAAAGAGCAACACATCCCTGGGACCTCTCCCTTCCACTCGAGAGCGTGGCAAAACCTGCATACTTCAGACATGGATCCAATGTTGGCTTCTTGTCGATAATCAAGTAGAGGATTGTAATTGAAGCCACGATTACATATATCCTGCCACTGTCTCAACAGCTGAACCTCGCGGTTCTGCCTAGCTTCAGTCCGCCGCTGCTGTCTCTCGGTCTCTGATTCGGTAACCCTAGCGAGCACATGCCCTGCTCGATCAGCACTCTGCCGCTCGTTTTGAGCTTTTGGAGACTCGGACTGGCGAGCAGTAGCGACACTGATCATGCAGCTTTCAGCCCTCTCGTTGCCTTGAATACGCTGAATTGTATAGCGAGTTCGAGCATATTCCCGCCGGTTGTCGCGCTCCTCATTACCTTCTATTTCACGCCTGGAAGCGTGGTTCTCGCGATGCGCCAATATACGCTGCTCACGCTGTTCATCAGTTTCTGCCTCGCGAGCGAGAGCAGTGCTTCCTCGGCCAGCTTTCTGCCGTACCGAACGCTGCTCCTCGTTCTCCAGCTCTCTGGAGAGAGCAGTGCTTACTCGGTCAGCTTCCTGCCGTACCGAACGCTGCTCGTCGTTCTTCAGCTCTCTGGAGAGAGCAGTGCTTACTCGGTCAGCTTCCTGCCGTACCAAACGCTGCTCCTCTGTCTCCAGCTCTCTGGTGAGAGCAGTGCTTACTCGGTCAGCTTCCTGCCGTACCGAACGCTGCTCCTCGTTCTCCAGCTCTCTGGAGAGAGCAGTACTTACTCGGTCAGCTTCCTGCCGTACCGAACGCTGCTCCCCGTTCTCCAGCTCTCTGGAGAGAGCAGTGCTTACTCGGTCACCTTCCTGCCGTACCGAACGCTGCTCCTCGTTCTCCAGCTCTCTGGAGAGAGCAGTGCTTCCTCGGTCAGCTTTCTGCCGTACCGAACGCTGCTCCTCGTTCTCCAGCTCTCTGGAGAGAGCAGTACTTACTCGGTCAGCTTCCTGCCGTACCGAACGCTGCTCGTCGTTCTTCAGCTCTCTGGAGAGTGCAGTGCTTACTCGGTCAGCTTCCTGCCGTACCAAACGCTGCTCCTCTGTCTCCAGCTCTCTGGTGAGAGCAGTGCTTACTCGGTCAGCTTCCTGCCGTACCGAACGCTGCTCCTCGTTCTCCAGCTCTCTGGAGAGAGCAGTACTTACTCGGTCAGCTTCCTGCCGTACCGAACGCTGCTCCCCGTTCTCCAGCTCTCTGGAGAGAGCAGTACCTACTCGGTCAGCTTCCTGCCGTACCGAACGCTGCTCCTCGTTCTCCAGCTCTCTGAAGAGAGCAGTACTTACTCGGTCAGCTTCCTGCCGTACTGAACGCTGCTCCTCTGTCTCCAGCTCTCTGGAGAGAGCAGTGCTTACTCGGTCAGCTTTCTGCCGTACCGAACGCTGCTCCTCTGTCTCCAGCTCTCTGGAGAGAGCAGAGCTTACTCGGTCAGCTTCCTGCCGTACCGAACGCTGCTCCTCGTTCTCCAGCTCTCTGGAGAGAGCAGTACTTACTCAGTCAACTTCCTGCCGTACCGAACGCTGCTCCTCTGTCTCCAGCTCTCTGGAGAGAGCAGTGCTTACTCGGTCAGCTTCTTGCCGTACCGAACGCTGCTCCTCGTTCGCCAGCTCTCTGAAGAGAGCAGTACTCATTTGGTGAGTTTCCTGACGTGCCGAACGCTGCTCGTCAGTCTCCCGCTTTCGAGCGAGAGCAGTACTCATTCTGGCAACTTCCTGACGTGCCGAACGCTGCTCGTTAGTCTCCCGTTCTCGAGCAAGAGCAGTACTCATTCGGGCAGCTTCCTGACGCGCCGAACGCTGATCGTTAGTCTCTCGTTCTCGAGCAAGAGCAGTACTCATTCGGGCAGCTTCCTGACGTACTGTGCCCTTGCAGCAAAAAAAATATGCAAATCACAGTATGCCAGCATTGCTCAATTCGGGATTTTTCGGGGCTGCGGTAAGTTCTCCCACTCTGTGACTTACATATTTTGGATTAAATAGAGGATACACTTGCAAAAATAACAACAAAATCAACTCCTATTTTAACACATTTAATTAATCAAAAATTATGGCGCTACAAACAAATAAACACATAAACAACTGACCAATATCATTCTACTTGTCCAAAGTGAACAAGGAATAGCATAAAAATAAAACAAATATTAGATTAAAACACATGGTTTTCTTTAAAACCAACAATTCACGATTAGTTTCACTTCCATAAAGTACTTATCTTAAAGTTCCAAATAACTACGAGCTCCTTTGGCTCGATACTTTCCCATAATAATGGTGTCATATCTTTGTACACCTCAAGAATTATTTTCATCTTTTCTTATCATCAAAACAAATATATAATTACATTTAAAATTACATGTTAATTATTCACTTCAATATTTGGGCATATCACATGTTCTCCATATTTACTATCTCTCTCAAGTTTTGCAAATTCACTATGGTGATCGGGAAAACTATTTGTGTACTCCAGAGTTATAAAGATTACTTGACAAAGTCAAAAACTATGATCACTCCCGAAACCTAGTTATCTTCACAAAACTCGTGGATTCCTTCTTTTCCATACAATATTACAATAGGGATTTTATTTAATTCATTTGTCTTATAAGACCATTATCACATAAGAAAACCACGATCTGAATTGGCAAGCGATAATATCAATCTACAAGGACCTCGGTTCAACGCCCGGGTCATTAACAACTTTAAACACTCACGGTGTATTTAACACATCTTACAAGACGGTTTTTACCCACCCTCGCCCTATGAGGGTCAGGCCATTATACTCGGACGTGATTTATGACAAGGAAAGCGACTCTCTACCTAACCTACGGTGGCAGCTCTCTTCAATGCTTTAAAACAAACCTTCACATTATTCTCAGTTCTGTGGAGAGACCTGGCTTTTACTTGCTTATTTTCATTCAACAATATTCTTTGGCTCATAAACCACTTTCGTAACCTTGGCATTTATTAATTATGAGAGGGTCCTCATTGATTGGGAAGATTAATACACATTCTACGACGAATAATTAGGGGCTTTAACAACAAGAGGATTCTCGGTTCGAATCTCTTAACATGCCTCGGGAACATTTCCACATCAGAGGACTTATACAAAACGCGATTTAGGGTCAAGCCGTAACTTACAGGACCTACGCTCAATAATACCATACATTAGCTCCCTTTTAAATAATACACACATGGCCTCGTGATCCACGTCACAATTTAGAGGACTTACAACATATCTCAATTCACTGCAATCAACTACCCTCCATAAGTAACTTACCAAGTACTTTAACTTTTACGCGTTCCTAGCGTGACTTTTTATTTAATTGCGTTCCATTACGCTACACATTACTTTACGACCGAATGTCTTCCAAAGAACTGATAAATTTCATAGTAACAATTGATACATATCTTAATTCTTATATTAATCTTTTCCGTTGACAATAAATCGCTCCCTTTTTAAGAACATGCATTCACATCATGTCTTATACATTTGTTAAGGCTTCAACGCTCTATATTTTTATATCATTCAATTTAATCTTTATTTAGATTTCTTTACCTTGTTATTCACATTATGTTTTCATTCCTTACAAAAGCTCAAAAGCTATTTCTTTCATATAATTCAAATTTACCTTTATGTAAATATCTTTGTTATAATTATTATTATCACGCTTGCTTTTATAACATTCATTAAATACTGACATTTTATTCCATGCATTTCCTCTACAGGATTTATTATTTCACATACTTATTTATTATTTCTTAAAACTTTATTTTCGTTCAGATCGCGTTCTTATTTAGTTATTATTCATTTAAAAACATCCCTTCTACTCAAAACTCCGGTGGAATTGTACACAAAATTTTTCCCGACACCAAAACATAATGAAAATCTTTACTTACATGTTTAAGGTCGCTTTCTGACCTTTATTCTCGTTTGATGTGACATTTTGGCCCACCTTCTTGACCTACTCCATATTGTACAATCTCATCTTATGTACAGAAATTTCTTGACACATATTCACTATATTTAACACTGACAACATTTTTTTTAATACACTGGTGTATCCGTTTTGAACACACATTAAAACACTAAAAAATATTACTCTGGTACATATTATAACACATATCACTGTGCATAAAACGCTTTCACTTTACCTAAAACACTTAAAATGATACTCTTATTTCTTTTCTTACAATATTTACACTTCACTCCTATCACACGGGTGTATCTCAACGATTTTGACAATTTCTGTCGGCTGTTGATGATCCCTGATGTGAATCCTATCGACCTGCATTGGACGTGTGATTTTACTCGTTCAGAGTTTCTCTCTCCTACAATGGAAACTACTGGTTTCAGTCTCTCAAAACCGCTTCTATTGTCTATTACTCGGCTTTACTTTATCTGCTTTAACTAGGCGATAAATGTCTTTTCTTTGCCGTCACCTTTATTTATATATGGTGGTCTATCGCACCCTATAGTTTCTATATCTTGGCCTCCCTTCGAGGACCGTATACTGTCTATCGTACCCTATAGTTTCTATATCTTGGCCTCCCTTCGAGGACCGTATACTGTCTATCGTATATTTTTGACGTTTTCTCACTAGAGTACGTTTTCCCTCTGGTTTCGAACCTAAGTTCCTAAGTTCCTTTCGCTTGAACTTCTGTCTTTCGCGATCGTAATTACTGTAAAGTTCCTTTACAGGACTTAATGTCTTTAACAATGTTTTTACTAGACGTAACGCCGTTTATTTGTTGGAGTTCTTATAACTTCATAACTGTATTGAACTAGTATTCTTCTGGAACTCGAAGTTCCCTACTGATCGCTGTGTCTTACTTTGGCGATATTGCTTTAAAGTCCGTATATTTAATGCTCTTTATAATTTAGGACTCTTCAAAGTCTTGAACTGCTAACCCTCAGCGTAGCGTACTTATATCGTAACTGGTTTACACTCGGTGAACTTGTAGCATAGCCTCCCACAGGCTCTGGATCGATGTCTGATACAGCTTAACGTCCCCCTCACGGGCTCTTGAATACTGCGTATACGATGTGGTGCAGCACTTCCGCTCACGGAATGCTCGTAGACTGATGATTATGATGCTCCAGCGTAACGCCCCCCTGGACGGACTAATACTGCATGATGCGTCGTGACGCCCCCCTCGGGCTCTTGAATACTGTTCTTCCGGCGTGATACAGAGTAACACCCCTCACGGGCTGTCAGAGTAACTGCATGTTTGGTCTGGCTCTGCCAGGAGCTTTATACTATTCAGCCACAAAAAGATAAAACTCTAGTCCTTTTCGTGACCAACTTTTAAACTAATTGTCGCACAATTATAAAAATTATATATCCAGACAGCTCGTCTTCCAAACGTAAAATAATCTTCCTGTGCATGGAAATCGATCGTGCATTTCCGAGATATTAATTAATTTCTCGTCCTCAACTGTGTGGGTGGTGCTGTTCTTTTTTTTAATTCTCCCACTCCTTGGGTCTCGGTGAACCCCCAATGACGTCTACTTGCGTTTGCAGTTTTCTCCTGTGCAATTTTTTACAAGGTTTTTCTTTACACAAAAATCTCTAATCCAAATTGATTCTCCGTACTGTATCTGTTTACTTATTTTTATACTCGTAAACGGGTTAAATTTAATTATTCCTGTTCTGACTCAGCAGCGAGGTTGCCATATTCCTGCCACGTAAGAGCAATTTCCGAGTCCAGCTTCTTCGTCTTACAGTCAAAACTTTCCACTCGTTCTAATAATATCCATGACTGGCTCCTTATAAATGTCAAGAGGCATGAGCTCATCTAAGGAACACCTGGCCCTAGCGCTTGCACAATGTTAGGCTGTAATCCTGGCTTGAAATCTCTCTCCGTTCCCGTAGAAACTGTATGATTCTTTCATTCCTTTCTCAAAGTACATGGATTCGACTCCCTTTGAGGCCTATGGTACATGGGTTCATCTCTCCCCTCCTTAGGTAAATAAATTTTCGGAAAATTTTGAGGAAATTTATTTTAATTATAAAAAAAAACTTATTTTTCCTTTTTAACTGTCGAAGCCATCATAACGTTATCCGTACCTTCTGATTTTTCTTCCTTAAAAATCCCACGATAATTTGATTTCTTTCATCTTTTGAAGTCATATCCGGTAATTGTGTCGGTTGGGTACGCTCTGTCCCTACCCTTTCTTTCTCCTTTTTATTTGTCTGGATATCAGGTTTCCAGAACCTCATTCTTCTTTACGGGTGTGGTCTATTCCTACCCGTTCCCTTATTTCATCATTCTCCTTCCTTAAATTGAAATTTTCTTCTTCAATAAAATCAATTATTTCTTTAAAGTTCCCTTCCTCTCTGGTTTATATTTGTATGGGTCTTTCTTAAAGGTCCCATTCATTCATTCATTCCCCTAGTGGACGTCTACACTTGAGGGTCATGAATTTCTTGTCACGTTCGGGTGTTTTGTTAGTCTTCCTCTAGTCTGGTGTGCACCCTCCAGGCTTGCGTCAAACAGTTTGTTTCTTTTCTTCTTTTATAAGACGGACATCCTGCCGGTCTGTTTCTCTTTCCACATTACATATTGTCAACTTAATGACCTTCTTTAAATTACCTTGCGGGTGCAACTGGCTTTACCCGTAACATCATCATTATTATTGTCAGACTCCTCAAGTCTGTAAAATTTCATTTTAATTCTTAAGAGCTCGGTCTAACCTCACCTGACTCTTTTCGGTTTTCTACCACCTTCCTCATCTCTTTTTGCGATGGTATTTCAAACAAAATTAATTTTATTCTTCTTATTATTTAATGGTTGCATAGGGCTTTACCCGTTGGTTCCAATGGAATAATTCTTTTCTTATCCTTTATGCCTCCACCTTACGTCTCAAACTGTTATTACTCCTCCTTGTTCTTCTTCCTCATTCTCTTCTTCTTCTTCTTCTTCTTCTTCTTCAGAGTCTTCCTCATTATCTTCCTCGAGCATATCTCCCATTTCCATAACTTCTTCTCCTCCTGCTCTTAAATCGTCTATCATTTCATTTTCCCATTTTATAAGCAACTCTTGAGCTCGTATATTCACATCCCCTCCTTGTTCGTGAATACTTTCAACTGTCTCTACAACATTTGTTTCTATTAACTGTCGAACAGTTATGGGTAAATGTTTTAACATGCTTAGGCAATATAACAAAACATTTTCATTCCCCATACACCTTTCAATGGCTTTCTGATAATAAATGATGGTATTTGTCAATTCCATACTTTCATATCCTACCATCTCTTGTTCTTCGTCTTCTTCTTCTTCGTCTTCTTCATCTTCTTCTTCATTCTCATTTTCTTCTGTTTCCATCTCACCACTTTCTTTCTCTTCACCTTCGAATTCTTCTTCCTCACTTTCATTATCTTCTATTTCCGTAGTATCTCTTTCTGATTCTTCACTTTCGCACTCTTCTTCATCACTTTGGTCTTCCATTACCATTTCCTTCCAAAGTTTTATCAAGGCTCGGGATACATCTCCTACCAAACCGTTTCTTTTTCTCATGCCATTTACAACCTTGCCAATTCCTGTTTTCTCCAGATGCTGAACATTTATCGGTAAGTTATATAACTGTTTTAGACAATGCATCGTTCTTTCTTCATTTCCTTCACATCTTTCTATGGCTCTAATATAATGCTCTACTTTCTTTATGATCTCAGCATCTTTCTGACTCTCTTCATCCCTTACTCTTTCTCCCTCTTCTCTTCTTTCCTTACATTCCATATTCTCTCGTTTTCTTATTTCTATATAAGTTTTATTCCTTCTTTTCCACACTCTGTATCTCTTTTGCTTTATGAATCATCTCCGTCTTCCTTTCATCCTTGTCCATAAGCGTGCTCTCCTTCTATCTCCCTTCTTCCATTTTTCCTTTCTTTCATTCCTTTTCTTTTTACGGAGCTTCCAGCTGAAATATGCCTGAGCGTCCTCTTCCTCCAAGGCATTGTACATTGTCTCTCCTCCTTTCCTAGTTTCCATGGGGTATCTGTTTTCCTGTAAACCGACTACCAATTGCGGTTTTCCTCTTTCCTGATTTTCTTCAAAGGCATCTCCTTCCTTCTTTTCATTATCTCCAACAATCTCATCTTTTCCTTTGAGGTTTTCTTGGCTCTTGTTTGGACCTCTTTCCATTTTTCTTTCCTTTTGTTGATATTTTTGATATTTCCTCATTAACTCAAGAATCTGTGCTTTCAACTGTTCCTTTTCTTTGTTGATTTGTATCTTATTTTCCTTATCCTCAGGAATTTCTTCTGAGTTTTCTTCTTCAATTTCCATGACATCTTGAACCTCTGTTTCTATCGGTGTTATGACAATAGTTTCTATTATGGTTTCATTTCCTTTCTCCATTTCTTCAGGAATTATTATTTCCATCTCTTCAACTTCCGCTTCTTTCAGTATTTCCTGTTCGGAGATTATTTCTGGCTCTTCCAGCTTAACCTTTTTATCAAAATGATTCTCTTCACTTCGCAGCTCGTTTCCACTTTGGCTATCCTCCTGGTCTGGACTTACTACTTCCTCTTGAGTATCCATATCTTCTTCAGGAAGGATCTCAAGGTTGTTCTCAGTCTCCACTGGAATTATTACGATTTCTTCTTCTTGTTTTTCTTCTCTAATATCAATTTTGGGCTCCTCTGGCACCGTGACTTCTTTTTCTTCTTCAATTTCAGCTTGTTTTTCCTCTTGGGCAACTATTTCATTTGCCTGACGGTTCTGCTCCCACATGTATTCCTCATATTTCTTTTGGATGGCTTCTAATATTTCTTCGTATTCCGAAATCTTAACCTTTCTCAATTCAGCTAACTCCTGAACAGTTATTATATCTTGTTCATCATACATGCTCATCGTGAACTGATGCATCTTACTCTTTTCTTTTCCTATCCATTGTTTCTGTTCCTGCACGTAATCTCCTTCTTTTGGCTTTGGATAAAAGGTATTCCACCAAATGTGATTCCATTTATCATGTACCTCCGACCATTTTTCCCTTATCTCATTAATTTCCCCCACAAATGTCTTTATCTGTTCCCACGAAGCTAATTCCATTTTTCCTTCTTTCACCATACGTTCTGCAAATTTCTTCTTTGTTTCTCTTAATGACTCTTTAACTTTAGGGATTTCTTTGTACAATTCCTCTAATTCCTGTTTGGGTATTGTATACCAATTTTTACTTGCCCTTTCACGGAGCTCAAATATCTTCTTTATTTCCTCGGAAATACTTTCTCTTTGTTCCTCAATTCCTTCTTTCACTCTTGACTTTAAATCTTTTAATTCCCAAAGTTCGTCATCCATCTTCTCATGCTAATTCCACATTTCTCTAATTATATCCAAGAATTCTTTTATTTCCTTCCAGGTCGCCATTTCTACCTTTTCCTGATCCTGAACGCAAAGACTATCGTTCTTTTTCCCTTCGCTTTCCGAGCCTATTTGAACCTGCCTTTCTACGTGAGACTTTGAATTACCTTTACTATTATCATCCTCGGTATTAATTTCATTCTCCCTTGGACTCGGTTTACATTTTTCTTTTTCCGTTTGGAGCTCTAAAGGCTCATTTGTTACCCTGTTGTCTGCAGACATGTTACCTTCTCTTCGTGTAACTATGTCTCCAGGTGCACGCATGCTTTCTACAGAAACCTTTACTATTTCCTTATTTGGGTACTCTTTATCACCTGTAATTTCACCTTTATCTGGACTCTCGGCCCTTACATTCTCTGAGAGCCTCCGGCTACTAATGCCACATCGCTAGAACATGTTTGAGAGATAGTAATCTGAACCATTGTGTCCCAATTTCTTTAAAAATTTACTTTGGTACGGGTGTTTACTACACCGTACCCTTTTGATATTCTTATTCAAACTCAAAGACCTTTATGGAAGTATTTAAAATTCAAAATTTCGAAAAACCATTTTTTTTTAATGAAAATTTTGATTTTTCGAGAAAACTCGGGTTTTCCCTAGGAAAACTCAGCCCTGCGTACTGGGCGCCATGAAAGAGATAATGGTTTTCCTAGGTGTATGATAAAATCATACAGGCCCCACGTTGGGCGCCATGAAAGAGATAGTGGTTTTCCTAGGTGTATGATAAAATCATACAGGCCCCACGATGATGCCACTACACAAATAATTTGCTGGGGGGGTTGTTTAAATCCAGGGCTGCTCGGTGTGAGTTTCTAGGGACCCATGCGGTCAGTTAACATTATACGTTGTAGCTACTCCTATCATTACTTTACTTTTACATGAATCGACCGTCTTTAGTGTTCCTCTAATTATTAATCCAAGCACAGTACTTCTATTCACCCCCCTGTGCCCTTGCAGCAAAAAAATATGCAAATCACAGTATGCCAGTATTGCTCAATTCGGGATTTTTCGGGGCTGCGGTAAGTTCTCCCACTCTGTGACTTACATATTTTGGATTAAATAGAGGATACACTTGCAAAAATAACAACAAAATCAACTCCTATTTTAACACATTTAATTAATCAAAAATTATGGCGCTACAAACAAATAAACACATAAACAACTGACCAATATCATTCTACTTGTCCAAAGTGAACATGGAATAGCATAAAAATAAAACAAATATTAGATTAAAACACATGGTTTTCTTTAAAACCAACAATTCACGATTAGTTTCACTTCCATAAAGTACTTATCTTAAAGTTCCAAATAACTACGAGCTCCTTTGGCTCGATACTTTCCCATAATAATGGTGTCATATCTTTGTACACCTCAGGAATTATTTTTATCTTTTCTTATCATCAAAACAAATATATAATTACATTTAAAATTACATGTTAATTATTCACTTCAATATTTGGGCATATCACATGTTCTCCATATTTACTATCTCTCTCAAGTTTTGCAAATTCACTATGGTGATCGGGAAAACTATTTGTGTACTCCAGAGTTATAAAGATTACTTGACAAAGTCAAAAACTATGATCACTCCCGAAACCTAGTTATCTTCACAAAACTCGTGGATTCCTTCTTTTCCATACAATATTACAATAGGGATTTTATTTAATTCATTTGTCTTATAAGACCATTATCACATAAGAAAACCACGATCTGAATTGGCAAGCGATAATATCAATCTACAAGGACCTCGGTTCAACGCCCGGGTCATTAACAACTTTAAACACTCACGGTGTATTTAACACATCTTACAAGACGGTTTTTACCCACCCTCGCCCTATGAGGGTCAGGCCATTATACTCGGGCGTGATTTATGACAAGGAAAGCGACTCTCTGCCTAACCTACGGTGGCAGCTCTCTTCAATGCTTTAAAACAAACCTTCACATTATTCTCAGTTCTGTGGAGAAACCTGGCTTTTACTTGCTTATTTTCATTCAACAATATTCTTTGGCTCATAAACCACTTTCGTAACCTTGGCATTTATTAATTATGAGAGGGTCCTCATTGATTGGGAAGATTAATACACATTCTACGACGAATAATTAGGGGCTTTAACAACAAGAGGATTCTAGGTTCGAATCTCTTAACATGCCTCGGGAACATTTCCACATCAGAGGACTTATACAAAACGCGATTTAGGGTCAAGCCGTAACTTACAGGACCTACGCTCAATAATACCATACATTAGCTCCCTTTTAAATAATACACACATGGCCTCGTGATCCACGTCACAATTTAGAGGACTTACAACATATCTCAATTCACTGCAATCAACTACCCTCCATAAGTAACTTACCAAGTACTTTAACTTTTACGCGTTCCTAGCGTGACTTATTATTTAATTGCGTTCCATTACGCTACACATTACTTTACGGCCGAATGTCTTCCAAAGAACTGATAAATTTCATAGTAACAATTGATACATATCTTAATTCTTATATTAATCTTTTCCGTTGACAATAAATCGCTCCCTTTTTAAGAACATGCATTCACATCATGTCTTATACATTTGTTAAGGCTTCAACGCTCTATATTTTTATATCATTCAATTTAATCTTTATTTAGATTTCTTTACCTTGTTATTCACATTATGTTTTCATTCCTTACAAAAGCTCAAAAGCTATTTCTTTCATATAATTCAAAGTTACCTTTATGTAAATATCTTTGTTATAATTATTATTATCACGCTTGCTTTTATAACATTCATTAAATACTGACATTTTATTCCATGCATTTCCTCTACAGGATTTATTATTTCACATACTTATTTATTATTTCTTAAAACTTTATTTTCGTTCAGATCGCGTTCTTATTTAGTTATTATTCATTTAAAAACATCCCTTCTACTCAAAACTCCGGTGGAATTGTACACAAAATTTTTCCCGACACCAAAACATAATGAAAATCTTTACTTACATGTTTAAGGTCGCTTTCTGACCTTTATTCTCGTTTGATGTGACATTTTGGCCCACCTTCTTGACCTACTCCATATTGTACAATCTCATCTTATGTACAGAAATTTCTTGACACATATTCACTATATTTAACACTGACAACATTTTTTTTAATACACTGGTGTATCCGTTTTGAACACACATTAAAACACTAAAAAATATTACTCTGGTACATATTATAACACATATCACTGTGCATAAAACGCTTTCACTTTACCTAAAACACTTAAAATGATACTCTTATTTCTTTTCTTACAATATTTACACTTCACTCCTATCACACGGGTGTATCTCAACGATTTTGACAATTTCTGTCGGCTGTTGATGATCCCTGATGTGAATCCTATCGACCTGCATTGGACGTGTGATTTTACTCGTTCAGAGTTTCTCTCTCCTACAATGGAAACTACTGGTTTCAGTCTCTCAAAACCGCTTCTATTGTCTATTACTCGGCTTTACTTTATCTGCTTTAACTAGGCGATAAATGTCTTTTCTTTGCCGTCACCTTTATTTATATATGGTGGTCTATCGCACCCTATAGTTTCTATATCTTGGCCTTCCTTCGAGGACCGTATACTGTCTATCGTACCCTATAGTTTCTATATCTTGGCCTCCCTTCGAGGACCGTATACTGTCTATCGTATATTTTTGACGTTTTCTCACTAGAGTACGTTTTCCCTCTGGTTTCGAACCTAAGTTCCTAAGTTCCTTTCGCTTGAACTTCTGTCTTTCGCGATCGTAATTACTGTAAAGTTCCTTTACAGGACTTAATGTCTTTAACAATGTTTTTACTAGACGTAACGCCGTTTATTTGTTGGAGTTCTTATAACTTCATAACTGTATTGAACTAGTATTCTTCTGGAACTCGAAGTTCCCTACTGATCGCTGTGTCTTACTTTGGCGATATTGCTTTAAAGTCCGTATATTTAATGCTCTTTATAATTTAGGACTCTTCAAAGTCTTGAACTGCTAACCCTCAGCGTAGCGTACTTATATCGTAACTGGTTTACACTCGGTGAACTTGTAGCATAGCCTCCCACAGGCTCTGGATCGATGTCTGATACAGCTTAACGTCCCCCTCACGGGCTCTTGAATACTGCGTATACGATGTGGTGCAGCACTTCCGCTCACGGAATGCTCGTAGACTGATGATTATGATGCTCCAGCGTAACGCCCCCCTGGACGGACTAATACTGCATGATGCGTCGTGACGCCCCCCTCGGGCTCTTGAATACTGTTCTTCCGGCGTGATACAGAGTAACACCCCTCACGGGCTGTCAGAGTAACTGCATATTTGGTCTGGCTCTGCCAGGAGCTTTATACTATTCAGCCACAAAAAGATAAAACTCTAGTCCTTTTCGTGACCAACTTTTGAACTAATTGTCGCACAATTATAAAAATTATATATCCAGACAGCTCGTCTTCCAAACGTAAAATAATCTTCCTGTGCATGGAAATCGATCGTGCATTTCCGAGATATTAATTAATTTCTCGTCCTCAACTGTGTGGGTGGTGCTGTTCTTTTTTTTTTATTCTCCCACTCCTTGGGTCTCGGTGAACCCCCAATGACGTCTACTTGCGTTTGCAGTTTTCTCCTGTGCAATTTTTACAAGGTTTTCCTTTACACAAAAATCTCTAATCCAAATTGATTCACCGTACTGTATCTGTTTACTTATTTTTATACTCGTAAACGGGTTAAATTTAATTATTCCTGTTCTGACTCAGCAGCGAGGTTGCCATATTCCTGCCACGTAAGAGCAATTTCCGAGTCCAGCTTCTTCGTCTTACAGTCAAAACTTTCCACTCGTTCTAATAATATCCATGACTGGCTCCTTATAAATGTCAAGAGGCATGAGCTCATCTAAGGAACACCTGGCCCTAGCGCTTGCACAATGTTAGGCTGTAATCCTGGCTTGAAATCTCTCTCCGTTCCCGTAGAAACTGTATGATTCTTTCATTCCTTTCTCAAAGTACATGGATTCGACTCCCTTTGAGGCCTATGGTACATGGGTCAGTACCGAACGCTGATCGTTAGTCTCTCGTTCTCGAGCAAGAGCAGTACTCATTCGGGCAGCTTCCTGACGTGCCGAATGCTGCTCAGCAGTATCCCGTTCTCGAGCGAGAATAGTACTTATTCGGGCAGCTTCTTGATGTGCCGAACGCTGCTCGTCAGTCTCCCGTTCTCGAGCGAGATCAGTATTTAATCGGTCAGCTTCCTGTCGTGCCGAAAGCTGCTCGTCAGTCTCCCGTTCTCGAGTGAGAGCAGTACTTAATCGGTCAGCTTCCAGTCGTGCCGAACGCTGCTCGTCAGTCTCCCGTTCTCGATCGAGAGCAGTACTTATACGTTTAGACTCCAGTCTGGTCTCACGACAGTGAGAAGTAGATTGACATATGGAAGAGTGGCGGCGTCGGTCGGCTAGCAAGCACTCCTGACTGCCGTCATCCGATTGAAATTCTCCCGACGTTGACTGCTGTTCCCTTTGAGAAGCAAGCCAACTCCCACGCTGGTCTTGGATCTCTGACTCCCTTTGAGTTTTTGTTTGTTTTGCCTTGCGGCTTTTCTAACCAATGTTGGATTTTGTACGTTTCGGCATTCTGAACGGTAAGCAGAATTCCGAGTAATTATTCTGATGACGATAATAATTGATGTTTTATGAGTACTAACATCAAGGTTATCGGCCCGTAATGGTTTGGTCGAAAACTAAAGTCTATGAAATGGAAAACTAAAATTAAAACTAACTACCGACTTACAAGTAACTTAAGTAGACTACTACACGAAGAAAAGGGCAAATAAAGGAAAAGGCACCACAGAGGAAAGAAACGCCCTTAATCCTCGAAGAATGAAGACTGGGGGACTTTAGAGATAAGTACGGCCGTGAAAGGCGGATAGAGGAGGGAAAGAGGAGGGATAGTCTACCCCAAAGTGAATGGAATAAGGGATAAACGGACGCAGCTCAGGAATCCCTCAGGATCGCCAACTCCCGAGCCCAGTGTATCAGCAACAGCTTGAAGTAAAAAAAGTGAAGACCAAGTCAATATTAACAAACAGTGTGTAGAAACGGTACCGTTGCAGTTTGTATCGAGAAAACCATGCACGGAAACGAAAGAGTAGGCCAGGTCACTACCAATAAATTCGAATAATAATGAGTAAAATCGCTAGCCTTGTGTCGACAAAGAACCGTGCACAATAACCAACGAATTTCATTAAGCGTGTGAAGAAATACAACCGTTATACTAGCCTATATTACAACACAACAACAATGCACAATCACAAGCTTCCAATCCAAGCCAACGCCAATAAACAAATGTCTCCTAGCAACATGAAACGTCACTGGCACCAAAGACTATATACGGAAAGATCGGAAAAGTGCCAATGCCTCACCCTCCCGAATGCTCGGCGAAAACGAAACACGACTGCAGCGCTCCAGCCAAAGCCGCCTCATCTAATAGGCCAGTCATCTAAGACATTCTAGGTCGCAAAAAATTGGAAGGTTCTGATTTTTTGAGATGTTGTTAGGATAGATACCAATAGTGTAAAACCAAGTTTTCAACCTCGAAAGGCCTGTGCTAACTTCGTGGTGCTCGAAAAATCTCGAAATTTTCAGACGTTTTTCGGTTTTTGGCTTACAACTTCCAAAATATTCATTCTATGGCAAAGTCACCTATTACACTTTTAAAAAAGACAAAATTATCGACATTTTGAGCGCAACTCCAGCTCTGTATGTCTTATAGATCTTGAGATACAACACTTTGAAAATGGGCATTTTGTTTTTCAAAATGTTCGAAATCTGTAGTAAGCTAGTCTTTTGAAAAAAAATCCGTGTAAAATACTCATTCTACGAGGAAAGTAAAGTAAGTAACAGCAGGAAATGAGCAAGCGAGACGGAACGAGACGGAAGCAGCCTGCGTTGAATTAGTACACTATCTTTACCGGCAGATAGAGTCACTGTTTCGCCCCTTGAAGCAACAATAACTAACTGGCACTTCGCGTAGTGTTCAGTGAATGTGATGGTTCCACAAAACATCAGCTATCAAAAATAAATGAAAATGCACAGTATTTACATGAATTCACCGGTGCTATTAGAAATACACGGTTCATATAACAAACTGGAGTATCTTGTAAATATGAATGTCTTGGCTGATTTGTATTGTCTAAGAATACCGGTAGATTTAGCCTGCACACATTGATCAAGAAATATGAAGGTTGACCTGGAATGTATGGTCGAGTTAGGCCTACGTCAATCAACATATCGATTTCCAGCTTTTCATAATATGGCGTTGCAGAGATATTTTCTCGCTATGTTGTATTGTTTGTACCCACGAGGAAGTTGACTTAATGAGCAATAGTAATCTGTAGGTCCTTTTTGGCGCTAACTTTTTTTTATGTAAATTTATGTTGACATTGTTATTAAGCTTGGTATGGCAGCGGCTTCGGTGGCGTAGTTGGTAGCATGCTGAGATTCTATGCCCATGATCGCGGGTTCAAACTCGGCCGAAGTCGTCAGTTTTTTAAGAGCGTTAAAATCCCTCAGTATGCCTTTCTTGGGAGGGGAAGTAAAGCCGGTGGACCATGTCATTGCTTTATGGCAAGTAAAAGAACTTTCCACTATCTACATTTGTGTGAAGTTAAATTTGTAGGTTACATTTGATTAGCGCACTATTAAGTTCCAACGTTCGCCACCAGGTGCTGGTTGCGGTAGAATCTAGTAGCCAAGTTTGGAGCTAGGTGTCGTTGACGGTAGCAATGTACTTGAAAATTGGTCGTCTGCAGTCCTTACCTGAATTACAGATCATCAATCAATGTCTAAAGGCAATGCCTTGTCGATTCAACCATTGTCTTCTGTCTTCAGCTTGTCTTTTCATCTCACAATAGGAACCACATCTTACGTTTTGTATCAATGCTTGAAGGATTTGCTTCCTAGGTCGACCTCGTCCCTTCTTTCCTAAGACCTTTCCTTCTAGTAGATTGGTTAGAAAGGTATTATGACGCACGGTGTGTCCAATGAATTTAGCTGTTCTTCTATGTACTGTTACCATCAGCTGTTTCCTTCCCTGGATTTCTCGCAGTATACTTTCGTTTGTTCTTTTTTCAATCCAACTGACCTTTAGCATTCGCCTCCAGACCCACATCTCAAACGCTTCAAGCCGTTTCCTATCCTGTTCTCGAATTGTCCAAGATTCGCATCCATATAGAGTACGCTCCACACAAATGACATCACAAAATTTTTCCTAATCTCAATATCTAGATGTATATTGGTCAGAAGAGTTCTTTTGTTGCTGAATGCTTGTTTGGCAAGCGCTATTCTTCTTCTTATCTCTTTGCTGCAGCGGTTATCATTTGTGATTAAACTTCCGAGGTATGGGAAACTGGTGACTTGTTCCACTACTTTGTTAGCAAGCCTGATGTTGGTGTGATTTCGCTCAGGATGTTTACTTACAACTTATATTTTTGTCTTCTTCACGTTAATGTTTAGGTATAAATCTACTAAATATGATGACAGTATATTCAGCATCTTGGATAATTCCTTTTCTGAGTCTGCAACCACTGCTATATCATCTGCAAAGCGAATACAATGGATTTGTTTTCCATTTATTCTAATTACAGATAACACACACTAATACAGCCATCACAATAAACACCGGTTATCAGACAAATTCTACACACACCCAAAGTACACGGGACTACATGGCCGCGTTGTCGCAGCCCCTAAACTGAGGAACCAACCAATTTATTGCTTATCGTTTATGCGAACAATGAGAACGTTTCGTTAATGTAACTGAATATATTAAGGTTCACAAATGGGTGCTCAAATCTTGTTAACCTAACTATTACATTTTTTGAATTGCAAAGAACGTTTGTAATAATCAACTAAAGTATTCATGCGTGTTAAGCTGAACGCCAAAATTGCAAGAGGATAATGGAATACCGGAGATGGAGAGTTAGAATCGCAACACTGACAGTGGCTACCCTCTTTTTTTTATATTATTTACCGCCACATTTATGCGCACTTGTTGTGCTTTGGATAAATACTTCTCCGAGAGTGTCAATTTTATCTGGTTCGACAACTTGTTTCTTGAAAGCTTAAAACATCATTGGAAAAACATTGAAATAAAAGAAGAAGCTTGTAATTTTACGTGATCGTGATTTATGCGATCATAAGCTCTCTTTTATTTACGTGGAATCCGAATCACAGGACATGCCATTTCATATCTCACAATCACATGCATTGGCCAGGAATCGAACCCGGTCCACCTTGGCGGGAGGCCAACAGCTTGACCACTGTGCCTCCACGCCGTCTCCTCTTTTCTTCCACAATCTATCGTTCGGCACTATATTCCTCTTCAGGTGTTGACCTGGTGTTCACCTGGTCTGTCTATCTTGTTGTCTCGTCCTTCTACGCCCATTTCAGCATGTATTTTAAGGGGGTAGTCCCCCTTTTTGTTGCAGTTTGGAGATATAATAGACCCTCCGTACGATATATTGCACGTGTGAAAAATTCTATTGTACCCCTTGACCCCCTTAAGCGCACTATACGCATTGATGAATTGTACAGCCTAAGTTGGTTCCGTGATAACCTCATAACTTAGCCATCTGCAAACTTTCTCAGAAATGTAATAAATGGAGTGGCATTGCCTTTTACAGAAATACTTGAGATACTGTTGCCATGCTAACGGGCTTGCATTCCTTCGTTAGTTTATTACATGAAATTCGATTTCTGGGAATATCTTAGAAACTATTGGTTTTAGAGCCTTAAAACATGGTTTCTGACATCGAGGGGCTGAAATTACGCTTTGTATCGTCCTTCTACGTCTATTTTAGCATGTATTGTAAGGGAGTAGAACCTCCTTTATGAGTGGGTTGGCGACCACGGGGCCCCTGCTGAGTCCGGCATTGCTTCCACTTACTTGTGCAGGGCTCCTTTCCGTCTTCTTTCCTGTCGACCTCACTTGGTCAACACTTGATCTCTTCCGACCCCGACGGTATTAGGGTATCCAAGGCCTAGGGATTCTCTTCCTTTCCCGCCTTAATTGGCCCTTGTCTCATCTTTTGATCTCAAGATTAACGGTCACGTTAAACTACAAGCTTCCTTCCTTCCTTGTCTCATCTTTTCTGATACCCGCCTTCTGCGAGGGGTCAGCCTTCTTCTTCTTTTCATGTTATCTCCTGCCTTTTGCTCAAGGCCCTCAATGAGGCAGGGCGTATGTAGCCCCACCACTTCTGGTGCACCCTAGATATTGCTACACCCTCAGGGGCTCACGGCTGGCGAGTTCGGGAGTTGGCGACCCCGAGGGATTCCTGAGCTGGGTCCGGTCCCTCTCCTCTTTCACTTTCCTATCTGCCTTTTATGGCTCTCCTTCCTTCCAAGTCATTCAATCCGCATTTTTCCTGGGTTGAGGGCATATCTTTTCCTCCTGTCTTTTATTTGCCTTATTGCCCTTTTGTTTTCCATTTCTTCTTCTAGTAGCCTATATAAGTTAGTAGTTAGTTTTAGTTATAGTTAACATTTCATTATCAACTTCACGATCACCCAAACCAGTAGGGACTGATATCCTCCTTTATGAAAGAAAGGACCGGGTACGATTCTAGGTCAATGCATGTGAGATTTTCGAAGTGAAATGCCATGTCCTGTGCTTCGGATTCCGCGTAAAAAGAGGTCCCGTGGCTCATGATCGCGAGATTAACGGTCTTCCTTCCTTCCTCCTTTATGAGAGGTAGCCTACGGAGAAGAGTTACTTCTTCAATAATTGGTGTCGTGCCTCTCATGGATATCTGTACCAAATTTTACGTTGACCCACAAGAATAATAATATAAAAAATACAATATAGAGATGGGGATATAAAACACCTTCCGTACCACACCCGCACGTTAAAATCGCGTGAAGGAATTCTAGTGTACCCTATGACCCCCCTTAAGCGGATTATACGTATTAATGCATTTTACAGCTTAATTTGGTTCCGTAAGAACCTTAAAGCCGTTTGCAAACTTCACAGTAATGTAATAAATGGAATTGCATTGCGTCTTACAGAAATAGATGGACCTCTGAGATTCTGTTGCCATTGTTACCGGCATGCATTCTTTTATTATTTTATTAAATGTCATTCGTTTTCTGGGAATATCTCAAAAAGTGATGGTTTTAGGGCCTTAAAATGTGGTATTCGGGGTCACTTTAGGGTCTCAAGTTTTGTTACTCACATTGAGGAACTGAAAATAGGCTTTGTCTCGTCCTTCTACGCCTATTCCAGCATCCATTTTAAGGGGGCAGGCCCCCTTTTATGAGAGGAGCGGAGAAGAGTTACATCAATGATTGGTGTCCTGCCTCTGATGGATATCTGTATCCAATTTTACGTTGATTCACCCAGCCATTCTCGAGTTATAAGGACACAAAATTGTCCTCAGACAGACAAACGAACAAACAAACAGACAGACAGGCAGATAGACAAAAAATAATTGCGCGAATCCGTCATAAAATAGTCTGAAAAGCGCAAATAACGCAAATTTCCGAGGAAATTCAGAAAAAACAGACAAACTTTCATTTATATATACTGAACCCGCTAACCACTGGTTCATTTGATATTTTTCACCGCAACGCATTTTTGATGCATCACTTTAGAACGCACCCACTGACCGACCATGCTGTCGCTACATGCTAACATTCTTTGGAGTTATAAATGATTGATCCTTTGACTACGGAGAAAACCACTATTAAATAATCTGAAGCTAAATTATGACACGTCTATTTTCTACGAAGCTCAGATATTATCACACTGTAATTATGTATCATCGAAACATACTTTAGAATGTGATTTCTGCTTTTGGTAAGGTAGCAACCCCGTAGATGCGCGAACCGGAACCAAACAGACGCTGCACGACCAGTGTAGTCACGAGCTAACGCAGCGCATGGCTGAGAGCTTACCACAAGTGTTTGGATTATCATCCAGGTTGGATGCCGTTTGTATCAAGTCCGTCTGTAAGACGAGGTAACAGTCCGCCTGAAGGCGAGGAAAGCAATCCTAGTGCATCGCACTTTATTTCAATTCGAATAGTGCATGATATTATTAAATATTACAGCCGGAGAAGGCTTGTGCTACGAATACTGTGGATTTTTGGGGAAAGTGATCATAACCGTGGAACGCCGCATTTTCAGCCACGTGCTGGAACATCATATTTCGACATCGTCGAGTGGCGATAAATACATCACTTACAGTGAAATCATTATTAACCGAGTGAATCATTTCAACACTCATAACTACGAATATTGCTTTAATCGCAAGTGCGATTCTTTTCAGTGAAGCACAACGCCGATGCCACGTGATTTGTGGGCAAGTAAAATCTGTATCAGTGAAGCAGATAATAGTGCATGGCCAATTTTTAAACCATCTGCGCCGTGTTACAGCAGTGAGTTTAGTGCCACGTTAAAGCTAGTTTATGTGCAATTGTGCTACGCTTATTCATCGTATCTTAAAGTGGTAAAGTCATATTTCAAGATGTCATATTTTGACGACCACGTGTACGACGGTCCTTGTTACGCATCACCTGTGGAGATGAGCTGTTAAGCTTCATCATGTGAAGGAGAGGACCGGAGAACTACAGCCGATGACGGAAGAACCATGGCTTTAGCACCCGCTAATCCAAGGAAGATGACGACTTTGAGGAGGAGTCTGGTTATATCATCACGACAACGAGGAGGACGAATCAAGGCCGTGGAAATGGATAGAGCCGATGTGGAGGCTCAGATTGGACAACCCTTGTCCGGAGACCAACGCCTTATTATATCCCTCGGGTCGTTGGAACGACCGAGATGTAGACATCCTTTCTTGTGAGTCCGAAATATACATTCCTTGTGAGGTTCTTTAGTGGTGTAGCTTAGTGTAGTTTATTGTAGTTTATTGTAGAATCAGCCGAACTTCTTGACAAGCCATAGGTAGGTTTTGTACTGTTAGAATTAATGCTTGAAGTTTTTCTATCCCTGCTAAGCGTGACTGTAGTCTTGTTACTACGTTTTGTTCAACCGTAGGTGGGTGATTTTGTGTACAGTCATTTGGGATGACGATCAGACATCATGGCCAGTGTTATTTTTATAACACCCCTTTCTAGTAAATGTTGTCACGCCACTGATTTAGTCAGAACAGTCCGTATCGTTGGAGAGCCGACTGAAGCTATCAGTTTTGTAATACTATGTCATTTTTCATTTTGATGTGCTATGAAGCCACCCAGTTCAAGTTTGAACACATTCAGAGTGTTACAGTTTGTATGCAATCTAGCATCGAACCCAGCAATGAATGCCGTATCATTGGCAAACTTAGCGATTGTAAGATTTGCGCCTTTATAATGTTCATTTCGTGTCAAGTGTCTCGACACAGTTATTATTTTGGTTATAACTTATTTAGACAGAGCAGTTATGAACTGACATATCTGCACATTTCAAAGAGGTGCAGATTAAATGGAATATCTCTGTTTTCCTTTTAGATAGATAGATAGATAGATAGATTTATTTACCATCAACAGGATAGGCACCCAATTACAGATGATATAATATAACATAATAAACATTAAATTTACTTAAAAGCAACTATTTAACTAACCTAGAAACAAACATTGATTCAAGCTTATAAACTAAGTTCTCTATACACTTAAATTAAAATAACAATTATTACACACTATATATACAACAAACACCTACGATCTTGTGTTCAACAATGATCTACGAATTTCCGTAGGCTTCGAGTAAAATATATCTATAGCGCTATCAAGATGGTTTAGAGAGCGCAACGCCATCAATAACCAGGAACTGGCATGGGCTACAGTTCTACACTTCTGGATCCGGAAAGTGAGTCTTTGCCTTGTATTGCGGCCTGGAACATGAAGCGGAATCAAACACAAGAGGGGTGCACAGTCGATTCTATTGGTCAGACACTTATATAGAAACATGGCGTTGGCACACATGCGGCGAGCCCTCAAAGACCGCATACCCATGGATCCACAGAAGGTCTCATAATCCAATGTAGAGAGTCGAATGCCCATATACCTACAGCTGATCCACTTCATGAATCTCACCTGCACTCTCTCTAACCGCTGAATAGCATATTGCTGAGAAGGCAGCCATACCTCACTACAGTATTCAACAGACGACCTTACATATGCTAAAAATAAAATTTTGAGAGAACCTATATTGGCGAATTCACTACAATTTCTCTTCAGAAAACCTAGTAATCTGAACCCCTTACTTGTCACCTTATCTACATGTTTTAGAAATGACAGCCCGTCATCGTTGGTAATTGTTATACCTAGGTCGTTTACTTCATTCACACGCACTAATACAGAGTTACTTATACTATAATTCCTCATGACAGGCGCCAACTTCCTAGAAAATGTTATCACATTGCATTTTGATATATTAAGGTCAAGTAACCACTTAGTACACCAACCTGTTAGTAGATGTAGGTCTAATTGAAGCAAGTCACAGTCTGACTCGTGGTCTATTACTCGAAACAGTTTCAAATCATCAGCGTATAGAAGGCAGTTGCTATTCTTGAAGACCCCAGTTAAATCATTAATAAAGATTACAAATAAAAGTGGCCCCAAGATGGAACCCTGAGGAACACCAGAAGTTGGAAAGTATGGATTTGACGTTTGACCATCGGATTTAACAAAGCCAATTCTTTCAGTGAGATAGCTTCTAATCCACTCTAAAACGCTGCCGCCTATTCCATACGCCGACAATTTGATTAACAATGCCTCATGTTGTACGGAATCAAAGGCTTTGGAAAAATCTGTGTATATGGCATCTACTTGTTGACTCCTGTCCAAGGCATTTGATATGAAGTTGACGTACACTGCCAGGTTCGAAGCAGTCGAGCGCTTCTGCACGAATCCATGCTGAGCAACATTAATGTACTGGCCGACTGACCTGTATATTCTATTGTACACAATCTTCTCCGCCACCTTTGATAGGAGGGATAGCAGGACGACTGGCCTATAGTTGTCAAATACCCTTTTGTCACCCTTTTTGAATACTGGAATTACGTATCCCTTCTTCCACTCACACGGAAAGCATCCAGATTTAAAATTGCACTGAGAGGTATCGCCAACTGAGGAGCACATTCTCGAAGTACAAGACCTGGTATCTCATCAGCCCCAAACGATTTTGCAGTATCCAATGATGACAGAATCTCACAAACTTCAAAGGGCGTAGTCCGGATCGACATCAATCCCTGATTACACACGATTGGGACAGACGAGTGACACGGCCTCGCAGGAGAGTGATACTTCTTGAAGCCCTCTGCAAATTTATTAAGAATTTATTTATTTATTTATTTGACTTTTCAAACATGCTATATCTTTGAGCATAGTTTTGAGGCGTGATTTCAAGCCTAATGTTTATGTAATTTCTATTATATCTGGGACATGATAACAAGGCCAGTTTTCTAATAGGACTTTCTGCCTGAAAGCTGCCTGCCTTCAGTGATGTGCATTTTCTAAACCGTCCGTGTAGATGATTACGAGTAGCGAGGCTAGCTCGAATCATGGACAGGTGTTTACAGTTCCCAGCATGCAGTGTACTAGAGCACCACTCACTCAGTGAGACCAAAACTTTCCAGACTCTTTGACAATGTTTATAGCATTACTAACATTTAGATGATGTGCCTCATATGTAGGTCAATGTCCAGGCCACCATTTTGTAATAATCATATGTTTTGCTACTTAGAGATGACTGGCGAAAACCATGTGTTTGCATCGCTACTAAAGCGAATATCTTTCTTCTCCATCTGAGAATGATTTCACGTTATGATAAGGTTTATTTATGGTAATTAAGAGGCCAGATGAGGCACCTGTTTAGAGGCTATATTTATGTGTGTCCAGACTTCGATTCTGTTGACTGTGTTATTGTAGGGAGGTAACTGATGTTCATACCAGGCCTTACCCACAGGTAAATTAAGTGAGCCGAGAGCCACTAATAACCTGTGTTATTGTTATGTCCGAGCGGGAGAGCTCGTTGACAGTGTTTTATAGCAGAGATTGATCTCGCACGAGACTGCTACTGCTGAGCCCAAGGTATTCAGGATTGTGAGCCTATTCGTCATAAACCAACGATAATTTAAACCAACGATTCTAATAATCAGTAACTTCATTATTATAAACCTGATGATAATTAACTACTTATAGCATTTAACCTTCATTTTCTTGCATTTTGGACCTGATGGCTGACACTTGCTTTGTGCACACTTCTCTTGTGGAAGTAATCTAGGACAGATGACACTAATTTTTATCGACGGAGTGCTTGCTCAACCTTTAGTCAGTAGCTGGTGGAGTGTGAGCCTCATGTGACGTTAGACGTAGTTTCAACTACGCAATCGCCAACGTAAATCACATGCACGTAGAAGACACTGGTTTACAAAGAATAACCCATGGCGAAGGCAGGAATAATAATGTTTACGGTCTTGTTTTATTTTACTTATTTCAAGTGTATGATACCCTTTTCTTAGATTATAAGAGGGCATTTAATGTTTTTTTGACGGCTTGTCATGTAGATTTTGTATTAAATTGTTTTTGCTTTACGGACGTCATCGCCGTAAATTTTGTATTAATTGTTAGGAATTAGCTAGATTTAAAAATAAATGTAAATGAGGAAATGGTATCATCCTAACTTAGATTTGCTATTGCTACCCTGTTATTAGCTTATTTTGTAACTTGATTTAGAGATTATTGCCGTACCATTTTCCCAGCGTTGCTGTTGTTGCTTTACTTTGTCAGATAGATTTTTCGCGAGGGTTTACAGTAGTTTACAGTTAGGGTAGTGATCTTTTATTTTTATTTATTTATTAGTTTGCGGATTAGCCGATAGAAACCCTCCGAACTAGGCTAGGTGTCTGAATATTTTGAATAAATATTTCTACAAGTTTTACCTAAGTCTGGAAGTTTGTTTCTCAGTCAAGCTTTAGGAGGTGTATTTTCTTGGGCTGTCTATGACCTTTTTAGCAACCATGTTACCACGGATCCCCTGGATCATGCATTCTCGTGCCGCTATGGCCTATAAGAAATTCACCCAATCCTCATGGCACATGGGCCCGGCAGGTGAGGTGTTAGGGATGTCGTTTCGGCTGTTGGCAACCCTGCTAGCTCCTCTGACGGGCACAATATATATAGAGATTACTTTTACAATTTTCTTGATTTTATTTAAACGCGTAGGACATTGCTTTGGGCTTTTATTTATCAATGAAATTATCCCATAAGAACACTAAATCGGCAGAAGTGCCTAACGCAGACGCAGAAGATAGATAGGAATGTGTTTTTAGCCTATTTTCATTTATGAAAAAATATGCTCATGAGATCACCTTTTGTCCGTGTGTGTGTATGCGTGTGCGTGTCTCCCTAATAACTTCGAAACGGCTGGAGCGTTTTCAATGAAACTCGGTAAGGTCCGACCCTGACCGTGCCCTTCAAATTTTATGACATCTCAACAATCCAACATGGCAGTTGAGCGAAATATTTCACCGGCATTCAATATCTCCGAAACTGCTACGATACTGATATCACCCTGAAAGTTTGTACGGAGATAAAGGGCACTACTAGAAGTTCACGGCCAAGCGAGGTTCAAACATTTAAATAGACTTTTCTCGCGATTTAACCAACCGAACGCAATGAAACTTGGTACAGCAAATGACTATACAAATTGCAATCCACTGACATCTAATTTAATTCAATCTATACTAATATAATAAAGCTGAAGAGTTTGTGTGTTTAAAGGCGCTAATCTCTGGAAATACCAGTCGGATTCAAATTTTTTATATGATAGCCAGATTCAAGAGGAATAGTTTAGGCTATGTTAAATTTCGGACAGACCACTCCATTCTCCTCATTTAGGCCCTTTTGCACAAGTCTACACCGTTTCACCGATCAGAACCAAAATGTTTATACATACCCTTTGGAACCCTACAAGTAACACTGATTACATGAAATTTCTGACAGACCACTCCATTCCCTGAATTAATGCCCTTTGGCACAAATCTTCAGCGTTTAACCGATCTGAACCAATATTTGTATACTTACCCTTCGGAACCCTGCGAGTAACACAGTCTACGTGAAATTTCGGACAGACCACTCCATTCCCTGTATTTAGGCCCTATGGCACAAATCTACACCGTTTCACCGATCTGAACCAAAATTTGTATACACACCCTTTGGAACACTGCGGGTAACACTGTCCACTTTAAATTTCGGACAGACCACTCAATTCCCTGCATTTAGGCCCTTTGACACAAATCTACACCGTTTCACCGAACTGAACCAACTTATCCTTTGGAACCCTGCGAGTAACACTGTTTATATGAAATTCCGGACAGACCACTCCATTCCCTGCATTTATGCCCTTCGTCACTAATCCACACCGTTCCACCAATCTGAACCAACATTTGTATACTTACCCTTAGGAACCCTACGAGGAACACTGTCTGCATGACATTTTGGACAGATCACTCCATGCCCTGCATTCAGGCCCTTTGGCACAAATCTACACCGTTTCACCGATCTGGACCAAAATTTGTACAGGCTATTTACCCTTTGGAATCCTGCGAGTAACATTCTCAGCATGAAATTTCGGACAGACCACTCCATTCCCTGTATTTAGGCCCTTTGGCACAAATCTACACCGTTTCACCAATCTGAACCAAATTTCACATACTCACACTTTGGAACCCAACGAGTAACACTGTCTGCTTGAAATTTCGGACAGGCCACTCCATTCCCTGCATTTAGGTCCATTAACACAAATCTACACCGTTTCACATTTTGTACACTTTAGGCTTACCCTTTGGAACCCTTTGGGTGACACTGTCCACTTTAAATTTCGGACAGACCACTCCATTTCCTGCATTTAGGCCCTTTATCACAAATCTACACCGTTGCTCCTAATTGCACCAAATTATACACACACTTTGAAACCCTGCTGATAACCCTGTCCACTTGATATTTTGGACAACGCTCTCCATTCCCTACGTTTAGAATAACAAACAAACTGAACTTGAAAACCGTATATTAAGGCCCTAGAATCATTCATGCCCGTAGTAGTGTAACTGTAAGAGTATTTTAATAAGTCTATTGTTGACTGGCTATTCGGGCTGCATCACGTTGCTCCTATCAGTGTTCTGGTGCAGAATTGCGAAAAAAGTTAAATCTTGAGCGGCTTATAAATTGCAGTCACGGGGAGTAATTAGTGCAAAATGATTTATTTTGCCCCTTATCACAGTTATCATCATGAACTTATTATGCGTCTATATAAGTGTAATGGTGTTGGTGCAGTACACTGAGGTTATCAGCTGCAATAGGCGTTGGTGCTTTCAAATTTACCGTAATTTATTCCGAAACTTATCGTTGAGCGCTATGTGGCCATAAATGATACTATTGCAACCTTAGGAGCTCGGGACAGCCGAAGTTTTCCAAAGTGTTATGATTATTTTCCTACGATGCTACATTTCTAACAGACAATGAGATATACGCCCAAGGGAGTGTCTTTTATTTTACTTATTACTCTTTCTAATAATTTTTTGTTTGTAAATTACATGTGTCAGTGCTGTAGTTAGTAAATAGCCGTTTCCCTATTCATTATTATCATTAGGGGAAAATGATCTAAATGTTACGTCCATCATACTGTACTGCTTATCACCCTCACTACAACCGCCACCACCAGCGCCACCGCAAAAAGTTATATATTTTTTTCTTTTCTGTTAGTTTAAGTATCATGTGCCAGTTCTGTAGTAGTATTCATTATCATCCATAAAACAAATAAATCCACCGGGCGAAGCTGGGCACTACTGTTAGTTATTTATATAACCACAAGATAGCGGCTGAGCGAAATTTTAAAATCTCGTTTTTATAAGGTGCGTTCAAAATGTAACGAGCCGGAGGCATAATTACAGAAAACAGTACCTGTATGTTAGAAGTATTGGCCCTGGCAATTGAGACACTTGTCCCACTGTGACACGAGGCGGTGAATGGCTGTCTCATAAAACTCCCTGGACTGCGATGTGAACCAGTTCCGCACGTACAGCTGGACGTCGGCGTCCGAGGTGAATCGTTGGCCCCGCAGAGCCCTTTTCAGGGGACCAAACATGGCGTAATCACAGGGAGAGAGGTCGGGACTGTATGGAGGGTGGCCGAGAAATCCCCACTTGAATATCTGCAGGAGTGCCGCGACTGCGTTGGCCGTATGAGCTCATGCATTGTCGTGGAGGGACCACGGCGGTTATGGCGTTCACTGTCACTCGGCGGTGCATCAACCAGCTAGACGTTGTCATCGGTAATGCAGGGGGGTGCCCCAGACCGGGCATCATCGGCTAACGAAACCAGTCCTTCCCTGAAGCGCTTGTGCCACGCCTTGACCCTTGCAAGGGGCATGCACCCATGCAGTGTTCGCCGTACACTTGTGACATTCAGCGAAGAATGTCCGTTCCCCCTACTCCTTCCGCTGTCAGAAACCGAACAACACCTCTTTGCTCTTCGGTTGACGCCTCCATGTCACTGTTTGCAATGCGACTGGCAGCGTTTGGTCGATCGATGCATGCTGCTGCTCGCTTTGTATCGTCACGTGACGTGCACGCGTGCCCTCTAGCGATGGGCTGCGACCTTCCACGCTCTGGTCGGAACCATACCTCGTTACACACGCCACGATTAGCCGATGTAGTCACCGGTTTGCGCATTCCAGCCTCCAGCTCGTTACTTTTTGAACGCACCTTATATATCTTGCGTCCTAATCATGCGATTGGAGTTTTAATTAAACACATACACTATTATCTTCATGTAATAATACATAACTCTATGGCCCATATATAACAAGAAGTTCCGTGACGAACTAAAGAGCCTACTTTTCTTAAAATTTAAAATTCATGCCATTGATTAATCTATATGGATCTATCTAGAATAATGACGAAATTAAGTTGGTAATATCGAAATATCTAATTAGTTCAAAATAGACCTGGTATAATGTAGCCTAATAGAGCACTACAGTTGGCAGCCCTGGTGACTGAATATATTCTTAGTTCCACCTCTTAAGGTACAGAATACAAAATTTGGTTGAAGTCCAATGGACGTTACATGCAGTTAGACACTGGATCTATCAGCACGCGTAAAAGCATGTTGCCAACATTACCATGCGTGTGCTGGTCAGAAATAATCTAAATTATTATGATATCTTGTTGTGCCAATTTTGGATGAAATCCATTTGTTAGTATAGAAGTTACATGTATTTTAAAATTGGACATATCAGCAGGCATAGAATCATGTTGGCAGCACTGCCTTGTATTAATTACCCCAAATTAATCTAGAATGTCAGGTGCTATACCTGTGCCAAGTATAGAGCTGTTGGCTTGCATACTTTCTGATATATTGATATTAGGGTAAAAAGAATATAGACAGCATTTTTTAACATTTGGCAGCCCTGATTGCTCTTAACAATACTTATGGTCATATCTGTTATGGTACACATAGCACATACGGAATTTGGTTGAAATCCAACTGATAGTATATAAGTTACATGTATTTTAAAATTGGTACTATCAGCAGGCTTATAATCATGTTGGTAGAACTGACGTATATAAGTTACTCCAAATTAATCTAAAATGTCAGAATATACGTGTGCATAGTTTAAAGCTGTTGGCTTGCATACTTTCTGATATATTGATATTTGGATAAAAACAATAGAGAGAGAGAGCAATTATTAACAGTTGGCAGCCCTGGTGGCTCTTAAGAATACGCTCAGTCATATCTGTTTATGTACAGATATTACATACAAAATTTGGTTGAAATCCAATTGATAGTGTAGAAGTTATATGCATTTAAACATTGGACCTATCAGAAGGCTTAAAATTATTTTGGCAACACTGTCATTGTTGGCCTCATGGAAATTAAACTGAAATAGTATTATCTACATGTGTGCCAATTTTGGAATAGCTCCCATGTATACCTTGCAAGATATCCAACATGGAGTTCAAATTTCAGTGCGTTTTTTCAGCAGTTGGTAGCACTGACATCATTTTCAAATATGGACGTGAGCTATTCCGGTGCACATCTTTACTCATACTAAATTTGGTTTCGATTGCTGCAACCGTTTAGGAGTTGATAGGGGGGGCACAAACACAGCCAGACAGACAGACAGAAGGACAGACAGACAGACAGACATTTTCCCGGATCGATCTCATAAGTCTACTTTTTCCTCATTTTTGCAAAATGTGAAAAGTAGGCTAAAAATCCACCATGGTGACCATCCGAAATATTTTGACGGTTCTCAATAATCTACGAATTTATTACAGCAATCAAACTGAGAATTTGTATATTGATAGAGGCAATTAACATAAGTAGGATATATGAATATAGGCCATTTAGTTCTACATGGAACTACTTGTTCTTTGTGAAATAATAAAATCAGTATCTGGAGTAGTATTTAATAGTGTTTTGATTGGATGTATGCATAGCTGGATTTAGTTTGCTGTAATGCCACCTGTTAACGACCCTGCAATCTCTTCCTAACGCTCCATTAAATATGATTGATACTGTAACCTTACTAGGATCATAGGGTTATGGGGGCGGTGATAGCTTTCGGCACGCCAAGGAATATTAATAAATAGGGGGGTAGTACCGGTTCTAACTCACCCTGTCAGCATTTTTTGAATTTGGCGCGCTCTAAATCCAAGATAGCGGCCAAGATGGAGGCCATGACGTCGCAAGATGGCGGACAAGATGGCGGCGGTGACGTTACAATTTGGCGGCGGTGACGTCATTCACAGCCTACTTTCCTGGTGACGTCACAACGAGGTGTGATCAAAAAGTTCCCCCAATAGCCTACTTTCCTGGTGACGTCACAACGAGGTGCGATCAAAAATTTCCAAAATGTTGCCCCATAGCCTACTTTCCTGCTGACGTCACAACGAGGTGTGATCAATAATTTCCAAAATGTTGCCCCATAGCCTACTTTCCTGGTGACGTCTCAACGAGGTGTGATTAAAAAGTTCCAAAAATGTTGGCCCATAGCCTACATTCCTGGTAACATCACAACGAGGTGTAATCAAAAAGTTTCAAAATGTTGACCCATAGCCTACTTTCCTGGTGACGTCACAACGAGGTGTAATCAAAATTTCCAAAATGCTGCTCCATAGCCTACTTTCCTGGTGACGTCACAACGAGGTGTGATCAAAGGTTCCAAAAATGTTGGCCCATAGCCTACTTTCCTGGTGACATCACAACGAGGTGTAATCAAAAAGTTTCAAAATGTTGACCCATAGCTTACTTTCCTGGTGACGTCACAACGAGGTGTAATCAAAATTTCCAAAATGTTGCTCCATAGCCTACTCTCCTGGTGACATCACAACGAGGTGTAATCAAAAAGTTTCAAAATATTGACCCATAGCCTACTTTCCTTGTGACGTCACAACGAGGCGTGATCAAAAAGTTCCAAAATGTTGACTCATAGCCTACTTTCATGGTGACGTCACATACTAACCCGCCATACATTCAGGAGCGAAGCCGATATCTCCCGAACGCATGGTCGGATTTTGACGAATGAGGTGTCGTTGAACTCGGGTCGACACCCTCTTTCCAATGAATAACCTATTTTCCCCCAAAATAAAACCTACCCCTACTAGGGGGTGAAACTGTAATTTTTGAAAATTTGGGAGTTTGAATGCTAATAGGGAATTAAACGTTGTTACACATCAAGCGCATGCGTAAAGCCGATTGCCGCTATGAATTAACATGTTTGTTTTTTTGTTTTTACGCATGCGCATTTATATTTTTCGTGATACTTTAAGCCAAAGCCTAGCACGCTAACCCGTAAGCTATGAATAAACGAAACTGGTGGTCGGTCACGGCGTTTCATGCATGCAAAATGCATTCATTGCTGTTTCAAAAATCATGGATCGGAGAGCTGTATGTGATGGTTCAACTCATGCTTGATAAAGATAGGATTGAAAAATGAAAATCCACAGCCTGCTTTCAGTTGACCGAGTGGGTTAGGGAATGGAACGAATGAATCCTTCATTTAGCGGTGAGGATTTGAAACAGTGCTGGCTGCTAAAGCCTGTTGCACTTTCCTGGCTAACACAAAAGCCAATACATAAGCCAATACAAAAGCCAACACAATAGCCAATACAAAAGCCAACACAAAAGTCAACACAAAAGCCAACACAAAAGCCAACACAAAAGCCAACAACTCGTGAGCATTGCCCATATTAATGAGTGAGGGCTTAAACAATAATTTTGGCATTTCGAAGTTCTTCTTCGATTTCTTGAATTTCCCAATCATGACCGGTATGGCTGGCTTGACGTGTAGCATGCAACAGCTGTAGTCGCTGGACGACCTTATTGGGATTGTGCCAACACATAAGCCAATACATAAGTCAATACGAAAGCCAACATAAAAGCCAACACAAAAGCCAACACATAAGCCAACACAAAAGCCAACACATGGGGTTAGGTTAGGTTATGATATGTTACATTAGGCTAGGAGAACTAAGTGTGACGTCATAGTCAGTCTTAAAGCAAGTCTAAACGTATAAGCCAACACAAAAGCCAACACTTGGGCTTAGGTTAGGTTATGATATGTTACATTAGGTTAGGTGAACTAAGTGTGACGTCATAGTCAGTCTTAAAGCTAGTCTAAACGTATAAGCCAACACAAAAGCCGATATAGAAGCCAACACAAAAACCAATACATAAGCCAATACAAAAGCCAACACAAAATGCGTTAAAAATGGTTGTAACAATTGGCGTTTTTCATTACCTTTCACAAATGCCACATGGGCAGAGGACAAATGGGCTTTCATAACCATGTCCAGGTGCTTATATGAAATGGTTCCTTGATGACAGTCTAGTTGCAAATGATGTTCAATCCATTTAGTTTGTTTACAATCTTTCTCACACAACAAATCAATATGGTGGTTTAAACTCCAAATGGGTAGCTTGTCATATCCAAAAGGTAGAATTATCAATAATGGCAACCTCTTTAAATATAAATTTGTTTTCTTCAATGTTAAACCCTTGGCAATCCACAATCAGTGTGCTCAACATGTTGATGCTTGTCTGAATCAAATCCAACTGACCATTAACTAACATCCGCGACTAAGGTGTACTTACATTCACATTCTAGTAAACAAATTGAGGTTAGGGTATGAAAGGGGAACATGAGAAATAATGACATCAACAGCAACCTTTTTTATTACATTATTTTATTGGTATAACACGTTTTACATGCTTTTGTCATTTTGGTATAGGGACGATACCAACTCATACAACAATACAGTCTTTTATGTTTATAGCGTCCATAACACCGATGATGTCCCAGTGTCTCTAAACTGGGTGTTTTTGACTGTAAGCTGCTCATCGAAGTACCGTTGACGCCATAAGGTCCACACGTATCGTAACTTGTTTTTTCATCACTTAGAGATACTAGTGAGGGCGAGCTTGAACGACAGGGTATATTACCCGCCTCTATTCCACACAGGTAGGGACAGGCTGGTGACCAGCGCTGATGTTCTTGCATAGGTTCATCACTTTCTTCCCATTGATCTATGGTGATGGAACAAAAGGCACATTTCACTTAATCTCTTGTTTTTAAATAATAGAAACCAGCGGCTGCCAAGGCTTGAGGGTTTATGAAAGGCAAGGCCACGTCGCAAAGGTCTTGAAACGTTGTTCCTCAGATTTTAAATTCATGGGTGAATCACCTGTTGAGGCTTTAAACAAGACATGACTGAGTAGCTTGACGTGGGTTGACCTGTTATTTATACATTGGTCACTTGGTTGGACAGTGGATAATAGTTGACTTGTTTGTGATGAACGATCAAAAAGTAGGCTGTGGCATTGGCTGGTACATTGTCATGCATTTCAAAATCTAGTCGAATGTCAATATTGGATTGCTTGACAGTAGGAATAGTCAAAGACAATCAGTGGCGCCCTTGTCTTAAAGGCTTGGGGTGATTACATGGGACAGTTTTCATTTTGATAATACGACCATCTAAATTTAAAAAACAAGTCGCACAGGAGACCAAACTTATTTATTGAAAAATCCAAATCCAGTCCTTCATAGGGAAACACAGCTCCGTTGAGGAAAAGACGTGCATTTCTCAATTGTAGATGATCAAATTGTGTAGCATCTTTGGTTTGTTGATACTAGCGATTGCTTTGAAAACCCATGATAATGTAGAGAGGTCTCTCTGTATAGCGTGCTGTTTTTACAGACCAACTATATGTGTTGGTGGTGGGTAATAGGGGATACTCATGGAGCGCCCAGCTTCTAAATTCCATGGGTAGTGGCATATCTCTTTCCACAATCTTGAGCATGTCCAGTTTTTTGCTATCGTCAAGGGTCACGTGGGGTACTTTCCATAGCATTCATTGTAGTTGTTTTTTGAATCTATGGGTGCATCTTGAGCACCCTTGAGTGCATTATTATCTCTCCTGTCTCTAACCAGATAAAGCATTTACCTTGCGTTAACCACAATACGCTGGTGATATTTGGCAAAACATAAAATGAGTTTAAGAGGTAAAATTCCAGTAAAGGTGCCATCGGTGTGTACCATCCAGTCATTGGTCGAGTCAGGGGACCAACCTGCCATGCAAAGTGTTTTTCCTTCTTCCTCACTATAAGAGGGGTATAGTTTCATGACACTTGAAATACCCACATTTCGAGTGCTATCCACCACAATATCGTTAACCACATAGCGCACCTCAGAAAACAGATAGGCAAAAGCATGGTTGGCTAACTTGGATGTTGTTGGTGTAGAGCCATCGGCTTTAGTGAGTCGACCTTCAATTTGAATAACACTTTCATGCGGTAGGGTGTAAATATCTTGGTTGTTGATAGCAAATTGAATTTCATCAATGTTATTGAGTCCAGGTTTTTTATTTATCGTATGGCTTTAGTGCCGGGAGTGTCCGAGGACATGTTCGGCTCGCCTGAGTCTGTAGCTGCTTCCAGCGGACACCCTAAAGGGTGTTTGTGCTTGATCGGAATGGAGGTCAATTCTTACCAACCCTGGTTGCTCCTCGATGTTGTTTACCACTTCTAGGATGGAATTCATCATGGGGGTTGATGTGGTAACCCAGATGCTGTAAAATCTGCTTGTCCTTAGTTGATAACGTGTATTCACCTGGCAAACAACTAACACCATTCCTAGACGGTGTTGATACTTCATACGCCAGCTTCATAGCGGCTTTAGCACCAACTTGTAAGTCACTGGTGTGGTAGAATCTACTTGAATGAGTTGTTGATCTCTATTGACCAATCTTAACGTTATATTACTAATAGGATTAACAGCCACACAATGAAAGAGCACTACTGGAGGGATTTCACGAATAATATAGCCATTGGGCGATGTCACAATAAAGTCATAAATCGAATGCGATGGTTCTTGATTGGTATACACTTGGCTAATAATATTACACGTCACCGACACGTGATGGTCCTCAATCAATTTCACTTCATAGTCTGAATCATGCTTCTTGTTGGGCTCCAACACTCGTGGTTTAAATCCTAGTAAAGGGCCAATGGCATCGGGTTGTGATTCAAAGTCAATCTTAAACGTAGAAAAAATACTACAGCGATGAGTGTTGGTATTTCCTGTAAGTTCAAACTTGTGTGTCCCATGCAGAAATGACTTTATACCATATTCGTTGATTAGTACCACATAAATGTGCTCATAAATATCATCTATTGTATATCCACCAGGGTTCAGGGTGAGCACAGAATCATTATAGTAAAACTTGTTGTTTACATCTTTACGTATGTTGTATATTCTATTGTACGTTTCAAGAGAAACAATTCCCAAACCAAAAGGTGTTTCACTCAATTCAATAGGCGGGTAAAAGTCTAGGCTGACTTCAGGTCCACGACCAAGCAGTGTAAACGTCTTACTTTCTGTCGACATACTGTTGACGTTTTTGCTTATGCAATGTCTTAAATGAAACATTAAACACAAACGCCCACACTCTTGTCTGTTAAACGTTTGCTCACGTTTCACATTATAATATATCTTGGTCCCAGTGGCGGCTGGTGAATCTCAAAGTTGGTGGTTCACAGAACTATCATAACTATGATCACTGATATAAGAGTAGCCAAAACATCCCGTAGATACCGAACAGATACAAATTAAGAAAAAGGAGAAATTTGAACATATGTTAGCTTATACTATTTGTACTCCTTGACTTGAAGGTTATGCCACATTACTCACCTATTTGTGCAGAAAATCAACATGTCAAAGACTCTGTCATTAAAGTCCCTTATTTGCATGATGAAATCTCGTTCAGTAGACAGCATAGCAGGGGCTGATAATCTCTCCTGAGACATTGCATTTCGTAAGAACGTCTTAATCCTTTTCGGGGTGGAGAAACATCGTTCCGCTTCACAAGATGTCATGGGGATAGTCAGACCTACATTCAGTAATTTAACATATTCACTGAAAGTTGAACTTAAATTATTATCCCTAATGAATTCCATTAGTGGCAGAGCACCTGATACGTGTCTAAATTCTGCTGTACTGTAAATAATTGAAAGTTCTGTCTCATGTTTCCTGCACTCAATGAATGGGTAAGCTTGTGGAACAAGTCTGACATTTTCATCCGGATAGTGCAGCTCGTATTTTGCAAATTTGTTTGGAAGAAAGAGTGCAGTTGCTTCCAAGTGGCCAAGAAAGCTGAATCTGTCTGACATTTCAGTCAAAATGACATCACAAACTTCAATTGCCTGTCTGTTTCTTTCTGATTCTACTTTTCGCTTCTTGACTATGCCAGACTGCTCTGATATGGAATTGATGGTATTTCTTAGTTTCAGAATCTATATTTCGAAAGATCTTAGTCTTGCCAGAACTGTTGTCGGAGTGCAGTCACGCCTCTGAAGCTACCTGTACAAAATGTTTACATGTGGCATGATTTTATGGATGAAAGATAACCAAAAAGTAAAATTATCATCATTCAAAATACCAATGAAGCCAGAGGCTCGAAGAGTAGATGATGCATTATTAATTCTAACACCTTCCTGAATTACTTTCATACATTCTATCAACTCACTTCTGTACTCAAAGACAGTATTCACTGATCGTGTTTGGAAGTTTCTTCTAGTGGGGATTGATCTAGACAAACGTTTTCCAACTATTTCATCTAAAACTGCAGTTCTTTGAGGAGAGTTTGAGAAGAAGGAACAGAGTCCTTGAAGCTTTACAAAGAAAATCCTCACACTTGTATTGATTTTGGCTGCATAAAACATGACTAAATTTAACTGGTGAGCATGATAATGAACGTATTCAGCTGATGTATACTGCTGCTTTATTATCGCCTGAAAACCATGTTTAGAACCACTCATAACAGATGCACCATCATACGTTTGTGCGATAAGCTTATGTTCACGACCAATAAAGTGACATTTGAGTTCATCAGATATGCATGCAGCCAATGATTCTGCATTTTGCCCTTCAGGATTAATAAAACCCCAGTATCTCTCCACTGGCTTCAAGTTGACCAAGTATCTATATACAATGACCAACTGATACATTGATGCTGCGTCACTTGTTTCATCTGTTATAACATAATAATGTTAATAATAATAATAATGTTATTGGTTTTACGTCCCTTTTAACTACACAGGCTTTCAGAGACGCCGGGGTGCCGGAATTTTGCCCCGAAGGGGATCTTTAACGTGCCAGTAAATGTACTGACACGACTCCCTCGCATTTGCGCACCCTCAAATGCCAGCTGACTGCGCCAGGTTTCGAACCTGCAACCTTGGGCTCAGCAAGCGAGCTGCTATAACTGACACAAATTCTGACTCTTTAATTTATTTTGCAATTTCCTCATGACAAACTTCAAGCATGCACTGCAGAATTTCATTCTGTATTGTTTTTGAGGTGCCCTTGAATACAGTCGCTTTTTCCAAATGAGTTTTCATAGCACTATCTAATTCTGCACTAAAATTGATTAGTCCACGAAAAAAACCGGATTGCTTGACGTATCGGACTAGTCATGTCCGCGCAATGCCAACTCAACTGAGCCACAAAATCTAATACAGTTAATTATAATTTTCAAAACATACCTATTTTGGGCTACCTTTTGATTATGAGTTTCTATTGCTCTTCGGTATCCTGTGTCCATCTGCTGTGCTATATTAACATTGGCAAACATGACCAAGTGCAAGGTATTTTTCATATGCTATTTTGATGGAGCATGTTTTTAGCTCGGTCATGAAGATGCTGCAGATCACTCACACCATTCCTTGTCCATGAATCTTCACCCCCAAACAAAATACATGGGAAGCAAAACAAGGTATTGGCCACTTCACCCCACACATCCAGTCATATTTATCATACACGTCGGAATGAAACTTTCTGTTAAAACTTCTCGTTTTTGCCTTCACAGTCTGAGTGATCTTAAGGTGAGGCCTTGGCCTACCTAGTCGCTTAACCTCGTGTTTCTCCTCTAACGAAAGCAAGGAAAACGGTCGCCCTAAGAGTGACTGGACTGAATTCATCATCTGAATTATTACCGGTAGGCCTAATGCAGTGTTGTAGCCTACCTACAGAAATTATATACCCTTATAGCAAATAGCTTGAAGAAATATCACCATCCACCTAAAGGTTGAATCGGATTCACGATTCACAAATATTATAATGCAAAGCTACTAAATTATACGAAACACCGTAAGGTAGCCTATATGCACACTTCCAAACATGGACAGTAGAACGAAACGAATAGGCTACGTATCGCACACTTCAACAGAAAGTCACATTCATTTCGTTCTCACTATCGTACTAATAATGCTAAATGTCAAACTAAATACGCTTTAAATGGTAACGATTGATGACAACTGTGAAATACGGTTAGTGTTGAACAACTCACATTCGACCCACCACGATGTAGATGCCAAAATTTAAAAATAACAGAAGTATTGATCCTGTATTATGGAACTGACGAGAAAAAAAATGCGGACACATAATTCCAGTGTGTTACACCAGGTAGAAAATTCCACGATTACCAATTGTTCACAACGAAACAGATAACAAGCCAAATCCATACAAAATTGAAACGTAGCAAACCAGTGAGTCACAAAACAAAACATGAACTTTTTCAGAGAGTACCGATGATCGTGACATCTGTAGTCGTAGTCACCTACTCGCTTTAATTAAACTGATAACACTCTAAGTTTCAAATAAATTTTATTTATATCAAATACAAATACCTCTACACGATGTATATTGTTTATATATTGTAATTCAATCATGCAAATACTGCACATATCTTAGAAGAAGACGAAGCGTTGTGCTTGTTAACCACTAGAGCGTGCTAATGTTGCTGCGCCATCTACTGCCCTCGAGCAGAATATACCGTATCTACTTTTGAACTCTATGGAATGTTAACCAACCACACGTAACTCCGACCCCACCAATCCCCCCATGCATCCGCTGCACTCCCTAGGTTCGTCTTCGCATATACTGGCCTATACAAGCTGCCTGGGTTGCAGCGAGGAGTGTACTATACAGTTGGCCCTTGGTTGCGTGTGCAGCGTAAAGAACTGCGCTCGTCCCCACTCACTAAGAGTGATGAGATTCAATACATCACGCCTCCATTCAAGAATATATATTATTTGAATCAATGAGCCCAGAATTTTGGTTGTAGCGCAAACTTGTTACCATGGTAAGGAGCCGCCTCTGCTTGGTCCTGTTTCCAAAGTAGGTGACTAGTTCCATGGGTGAGCGTAGATTTCCAAAACTGTCAAAGTACCATATCATGGATCCCTCTTTCACATAGGCTACATAATGCGTTCGTGGTCCTGTACTCTCATCTAGATTTCAAACGGCGCATTCCTGTTTCCATGGTCGTCGTGGTAATTGATTCCGCATAAACACACCTCGAAAATGAGAAAGATTTAGTTGTTTTGCATATCTTTTAACTTCTTCATGGTTTAGGGCATGTCTTGCTATGGTTGAGGTTAAAAAGAAATTATTTGGTGATGGGAAAATCCCAAATACTTGTTGATAAAAGGCTGGCTTTAAATTGGTGTTTCTAGCCCCCATAGCAATGGCTTCATGGTGTCGATGACTTTCTTTCAATTCTTGCTTACCCTGCTGTGCAGCTTTAATGGTTTTAGCCACCGCACTGGCACCGCCCAAAAGTGAACCCAGAGCAGCCAGACCAGCGAATAAAGCAGGTAAAAATCCTGCTCGTTTGGGGACAGGGATCACTCGACCTTGTTTTGAAACCTCTCGCTGACGTTTTGGAATAACACGTCTCTGTGCCGCTCGAAGGGCTTTCCTTATGGTGAACACATTATTTTTTATTTTTTCATTCGCAAGGGCTTGTCCGCTAATGCCTTAACCTCATGCTTTGGCAAGGACTAGGTCTTTTTTTTAGTCTTTTTCACCACATATCTTTGTTCCACCATGATGATGATCAACAACCTTTCACAAGAAAGTTTAAGTCACAACTAACGTGTTAGCATTATTTCATGGCAGTATATTCAAGTTCCACATAAAGTGGGAAATCGTTTATGCTTTTTCCTGCTTCCTTTTCATCCCATGTGAGCATGAGATGAAATGATAATTCATCACCTACATTTACTGTTAGAGGTTATGGACCAACATCCTATGACCGTTTATGTCTACATGTAAATGGTTTTCATCAGGTATGGATTGTTTCATATGAATAGTTCCATCATAGTGTAATCGATAGTGTTTTAAACCCGAAGAAAGCACATACGTCAGGTGCTGGTCATGGACTAGTGGTAAATGATTCCTGTCATTCACAGATTTTTCATTTGTTAGGTACACAAAAATACAGATGGAACAGATTTATAAAGTCTTTCCATTTGATTAATCGCATAACGTTTGGTGCAGACATTATCCTCTTCTTGTGGGTCTTCCACGTGACTAATGCGGTGATGATTAGCCGTTTAGCCATTCACCGTAAGCAGAGGTACTTTGTCATATAACTCGTGCACCTTGTTATCAACATACATTTTCGTTGTGACATCCGTAGACACTTGAGGATGTTTCACATGAGTCAATCGCTTTCCTGTAAAGTCACAATCTCCCTGTTTAGTGCGTGGCACCACAGACCTATCAGCATAGTGTTTATTAGCAGGATATGTTTCTTGTTTAGGATAATGTATGAGCACAGACCTAGCTTTGGCTATTAACGCACGTCCAAAGACATCCATCGTCAACCTGTAGAACGAGTCTACTGTTCCTACGACAAGGCTCGGTTCCATGTATATGGACAGCCTGCTCACCTTCCTAGCCTTAGTTGATATGAAGATTATTAAGCAGCAAGAGTCATTCCCCGTGGGGGGATATGGTTTCCCATCTCTATCCCACATCACGTGAACAATGTCACGGTTCACTGTTTCCGTCTTCCATTCGCTGCATTATTGTGGGACCTTCAGGATGTGGAAAGACCAATCTTTTGCTCACGCTCATCACAGCCCTCAATGGTCTGTGTTTTCAAAATATTTATATTTTTGCAAAATCTCTCTACCAACCCCTCTACGTGAACCTGGATCAAGTCATGTCTGAATTACAAAGTGAAAATATGGGTTATTTTACATTTTCTATGCAAGAAAATGTTATTGCCCCGGATGAGGTAAAGCCTGATTCACTCATGATTTTCGATGATGTATCCACTGACCGACAAGCCGTTATTCAAAGCCATTTCAGCATGGGTCGTCACAACCATATCGATTGCATCTATCTTGGACAAACATATTCTAAAATGTGTAAACAACTTATTCGTGACAATGCCATTGTCATTGTTTTATTTCGCCAGGATGAGCGGAATCGTCGTCACATTTATAATGAACATGTGAATCCCGATATGACCTTTCAAATGTTTATCGAATTGTGTGGCAAGTGCTGGAACACCCAACGCCATGCCTGTTTAGTGATTGAAAAACAAAGTGAACTCAACCAAGGACGTTATCGCTTAGGGTTTGATCATTTTATTACTATTTAAGGGACTGTCTCATTCCCTCTCATGCCATTTGTCAAGACACCATGACGTTAGCAGTGAGTCAATTGAAAAAGCATATTATTAAAGAAAAAAAACTATTCGCCAAAAGTTTCGTCAATTGAAACGATCACGTGCGGATCATGCTTTGTTTATTCAACAACATTTAGCACGATTATTCAGAGATACGGCAGATCTTCTCGTAGAATTTAAACGTAAAACCGGTTTTACCCACAATTGCTTGTCCAGGTGATCCGTTCTGATATTCTTCTAAAGTAGAGCGTTGCTCGTTGCGGTAAAACATCATTCATTTACCTCAATAACAAATATTTCAAAATAACTAAATATGAAATTATCCAACGATTGTTTTACCCAGTCTAACGAAATAAGGCTGTTCGTCCCCCTCATGCGTCAATTTTCATTTCTGCTGTCGGCGCAACACACTCCCGTTCCCTAAATACTGCCGCCAGAATACTCTGCTCTCCTGACAACAGCGCTGACCTCTCATTGGCTAGCAGACTCCGAGGTTGGTGACGATGGGCATGTCCCAGTACAGGTAGAGTAATAGAGTTTCGCTGTCTCTTTCACGAATTGATTGCCAGCGGTCGAGATGGGAACTATCTTTGTTTACTTGTGTCACACGTTAGCCTGCTTCGTTGACAGGTACAGTTGCCCGAGTAGGATATAACTCAGATCCAGTAGCCTCGATCATCGTCTAACTGTCCGTGGTGACATGAGCTCCAGTGACGCGCAATGCTGCTTGACTTATGTGCAAAATGCACTCTGTCATTGCCATGTTCCCCGCTTCATCTTGAGGGAAGCTGCTATAATGAACAACAAAGACTGGCGCAGCCGCGCTCAGCGGCAATCAAATCATAAATGGGTAATACACGATATTTTGGCACTGTTAGTTGAGGGTTGACTTGATTACTAGGCTGAGTAATGTGACAGCTAGAAACGCAGTGCCTCTTGGTCAGACTAACATTGCTCCATGTCTTACGAAGCTCATAGAACAAAACAGCGATAATAGCAACTTAATACTGGAATAATACGAATACTAACAGGGCCACGCGGAACGGACCGATATTCTAATAGTAAGGAGGTTACCATAGTAACGGTAGCTAGGCTATGTTGAGGGAGGCTCCCCGCTTCACCCTGCACGTCTAGTAGTAAGGTGGTTACCATGGTAACGGTAGCAAGGCTGTGTTGAGGGAGGCTCTCCACTTCACCCTGCACACCTAGTAGTAAGGTGGTTACCATGGTAACGGTAGCGAGGCTGTGTTGAGGGAGGCTCTCCGCTTCACCCTGCACGTCTAATAGAAAGGTGGTTACCATGGTAACGGTAGCCAGGCTGTGTTGAGGGAGGCTCTCCACTTCACCCTGCACACCTAGTAGTAAGGTGGTTACCATGGTAACGGTAGCTAGGCTATGTTGAGGGAGGCTCTCCGCTTCACCCTGCACGTCTAGTAGTAAGGTGATTACCATGGTAACGGTAGCCAGGCTGTGTTGAGGGAGGCTCTCCGCTTCACCCTGCACACCTAGTAGTAAGGTGGTTACCATAGTAACGGTAGCCAGGCTGTGTTGAGGGAGGCTCTCCGCTTCACCCTGCACGTCTAGTAGTAAGGTGGTTACCATAGTAACGGTAGCCAGGCTGTGTTGAGGGAGGCTCTCCGCTTCACCCTGCACACCTAGTAGTAAGGTGGTTACCATGGTAACGGTAGCCAGGCTATGTTGAGGGAGGCTCTCCGCTTCACCCTGCACGTCTAGTAATAAGGTGGTTACCATGGTAACGGTAGCCAGGCTATGTTGAGGGAGGCTCTCCGCTTCACCCTGCACGTCTAGTAGTAAGGTGGTTACCATAGTAACGGTCGCCAGGCTGTGTTGAGGGAGGCTCTCCGCTTCACCCTGCACGCGCAGACATCTGAGCTGCCAACAGAAGGTCGAATTGTAAGCAAACGAAAGGTCACTGCTAATCTCAGATTCTGCAAGGAGTGTCATTCGTCGAAACCATTTCACATACTCGTACAGATTCCAGTGAACCAGGCGTGTCTTTTAGCAACACTCTACAGTGAGCGATTGATAACATTCATAATCCGCTGCTGAAAACATCCACTGTCCTTCTGTGCCTCTCCCATCCTCTAAGTCGCTGATAATACATGGGCTTGCAGACATCGTACTACTGCCACACTTGGGTGTGTTACAGATCTGTCTGATAACCTGTGACATTGAGATGGCGTGTATTCGGGACTTAGGCAGGAGAAGGCCGTGGTCTTAATTTACGTACCATACCGAACATTACCATTGTATTGGGTCGTTAGGAACTTGATTTCCGAGGTACGAAAGGACAAGAAGGAACTATAGTAGAAGGTGCGTGACTTGGCAACACCGTGTGTGCACCTTGTTCTATGTCTCGTACATGCATTATGACCTAACTATAGAGGGACTAAAAGAAAAAATATTGCCATATTATTTTATTAATATTGTTAATAATAATAATGTGTGGCCCTTATTGTTCCCGTTTTCAACGTTTTCGTGGATGACATTTGGTGGGTGATTTTTCAGCTGGATGTCCTTCCTGACGCCAACTTCACGAGAGGAGTTCATAAGAGATAGTTGGCTGCGATAACGCGGTCTTGTAGCCCCGTGTACTTTGGGTGTGTGTAGAATCTGTCTGATAACCGGTGTTAATTGTGATGGCTGTATTAGTGTATGTTATCTGTTTTAGTTCAAGTATGAACTGCAGACATTCAATTTTCGAGTAGTTCCTACTTTCGCTACCAAATGCTACCGTCAACGACACTTGCTGTGAACTTGGCTACTACTAGATGCAATCGCAACCAGCGCTTGGTGACGAACGTTGGAACTTAAGAGCATTAATCAAACCCAACCTTCAAATTTTACTTCACACAAGTTTAGTTAGTGGAAGGTTCTTTAACATGCCATAAATCTATGACATCGGTTCGCCAGCTTTCCTTCCGAAGGAAGGCATACTTAGAGATTTTAACGCTCTTAAAAATCCGACGACTTCGGCCGGGTTTGAACCCGCGACCTTGGGCATAGAACTACGCCACCGAAGCAGTGTCTTGTAAACGTGATAAGATTCGAGCCCACGACCTGGGGATGATTCTGCCACTGATACAGCGAGAAAAAGCAGCAGCAGCAATAACAACAACAAAGTACTTCCTTATTGATAAGTATACCCCGGTCTATGGACCTCCCCTGAGTTTGGCAAGTCCCGCTTGGCGCGAGATGCATGATGTCACTGAGCTCCGGGCCATTTCCAACCTTGTTCCTACACAGTGCAGGGGCCTGCCATCTAGGTCATCGGCCCCGTACTTGAAGGACAAAAAAGGGATATATAAGACAGGGAAATGATCGAACAAGAGCCATGAAAGGCAGACAGGAGCCGGACCCAGCACAGGAATCCCTCGAGCTCACCCTGCCTTCTTCAGAACCTTGTGCAGAAAGCAGGAGATAGGCTACCGAGAGGTCTGACATCTCAAAGAGCGAGGATAGATGAGACAAGGGCCAATATTAATGTAAGACTCCCTAGGTTTCGGATACATTAATACCGTCGTGGTCGGAAGAGAACCAGACGTGACCAAGGGAGGTCGACAGAAATGAGTCTGGCTCAAGTGGGAGCAAGGGATTCTGTGGTCGCCAACACACTAAATGTTTTATAAACATTCCGCCCAAGTTCATTTGCCATATCCTCAATCCCACTTGAGCATGCTCATTTCCAAAATAAAGCAACAACAGCATGAACACATCTCATATTTGTTGTTGATCCTCTTCTTAAGGGAGTTTAAGACACTGTTTAATGACCTGTATTATTGTGGTGTGAATTTGCAATTGAGGTTTGGATTGGGATGGCCTTAAGTTACGAACCTCCCCTGGAGTAGAAATGGAACACCACGGAAAACCACCTCTAGTATTTGGCTCACGAAGGGGAATGTCAGAGATGGGGATCGAGCCTGGACGCCCAGGGCGACATCCGCCACATGACGAGGTATCAGTGTCTTAGGACATGTGTTTCTCTTCAGTTTGTTGCCCCTCAATTCTGAAGCTTGAACTTGCATGGCAGAAACTATCAAGAATTGGATTATTGGGTCGTTACTTTACGTGGTGCTGGCAACTTACCAGAGCGTCAGAGCACGGTGCTTAGAATGTTAAGATTATTACCGAGGTGCAAGGAAAGCACTTAATACTGTGTACTGTTAGCAACTCCATGCATACAGAGTAAACCTATATCCATTTCATCTGCCAACCTCATTTTAAACCTTTATAGGGCAAAAGACTGGGGGTATAATTATTTTTTTTGCACTTTTGTAATTGGGGGTGATAGATGAGTAGGAATATGCAACAATTTTATGGGTGTGGATTCTATTTTATGAAATACGGGGTGGGAAATTATTATCCCACTGCCCACACCCGACAGTATGTTTTCTTAAATGAGCAATGGCGTAATAATCTCCCACCTCCAAATTATGATGATACTCTGTTTATCACTCAATAATGAGGTTTATTTAACAGGATATAATGTATAAGAACACCCATCACGCTCTATAATTTAAGAAAAACCCGTAGCTCCCACGCAAAACAAGGTCAGTGACCTATATCATCTTTGCCGAAAACTGCACAAAAAATATAAAAGTGATTTTGGAATGTTAAAAGTTAGTATATTCGAATATAATTCAATAATTTCAAAATTAGTATTTATTAAAAACCCAGAAAATTAATTTTAAAAATCTTCTATTCTAGAATAATTCTATAATAATTTCCATTCTAGCTGAAATATATTTACTCAAGTGACCAAAACCATTATTAACATTGTATTTCAGCTATTTACCAGCGTTTACAAATCACTTATCTTCAATAAAAACAACTTCTTCTGTAAAACAATGCATTTCTTTCACTCAACACAACCGAACAGGCGAGCACGTGCACTGTGGAGACCACTGGGATAGATGCTTCCCACCTTTGGTTTCTGATGACTGTATACATCAAATTAATGGGTTTTCAATATTTCTCTACATCTAGCTTGTGGATGCATGTGGAGCTGCTTGAAATGAAATGGGTGGGAAGATTCCCTCCCTAACACCGTTCTATAAATATATGGTGGGAAGATAGTATCCCAAGGACCTATAATGCATTGCTTTCGAGGAAACCCAGCAAAGGTTCCTTCGTAAGAAGTAATAATAACTAGCGCACCCGTGCGAGAGCTCTCGCATAATGGGTTGTAAGCGCCCCATGTGTACAGACTACCCGCCCGGCACTAGTGCTATGCAGGCTGTACGCAACACAGTTCTGCCAGGGGCTATCGTCTGGTTTATTTGTTTAAAAGCACTTTATATAAAAATATATTTCCGTTGACTTATCAAGAAATGCAAGATGTTTCCTGTACTATTGAGGCGATTTGGAAGATTTTGGTACAAACCACACTTTCTAACTCCCTCTGGTTTAGGAGCTTGAGTTTTATGAAACATACACCTTAGCGTATTATATAGTATAATAAGATAATGAGTGATTTCAGGAAAAGACAGAGGGACGGTCTCTCACCTCTCCTCTTTAACTGTGCCCTGGAAATGGTGATAAGGGAGTGGCGAAAGGTGCTAACTAGTTAGGGGGTACCAAGTGGTATCACTTTGGGACACAAGTGCAATGGGCTCAGTGTTGATTGCCTGGCATTTGCCGACGACCTGGCACTTCTATCTCATTCAATAAAAACTTCTGTGAAACAACTTAATGTTCTCTTGCAACAAGCAGCTAAGGTAGGACTATATGTGTCACTTGAAAAAACACAGTACATCACAAACATCAGCAAATCTCCTTGTACACTGCATTTGGACCAGGGAGAGATCAAGAAAACTGACAGATTTAAGTACCTAGGAGAATGGCTGGAACCGAATCTCTCGGAAGTAAGGGCGTTATCAACTCGAGTTAAAAAGTTAGAAATGGCTTATCAACTAACCAAGAACACATATAATAATAAGTGACTCTCCCGAAAGACTAAAATGTGACACTACCAGACAGTTATACGTCCCGAAGGAATGCATAGTATTCAACCGGAAGGGACTCACGGACAAACTCGAAGTACAGGACAGAAATATAAGACTAAAGGACCTGTTAAGGAAGGTAATGAATACAGAAGGCATCCTAATCAAGAGCTCTACACGTACTGTGAAAGAATCACGGATGTTGCTAGGAAACGACGTCTTGCTTTTTATGGACACGTCTACAGGATGCATCCTACCAGGTTGACCAACCAGCTCCTCGGTTACTGGCAAATGCGGAAGACCAATTCACCATGGTTGTGGGAAGTGAGCAAATATCTGCAACAACTTGGAGGGACGAAAAGAGACTTAAAAGACCGGACATCTGTCAGGAAGAGGCTTCAGCAAATGAGGTTCCAGGACAAACCGCCAAGAAAGAAGACAGGTGCCCTCTGGACACAGGAGAGGAGGGAACAACACAGCCAGAGGATGCGTAACTACTGGGCAAACATCAAGGCCCACTCCAAATGTCGTGGTCCTTAGATGGCCTATACGAAACAAGAAGAATGCGTGATTCATTTAGATGTACAAACAAGAAATGCATAATATAGTAACACCTTTGGGTCACTAAAGCAAAAGCAAAACAATCAGTCTTTCTCTTATACTAACGCACCGCAAATATTTCGGAAATGGGAAGTGCTATTGATGTGCGGTTTTCATAGACTGTCTTTTTAGACGGGGGCTAGTATTTTTGGCCGATGAACATGTGGCAACAGTTGGTAGCACTACTGGATGTGTGTTTTGTTTATGTTATTGCTGTGTTGATGACTAGTGAGTCGATCGAGGCGGCCGCAACTAGTGAAAGTAATAAAAAACGTATTCTTAATCAAGTTGCTATAAACATATTGGAATAATACTTGGAACGTGTATTGTTTGAGGAAACATACACTTTTGACGTCACTACATCATAATTGTTGGAATACAGTGACGTTCGTGAAAAAAGTGTTACGGTGAAAGGTGATTACATCGTTTTATCTCTCTTTTGCTGCAACGCACTCTCTTCTATTGCTGCGCTCGAGTGTCGCTACAGTCGTTTTTGGATCTCACAGGTGAATCACTGGATGGATTTTGATGTGGGTTTCACCATGCTGTAAAGGATATCTTGAGGAAGATCTCTGTAGAAAATAATTTATTTATGATCAAAGAAAGCCGAGCAGTAACGATTTCAGTGAAAAATTTGCGAAAAGAAAAAACACATGGCGTCCATGCGCTTTTTAAGATTACGCTGCGCAAACGTTAAATCGCGAGAAACGTCTACTTAAAAGTCTCAACTTCGCTTAGCGTCATGTGGGTTTTGTAATTACTAGGTTTTTGAAAGTCTCATAGGAGAACTTCTAGTAGTGCCCTTTATCACCGTACAATATTTCAGGGTGATATGGGTAATAGTTTCGGAGATATTGAATGCTGGTGAAATATTTCGCACAGCCGCTATGTTGGATTGGTAAGACGTAATAAAATTCGAAGGGCACGGTCGGGGTCGGAAAAATGGTGCTATGACCTTACCGAGTTTCATTGAAATCGCTCCAGCCATTTAGAAGTTATTAGGGGGAACACATACACCACTCGGACACACATACGCACACTCATTCTCACGGACAAAAGGTGATCTCATAAGCCTATTTTTTTCATAAAATGAAAATAGGCTAACAAACATCTGGGTTCTGACAAGTAAAGAGGACACTGACCTTCAAAGGTTGTGTTCAAACTGACCTAAATATTTGCAGTGCAAGTTTTGACTCACCCTGTATATCCACTGTGTTATGGCTGGTAACCTTCCATCCATGGTTTCATGCCATCCTTGGGCCCTCGTGTTCACTCTCTGGTCCAACATCCTAGGTGTTAAAACTCAGCAACAATTATTCTAGGTTTGTGCCGTGTCATGTGTGTGGTTTCACCTAGGACACCAAGCTGGCTCATCAGTGGGCTCTTGGTGTTCGCGCCCGGACCTCCACAGGATTAGTGAACTGTGCACCACCTACCTTCTTATGAATCGCACCTGTGCCTCTTAACTGCGAGAGCAAAAAGCTCAAGCAGCCATAACCTCCGCACTCCTGTGCGGGTCCGGGCGGGGACACCAAGAGCCCGCTGATGAGCCAGCTTGGTGTTCCTCGGCGAAACCCCACACAAGACACGGCACAAACCTGACATCTTGGTAAAACTATTGAGTTGATCCTTTCTACTTGCACGTGGTAATCCAGTGTCTATGGGCCATGGTCTTGTACGTATTTGGTTTTGCTTCTTGTCTGAGACTGGGGTTCAAAATTATAGACAAAATGTATCTGTAGTTGGCAGACCTGCCCACTGCGAATATAATTCTAACTCTTACGATACACAGTGCACGTACAAAATTTGATGATGATGATAATTGTTGTTTTAATGGGCCTAACATCTAGGTTATCGGCCGAATGGTTTGGGTGATCGTGAAAGATGAGATGAGAATGAAAACTATAACTAATACTAACTACAGACTTACATACTAGAAGAAATGGTAAACAAATAAAGGATAAGGCAAATAAAGGATAGGAAGGAAAGAAATGCCCTCAACCCTCGAAGAATGAGGATTGAGGGACTTGGAAGAAAGGAGAGCCATGAAAGGCTGATAGGAAAGAGGAGATGGCCCGCCCCAAAGTCAGTGGAAAAAGAGGACAAAACGGACCCAGCTCAGGAATCCCTCGGGGTCGCCAACTCCCGAACTCACCAGCCTTGAGCCCTTGAGGGTGTAGCACTATCCAGGGTGCACCATAAGTGGTGGGGCTACACACACCCTGCCTCCTTGAGGGCCTTGTGCAGAAGGCAGGAGATAACATGAAAAGAAAAAGAAGGCTAACCCCTAGAAGAATAAGGGTATCATGAAAGATGAGACAGTGACCAATTAAGGCGGGAAAGTGAAAGACTCCCTAGGCCTCGGATACCCTTATACCGCCGGGGTCGGAAGAGAACAAGAGTTGACCAAGAGATGTCAACAGGAAAGAAGATGGAGAGGAGCCCAGCACAAGCAAGTGGAAGCAATGCCGGACTCATCTGGGGTCCCGTGGTTACCAACCCACGTCCCACTACTGTCGACCAAAATATTATGTGCACTCGAGTTTGAAGATTGTTTGTGAAGTAACCAATAGACCTACATAAAATCCAATAACATCATCATTTTCGTCGTTCTATTTTACGTTAGTTCATGAAGGTTTGGAATTTTTAATTTATATTTTAATATTTTTTATCGCAGTTGGAACACACAAAATGCACGTTTTTAAGCGTGTTTCAACCATGCGTCACATTTAAGAATTATTATCTCAAAAACCCGTCATCAGATCGAATCCAAATTTTAACACAATATACATTGGAATGTTTTATAACAGGTTTATTAATTTCAAAATTGTGTGTTTCCAAGAAACAAAGTTGTTATCATTTTTGTAAGGTAACTTTTTCTCGGCTCGGGGTGGTTGGAAAATGCAGTTCTTGGTTGCGTTGTAATCGTTTTATATCAAAAGGTTATGCTGTATGACTGTGAAATACGTAAATTAATTCACTTATTTTATATCGGTTTGTATTTGTACGAGAAAATAACACATGGTTCACCTGCTAGCCGCTCCGGAAAAAGCTGTACAGCGTTGCCGAAATGGTGCCCACACGCATCATGGCGCGTCTCGCTCGGAAGCATTGGGCTCCACCTCAGCAGCGCTGTACAGCATTTCCCGGAGCGGCTAGCAGGTGAACCATGTGTTATTTCCTGGTACAAATACAAGCCGATATAAAATAAGTGAATTAATTTACGTATTTCACAGTCATACAGCATAACTTTTTGATGTATAACGATTACAACGCAACCAAAACTACATTTTCCAACCACCCCGAGCCGAGAAAAAGTTACCTTACAACAATGATAACAACTTTGTTTCTTGGATACACAAAACTGTGAAATTAATAAGCCAGTTATACAACATTCCAATGTATATTGTCTTAAAATTTGGATTCGATCTGATGACGGGCTTTTGAGATAATAATTCTTAAATGTGACGCATGGTTGAAACACGCTTAAAAACGTGCACTTTTTGTGTTCCAAATGGGATAAAAAATATTAAAATATAAATTTAAAAATCCAAACCTACATGAACTAACGTAGAATAGAACGACGAAAATGTTGATGGTATTGGATTTTATGTAGGTCTATTGGTTACTTAACAACCTTCAAATTCGAGTAAACATAATACTTTGGTCGACGGTAGATGTGAGCCCCTGGGGAGATAAAAAATTTGATGTCCAGCAGAATAGAGTTACGATTGTCAACCAGTCAGTGTGAACTGCAAGCAGAATAACAAGATCCAGTAATAATAATAATATCGTATGGCCTCGGGTGCCTGATGCAAGCTTTGTTAATTGACACCCAGAGGGTAGCTTGCATGTCGAATTTCGTCGTTCCTTTGAACGCTATGAAAGTCAAGGAGGTGAGATATCTAAACTCCTTGACACTACAGCGCTTTCAAGTAGAGAATGGAGAAACTTTGTGTTGGCGGAAAATCCCGAGATTAATTTTGCCATTGAACACGGCCTACTGAATTCAAATGGGTTCTTTAACATGCCAAGAGCGTAGTGTCGTGATTTTTGTCGCCTTCAAAAATCACTTACCATGGCCAGGGGCGAACTTGCAATCTTGGGGTTGGTAGTCAGATACTATAACCACTCAACAAGATCCATTGTGAAGAAGAGATTGAAGTTGAATTTGGGGACATAACATCTTTATTAACAGGACATGGCAAATTAAATGCGTATTTCTTTCGTATCGAAATTTAAGACAGTCGATGATTTGTTATTTCCCTGTGTTATATTCGATAAAGAAAGGGGAATACTTCTGAAAAATTTGGTCAACAAATATGGAAAACGGACATTCGAAAAGAACAAGTTGTTCCGTGAAGAACTATATAGCCTATTTTCATATATCCTACTTATGTTAATTGCCTCATCAACATACAAAATTTTAGTTTGAATGCTGTAATAGATTCGTAGATATTGAGAACCGTCTAAATATTTCGAATGGTCGCCATGTTGGATTTTTATATATAAGCCTTAGAGTTATGTACTACTAGACTTAATGACGATTATTGCGTAGGTGTTTTATTCAAACTATAATCGCATGATTGGGACACAAGAATTAAAAACGTGATTTTAAAATTTCACTCAGCCACCATCTTGTGGTTATGGGAATAATTTAAAAGTATTAGATGCCAGTGGATTAAAATGTATATAAGCATATACCGTACCAAGTTTCACTGCGCTCAGATGGTTAAATCGCGAGAAACGTCCATTTGAATATACATTTTTCGCGTCACCGCCATGTTGGATTTGTGCTCACCAGGTTATTGAACGCCCCATAGGTGAACTTATGTTTATAGCCTCTAAACACATACAAAATTTCAGTTTGATTGCTGTCGTAGAATAATAGATATTGAGAACCATCTAAATATTTTGGATGGTCACCATGTTGGATTTTAATATGTAGGCCATAAAGTTATTTCGATATTTCGATCACATGATTACACCACAAGAAATGAAAACTTAATTTTAAATTTCGCACAGCCGCCATCTTGAGTTTATGTAAACAATTGAACTGAATTAGATGTCAGTGCATTGGAACTTGTATAGCCATTTGCTGTACAAAGTTTCACTGCGTTCGGATGGTTAAGTCGCGAGAAAAGTCAATTTAAATGTTTCAAATTCGCTTGGCCACCTTGTTCGTTTTGTAGTTAATAGGTTTTTGAAAGTCACATAGGTCAACTTCTAGTAGTGCCCTTCATCACCGTACAAAATTTCAGGGTGATATGAGTAATAGTTTCGGAGATATAGAATGCCGGTGAAATATTTCGTACAGCCGCCATGTTGGATTGGTGGGATGTAATAAAATTTGAATGGCACGGTCGGGGTCGGCCACCATAGTACTATGACCTTAGCTCTAGCTGTTTAGAAGTCATTAGGGAGGACACACCCACGGACAAATGGTGATCTCGTAAGCCTATTTGTTCATAGATGAAAATAGGCTAAAACTGAATGGAATTCTACACTAAAGATCAGTATTGAAGTAAGAGATAGAGTGTCACATCAAAATATTGATTGTTCATATCATCATCATTTATTAAAGGCAAAGCTTTGTCGCTGCAGACACATCTGCTAGTCTCTGTGAGCTACCAGAATGGGTTTGACAGTTCTCGTCAGGGAACAAGGTTGCCAAACAGAATAACAAGCGATCACACTGGCTAACCAGGCACTGAAGCACGTGGGCTGTGATTTTGCAACGCAAAGTATTATGACATCAACTATGCGAACATGGATTCGTCAAGAGGCAGAGGGGTGTTGACTGACGTGGAATTTCCGGCCAAATATTATAACATTCTGCTGCCATAAGAACCACTTGCCAGTTCTCCAATGTACGACATCCTTGGACTTCCCCTAGGTTTTGTAACGTTTCAATTATTCGGGTAGTGGAGTAACACTGTTACTAATCAGAATCAATGGTTAATAGGCAACCTTTAGTATAGTCTACGTTATGATTTATCTATGACTTATGTGTTGGTAGAGTGATCAGAGATGAATGATGTAGCTCTGACACATATGCTATAACACTTTTTGAGACCAACAAAAACTCATAATTAATTTTGGGAAACTTAGCCATAATTGACCCTTGTCTCATCTTTTCTCAACCCTCCTTCTGCGGGAGGTCAGCTTTCTTTTTCTTTCCATGTTATCTCCTGCCGCCTGCTCAAGGCCCTCAAGGAGACAGGGTGTATGTAGCCCCACCATTTCTGGTGCACCCTGGATATTGCTACACCCTCAGGGGCTCACGGCTGGTGAGGTCAGGAGTTGGCAACACCGAAGGATTCCTGAGCTGGGTTCGGTTTTCCCCTTTTATCCCTTACCTCTGGGACCCTCTCCAATTTCACTTTCCTCTCTGCCTTTCATGGCTCTCCTTCCTTCCAAGTCCCTCAATCCACATTCTTCGAGGGCTGAGCACATTTCTTTTCCTCCTGTCCTTTATTTGCCTTATTCTCCTTTTGTTTTCCATTTCTTCTTCTAGTATATAAGTTAGTAGTTAGTTTTAGTTATAGTTTACATTTCCTTATCATCTTCACGATCATCCAAACCATTAGGGGCCCTTCAAACAACAAGTATCATCATCATCATCATCATCATAAATTATATACACACTTTTGAACTGACGGTGGTGGAAATTTTCTGGACGTCGAAACATGGTGCCCATTGCAATAGTTAGCTTTCTAATGAAATCTACTTAAAACGAAAATTGAGTGTTTGATCAAAAATGCAATTTCAAACGTACAGCCTCGGCCGATGCCATCGGATTTTTTGAGAGCGTTGAAAATCCCTCAGTATGCCTTCCTTTGGAGGGGAAGTAAAGCCGGCGGTCCCATGTCATAGATTTATGGCATGTTAAAGAACCTTCCACTAATTACACCTGTGTGAAGCTAAATTGTATAGGTTAAGAATGTAAACAACGCTCTTAGTTTCCTACGTTTGTTGCCAAGAGCCGACTGCGGTGGCGTCTAGTAGCTAAGTTCTGAACCTGGCCTGGTAGTCGTTGACGGTGGCGTTTGACGGCAAAAGTAGGAACTATTTGAAAAATTCAAAGTTGCAGTCCTTACTTGAATTTAAAAAAACCAGATACACACACTAATTCAGCCATCACAATTAACTCCGGTTATCAGACAGATTCTACACACACCCAAAGTACACGGGGCTACATGACCGCGTTGTCGCAGCCCCTAAACTGAGGAACCGACCAACCAAACGTACAGTATACCTTGGATGGAAGGTTGGTTGGTTCCTCAGTTAAGGGGCTGCGTGTAGCCCCATGAACTTTGGGTGTGTGTAGAATCTGTCTGATAACCGGTGTTAATTGTGATGGCTGTATTAGTGTGTGTTATCTGTTTTTTTTAAATTCAAGTAAGGACTGCAGACATTCGATTTTCAAGTAGTTCCTACTTTTGCTGCCAAACGCCACCGTCAACGACAACTAGTTCTGAACTTGGTGACTAGATGCCACCTCAGTCGGCTCCTGGCGATGAACGTTGGAACCTCAGAGCATTAGTCAAATCTAACCTATAATTTAGCTTCACACAACTTTAATTAGTGGAAGGGACATGAGACCGCCGGCTTCACTTCCCTTGCGAAGGAGGGCATACTGAGGGATTTTTAACTCTCTTAAAAATTCCGATGACTTTGGCTGGGTCTGAACCCATGACCTTGGGCATAGAACCTCAGCATGCTATCAACTACGCCCCCGAAGCCGCCTACAATATGCCTTAAAACATTAATCAGTGAAATTGGTTGTGATGTCTAACTCTTAGCTTTGTTTATATAAGTAGATATTCTGCGGGGAAACCCGCCGGGTCTCTCAACAGATCGAAGCTGTGTTGATGACCACGGGACCACAGCTGAGTATGAAGATAAAATAGAAATTGTGGTCATTTTCGCGTTAAATTATGTGTTCATCAGTTGAATGAATTGTGCCGAAGTCCTGCACACAGTAGAATTGGGCGTGCCGGACGGTCTGCCAATGTGAAGGTCAGTCACAGGTCGCGGGGAAGGACCGCCATGGGGCCCTACGATGTTTGCATCAGCTGTCTACGAGGGGGACTGGAAATAGAACTCAGTTTAATTGGTGATGATGATGATGATGATGATGATAATTGTTGTTTTAAGAGGCCTAACATCTATGCTATCGGCCCCTAATGGTTTGATTGGGTGATATTGAAGATGATAATGAAATGTAAACTATAACTAAAACTACTAACTTATATACTAGGAGAAGAAATGGAAAACAAAAGGAGAATAAGGCAAATAAAAGACAGGAGAACCAGAATTGTCCTCAACCCTCGAGGATTGAGGGACTTGGAAGGAAGGAGAGCCATGAAAGGCAAGTAGGAAAAGTAAAGAGGAGAGGAACCACCCCAAAGGCAATGGAAGAAGGGGAAAACGGTGCACCAGAAGTGGTGGGGATACACATACCCTGCCTCCTTGAGGGAATTGTGCAGAAGGCAGGAGATAACATGAAAAGAAAACAAGAAGTCTGTCCCCTCGAAGAATGAGGGATCAGGAAGATGAGACACGGGCCAATTAAGGCGGGAAAGTGAAAGACTCCCTAAGCCTCGGATACCCTAATTCCGTCGGGGTCGGAAAAGAACAAGAGTTGACCAAGGGAGGTCGAGAGGAAAGATAACAGAGAGGAGCCCGGCACAAGTAAGTGGAAGCAATGCCGGACTCAGTTGGGGTCCCGTGGTCGCCAACCCACGATCCACAACTAGTGAGTCCATGGGGGATAGTTTAATGGGGTATGGAATATTAACACCTACCAACCTGCAAATAATGACAAGGACTGTTTGGACTTTTTTCGAAAGCCGAGGAAGGGGGTGAGTGGGGGTAATTGGGGGCATGTTTCAATCGTCAGGTCGACATTATCAGACCCCTTGTTTTAGGTTTGGTGGATATGTGATTAAGTTATTTCAATCGTGCCCCTATATTCAGTTTGGTCCTATGCAGTCTTCATATATCCGCAGCCCTGATGGGTCATCACACATTACTTAGTTTTGGTGATGTTTCCTTAAGCTTCAGCGGCATCTTTTAGAGATTCCAGCTTCCTACGATTATTGCTTGGTCATCTGCAAATTTGATCGTCGGAGTTGTTTGACCCACAAGCTTGGTATGTTTTACAACAAATGGGCTATACACAACTAGCGGACTCGTGCGAGAACTTTCGCATAATGGGTTGTGCGCCCGCCATGTGTACGGACTACCCGCCCGGCCCTAGTGCTACGCGGGCTTTACGCGACATAGTTCTTCCAGGGGCTATCGTCTTGTTTATTTGTTTAAAAGCACTTTATAAACAAAGAAATATATTTCCGTTGAATTTTCAAGAAATGCAAGGTTTTCCCTGTACTATTGAGACGATTTGTAAGATTTTTGTACAAACCATTCCCTCTGGTTTAGGAGCTTGAGTTTTGTGAAACATACACCTTAGCGTATTATATACGTTTAAGAAGATAATTTAGTGAAAAAGTGTGTCAAATTTGTTACTGCTGTTCCATTAATATTATAGCACAGACAGTGATAAATAGCGGATAGCAATCGCATGAGATTTCCACATCAGCATTTGGATAACAGTACCAAGGTATTTGGATGTCTTAACAACATACCAAACGCAGTATTTACCACATTTCAGGTCCAACTCTCTTACGAACTCAGCTATCGAGTCAAGTCCTGGTCGCATCAGACATCATTGTACATCAAATACACAACACGACCTAACCGAATCGAAGAAAAACACAAATTACATATTTCATCAAAACTGAGGTTTTACGACAAATTGCTGTTTGATGCATATATTGAACCTTCCGAGGGATTTATATTTATGTGAGAGAGACATGGACTCGAAGGTAGCCTGGATCTCCCTTCGCCCTTGAACGTAGTGGAAGAGGGGCCTCACAATTTAGGATGCTGTTGGCTGGACCACCAGGTAACCAGGCAGTCTCATTTACATGTGTGTATTCAGGTAACACACTTCTACAGCCGTGCGAGTGGGACTCCTGGTGACACTGCACAGACAGTCTCATTCGTGTTGACCGACTGAAAAGCTTCCTTTATTAATAATACAACAGTAATGATAAAGTTCCAGAATCGATGACCTACACCACTTTGCAAAGTCATTCCAGCCTCATTATCTAGGTGAGGAGTATTTACGAATGTCGTCAAGAGAGACCGGTTATCGTGTGCCGATCAGGACAGATTGGCATTGTGGCTAGTGATAGGTGTCAGCTTACAATTAAACACCTGTACAACGACCGTATGTGATTTGGACTACTTACACGGACAAGTTATCATAATCATAGTAGAAACTAGTGTGCTTGCTGAACTGTTCATACGTGCATAATACGCATACGTTAACAACTACATCAAAAATCCACAGCCTGTTTCCAGTTGACCGACCGGGTCAGGGAATGGAATGAATGGAGCCCCCATCTGGCGGCGAGGATATGAACTGTGCCGGCTGCCGAAGCCTGTAGCACTCCCCTGGGCCAATGATTAAATTAATGACAGATGAAATGAAATGATAGTGTAGAGTGTTGCTGGAATGATATTTGTGACAAGGAAAACCGGAGTACACGGAGAAAAACCTGTCTGCCTCCGCTTTGTCCAGCACAAATCTCACATGGAGTGACTGGGAGGTGAGAGGCCGCGTGCTGCCGCCCAAGCCACGGAGGCTCTACGTAAGCAACAACATAAGCAGTTTTAATAATGAGATTCACTGCGAATCAGAGTCCTGAGTAATACAAGAACACATTTCTATATCTATGTGTATTATAAGGTGCGTTCAAAAAGTAACGAGCCGGAGGCTGTAATGCGCAAATCGGTGACGACATGGGCTAATCCTGGCGTGTGTAACGAGGTGTGGTTCCGACCAGAGCATGGTAGGTCACAGCCCGTCGCTAGAGGGCACGCGTGCACATCACGTGACGATACAAAGCGAGCAGCAGCATGCATCAATCGTCCAACGCTGCCAGTCGCATTGAAAACAGTGACATGAAGGCGTCAAACGAAGAACAAGGAGGTGTTCTTCGGTTGCTGACAGCGAAAGGAGTAGGGGGAACGGACATTTATCGCCGAATGTCACAAGTGTACGGCGAACACTGCATGTCCCTTGCAAGGGTCAAGGCGTGGCACAAGCGCTTCAGGGAAGGACGGGTGTCGTTAGCTGATGATGCCCGGTCTGGGGCATCCCCCTCCCTGCATTACCGATGACAACGTCCAGCTGGTTGAGGCACTCATTACGCAGGACCGCTGAGTGACAGTGAATGCCATAGCCACCGTGGTCAGATTGAGCGTCGGAAGTGTGCACGGCATCATGAAGGAACGACTGCACTTGCACAAAGTGTGTGCCCAATGGGTGCCCCACAGTCTTCAACCACACCAGGAAGCATGTCGAATGACCTACTGTCTTTGCCTTGGTCTATCAATCACTTCACACTGATTATCTTTTTTTTTTTTTTTCAGCTATCCTGGGTCAGTGGTAAAGTGCAGTTCTTTAAACTGAACTCAAGCTTGGCTGCCGGTTCAAATACGGTCATGGGGCACGAATCGCTTCATGTCCCTTATGCGTTCATATACAGTCACCAATTACGATGAAACTTGGCTGAGTTGTTGTGTGCTCTCCAGGGAAGCTTTCTCTGTTAGTGAATCAATTTTACAATAGGTATCGCACGAATAAATTCAACAAATGAGTGACGGTGCACGAATCGTTTCAAGTCATATGCGTTCATATACCATTCATCCGATTGCGATTAAACTTTAGTGAATTGTTGTGCACACTCCAGGAAAGTTATTTACAATAGGTAGCGCACGAGCAGAAGTTTTCCGAATTCAAAAATCCATTTCACAATAAATGGCGTGCGAGTCGTTTCAACTAATGTACTGTACTTCGGTGAACATTTGTGGGGAGGTTTAGAGAAGGGAAGAATGAACCCTGTTTTCATTGGGTGCTTGGCCTATGGGCGTAGTTAAAACTCGAGCAATAGCGGGAGAGATCAATGCAAGTCGGAATATTTTGGAACATTAAGATGAGGTAATAACAGCACGGAGCAAAACAGCCGTGTGTAATAACCGGGAGGCGGTCACGTCCTCGTGTGTGTGTTCAGCTTTTGACCGCAGAGGCCCGCGGCACGGTGCCAGGCGACGATAAATCAAATAAATTCTACTCGTGACCTGTACTTACACACTTACTACAGTACTATCTGGTTGGGCAGTGACCTAACCCAAGCCTGCTGAGCGCATGCGCCCGCCCATTATACTGTATACTGTAACTGTTCGGGAATTGCAGTCTGACTCATTTCCAAGTTCGACAAGCGCTGATACTTCGCACACCTCTCGGCTAGGTCACATCCGGGGGCTTCGGTGGCGTAGTTGGTAGCTTGCTGAGCTTCTATGCCCAAGGTCGCGGGTTCAAACCCGGCCAAAATCGTCGGATTTTTAAGAGCGTTAAAAATCCCTCAGTATGCCTTCCTTCGGAGGGGAAGTAAAGCCATGTAAAAGAACCTTCCACTAACTAAACATGTGTGAAGCAAAATTTGTAGTTAGGTTTGATTAATGTTCTTAAGTTCCAACGTTCGTCACCTGGCGCTGGTTGCGATGGGATCTAGTAGTAGCCAAGTTCACATCTAGGCGTCGTGGACGGTAGCATTTGGTAGCGAAAGTAGGAACTACTTGAAATTATCGTCTGCAGTCCTTACTTGAATTAAAAACAGATAACACACACTAATACAGTCATCACAATTAACACTGGTTATCAGACAGATTCCTGGTTGGTTCTTCAGTTTAGGGGCTGCGACAATGCAGTCATGTAGCCTCGTGTACTTAGGGTGTGTGTAGAATCTGTCTGATAGCCGGTGTTAATTGTGATGGCTTTATTAGTGTGTGTTATCTGTTTTAATTCAAGCAAGGACTGCTGGCATTCAATTTTCAAGTAGTTCCTACTAGTGCTACGAAACGCCACCGTCAACGACAACTAGTCCTGAACTTGGTTACTAGATGCCACCGCAGTCGGCTCTTAGCGACGAACGTTGGAACCTAAGAGCGTTAGTCAAATCTAACCTATAATTTAGCTTCACACAAGTGTAATTAGTGGAAACTTCTTTTACATGCCATAAATCTATGACATGGGACCGCCGGCTTTACTTCCCCTCCGAAGGAAGGCATACTGAGGGATTTTTTAAGGCACTTAAAAATCCGACGACTTCGACGGTGTTTGAACCCGCGACCTTGGGCTTTGAAGCACTGCGTGTTACCAACTACGCCACCGAAGCCGCCCGAATTAAGATAGTTCGATCAATAGATTCGTAGGCCATCTTAATGTCGACATGTTAGTTTGATTTTCTTTTATTTAAGTTTCAAATATGGAAGGATAGATTTGAGATTCTACAAAAAGCAAGGTGCAGAGGCTTTAATTTCAATTGTAGGTCCAGTGCCTGAGGGTCACTGCAAACCATAAAGTGAGCGAGTTGTGTTATTGCTGGCCACACAGAGAGTTGCATTGTGCAAGGCGACACGAGCACCTGAGCAATGTCGTAAAGTGTCAGTCAGTGCCCATGACATCGAGCCGAGGCAATAAAGCGACACCAGTCTGGGCAATTTTACTGCACTTTATGGTGACTGCTGATTTATGGGGCAAACCAACTGTTGCTATGGCTATGTGGTTTGTATTATTATTATTATTATTATTATTATTATTATTATTGTTATTTTCGAAGCATTTCGTTCTGTTTCATTTTCTTTTGTTTTGTCAGTTTTATTTTCACCTGATTAATTATAATTTGTTTTATTTTGTACTATTTTTTAAAAATATTGTTTACTTTTTTCTTCTTTGTTCATTTTTTTTTTGCTTTTGCATGTTGAATTTTCTTTTATTATTATTATTAACGTACATTCCCCTTTAAAGAGAGCGCCAAAAACACAAAAATCTAGCTTTTGGTGGTGGCTCATTTCTTCTTTTTATCTTCCCAAAAACCTTTCATCCGTTCATTGAGCGCCCTCTTCCCTTCATCTGTCCATGTACGCCTATTTCTTTTGGGTTGTGGTCTAAATTCAAATTTCTGGTTTCTGATTTTTTCTCTGAAAATGTCTTCTATGGCTATATGTAATTGTTGTAAGTCCTCCATTGTTTCTTTGTACCAATAAGTACCCAATTTCGACGTAGAGATTATGTTGAATATTCTTTTAGTCAGGCTGGTGTCGTTCATTCTGGCGATATGTGTAAAGAACTTCACTCTGCGTGTTCTGATGAGTGTCGTCATAGATTCAGTATTTCTGTATATTTCTTCTGTGGGTCTTTTTTTTTTTTTGTGCCTGAAATTATCTGTGAAAAATGGCCGTAAATTTTTTCTCAGTATTTTCCTGTCTTATTTTTCGATGATTTTAATTTTGGCCATTCCCTATGTGCTTGTGGTTTCTGATGCGTATAAGGCTTCCGGCAAGACTACCGTTTTATAATGTCGTAATTACGCAGCCGTGGAGATGCGTTTTATCATTTCAAATGATCTTGTCGACGTCGTCGTTACGCTGGGGTCTGGCGTTACGTTACGGTGACGGGACTAAATGCACCCAGATGCACTGAGGTGTGTGAAGTAGTACTGTAACGTGTTTTTCGAGGGGATTTTATACCACTGACATAAGTCAGTAGGAAGCCATTATATATTTATTTACGCGGCAAATTGTTCAGCCAAGAGAAGTTTTCATGTTAATTTATTATTATTATTAATTTATTATTATTATTAAGGTATTTTTTGGAGCATTTTTATAAAATTATAAGCATACAGATAGGTTTTCTATGTCATAGAAAACACTATCAAGCAAATTATTACGAGCAACATTATCATAGAAAATTATATGATTACGGAATTTTACGGAGTTTTGTCAGTTAGGGTATTATGAGAGAGATGAGTCACGGGGAATTCGGCTACAGGCTTATTCTTGTCAAGAAGCATGCCGCAAGCCTGGGTTGCTGCTTCAAGAAAAGGCGAAATAGTCTGGAACGGTAATCGACATCATCCTCGCGCCGAGTGTAATGACCCTGAGGAGGGGGGTAGCGCGTGGTGGCTCAGCCAATCAGAGGAGAGCGGGCGAGAAGAAGCCGGGTCCAGAGAGGGGAAGCGACGAGTGCATATATGGTTTGCGCGCCGTGGAGGCTAGGCGACTATCGTTGTAAAACTTAACCAGTGTGGTTGTACGTGTGATTGGCTCCGATGTTCGGACCATAAAGTTATCATATCTACAAGTATCTCATCAACTAACGAAGAAGATGACGACATCCAGGAGGCTGTGGGAAGCTCTCTTCAACATCCAGTACGAGGGAAATGCTTCGGCAATTTCCAGTGGTAAGCGCGAATGACTCAGAACTACGTAATCTCTCGTCTTTTTTTTTTCATTTTCAGTATTTCAGTAACTTCATAGCTTGGGAATAAGAGTAAAATCAGTAATTTATCCGACTCCATTTTCACGTAATTTTCTAGCGGTAATATTCAAATCGCAACGCTCCAATTTAAATTCAGAATATATTATTATTACTATTAATTTTGTCATACTTGTTTTATATAATAAATTCATTTCTTTTAACCATGCAATCTTTGCTTTCAGTAGGTAGCATTAGATATAGACCAATTCCTTCTCCTGATACAATTGTTTGTTGGGTTAATGATCAAATCATACCACGATCTGAGTGAATAGATTCTTGAAGGTGTTCTATCAGAGCTAGGTGTTGTTAAATATAAATTTAGATTTCAACATAGCGTTGAGGTCTTGGCGCCCATTAAAACAACATATCTTAGGCAGAGTAAATATTTCAAAGTGCAAGGCAGGGCCAGTAGAAGCATTACATTTGTCATGCAAAAGTGAGGGCTAAAGAAACCGTTACACTTGTCATCCCAACGTGGAGAAACCGTTTCACTTGTACGCTCAACGTGGAGCAAAGCAAAAACGTTACAGTACCGCTTGGTGCATGTGTACCCCGACAATTTCTATCCCCGATTCTTGGATGTCACGGGTAATCTCGAGAACCATTGAATGGATTTTGATGCGGTTTTCACCATTCTGCAAAGGATATCTCGAGGAAAGATTCTGTAGAAAATAATTTATGTATGATCAAAGGAGGCCAAGCAGTAACGATTTCATTTGAAAAAGTCGAAAACAAACTTGGCGTCCGTGCGCTTCTTAAGCTTACGCTGGGCAAACCGTTAAAAATATCAATATACTATGAGCGTAAGAATTGGCCAGCATGAAAAGTTCTACAAAAAAAGTCCGCGAGAGCATATCTCTATCTTCAATACATCGCCCACTATAAGTGTTTTTAGACTGGATGGAAGGCGCACGTCTCCGCGCGCTCTGGTGAGCGTGCGGCATCCCGCGCGCTAGACCTTGATTTGCCCTTGGTTTGCACTTGCCGTTCGCGAGTAATTTGAAACAAGATAAGCAAGATAAGTATTATGCAGATAATTTTCTAACATGTCAAGAGTCTTTGGCTTCGAGCGAAGCGAGAAGCCTCCAGCCTTTCTAGCATTTTTCAGCATTTGTAGCATTTAAAATGATACAAAGTCTAGTCTTTCAGACTGACTGTCTCTTTTTATTGTAATGGGGCCAGCTAAGTTTGTAAGCTTTCTGTAATTTTGGGACTCTCTCTTCGTTAGCCTTTGTGTTCAGACCAGATTTCTGCATGATTTCTCCTAAATATTTGAAGTCATTGAAGTTTCTTTTATAGTATTTATTATTATTTTGTTTTCTTGTATTTAGTTTAATTGTATCTTTTATGTTCGACCATGCTGAAATATAAATATTATATGGTAGAAAGCTGCATCTTAATGAGGCTTATTATACTTCAAGTTTCATTATGATAAAGGTTTTCCACCAAACAGAGCTCAAACCTTTACGGTACAGCTGTTTGAACATCGCACCTGCGCTCAACGCACACAAGATTTAACATGGTAAACATGAATTACATGATATGAAAGTTGGCAATGTAAAGGATATCGCATCAACCATTGTAGCTTTTTTTTTTGTCGTGTGACCTCCTGTGAGGCCGAGTGCAGGTCTTTCTAGTCGACGCCCGTGGGCTACCTGCGCGTCGGGATGAGAGATGGAATGGGTGAAGATGAATGAAACTGGTCATGGATGTGGAAGGAAGCGGCCGTGGCCTGTCAGAAGGTACCGTCCCTGGTGTTGAAAATGGGAAACTTCAGAAAACCATTTCAAGGACGGCCGACGGTGGGGTTCGAACCCACGCGTCTAACGAGTCAGCAGAGAGCTTGGCCCCATGTCCTAACGCTGCGCTTTAGCCAGCGTAGCCACTGCTGTCGGTACCATTGTAGTTACAATCCCAAACACAAAGACAAGATCAGCACGAACCTTTACGGTAACAGAAAAATGCTATGAAATATGCAAGAAATTTATGAATCTACGTCCAGAAGTGTGCAACACTCCATCCTTCTTTATAAATTACGGACTTGGGAACTGCACCGTCCCAAATGTTGGAATGAATAAACTGGGGCATATGGGAAAAGAAATAGCACTGTACCTTAATATCCCCAAGTCCTTATTTATACAAAGGGCATTGCTTTCGTAGGAGTTCGGTGACAATTTTAGTGAATGCTGGTGGTGAAATAACGACACTAAAACGTCATGGAGGCTGGAAATCCACTACTGTGGCCGAATAATAAATTGAAGAATGAATTCAAAACAAAATGGATGTCTCCAACACAATATTAAACTCAGTAGAAAAGCAAAACACACAAATTAACATCCATCCACCTTCTACTTCCAATATTTAACTATTTAACTATACTTAACTACTGCGATGAAGTAGGCTATTTGTAGATGCTACAGGCATTTATTTATTTTCTCCTTAACATTTTCCTCACACGTGTCTCCTTTTTATGCTCTACATTCCTGGTTAAAAGTAGAACAAAAAGGAAACCTGCACATCTCATCTATCGACTTCTCAATGAAAGTACACCTCACTATCTCTCATGTAATTTTCGTTTTCTTTCTTTCTTCCTGCCATGATCGTCACACGCGATCTGGATCTATAATATTGCAATTATTGCTTTACATCATTCATCTGCCTCCAGAAACTCTTTCCTCGTGTCGGGAACTAGAATTTGGAATAATTGTCCTCGTGACGTCAGAAATTGTACAGCCCTAACAACGTTCAAACGGGCATGTAAAGATTTCCTCATGAATTCGTAAACCAACTAGAAGGATTTGTGTATGAATATGTGAGTGAATGACCATAGTAAAACTCCTTGTATTGTTATTACTGCATGTATTTCTATAGCTTTGTTAATATCACACAGTTGACAATTTAATTGTAGTATTTATGTTTGGTAGGTTAAGAATAACACACATGAGTAATGATGTAAGTTGCATTGTGTGCGTATAAGTATAAGAGAGGGTCTAGAGCCCTAACTTCGCCACAATAATGGCACCAATAATAATAATATTCCACAACCACACGGCACATTCCTACAAATTCACTTCACCAAGAGGGTTATCTTATGCGAAACTTTTCCGCTAGATGTCATGACTGTTATATGTGGGACTCGATTGGTTTGCCTTCCGTTGTCATTTTATACGCATCGAATTTGAAGAATGACAAGTTGATAATACGATAAATTTTCATTCTAAAGCGTTTGTAACAGCCTTTTGTTTGAATTTCCGAATGTTATTAGAAATACAGAACAAAATGATTCCGCATAGCAGGCTATCTGTGCGCTATCTGTTGGTGTTAGTTCTGGATATCCCTATCGTACAATAAACAATGTTTAACACTTTTGGAAACATATGCCATTGTCAATGTCGGTGATCTGCAACTGGGTACCCAGCGCATGCGCTCTGTTCAGTAAACGCAACTGACCGAATCTCGACGGATATTTATATATATATTTATGTTCGAACAAAAAATTAAATTTATAATTATCGGCGAACTTAAACAGTCGTATGCAACTCGCCTACAATGGTAAAACATAGTCTACTCGCTATGCTAAACATACTTGTTCCATTCTACTCCACTTTTTGTATTGAAAATGAAAATCCACAGCCTGCTTCCAGTTGACCGACCGGGTCAGGGATGGAATGAATGAAGCCCCCATCTAGCGGCGAGGATATGAACTGTGCCGGCTGTCGAAGCCTGTCGCACTCGTCTGAGGCAATGATTAAATGAATGACAGATGTAATTAATTGACAGTGGAGAGTGTTGCTGGAATGAAATTTTTGACAGGGAAAACCGGAGTACCCGGAGAAAAACCTGACTGCGTCCGTTTTGTCCAGCACAGACCTCACATGGAGTGACCGGGATTTGAACCACGGACCCAGCGGTGAGAGGCCGGCGTGCTGCCGCCTAAGCCACGAAGGCTACTTTTTGTATTACTAAATTGAATGCAATTTATTTATTTATTTATTTATTTATTTATTTATGGTATGGCTTTTAGTGCCGGGAGTGTCCGAGGACATGTTTGCCAGAGGCTGTAGCTGCTTCAAGCGGACACCCATGGGGTGAGTTACAAGTTCCGTTGAATTTCAAGTAGTTCCAACTTTCGCTACCAGATGTCAGTGGCATCTAGTTGTGAACGTTGGAACTTAAATAGAGCGTTACAACGAAATCTAACCTAGAAATTTAGCTTCACTCAAGTTTAGTTAGTGGAAGGATCTTTTATATGTCATATATCTATGACATAGGACCGCGGGCTTTACTTCCCCTCCGAAGGATAGCATACTGAAGGATTTTGTTGTATGAGTCTTCAGTATTTTGACTGGTTTGATGCAGATCTCCATGCCTCCCTGTCTTGAGCTAATCGTTTCATCTCTACATAGCTACCACACCCTACATCCGAGGCAATCTGCTAAACATATTCTAACCTTGGTCTACCCCTACAGTTCTTGTCCTCAACTCTTCCTTCCATAACTAAGCTTGCTATTCCTGGGTGTCTTAGTATGTGTCCTACTAACCTGTCTCTTCTCTTCATTAGCAGTCGCCAGAAACATCTCTCCTCTCCCACTCGTCTTAATACCTCTTCGTTTGTAACCCTATCTACCCATCTGATCTTCATCATTCTCCTGTAACACCACATTTCAAACGCTTCAATTCTCCTATTTTCTGCTGCACCAATAGTCCAAGTTTCACTTCCATAGAGCGCCATGCTCCAGACAAAGGCTTTCAAAAATGACTTCCTATTACCTAAATCTATATTCGATGTCAACAGATTCCTTTTTTTGTAGAAATGCTTTCCTTGCCTGAGCCAACCTACTTTTTATATCCTATTTGCTTCGTCCATAACTGGTTATTTTTCTTCCTAAGTAACCGAAGTCTCCTACTTTCTTCAGCTTTTCACCTGCCAATTTGATGTCCATAGAGGTTTCTGATTTATTTCGGCTGCATTCCAGTATTTTTGTTTTACATTTATTAATTTTCATCATGCATTCATGAAGGATTTTAACGCTCTTAAAAAATCCGACGACTGCGGCCGGGTTTAAACCCGCTATCTTGAACACATCAGTTCAGCATGCTACCGACTACGCCACCGAAGCGGATATTTAATGTAATATGTTCTTGATTGTTGCATTATAGTTTACTAGCAGGTATCCGCGGCTTCGCACGCGATGAAGACAATGGGTAAGATGCATTATTGCTGATAATTGGTCTAATCTATTCCAGCAATCTCGGCTGGGTGGGTCTATTTCAATTCGGAAAATTCTGATGCCTACAGTATATTAGTATGAGCCGTAAAATGGGAATTCCTTGGAGTTGCGAAAGTCTACAGGGTACGATGTTACCTTATGTGAACACGTTTTAAAATTGCGTTTTTGGTTTTGGCGTGTTTTGCTGAGATATAACGTTTTTGTTGTCTGGATACTCGTGAGTGCGCCACATACAGTTGCCCATGGGGGAAAAAAATTGGGTGTGTGCAACTACGATCTTCTTCTTCTTCTCTTCTTCTTCTTACAGTTAGCGTTGTTCCGCTGGTGCAGGGTCCGCTTTTTTGGTAACAGTACCAGGCGTTGCACGCAGGGCATGGCCATACCATCGGAGCCGTTTCTCTCTCATTTTGTCCACAATTGGGGCGACACCCATTTGCTCCCGAATTGTGTCGTTCCTGACATGATCAATATGTGTGCAACTAAGATGCGCGACGATATTTGAGCGTGACAACGTATTCTCGGACTGATTTGTTTAAACTGTCGCTCTTGAAATTTCAGCTTCGTGTATTTGTTAATTATGTATTTTGCGGAACGGAAAGTTCACAGGCGAAATAAACAAAAGCCGAGTTGCACTTCCAGGGAATCTCCAAACACAACCACTCTTCTCTGAAGTTTTAACTAAACATCTCTCGACATTTTGCTGCTGGCTGTATCTGGGGTAATAGGCTCGCCCGCTAGCTAGGCTGTAACTGGGGTGATAGACTCGCCCCTAGCCAGCTCGTAAACTGTCGCCTCAGTATTTGAATGGACATTGTTGGAAGAAATGAAAACGTAAAAACACTTATAGTGGGCGATGTATTGAAGATAGAGATATCCTCTTGTGGACTCTGTTGTAGAACTTTTCATGCTGAACAATTTTTACACTCATAGTATATTGATATTTTTTTCCGATGGTATGGCCATGCCCTGCGTGGGCGCCTGATACTTTTACTAACTCTGCCCTTCATTTTGAGGTTGAAGGCCTACGCCCCTGAGGATGACCGAAGCAGCGTTGGCAAGACACTATAAATGGTGACTTAAAAATTACTGGCCTAAATCCAGCTGACGAACGAAACTGGACAAAATGGAGGTCAATGACCAAAAAAGCGGACCCTGCACCAGCGGGACAACGCTAAGAGGAAGAAGAAGAAAACGAAGATAGTACACAGATATTTTTAACGGTTCGCCCAGCGTAAGCTTAAAGAGCGCACGAACGCCATGTGTTTTGTTCGACTTTTTCACTGAAATCGTTACTGCTCGGCTTCCTGATCATAAATAAAATATTTTCTACAGAAACCTTCCTCGAGATATCCTTTACAGAATGGTGAAAACCGCATCAAAATCCATTCAGAGGTTCACCCGTGACATCCAAAAACGACAGTAGCGACACTCGAGCGCAGAAACAGAAGAGAGATAAAACGATATCATCACCTTTCACTGTAACACTCTTTCACGAACGTCACTGTGTTTCAACAATTTATTAGACGTTCCCACGTCAAAAATAGTTTTGTCTAAATGTACCCCTGCAGCAGTTAAGTGTGTGTCATTGCGCTTTGTTAATAGAAATTGCGAACATTGTTTGAAGAGGGAACTGCACTTTTGCACCCTGGAATGGCAAATCTATCGGAATATGGGGAATTAAAAGTATTTTTCCTTAAGCTATTCAGGGTGTAATTTTCCCACAATTATTGATGATTTGAACGTCAACACGTCGCTATTAATAGACCTATAGTAAAATGTATCTCACCTTGGCCGCTGATGTACATTATGCAGCCTCTTCCAGTGTTACATCCCAGGTATTGTAATTCTCCAACAACCCTTTTGCCTTACATGCCTCTCTAAGTATTGAAAATTCCTGATTATTGTGTTTTTAGAGATCTTTGAATGAGGTTGCCCTCGCGCATGGTGTTGATGCATTGTCATGTTACGAACATGGACACCGAAAGCTTCTGCAGATTTAACACCAGGCCAATTCTGAACAGCAGTTCTTTGAACTCAGATTTTATTGTATCGTTCCATGTGTAATATCTCTGTACCTCAACATACAGAAGAGTGCTTTGAAAATCATGTCTTGTGTACATCTTGGAAATGGTGGTGAGTGTGGATTTTGATATCCACTCGCTCGTGGAAATAGTTTTCAGTAAATTCTGTATGTGCACATTGAGGTGACGGCGGGATGTCTTTATTGTTACGGGATCGCTCATCTTCGCCACGCAGCTACTGACATAACGACCAGATTGATATGTTTGTACTAACTTACTTACTATACGGGATTTATGAGCCCTGTCTTTATGAAATTGAGCGTAGCTTGATCGCTACCTTTATTTATATTTATTCAGATCTGCAGTATTTTAATAACAGAAGTAACTATTCTTCGCCTGGATGATGAAGATATTTACATGATTGTGATTTCAAGTTCATACAAATTTGTAATGTCTGCAATGAGAATGTTCATGGAGTTTAAATGAACTGACGCTAGGTAGTGCCATAAATGTGAAGGTTATTGAATGCATGTCTTTAGTTAGTTTGTTAGTTAGTTAGTTATTGTTGTTTTAAGGGCGGAACAACGAGGTCATCTGCCCTTAATGCATATCTTTGATCTGACAATTGTTTTGTATTACAAATATCAAATTTGGAATAGGCCTATGTTATCGACGGATAATCAAGCTATTACGCATGGAAAATTTAAGTTCAATAGGTGCTGCGTGTGTTGCGTGATTGAACGTTGAACAATCAGCAACTACATACTTTTGATATTAACTTCAATCAAGTGATCCTGCGACAAACAGCCTCCGTGGCTTAGGCGGCAGCACGCCGGCCTCTCGCCGCTGGGTCCGTGGTTCAAATCCTGGTCACTCCATGTGAGATCTGTGCTGGACAAAACGGAGGCCGACAGGTTTTTCTCCGGGTACTCCGGTTTTCCCTGTCAACATTTCATTCCAGCAACACTCTCCACTATCATTTCATTTCATTTGTCATTCATTTAATCATTGCCCCTGAGGAGTGCGTCAGGCCTCGGCAGCCGGCACAGTTCATATCCTCGCCGCTAGATGGGGGCTTCATTCATTCCATTCCTGATCCGGTCGGAGACTGGAAGCAGGCTGTGCATTTTCATTTTTCAAGTGATCCTGCGACAGACACTTTATGGTAATGCTATCCTCTTGCGGCCCAGCCATCCACGCGACGTCAATGAAACCCTCCATATTTTTAAGAGATTGGGAAAGGTGATTGAACTCATATTGCTTGCAGGGAACGCTATTACTTTACTGAAAATATTTTAACGCGACCTAGTTGTGAATGACACATTGTTTCAGGAAAGGAAGCAAATACTTGCAGGACTATTTTCCACTTTCTTTGCATATAACATACGATACAATTGTTTCGATGTCCGTGAATATTCAGAAATTCGATTTAATACGTTTCTGTAAACAACGTTTGGAGACTTGTTATTCTCTGCGTATATGTAGAGATGTCTGGCTCTTGATACACGCGAGCAGGCAACGTAGAGCTGTCTGGTTGGTTGGTTGGATGGTTGGTTCTTAAGTTTAGGGGCTGCGACAACGCGGTCATGTAGCCCCGTGTACTTTGGGTGTGTGTAGAATCTGTCTGATAACCGGTGTTAATTGTGATGACTGTATTAGTGTGTGTGTTACCTGTTTTTTAATTTAAGTACAGACTGCAACTTAGAATTTTTCAAATAGTTCCTACTTTTGCCGCCAAGCGCCACCGTGAACGACTACTAGGCTGTGCAAAAAAGGATGATGATGATGATGATAATTGTTGTTTCAAGGGGCCTAACATTTAGGGTATCTGTCCCTAATGGTTTGGGTGATTGTGAAAGATGAGATGAGAATGAAAATTATAACTAATACTAACTACAGACTTACATACTAGAAGAAGAAATAGTAAACAAAAGGACAATAAGGCAAATAAAGGACAGGAAGAGAAGAAATGCCCTCAACCCTTGAAGAATGAGGATTGAGGGACTTGGAAGGAAGGAGAGCCATGAAAGGTAAATAGAAAAGGAAAGAGGAGAGGGTCCGTCCCAGAGGCAATGGAAAAAGGGGGGGGGGGGGGACCGGACCCAGCGACCCAGCTCAGGAATCTCTCGGGGTCGACAATTCTAGAACTCACCAGCCATGAGCGCTTGAGGGTGTAGCAATATCCAGGGTGCACCAGAAGTTGTGGGGCTACATACACCCTGCCTCCTTGAGGGCCTTGAGCAGAAGGCAGGAGATAACATGAAAAGAAAAAGAAGACTGACCCCTCGAAGAATGAGGGTATCAGGAAAGACGATAAAAGGGCCAATTAAGGCGGGAAAGTGAAAGACTCCCTAGGCCTCGGATACGGTCGGCGTCGGAAGAGAACAAGAGTTGACCCAGGAACGCTGAAAGGAAAGGCGACAGTGAGGAGCCCGGCACAAGTAAGTACAAGCAATGTCGGACTCAGCTGAGATCCCGTGGTCGCCAATCCACGTCCCACTAGTCGTGAGCCCCTTGGGGGACCGTGCGAAATGAATACCTGCCACTTGCAAGGGGAACTGCAAGTGTTTGAACTGGAAGCAAGTTAGTTGGGATGATAGGTATTCTCCTTTGGCACCGCCGGTGATGATTGTGGCCTGCATGATGTTCCTTTGCAGCTCATTGATGGTGCCATTGCACAATCTTGTTGCATCGGGGTTACGCATGAGTAAGACAGGCGGTCCAACTTGTGGAACGGAACCACCGACAGCTCTATTGAGTTTAGAAACTCTACAGGGTATGTAGTTGCATCGTCACTCGTCATATCTCATATGTCAGTAGCAACGACGCTGTGTGGCAGCTATTAGCGCCTCCGTAACACCACCACGGTGAGTGACTGGTTATCGTGTCGGACTACCAACCCCAAGCTTGCAGGTTCACTCCTGGCTATGGTAAGTGATTTTTTAAAGGCGAAAAAAATCACGACACGCATGTCATACGTTGTTGGCATGTTAAGAAACCCATTTGAATTCAGTAGGCCGTGTTTATAATGGCAAAATTAATCTCGGGATTTTCTGCCAACCCTAAAGTTCCTCATTTATCTACTTGAAAGCGCTATAGTGTCAAGGAGCTTAGATATCTAACTTCCTTGACTTTCATAGCGCTCCAATGAACAACAAAATTCGACATGCAAGCTGCCCTCTGGGTGTCAAATAACAAAGCTTGCACCCGACACCCGAGGTCGTACGATATTAATATTAATATCATATTAATATTCTGTACCGAGCATGAGTTGGTCATAGCTAATACCTTATTCAATAACCACAATAGAAGATTATACACATGGATGAGACCAGGAGAACAGGGCGTTACCAAATCGACTTCATTATGGTCAAGCAGAGGTTTCGAAACCAGATTTTGGATTGTAAAACATATCCCGGTGCTGACATAAACTCTGACCACAATCTAGTTGTTATGAAATGCAGATTAAAGTTGAAGAAAGTGAAGAAAAGTCAAAAGCCAAAAAGGTGGGCAATAGACAGACTGAAAGTGAAGGACGTAAACGAAAGATTCAAGAAGAGTATAAAGGAAGGACTAATGAAAAACCCTAAACAAACTTCAATTGCAGACGAATGGGCACTTTTGAAGAATGAAATAACAAAATCTGCAGAAGAAAACATTGGTAGGAAAGAAAGAATAGGTAGAAAACCGTGGATCACCCAGGATATACTAGAATTGATGGATGAAAGGCGGAAACACAAAAATGTAAGAGATGAAAAGGGGAAAGCAGAATACAGACGTCTGAGAAATGAGGTTAACAAGAAGTGCAAGGAAGCGAAAGAAGAATGGCTGAAAGAAAAATGTGCAGGTATAGAAAATTGTCTGAAATCAGGAAAAGTAGATACAGCTTATCGAAGGATTAAGAATACTTTTGGGGAAAAGAAGACTAAGTGCTGTAATATTAAGGACACAAATGGAAAGCCTCTAACAGATAGGGCAGAAAAGGTTGAGAGATGGAAAGCTTATATAGAGTGTTTCTATAAGGGAAAGGAGATTGAGAATCATGTAATGGAAAGGGAGGAGGAAATTGATGAGGATGCAAAAGGAGATTTAATATTTAGATCAGAATTTGACAGAGCATTGGAAGACTTAAGCAGGAATAAAGCACCAGGCGTAGATGGTATACCGATTGAGTTGCTACGCTGCATAGGAGATGAAGGTCTGATCAGGTTATTTCACTTGGTGTGTAGGATTTATGAGACAGGTGAGGTAACCTCTGATTTCAAGAAGAATGTTATCATCCCTATGCCGAAGAAAGTGGGAGCTGACAGATGTGAAGATTACCGTACAATCAGCTTGATTACTCATTCTTCAAAGATCCTGTCAAGAATAATTTACAAGAGGATGGAAAGCCAGATAGAAACGGAATTGGGTGAAGATCAGTTTGGTTTCAGGAGAAATGTAGGAACCAGGGAAGCTGTACTAAGTCTTAGGCTGATTTTGGAAGGTAGAATAAGGAAAGACAAGATAACGTTTATAGCATTTGTAGACTTAGAAAAGGCTTTTGATAATGTTGATTGGACTAAATTGTTTGACATTTTGAAAACGATTGGATTAAAGTACAGGGATAGGAGGGTGATCAACAATCTATACAGAAACCAGACAGCAGTCATTCGAGCTGAAGGACATGAGAGAGAAGCTGGTATTCAGAAAGGTGTAAGGCAAGGCTGCAACTTATCGCCCATACTTTTCAATATTTACATTGAACAAGCAATGAAGGAAATTGGAGAAAAATTTAAAGTGGGAGTGAAGATTCAAGGAGAAATAATTTCAACTCTGAGATTTGCTGATGACATCGTCATCTTGGCCGACACGCCTGAGGATTTGAAAGAGTATTTGAATGGTATGGACTACGTCTTGAGGAAAGAATTCATGATGAAAATTAATAAATGTAAAACAAAAATATTGGAATGCAGCCGAAAAAAAATCAGAAACCTCTATGGATATCAAATTGGCAGATGAAGAGCTGAAGGAAGTAGGAGACTTCTGTTACTTGGGAAGCAAAATAACCAGTGATGCACGAAGCAAAGAGGATATAAAAAGTAGGTTGGCTCAGGCAAGGAAAGCAATTCTACAGAAAAGGAATCTGTTCACATCGAATATAGACTTAGGCATTAGGAAGTCATTTTTGAAAGCCTTTGTCTGGAGCGTGGCACTCTATGGAAGTGAGACTTGGACTATTGGTGCAGCAGAAAAGAAGAAAATTGAGGCGTTTGAAATGTGGTGTTACAGGAGAATGATGAAGTTCAGATGGGTACATATGGTGACAAACGAAGAGGTATTAAGACGAGTGGGAGAGGAGAGATGTTTCTAGCGACTGCTAATGAAGAGAAGAGGTAGGTTGGTAGGACACATACTAAGACACCCAGGAATAGCAAGCTTAGTCATGGAAGGAAGGGTGGAGGACAAGAACTGTAGGGGTAGACCAAGGTTGGAATATGCTAAACAGATTGCCTCGGATGTAGGGTGTGGTAACTATGTAGAGATGAAACGATTAGCTCAGGGCAGGGAGGCATGGAGAGCTGCATCAAATCTGTCAAAAAACTGAAGACTCAAACAACAACAGGGTGAATAATGTATTTAGGACCAGAATCCCAAAAAATGTGTTTGTGGAAATGTATACTCTTCACTTTGGTGTACGATATATGATGACATTGCCACCTACAACAATGGTAACATTATACAGTGTGATGTGCTGCAGAAGATGGGACTGACGGCAGGAAAGTACAGGGTCAATGCGATGATGTCGATAGACAATGAGAGGAAACGGAATGCGGAAAGAAAAGAAAAGGAGTCTGAGAGCAAGCTAGACAAAGAAATAAGAATGAAAGCTGTAAAGAGAAGGCTAGATGAGGAGATGTCTATTGACACTGACAACCCCTCTTATGGTGCTGGACCTCATTAGAAAGTTACTTGAACTTTGAGCCTCGTTTTCCTCAATTTCATTTTATCATTTTAAATGATCTTGTCGACTTCGTCGTTACGCTGAGGTCTGGCGTTACGTTACGGTGACGGGACGAAATGTACCGAGATGCACTGAGGTGTGTGACGTCATAGTACGATGTAGCAGCCGAGTACCAAGAAGGCAGTGCGAGAACAGAGTTTCAAGAAGGCAGTGCGAGAACAATCAAGTAGGCAGTGAAGAAAGAAAATAGAATCTTGAAACTCTGTTCTCGCACTGCCTTCTTGGTACTCGGCTGCTAGCATTTAAAATGATATAATGTCCAGTCTTTCAGAGTGACTATCAGTCTCTTTTTAAGCCATATAAGGAACATTTTATCCCAAACTATTCAAGACAGAGACTTCAAATTTTCAGCGATTGTGAACAATATCAATCTACACCTTCTGCCGTAGCCTTTCTGTCATACACGATCATTGACAGATTTTTATGGCGAAGATATTGAGACAAATATATTTTGAAAAAATAAAAATTAATTAATATCTTCCCAGAAAATGCACATAGGGCCTACAGGGTGACTCAGCTAAGATGACCACCTCTAATATCTACGTAACCGTTTAAGATATCGTCATTCTGTTTCCAAATTCTTAAATCGTACTACGGGGCTCATACTACACGGTCCATTTCGCTCCCAGCACATACTGTACGTATTTACCGAGACACCGGTAGCAACTTTCGTTTTCTGAAATGGGACTAGACTGATGTCACCCACTGGAACAACTAAGAATCAAGTGACAAGTTCAGTGATGTACTTATTTTGCAAATCTGACGAGTACCTTTTGAGATATTAGTTTCCATTGTGTCGGCATCAGACAGAAAGCGATGCGGCAGCCGATGGAATGTGGAGTGCATGATTCTCTGGCGTGAGCCACTCCTTGTTGACAAACACACATACCGCATTTATTCCATTCATAGTATACTGTAATACAGGGCGATCCAGACAGCGCTCCGGCCGCGCTCTAAGCCAGTGCTCCGAGCGCTTTGGTGGAAGGTAGTTTCAGAAGTGGTGGGAGGAGCTTGGCTGGCTGAGCGCGCTGAAGTGTGCAGCCGATTCATCAGTCGCTAGTCAAGTCCAATGCGATTTGTTGACAGCGTAAGTAAATCAGTTTCACAGTGGTTTTGACTGAACAGCATACAAAAAAGGAGTGGTGAAGCAGCAGTGTTTAAAGCAGAATGGGAAATTTTATTTTTCTGTGCAGCTTATAAAGGGCATGCCAAATGTTTAGTGTGCCACAGAGATTTAATGTGTTAAAAAGAACACAATTTGCTGTTGAATTTTCCTCTCTAATATGTTCACATTTCAGTTTGGAATAAATCACAATATTCTTTACTTAACACTTGTGTTCGTTTCCTGCATATTCCATACATCGGAGTACCATTCGATTTGTTTATGCGGTATATTTGTTATGGCGAAACAACCCTATCAATATGTCAACAATCCCACGAAAGCCGTCGGCCGCACGATTGTACGTACGTATCTAGTCAGCGTGGTCCGAACATCGTCCGTCTCCTGGCTGCCACCGTGTAGTGGTGGTAGGGGAAGGAGCGCTAGTCTGACTGCCCAGTGCTCTCCTCGCTGCCACAGTGTAGTCGTGGTAGGGGAAGGAGCGCTAGTCTGACTGCCCAGTGCTCCCCGAGTGCGGCCGCGGATGGCCCTGTTGTAATGTGTACATAATCAATATCAAGTCTCTTATGTACGCGTGCCTTTTTCGCTCTCCACTTAGTCCTGAATCCTTGCGGAAATATCAGAAAACACCTCAATGAAGAGGATAAATAAAGTACGGAGTTCTTTAGTGCGAGGGGGGGGGGGGGGGTGCGACAATAAGTTAATTTACATAATTATTAAAATCAGAAATGTAACAAAACTCGTCCATTTAGTTCATTGCGAACGTCTCGTCTAACGTTTAATTCTTACGAGTCCGGTTAATCATCATTCATTTTGAAAATACACACATTACAGTATGCCTAGAATGCATGCTACCCACTACGCCACCAAAGCGTAGATACTGTATAAATTACATATTTTATGTTGCAGGTTGATAATTACGCATGATGTGAAGACCAAGGTTAAGAGTTTCGTGAGTAATGAAGTTCTAGGTAAATGATTCCGCGGAATAAAAGTATCAAGAAAAACGTTTCTGAAAACCGAAGTTAATGGTTTCGTGAGTTATAATGATCAAGGTTAAGTATTTGGCCAGTCAAAGCTTCCGGACACAACACGATGTTAAAGTATTGAGAGGCACATGAAGTGGTCTATGAACACGTTCAGGAATCTCTGTGTGAAGGAGGCGGTCCGCCTGCTTCAACACTCTCGTAGCGCACACTCCGTCATCACGGTTATCAGCCCCAGTATCTATAGTAGGCACACACTCTGTCATCTGGCAGCTTTGGGAAATTCTAAAATTACCGTAAGTTTTTATTTCTTTTGCATTAATCATGCGATCGCAGTGAACGTTTAAATAATGAACCTACGCAATAATCGTAATCTAATTGGACATAACTCTATAGCCTAAAAAAATCCGACATGGCGACCATCATAAATATTTATACGGTTCTCAATATCTACTAATCTATGACAGCAATCAAACTGACATTTTGTATGTTGATAGAGGCTATGAACCTACGGGACTTTCAATAACCTGGTGAGCACAAATCTAACATGGCGGCCAAGCGAAGTTGAAACACTTTAATAGTCTTTTCTCACGATTTAACCATCTAAAGCGCAGTGAAATGTTGCACAGTAAATGTTTATACACATTGTAATGCACTGGCATTCAATTTAGTTCAATTGTTTTCATTGTTTTCAGATGTGCGAAATTTTGAAATCTCGTTTTTATTTCTTGTGTCCTAATCATGTGATTGAAGTTTAAACACTAAACCTACACAATAATCTTCATATAATAGTACATAACTCTAAGATCTACATAGCCTATATAGAAATCCAACATAGCGACCATCCGTAATATTTCGCCAGTTCTCAATATCTACGAATGTATTGCAGCAATCAAACTGAATTTTTGTGTGTTGATAGAAGTGGGATATATGAAAATAGGCTATTTAGTTCTTCACGGAACTACTTGTTTATGTAATTCGTGATCAATTTGTCAGTTTATTTCTCTAATGTTTCATCAATTACATTCTTATTTAATATTTGTTTATTTATTTAACACACACTCAAGTATGGCGGCTTCGGTGGCGGGTTCAAACCCGGCCGAAGTCGTCGGATTTTTTGAGAGCGTTTAATATCCCTCATTATGCCTTCCTTCGGAGGGGAAGTAAAACCGGAGATCCCATGTCATAGATTTATGGCATGAAAAAGAACCTTCCACTAACTACGCTTGTGTGAAGCCAAAATTTGTAGGTTAGAATTGATAACGCTCTGTTAGTTCCAACGTACACCGCCAGGTGCTGACTGCGATGCCGTCTAGTAGCCAAGTCCGCAACCTAGGTGTCGTGGATGGTAGCGTTTGGTAGGAAAACTAGGAACTACTTGAAATTATTGTCTGCAGTTCTTACTTGAATTAAAACAGATAACACACACTAATACAGTCATCACTATTAACACCGGTTATCAGACAGATTCTACACACACACCCAAAGTACACGGGGCTACTTGACCCTGTTGTCTCAGCCCCTAAACTAAGGAACCGACCAACCAACCAGATACAGAATTACATCGTGTTTTCTACGAAGAGTAGATTCATTGCCGATGTACGCGGATATTGTAGATAGACCGCGTATTAACTAGAGGCGCCTGTTCGCCAAATGTAGGAAGCGTGGCCGCCTACCTGGTCATCAGGAGATCGGGTTCGGTTCTGGACTGTAGCCACATTTTCAAATCTTATTAAGCAGTGAAGTAGGTTATCGGCCCGAAATTTCACCAGCATTAACCACGGCTCTGTTTGGATATAATCAATAAATAATTAGGAAATAAAAAAGAAAGAACGAAGGAAAGAAATACATTAATTAATTAACAACTGAATGAGTACATGCATTAAGAAAATAATAATCCTCCCAGGGGCTCACGATTAGTGGGACGTGGGTTGGCGACCACGGGACCCCAGCTGAGTCTAGCATTGCTTCCACTTACTTGTGCCGGGCTCCTCTCTGTTATCTTTCCTCTCGACCTCCCTTGATCAACTCTTGTTCTTTTCGGACCCCGACGGTATTAGGGTATCCGAGGCCTAGGGAGTCTTTCACTTCCTCGCCTTAATTGGCCTTTGTCTCATCTTTCTTGATCCCCCATTCTTCGAAGTTTCAGAGCTCTTGTTTTCTTTTCGTTGTATCTCCTGCCTTCTGCTCAAGGCCCTCAAGAAGGCAGGGTGTGTGTAGCCCCACCAGTTAAGGTGCACCCTGGATTGTGCCACACCCTCAAGGGCTAACGGCTGGTGAGTTTGGGAGTTGGCGATCCCGAGGCACTCCTGAGCTGGGCCCGTTTTGTCCCCGTTTTCCTCTGACCTTGGGGCGTGCCCTTTCCTATCCGCCTTTCATGGCTCTCCTTCCTTCCAAGTCCCTCAATCCTCATTCGTGGAGGGTTGAGGGTATTTCTTTTCTTCCTGTCCTTTATTTGCCTTATCCTTTATTTGTTTACCATTTCTTCTTCTAGTATGTAAGTTTGTAGTTAGTATTAGTTATAGTTTTCATTCTCATCTCAACTTTCACTATCACGCGAACCATTGGGGGCCGATAACCTAGATGTTAGGCCCCTTAAAACAACAACTATCATCATCATCATCATAAATAATACACTCGTGCGAAACGTGCAGTGGAGAGGAATGCTCAATTTAAGTGTTGCGAATTGTGGGAGTCGGCTTGCAGCTGGTTATCGTGTTGCACGTCAGACGTAAACATGAGCCCAGTCAGGCTGTTAGCACTTCGCGACGCAGAAATCAGCTGCTGTTACCTTTTCTTTGTTTCATTCAGTGGCCGGTGAAACTGAGGTCATCAGTCCTGGCTGGTAACATGCTCTTACAACAGGGCAATATAAACCTGAACAAATTGAATAGGCCATAATTGTATTTCCCTATGGAAGCTGGTAGGAACTTGAAACTTAGTTCAATGATCTCAGTGGCTCTTGGAGAATATTGTTTCACCTGCCCATTGACAATTGGTTTCAGCTCTCAGGCTATGAATTATCATCTCGCATAAAATCGCAGAAAACCCGAATGTCATACATGGTGAGTCCACTGCGCGATGTCAGCTTCCAGGATTGTTGATTCTGTGTCTATGGACGCATTTTGAACAGTTGGATGATATCGATCTGACAAAGGTTACTTCCAACAACGTCTAACGATTTCATGAAATTTGTTGCCAGCTAGGACTTCCTAGATCTCCCGACCTGACCTACGACAACAGAGCTCGGTCACTTGCTGAGTGAGGCTGTTATTAAGCGACATAGATCAGATCATGGACAAGCTGTGTGGACATTTTCCACAACTTATTTGTTAGTCTATTTTCATTCATGAAAAAATAGACTTATGAGATCAACTCTTGTCCGTGTGTCTGTGTGTGTAAGCGTGTGTGATTCGTGTGTGTCTCCCCCCCCCCCCTAATAAAATCTAAAAGGCAAGTAAGTTCATAGCACTATTCCGGACGACCCCGACCGTTCCCTTCAAATTTCGTTACGTCTCACCAATCCAACATAGCGGCTGTGCGAAATATTTCACCAGCATTCAATATCTAAGAAACTATTACCGATATCACCCTGGAATTGTGTACGGCCAAGCGAAGTTGAAACATTTTAACAGTCTTTTCTCACGATTTAACCATCTGAAGCGCAGTGAAATGTGGTACAGTAAATATTTAAACACATTGTAATGCACTGGTATCTAATTTAGTTCAATTGTTTACTTAACCTCAAGATAGCGGCTGTGCGAATTTCAAAATTAAGTTTTTATTTCTTGTGTCGTAATCATGCGGTCGAAGTGAAAGTTTGAATAATGAACCTACGCAATAATTTTCCTTTATTGTTACATAACTCTATGGCCTATACATATGAAAATGAAAATCCAAAATGGCGACCATCCGAAATATTTAGACGGTTCTCAATATCTACTAATCTATTACAGCAATCAAACTGAAATTTTGCATGTTGATAGTGGCAATTAACATAAGTAGGATATATGAAAATGGACTTTAGTTCTTCAGGGAACTACTTGTTGTTATTGATTCTGAGGTTATAAAAGCCCTGCGCTGATAAACAACACGTTATCTGCATCCGCTCCGCATCCGAATGACTTTTTTCCGCATTCCCACGTTTGTTATCTGAATCTACTGGCACTACAATAATATTTATATTTATATAAAGCATAAATTACTCAAACAACATACTTAGACATTTGAGGAAAACGTCGTTCCCTATGACTTTGTATATTTGATTAAAATGAATGTCACACAGCCATAATTGCAACTCTTTCCTGTTCGGACTGTTAATTGTGCTCAATGACACAATTTGAATGAGATATCGTGTCGGTCTACTAACCCCAAGATTGCAGGTTCGCTCCTGGCCGTGGTAAGTGTTTTTTTTTTTGAAAGGCGGAAAAAAATACGATACCCATGTCATACGATGTTGGCATGTCAAAGAACCTATTTGAATTCAGTAGGCCGTGTTCATAATGGTAAAATTAATCTCGGGAGTTTCTGCCAACACAAAGTTCCTCATTTCTCTACTAGAAAGCGCTATAGTGTTCAAGGAGCTTAGATATCTAGCATCTAACCTCCTTGACTTTCATAGTCAAGGAACAACGAAATTCGACATGCAAGCTACCCTCTGGGTGTCAAATAGCAAAGCTTGCACCAGGCATCCGAGGCCATACGATATTATTATTATTATTATTATTATTTGTCATGAAAAAAAACAACGGAAAAATATGATATGTCATAAACATCCGGGTCCTAACTATGATATTAGACAAGTTCGGATTGTATTCTAAAAACTATCCGCAAAGTTTCTCCAAACATTATCCGCTATCCGTACAGGGCTTTAGCTATGACTTACTCTGTAGCACATTGCACTGGTTTTTATTATTATTATTATTATTAGCGTATGGTACAACACAATCAAAATGAACAATATATATACAGGGTGTAACAAAAATGTACGGCACAAAATACAAAACACATTCCTCACACGTTGACGAATAAATTATGTTACACGAACATGGGTACCGAATTGACTTGTTTCCAAGTTACACCTCATTGTCTCCAACGCATTAATCATGGGAAACATACAAGAACAGAACGTATCAGCATACCACATGCAACTCTTGCTCACAGGAGATGTTCCATATGCCCTCCGTGCGCATTGACACGTGCATCAACCGGCCGTCGTAGTGCATTTTGGATGCGCAGATGTATCTCTGGTTTCTCAGCCTTCCATAATACGGGCACGGAAACTCTGAACATCTTGTACTGGGGTTCGATACACAAGAGCTTTCAAATGCCCTCACAAATAAAAGTCCAGTGAGTTTAGGTCCGAAGAGCATGGAGGGCAGACAATTGGTCCACCTCTACCTATCCATCTGTCACCGAATCTGTTATTTAGAAGCCGACGGACATTAACACTAAAATTAGGAGGTGCTCCATCGTGCATGAAGTACATGTTTTTTGGAACAACTGTAAACTAGCAATGCCGTAAGTCACATGGCAACAGGGCCATTTAAAACAAAACACTGGCGGTGCACCTACGATAATGACAACGTAACCAAGAGTGCATGATTCTAACGTTCTGTTCTTGTGTGTTTCCCATGATTAATGAATTGGAGAAAATGAGTTGTAACATGGAAACAAAGCGTTTCCAGACTCATGTTCACATAACATAATTTCTTCGTCTACGTGTGAGGAATGTGTCCTGCATTTTGTGCGGTACATTTTTGTTACACCCTGTAGGCCTATATACAATAGGTAACACATTTCAACTGTAACAATCATGAAGGGGAAGGGGTGTACAAAGATTAATGTCTAAATGTTCTAGCCATCTTATGACTTCAGTAGAGGCTATTACAAGTCGGTGTGTTGATCCAGTGAATGCCCTACTAATACATTCAGTGGCATAGTCTGTTTAACCGCACCACAATCACAGGCATACCCCACTTAGACATCATTGCACTGGTGACATCACTTGCATGTCGACGATACCATTCCAGAGTAAAATAAGGTTCTTGGTAGAGTCGGGGGACAAACCCGGTTGTTATTTCTTTCAGGGGCCTGGACATAAGCCCCGTGAACTTGGGTATAGAGAATCGGCCTGATAACTTGTTTTTACTGTGATGTCTGCAATGTGAGGTTTAGGAAGGCTTATGTTTATTGCAGTCTAACTCCAGCGGTATTGGTTCCCTGCTGTAGATTCCATGTTAGTATTATTCAAGTAACATCGAGTTACTGCCACTAGGGGGCAGAGCGAGCACCTACCAGGAGTATACTTGGGTGAGTGTGGAATTATGTCTGATAACCTGCGTTATTGTGTAATTTAGTAGTGAGTTGGGAAGGAAGCGGCCCTGGCCTTGAGTTAGGAACTATCCTGGCATTCGCCTGAAGCAGAAGTGGGAAACCACAGAAAACCACTTCCAGGATGTCTGATCCGGGAATCGAACCCACACCTCCGGGGTGACAACCAAGAATGCTAGCCGCTACACCATGAGGCTTGGCGTAGTCGGTAGCATGCTGAGCTTGTATGCCCAAGGTCGCGGATTCAAACCCAGCCGAAGTCGTCGGATTTTTAAGAGCGTTAAAATTCCCTCACTATGCCTTCCTTTGGAGGGGAAGAAGAAACCCCTAAGACTCCTGAAAAGTGGAGACAATTGTTTGAAGTATTTTCCAAGAGCAATGTGTCCTTTGCGAATATTTACAAACTTGTAGAATTCGCCATGTGTCTGCCTGGAACTTCAGCTCCAGCTGAGCGAATTTTTTCAATGGTGGGAGCAATATGGACAGCTGAACGAGGACGATTATCTCTTGCAGTTGTCAGGGACCTGCTAGTTATCAAGGCAAATAGTGATATGACATGCTCAGAGTTCCACGACCAAATGAAAAATAACAAGCCATTTCTGAAGAAAGTCAGCTCTAATGAAAAATACGATGCAAGGAAAATTGAGGAACCTGCCCCTGGACACAGCACAGATTAATCTAAGACGAGAAAAAATTGTTCAAGGGATCAGTATGATATATGATGAACACTGATTGATGTTTTTGTATATTCTTATGTAATCATGTTATGTAATTGTAAAGGGATTGTAAACCTATAAAATCAAGTTCAGTTCATTTCATTTTGTTCGTCCATACCCCCCGGAAGATCCGACGTCCGGATTTGGCCTAAAAATATTATGGTAACCCTAAATATAGCATTATCAATTCGAACGCACAAATTCTTGTTTCACACAATTGTAGTTAGTGGAAGGTTCTTTTACATGCCATAAATCTATGACATGGGACCACCGGCTTTACTTCCCCTCCAAAGGAAGGCATACTGAGGGATTTTAACGCTCATAAAAAATCCAACGACTTCGGCCGGGTTTGAACCCGCTATCTTGGGCACAGAAGTTCAGTATGCTACCAACTACGCCACCGAAGCCGCCTCTCTGACTTGTCGTTTAGTTAATTTCCTTGCTGGAGTAAAGTGGAGACAAGGACGAAGAGTGTTCACAAGAAATGAAAGTAAGAATTCAGAAGAGGTACTTTTCGGTACAAAATTCTTCAAAACCAAATTACCTGAATTAATAGTCGGGAAAATATCTGGAGATGATGTAGTAGTAGATGTTTACTCCTTCCCTGTCTGTGGAGGACTTCACGACTTTTATAGGCCAAATGCCAGCTGATTCAGCCATTTATAGCATCATGTACCGTATTGTCAACTCCACGCATTCGGTACTATATCACATCCGGCAGACCAATGGTTTTCGCCTAGACCAATAATTGTTAAGTTTTTGTTTGGTTTTAGTCACTCACAATGGGGGTAGTTACGCATCAATAATATTTATCCAGGCCAATGGTTTTGCCTTTCATTTATTTACTTATTTATTTATTTATTTTATTTCACGTGTCGTGTGGTGTATTTTGTATCGGACATGTTGGCAACGGATATGACGTAGTGTACGACATCAGTGTGTCATGGCGGCGGTCGTCAAATGAACAAGAAGGAAAATGATTTATTTACGTAATAAAAGATATATTTCCGGTGCAGCAGTGACAATTAAAATCGAAATCAACTTCTAACGAATCCCAGAAAGGTGAGTGAATCTTAAATATCACATTTTCAACAATCTGCCTTGTGAAAGTTGCGAAAAGGGAAAAGTGCGTCTTCTGAACAATTAATGAAATGAATTTCAGTAAATATGCGAACAAGAAAGATTTTCTACAGTGTTAATAACAATTATCCCCCGCGACGTAGCACGCGCCACCTCCTGCCGTAGCCTTGTCTCCTGTTAGCACAAACCGCAGACTGAAGCCAGGTGCGATACTGGGCAGGCGCCAGACAAGAGACATACAGCGACCGCCACGCCCTCTATTGGTCACAACCACGACCATCAGTACTTGAGGTCAGGAAACACGGGCAACATGGCAAGTGTCTAGTGGTCTCTATATTAACCACCAGTCATAAGGACAGTTTATGCTTTCAAAGATGCTAAGAGTCGAATCTTCGAGCCAACTTTCGGAGAATTTTCATGCCAAAAATCCAAAAATCAAATATTATATACGTATCTAATTGACATAATGTGGTGGATAAAATTTAAACAAAAATAAAACTACAAACATTAACAATTAATGAAGTTCCGCCCCTTAAAACAACAATAACTAACTAACTAATGTGTAAGAATAAAATATAAATTTAGAAATAAAAAAACATAAAAATAAAATTACAATAATAAAAGGAACATAAAAATTAAAATAATGAACATAACCATAAAAGAATTATGAAAATAATTGTAAAAGTCAATTCAAAATTAAATCTATAAGAACATAAATTGAAAACTAAAATTAAAAACATAAATATTAAAATTAAAGAAACACAAAATAACATTATTAATAATTATATTAATTAAAATAAATCAAAATGTAAAAATAAATAAAACTAAAATATAGGTTTGCCTATAAAGGGTTAACCAAGGCAGTCCGGGCTCGCTTTTCTGAACCACGCCCCGACAAACTCCTTTCGGCACGGTAAATGTACCGATTTTCTTTCCTCCTTCAAACTGGATTCATAATTAGCCCGATATTTCAATAGACCCTAAAATAATGTCCTTCTGTCTTACCGTAACTCTCTAGTACTGGACTTGAAATGAATTACTTATGGACCAACTAGAGCAGGCCTGTGCAGGGAAAATGCCACGGTGGCAGTGGTCTGCCACGACGCTAGTGTCACGGCCTTTCCTTGGTGAATGGGGGTTGTGTGGGGAAGGCATGGCTGCAAGCGAGGAAGATGTTGCTGTAGTGGAAATAGCGAGCTGGCAACGTTGTGCGTGACGTTGAATGGGACATTAGTAACCAATAGTCAGTAGCTAAAACAAATCCTTTGAATCATACTGCCTGCTTTTAAATTTTATTCTTTAAAAAGTGTGGCATATCAAACACATCCACTTGCCGTTTGCTGGCGCTGGGGCGAGTAATAACAATAATAAATAATTATAATAATATCGTATGGCCTCGGGTGCCGGGTGCAAGCTTTATTTGACACCCAGAAGGTAGCTTTCATGTCGAATTTCGCTGTTCCTTAATAATAATATCGTATGGCCTCGGGTGCCTGGTGCAAGCTTTGTAATTTGACACCCAGAAGGTAGCTTGCATGTCGAATTTCGTTGTTCCTTGAATCACTATGAAAGTCAAGAAATGAGGAACTTTGTGTCGGCGGAAACTCCCGAGATTAATTTTGCCATTATGAACTCGGCCTACTGAATTCAAATGGGTTCTTTGACATGCCAACATCGTATGCCATGGTGTCGTAAATTGTGCCGCCTTTCAAAAATCACTTACCACGGCCAGGAGCGAACCTGCAAGCTTGGGCTTAGTAGGCCGACACGTTAACCACTCACCCACCGTGGCAAGCAAAAATAAATACAGTAATTAAATTCCCAGGAAGGGTTACCTCCACCACCCACCTCTGATGTGGAACGCCTTTTTGCCATTCGCAACTTTTCTACAACTGAAACCGGCTTCGGTGGCGTAGTTGGTAGCATGCTGAACTGCTGTGCCCAAGATAGCGGGTTCAAACCTGGCCGAAGTCGTCGGATTTTTTAAGACCGCTAAAATCCTTCAGTATGCCTTCCTTCGGAGGGGAAGTAAAGCCGGCGGTTCCATACCATATATTTATGGCATGTAAAAGATCCTTCTACAGACTAAACTTGTTTGAGGCTAAATTTCTAGGTTAGATTTCGTTGGAACGCACTATCAAAGTTCCAACGTTCACCACTAGGTATCAGTGGCTTCTGGCAGCGAAAGTAGGAACTACTTGAAATTGAACGGAACTTGTAGCTCACCCTATGGGTGTCCGCTTGAAGCAGCTACAGCATCTGGCGAGCCGAACATGTCCTCGGACACTCCCGGCACTAAAAGCCATACGTTAGATAAATACAACTGATGTACCGTTCTCTTCAAGAAGAGGAAATCAGAAGCTCCTTCTTGCCTTGCTTGTCACTTGGCTTATGGCCCATTCCTCTTCAGCACAGCGTCTTTAGGACAGGATGGTCGAACTGCGCTAATTTGGGAAGAGAATGGGGGTAGGCAACCTCTCCTGAAATGTTGGTTAAGCCATGAGTTGACTCCAAAATTTTTAGCACATATATTATTTGTTTATGAATTAAAACAGTTAAAAACTAATATACTCGTACTTATCATGTACTATTGTTACTAAGTGACGTATGGCAACGTTGCAAAGCAAGGCGTTGGTAGAGCGATGTAAACAGTGTGACAATCAGTTAGCTCTGATCTTATGTGTAACAACATAACCTCTTATTACTCTCCAGTGCCTTCGCTCTTATGAACGAACCAGCAACAGCAACAAGTGCCCTTGAAGCGCGTGACAAACGTTTCTTCCCTTACTTTTATACCCTTATCAAACTTTTGGCAAATTTGCCTCTCTCTGTAGCAACTGGTACTGCCGAACGGAGTTTGAGTTGGTTGAAAACATACTTAAGAAATTCTACTTCTGAAAACAGACTCAACGGTCTAGTATTGTCATCTATTCACAGAGACATACATCTCACTGACGATGAAGTCATAAACCGATTTGGCAATGCTTGAAGAAACCTTGACTTTATATTATAGTGTGAGTTGTAAATCAAAACAGATTTCATGCAAATACTCTCAAGTGACCAAGATGATTGTATGAATAAAAAGTATCATAAAATGGTCTTAGTTGTGTTTTACATTAACCAAACATAAAACATCACAACAGATTGGTTGAAAAAGTGATGCCAGAGAGCCTTAAAACTCATCATTTTGCACCAAATTATACAAAAGTTTCCAGGGGAGAATCTTGGACCCCCTATTCTTTGGGGCCTATACCATGCCCCCTAACCCCCGGTTGGGCACCCCTCGAAATAAAGCTCTATATTCGCCCCTGAGTTGACTTGACAGCTATGTACATGTCGACCCCCTGGAGTTTCCGTAGATATAATCAGTGCAGCAAACATGTTATCCACGTACAGTCATAGAAGTGGAGGATTGCCAGTTATAGGAAACTATAAATGTTGTACGTTTGAGTTGTCGTAACGGGGTCAAAAATGGAGGTGTTCCAACAAGGAATTCATTTACGAATGCACCTTATTTTGTAGCAGAAGCATTTTGGTTCCCACGATATTCTATTGTTTGAAAGCTCATAGTGGAGGGTATATAACCTGCATGTTTACGAAGCTACAACATAAAAATTAAAATGTGCAGATCTGAATAGGAACTATGAAACACAAAGAAAATGACCGAACCTTTATCAAGTTCAAGGCTAAGGAAATCCAGGAATCTGGAATAATACCAAAAGTTGTTCAAGAGTAGTATCGAATACGTCTTTGAGATAAAAGGAGTAGATAGTGGCGAACACCGTAAAGATCAAAGCAGGTTGACACATTCCAAAATGTTTTTACCTTCACGTCAGGTTTGGAGGGGGGAGGGGCAGTGAAACACACCTCAGGCAACTTCCCCTGTTAGAATTTTCCTAATTCACCCCCGTGGAGAGAACTCATTAGCGCAACTCGGTATCACCCGTTTAGGACAGCAGTGTGGAGATGGAGGGGGGGGGGGGGGAGTCCGTCTTCTCCACTCCAGCAAGAGAAGGTAGCGAGAGGAGAAGCTGGCGGTGGAGGGGGGCTTTGTCTGCCACGGAGCGAGTCTCGTGGAAAGCCGCGGCGCCACAGCCACCAGTGGCATGGCTGGACAGGCCTGAACTAGAGGAATAATCTTAATTTCGCTATGCTGACAGTTGGATGAAGATGTGTAACTTATCTAGATAGTTCAGTGATATTATTGTATTTCCAAAATACATTCGTCTGATAAATACTACATTTATGCACTGAAAACGATTAAAATATGTGTGAAGTCATATCTGAGGTTCTTGTGAAGTTTTCAGCATTACACTGGTCACATTTCAAAATTAATTTTGATGCTAGTCCTTTCCTAACATTCACATCTTCAGTCACAGATAAACATGCACTATTATTACAGTATTTACAGTAATTGGGGAACTTACTGATGAAATCTGACAACACTTTCAAATTCACTATTATATTGCCGTCATTATTATGGGGACAAAATTAATCTGCCTTGTCTTTTTCACATGAAAATAATTTCCTTAGAGGCACTTGAAGTAGGCAATTCAGGCCTACCACGAGGAGTAGATTGGTTAGAATCATTTTGATTATTACTTGGGTTCGAAGTGGTCTGAACACTACTCACCGATTTATATTTATTTCCATAAAACTTACGTTTCTTGAATAACTTTTCACTCCTACCCATTATGATAACATGATCCACAAATCCAAAACATTGAAAGCAAACCACTTTGGTAATGAAAGCAAGTTTCAAAAAACAACAGAAAACAAATGAAACACGAATATAGCATCACAGCATAGCCAACTGCTGCCTGGCAACAGAACAAGCTTTACCACAAAGAGAAATTCAGTTATAGCCTATGTCACACTGGAGAAGAATTATGAATGAATGACAGTAGAAGGGGGCTTGGCATCTAATATATTCAGAGTGCAGAGTTATGTTTATACCTAATTTCATTGCATCAAATATCACTTCAGCACAATAATTGATACACCAAATTCTTCAGGAAAGATGGGAGATTTTTTAAGTTAAAAAAACAAAATTGACATTTTTGAGCCCTTCACACGTCCTGGTTCTCTTAAAATATGCACTTACACTGCAGAAAGAAGCATCACAATGTATTGTATGTCTACCCCTTATTATTCCCGTTTTCCAACGGGGTTGGGGATGAGATGCGATGGAAGTCTTTGTGGCGATGTTTTTACGGCCGAATGCCCTTCCTGACGCCAACATCATGAGAGGAATTAATGAGAGATGAAATGAATGATGGTGAATGAAACTGGGCAAGGATGTGGAAGGAAGTGGCCGTGGCCTGTCAGAAGGTACCGTCCCAGCATTTGCCTGGTGTTGAAAATGGGGAAACCACGGAAAACCATTTCAAGGACGGCCGACGGTGGGGCTCGAACCCACGCGTCTACCGAGTCAGCAGAGAGCTTGGCCCCATGACCTAATGCTGCGCTTTAGCCAGCGTAGCCACTACTGTCGGTAGAAAGAAGCATCACAATACGAGTAGATAATTGCTAGTTCTTCAATGTTTCCTGGAGACAAATTACGTCTATTTTAACTGTTTTCAGTGCATAAATGTCCGGTCCCAAGCCATCAGGTGAATAATCACTATTACCTGACACCCACTGTTTTAATAAATACTTTCTACTGCTCTTCACTTTAGACATTTTGAGTTAAGGATATGCAGACTAAGAATATTCTAATACATTAACTGAAGAAACTCCTCACAAACTAACCCCAGGCTACTGGCTGTCGAGATGGTGAAAGGAATGTCCCACTCCACTCCCTTCTTCAAATAGCATGCTTGCGTAAAATATTAGTTATTTATATGTTGCTCAGAAAGTTGCTTACAAGGGATGTCCAACACCCTGGCGAAACCTATTTTGTTCAAGATGTTTCAAATTATCCATACCTTCAACGGTAAATGCTAAAATATGCTGTTATGTTCAGAATATGCAAAAATATCCAATAAACACTCAAAATATGCGTTTGCATATGCGTATTTTCAAAAATTCCGGTCCCTACTCATTACACTGCGCATGCGTGAGCAGAATCCCGTAGTTATTGATTCATCCTGACATTTAATCCCGTGTGCTTGGCTGTGTGTGGAAGTTTGTTTGTCAGCCTGTGTTACGGTGTGCTCAGGTGAGGATTGGGAAGGTGGTGAATGTAGGAACCATCCCAGCACTTTCTTGGAGTAGACATGGGAAACCATATCCATGATGGCTGAGGAGGGCTTGAGGCTCAGTGCAACCTGTTGACATCCATGCAAACTGCTCTTTGTAAACAAGTCACCGACAAACACGAAAACTACACAATTTAAACCGCTAGAACTCAGAGACTGTGAATCTTATTGTTGTTATGACATAACCTTCCATCTCAAAAGGGCAGGCAGTTCTTCAGGCAATCTATTAGCCCTTCCTTGGTGTGAGTTGTGTAGGAACAGGCTGTGTTCTAGGCTCCGCGCTGGGAGTCTGTAATCTGAGCACACAATCTATTAGCCTTACCTTGGTGTGAGTTGTGTAGGAACAGGCTGTGTTCTAGGCTCGGGCTGGGAGTCTGTAATCTGAGCACACAATCTATTAGCCTTACCTTGGTGTGAGTTGTGTAGGAACAGGCTGTGTTCTAGGCTCCGCGCTGGGGGTCTGTAATCTGAGCACACAATCTAGAGGGAGTGAGTTGTGTAGGAACAGGCCGTGTTCTAGGCTCCACGCTGGGAGTCTGTACTCTCAGCAGCCAGGGACGCACCCAGGGGGGGGGGGGGGGGGGGGGGCTTTGGGGGCTTAAGCCCCCCCCCCCCACCAAAACCTGGGAACACTTTAAAAACATTGATGATATCTTTCTAGAAAATTGATTGCATAACTGGAATGATAGGGAATCTTCATCAGGAGCTCTAATACTACTAAACTCCTTAAGTCAAGGTGAATTTATGATTGATCTCATGGCATCAGAAAAACTGCCTTTTTACACAATAAACCTAAGCTTCAGGGAACTGATTTAGATTGATCGTCTGCAATTACACACGCTTAAACTGTGATTGAAAGCTTAAAATCTCTAAGAAAAAATGCAGATGAAGAATTTCACTCGTTTTTTGAAGAAGCTACCAAAATTCCTAATATCTGCGGTTCAATAATTTCGATGCCTCGAACAGATGGAAGACAACTGAACAGAAGCAACATACCAGCAGAAACTCCAGAATTATACTATAAAAGATCTGTTTTCATCCCTTGGATTGACTCTTTCATTAATTAATTGGAATATCGATTCATCAAGCATAAAGACTTATTAAAGAGTTTTGAGTGCTTACTGCTTCAGCCAATGCAACACATACACATACAGAAACCTTCCAAGAAAAAATGCAACTTGATTTCTTACAGCTGTATAATTTTTATAAGAATGACATAATTGAAAGTGGAGGAAACAACAAAGGCCTGCTTTTGGCTGAGTTTGAACTGTGGTACAAGAGCTTGAAGACCCACGCTAATATCCCTAAAACGCAATCGATGTGTTGAATCTATGTGACAAGGACTTGTTTCCTAATATCCACACATTGTTGAGAATTTTGTGTACGGTACCATCCCTGTGACTACAAGCACTGCTGAGGTGTCATTTTCTATACTACGTCGGCTGAAAATATATCTTAGGAATACCATGGGTGCATGGACTAGCAGCACTGAATATTCACCGGGAAATTGAAGTCACCAGTACAAAGGTAGTTTCCGTTTTGAAACAAGAAGTTCCGTGACGAACTAAGGAGCCTACTTTTCATGCCAATGATTATTCTACAGTATATGAACCTATCTAGAATAATGACGAAATTAAGTTGGTAATATCAGAATGTCTAATTAGTTCTAAATATTCCTGGTATAATGTAGCCTAATAGAGCACTACAGTTGGCAGCCCTAGTGACTGAATATATTATTAGTTCCATATCTTAAGGTACAGAATACAAAATTTGGTTGAAGTCCAATGGACGTTACATGCACTTAGACATTGGATCTATCAGCACGCGTAAAAGCATGTTGGCAACAATGTCATGCGTGTGCTGGTTAGAAATAAACGGAAATATTATGATATCTTGTTGTGCCAATTTTGGATGAAATCCATTTGTTAGTATAGAAGTTACATGTTTTTTTAAAATTGGACCTATCAGCAAGCATAGAATCATGTTGGCCAATTAATCTAGAGTGTCAGGTGCTATACGTGTACAAAGTATAGAGCTGTTGGCTTGCATACTTTCTGATATATTGATATTAGGGTAAAAAAAATATATAGACAGCATTTATTAACAGTTTGCAGCCCTGATTGCTCTTAAGAATACTTATAGTCATTCTGTTATGTTACACATAGCACATACGACATTTGGTTGAAATCCAACTGATAGTATATAAGTTATATGTATTTAAAAATTGGTCCTATCAGCAGTCTTACAATTATGTTGGTAGAACTGAAGTATATAAGTTACTCCAAATTAATTTAAAATGTCAGGTACTATACGTGTACATAGTATAAAGCTGTCGGCTTGCATACTTTCAGATATATTGGTATTTGGATGAAGAAAATAGAGAGAGCAATTATCAACAGTTGGCAGACTTGGTGGCTCTTAATAATACACTCAGTCATATCTGTTTATGTACACATATTGCATTCAAGATTTGGTTGAAATCCAATTAATAGTGTAGAAGTTATATGCATTTAAAATTGGACCTATCAGAAGGCTTAAAATTATTCTGTCATATATGGTCTCCTGGAAATTAAACTGAAATAGTATTATCTACATGTGTGCCAATTTTGGAATAGCTTCAATGCATACCTTCCATGATATCCAACATGGAGCTCAAATTTCTAGTGCGTTTTTTCAGCAGTTGGTAGCACTGACATCAATTTCAAATATGGGCTTGAGATATTCCGGTATACATCTTTACTCATACTAAATTTAGTTTCGATTGTTGCAGCCGTTTAGGAGTTGATAGGTGGGGACACACACACACACACACACACAGCCAGACAGACAGAAGGACAGACACACATTTTCCCGTATCGATCTCATAAGTTTACTTTTTACTCATTTTTGCAAAATGTGAAAAGTAGGCTAAAAATCTGCTAGGCGGCTGGATTTTGTTCTGTGAAATTTGAGTTTCCACTTTATTGAAACAACGTTAATGTTAATTCATTAATACATGATTTGTATCAACTATTTGTTTAAACTTGCATTCAGCCTGTGTAATTAAGTTCAACTTGGTATTCTAGAAATGTTTAAGATTTTTTATTATAATGTTAGTTATTAAGGAAAATTAAAATAGCTTATATATTTTCACATACAGTACATAAAATATTTGTTACAATCCATAACACTAAGGTATACAATTACATCTCTTAATTTTTAAAATGTAATTTTTAGTTCCAATTAAATTTACATAGCCTATACAAAATCAAAATGTTATTATTAATTTCCTAAAACCTATACTATTTCTTGGTATAAACAACTCAAAACTTAGAAAATGATTGCAGATAATTGATGTTACACATCAATCTGGCGATCCTGGTTGCTGGATATACTCGTAGTTATGATAATAGTGAGCAGAGCAATCCAGTCGTTATCACTCTGATCGTGATCAAAAGTTAATTCTTGATAAAAAATTTGCAGTTCCTTTTTATTACTTGTATAACCTTAGCTCAATGGTACTGTAACTAAAATTTGTATAAAACCAATGCACATTTTATCTAAATAATCTCCAGTCCAATAGCATATTTTTATTGGTTTTAACAGAGCATTCTACAGTATGTTTGATCTTTTAGAATATCATTTTATGCATATGATCTCAAATATACAGTACATATTTACATACAAGACTAATAATGGACACATTCTCTTTCCATAGCTGAAATCATGTTAATGAGGAAAGCCCCCTCCAAACCAAAAGTCTGGGTGCGCCCCTGCAGCAGACAATCTATTAGCCTTACCTTGGTGTGAGTTGTATAGGAACAGGCTGTGTTCTAGGCTCCGTGCTGGGAGTCTGTAATCTGAGCACACAATCTAGAGGGAGTGAGTTGTGTAGGAACAGGCTGTGTTCTAGGCTCCACGCTGGGAGTCTGTAATCTCAGCACACAATCTATTAGCCTTACCTTGGTGTGAGTTGTGTAGGAACAGTATGTGTTCTAGGCTCCGTGCTGGGAGTCTGTAATCTGAGCACACAATCTAGAGGGAGTGAGTTGTGTAGGAACAGACTGTGTTTTAGGCTCCGCGCTGGGAGTCTGTAATCTCAGCACACAATCGATTAGCCTTACCTTGGTGTGAGTTGCGTAGGAACAGGCTGTGTTCTAGGCTCCGAGCTGGGAGTCTGTAATCGCAGCACACAATCTACAGGGTGCGAGTTGCGTAGGAACAGTCAGTGTTTTAGGCTCCGCGCTGGGAGTCTGTAATCTGGGCACACAATCTATTAGCCTTACCTTGGTGTGAGTTGTGTAGGAACAGTCTGTGTTCTAAGCTCCATGCTGGGAGTCTGTAATCTGGGCACACAATCTACAGGGTGCGAGTTGTGTAGGAACAGTCAGTGTTCTAAGCTCCGTGCTGGGAGTCTGTAATCTCAGCACACAATCTAAAGGGTGCGAGTTGTGTAGGAACAGTCTGTGTTCTAGGCTCCGTGCTGGGAGTCTATAATCTGGGCACACAATCTACAGGGTGTGAGTTGTGTAGGAACAGGCTGTGTTCTAGGCTCCGAGCTGGAGTCTGTAATGTGAGCACACAATCTATTAGCCTTACCTTGGTGTGAGTTGCGTAGGAACAGGCTGTGTTCTAGGCTCCGAGCTGGGAGTCTGTAATCTCAGCACACAATCTACAGGGTGCGAGTTGTGTAGGAACAGTCTGTGTTTTAGGCTCCGCGCTGGGAGTCTGTAATCTGGGCACACAATCTATTAGCCTTACCTTGGTGTGAGTTGTGTAGGAACAGGCTGTGTTCTAGGCTCCGTGCTGGAAGTATGTAATCTGGGCACACAATCTACAGGGTGCGAGTTGTGTAGGAACAGTCTGTGTTTTAGGCTTCGCGCTGGGAGTCTGTAATCTGAGCACACAATCTATTAGCTTTACCTTGGTGTGAGTTGTGTAGGAACAGTCTGTGTTCTAGGCTCCGTGCTGGGAGTCTGTAATCTGGGCACACAATCTACAGGGTGTGAGTTGTGTAGGAACAGTCTGTGTTCTAGGCTCCGTGCTGGGAGTCTGTAATCTCAGCACACAATCTATTAGCCTTACCTTGGTGTGAGTTGCGTAGGAACAGGCTGTGTTCTAGGCTCCGAGCTGGGAGTCTGTAATCGCAGCACACAATCTACAGGGTGCGAGTTGTGTAGGAACAGTCTGTGTTTTAGGCTCCGCGCTGGGAGTCTGTAATCTGGGCACACAATCTATTAGCCTTACCTTGGTGTGAGTTGTGTAGGAACAGTCTGTGTTCTAAGCTCCATGCTGGGAGTCTGTAATCTGGGCACACAATCTGCAGGGTGCGAGTTGTGTAGGAACAGGCTGTGTTCTAGGCTCCGAGCTGGAGTCTGTAATGTGAGCACACAATCTATTAGCCTTACCTTGGTGTGAGTTGTGTAGGAACAGTCTGTGTTCTAGGCTCCGAGCTGGAGTCTGTAATGTGAGCACACAATCTATTAGCCTTACTGTGCTGTGAGTTGTGTAGGAACGGTCTGTGTTCTAGGCTCCGAGCTGAGTCTGCAATCTGAGCACACAATCTACAGGGTGTGAGTTGTGTAGGAACAGGCTGTGCTATTGTTCTAGCGACTCCTCCTCGCCACTTGAGCCTCACATTAAATGTTAGTGTCCTTTGTTCACTCGCACTCATCATCACCTTAACATTAGCATTTGGGAGGGGGCGCCACTTCTCTTATTGACTTCAGTGTACACCTAAGTATTTAATTGTTCCTGTGGGAACGACCCTCTTCGCTACGTGATGATAGCGATAAGCGTGCCATATGAATATCGTGTTTGGAATTACGAGAAACAAGAACTGTACGGAAACACGTATTGATGGAATAAAGGTCGAATAATTAAGAATCAACTTACTTATTAATTTTCTGCACAAACACCCATCTCATACAAGTCTGCCTGTTAGGTAGTCAGCCTGAAGGCTGGTTGGATCCTCAAAAAGTACCGCCGTTAGGTTATGTGGGTAGATACCCACAAAAACCCAAGGCGTACTAGGCAAGATGAGGAGTGAGGTAGTTTGCCATTGCTATCCTCACTGAGTCAGATCAGCAGTACTAACCCTATGAGTAGAATCTTTCACAGCATCCACAGGCACTGACTGTGCCCTGAATGCCATTACTAAGCACCACCCATACCTCAGTAGCTTCCATATAATCACAGCCATGAGTGAGACTGAGACATCGGTGAAAAGCCACATTTTACTATAGCCTGTGCCAACAGACAAATGCAAATATACTGCATTCATCAAGAGATGGCAAACAGGCCCCATCTCATACAAGAGGACCATATATTAATGGTAATATACCAAATTGCTACCTCGACGTTCATTGCTTAGGGAATGTTTTGGTCTTAATAAGATAATCAGTTTCGAAATAACCCCTGTTTCAAACTATTATCCAGGCATGTGGGATATTTCACGAAATATAGACCAATATTTACTTCCTGGGATCTAGTTTATTATCTGGGACTGTTGAGCATACACCGGAAATTAATAATTACCGTCATTTTCTACAAACTCTTCATGAACGATCAATTTCCACAGGGGGGACCTACACCTTTAAGGATAAAAATTTTTCATTTTTCATTTTTTTTCTGCGTTTATTGATCCTTTTTCTTCAAATCACTGCAACAATTTCATTGATATCTATAATACTTTTGAACTTATGACCAAAAACGTGCAGGACTGTCACCGTCTCTGTCACCAATGTGAGCCATTTAAACTTCTCCGGACCACACCCATGCGCAGCACTTACATTATTTGACCTTATTTTGCAGTAAAATTTACCGTATTTGAACTTGATGCATACAATTTGCGCTTGGCGCTCTTTCAATTGTTTCTGCCTACATCCTGTGGAACAGGGTTTAGGTAGGCCTATGTCTGTTTACGTTTTGAAGTGGATGTTATGAGAATTATTCTGAGCAGTATTCATTGTTATCAATAAGTAAAGTACGTGTCCGGGTATTAAAATTCGCGATGGGAAAGCGAAGGTGTACTTATAATACAAAGAAGTGAACATTTCTTGGCAATAGACACACGTACACTAATAATAAATGCGTAGAAGAGCCATTGGCATCACCTAACCTCAATAGTGCATCTTCGAGGAAGCTTGGATCTCAATTGAAGAATGAATGTGATAATGATGTAAATATAATCTTTGATGTAAATATTTTGTTTGGTGAGCTAATGAATCACCTTCGGTGCGAATGTGGAGGCTGTGTAAATATTATGTTAGATAAAATTGTAGGTTTAGGTTGTAAAGTGAAGATAGTTTGTGAGAAATGTGAAAAAATAATTTATTTAACAACTGTGCAAAATTAGGCAAGAATAATCATGTATATTCTATCAATAGACAAGTAATTTATGCTATGAGGTGTGTAGGGCAAGGTTTGGGAAGTTTAAAGGTGTTTTATGTTCGACCCTGACTATTATATGTCAGAAAACTGTATCATAATGATGGTCATTATAACACTATTTTTCATTATGAAACAGTTTCTCCCACCAATCACAGCCCAAGAAACAGTTTTTTGACCAATTATATAAGGTTAGCATCGCACCCGCGCTGAGTTCCAAGGCCTTCTAATTTAAATTTCACTGCGTTGCCTAATGTCATAGTGGAGTGGTCGAGGAGGCCTTGGTCAAATACATGGCATTCTTTGCGTCCCATGCGCTCTGTTCAGTACATAAAACTGGCGAAATCTCGACAGATATTTATGAATATTTATCTTCGAATATGAAATAGTTATAATAATTATCGTCGAACATAAACAGTCGTATCCAACTCGCCTATAATGGCAATTAAGACACTCGTATGGAAATTATAAAACTCGCATACGCTCGTTTTATAAACATACTCGTGTCTTAATTATTGCCATTATAGGCTCGTTGCATAATGTACTATTGTGGACTTATGAACTTGCCACCACCTGTTAAAGAACAAACTTATTCTTTGGTGATGAAGAACATTTTGATAGCTACATCTCATGTTGCTAATGAATCAACAAGAAATGCTGCTGTTGAAGAAGCCAATCTTTGTGGAAGCAAAGATATATCTGTTTCATGTGATGGGACCTGGTTGACGAGGGGACATTCATCCTTACAAGGAGTGTGTTCAGTTATTGAAGGAAGTTTGTAGTTTAACGTGACCGTTAATCTAGAGATCATGAGCCACGGGACCTCCTTTTTACGTGGAATCCGAACCACAGGACGTGGCATTTCACTTTGAAAATCTCACATGCATTGACCGGGAATCGAACCCGGATGTTCAGTTATTGGTGTGAAGTCTGGAAAAGTGATTGGTGCTGAAGTTCTGTCCCTGACCTGCAAGTCTTGTGAGATGTGGAAAGGTAAGACTGACACCATAGAATACAGTATTTAGAGAGGAGGGAAAAGCATGAAGAAGAAAGCACCATTAATCACACAGGGACTGCAGGAGGTATATCAATTATATAGGTGATGGGGACACCAAAAGTTTCAAGGCAGTCTCAGAATTGCAAACATATGGACCTGATGTGGCTATAAAAAAATTGAATGTGTTGGACCAAATTCAGAAAAGGATGGGGACACATTTAAGAAATTTGAAACAGCAAATGAAGGGCAAAAGGTTAACAGATAGGAAGCCTTTGTCTGAGAGGAACAGACTCACAGATAATGTAATAAATACATTGACAGACTACTATAGCAATGCAATAAGAGAGCATTGAATGTCTGTTAATGATATGAGGCAAGCCATAGAGGCAATATGGTATCATAAGCCCTATCAACGAGCTGTACTCAATGGCTCTGTGGATTAATACCGCCATAGGCTTACAAATAATCTTCCAATTGCAATAAAGGAAGTAATAAAGCCTGTTTTTAAGAAGTTGGTAACTACAGAGCTTCTAATAGGGTGTGTTGGGGTGGGGGTGGGGGGGGGGGGGGGAGGGGGGTATACTCAAAATACCAATGAATCATTTAATACAAAAATATGGAAAATTTGTCCAAAAACAGGCTTTGCAAGAAAGAAGACTGTCCAAATTGCTGTGCATGATGCTATAATGACTTTCAACGATGGTATGCAGTCCAGAATTAAAGTTATGAAGAAGCTGGGACTTAAATGTGGAAAATTTTGTCAAGACTCAGCAATAGACCTGGACAAGATAAGGGTGCGGTCTGCTACAAAAAGAACTCTGGAATCTTAAGAAAACGTTCAGAAAGTGCAGGAAGAGGTTGAGACTTGAAGAAAATTCAAGAAAGAGTGCTGATGAAGGCCCAGTTTATGCAGCAGGGGAGTTTTAGAAGTTTTCCTACACGTTGGTAACTTTGTTGCTCGTTTCCCGAAATTTTGGATTTTCAAATCCGTTTCCTTAGTAACAGCCGGAGTTTACAAGATAATGGAGTGAAATTTAGTATACATGTGTATCTTATAAGGAAGAACAATATGATCTAGAACATTTACTGTACATGTCATAGTTTCGGATTTTAAAAAAATTCAGTGAAAACTTGCAAAAAAGTTACTCTTTAATATAAACTTAAAAAAACTTTTTCGGTATAGATTCCAATGATTCTAGGTCAATCTTTAGCTACTGCATTAGTAAATACAATGAAAAAATAATTTTTGAAAAACAATGTTATTTGTGTAAAATATTAGGGAAACGGTGGAACAGTGTACAATATGCAGCCGCCATTTTAAATGCCTAATTTCCTGAAATGCATTCGCCGTATGACTTGTAAATACACGAACATATTGGCAAAGCATAGTGCGATTGGCAGAACAAATTACAATTCTTTAGTACTTTCTGTTGCTGAGGAATAAAATAATGAAATTACATAATTTTTGTATCCTTAAAGGTGTAGGTCCCCCCCCCCCCCCTAGGAATTCTGTTAGGAATTACAAGTTTATTCTTGAGTAGAAGTCATTGCAATGTACACCCTGATGTGTACACCCCTCGACACTCTCTGGGTACGGGAGAAACCTCCACCCGATGTGTACACCCCTGGACACACTCTGCACAGCACAGCGCGATGCTTCTCATGTGTGATATACGAGCAGGTGAGCAGCGCAATGGCTCGCTACTGTTAAGATTGAGTACAAGTGATGGGCGCTGGGTTCTGTAATTACTTCACCAGCAACAAATGTTGTTTGGTGAAGATACCAAATTTCTGATTTGAGTTGTAGTTATGGGAGGCGGGCTGCGTGGCACAGTCGGTAGAGGCGCTGAGTTTCTAACTGAAATGAAGTGGGTTCGATGCCCACCCAGGTAGTGGATTTTAGAAACAAAACTACCACTTTCGGAAACGCAAATAGCCGTGGGGTTTCACTCAGCCTAAAACAGAAATGAGTACCAGGGTAATTCCTGGGAGCAAAGACGGCCGGGCGTGGAGCTGACAACTCCATCCCATCTAGTGCTAACCTCTACCTTCCACTACTCCCAGGGCCTCCATGGCCTGTACGGAGTTGGCTTTGCTTTGCTTTTTGTATTGGTATTTAAGTGCAATTATGTATACATATGTTTATCAGTAGAACTATGAGAGTCAAATATGTATTGGTGAATTACCTACCGGAAACGGAAAATGTAATTTGAGTGACCTGTGTGTTTTATCCTGAAATCTGTAGGACCTGATAAAACGTGTTTACTCGGGTGTATCAAATATTTCCATTCAGACGCAGAGTTGGTTTGAGAAGAGAGCTACACTGCCTCCAACTAACGAGCAAGTCAATCAAGTTAATGACTTGATAATGTCTAGGTTTGATGCGCCGTCTAGAATTTATCATTCAGTTGATAATGTCCTGGATATAGAAGAGGCGGTGCATTATCCCATTGAATTTTTAAATTCTTAGACTCCTGCTGGAACTCCTCTCCACAAACTGATGTTATAAGTAATTACTCTGCAACCTAAGCGCACCAAAATTGTGCAATGGCTCTCAATATTGCTAATAAGTAGTGGTTTTGTGGGGGTTCTAAATCCTCCACCTCCACACCCTCCACACAAGATGGCGGCGGCGCGATATCTCTCGAACGCATGGTCGGAATTTGACAAATGAGGTGTCATTGAACTCGGGCTGACACCCCCTTTCCATTGGACAACATATTTCCACCCCAAAATGAAACCTACCCCTACTAGGGGGTGAAATTGTAATTTTTTAGAGAATCTCTCTTTCCAAGTGCAACATGTGAGAGTTTGAATGTCAATATGGAATGAAACGTTGTTCTACATAAAGTGCATATGTTCGGTGGAAAGCCACTATGAATTAGCATGCCCACTCATGGCTTTTGAAGAGGGTGGGGGAGCGGTTCCCTGTGGACGGGTCCTTGTTGACAGGTCCCTGTGGACGGGTCATTGTGGACAAGTCCTTGTTGACAGGTCCTTGTGGACGAGTCCTTGTTGACAGGTCCTTGTGGACGAGTCCTTGTGGATGAGTCCTTGTTGATGAGTCCCTTTGGATTGATCCCTTTGGACCGGTTCCTACGGACTAGCCCATGAATTTATTTAAATTATGTCAAAGGGCCTAACTACATTTTGTGTGTAAAGCAGTGTGTTGAACTGACGTTGTTCACCAGTCCCCCACTAGTATAATTTGATAACGATATGAAAGGAAAGTGGCGAAATACATGTGAACATACAAGGGATCTAACTTGGTGGATGGATGTGTTCTAACAAGTCATTTGCAGTTGAAAGAGAATAATACATGTTCTTAAGATGTTAAAACTATGGAGATGGTACGTGTAGTAAGACGTCTTGTTATTTCCTGTGTCATATTACAGACATGGCAGAGAGCGCGCAGATCTGTTGCTATGACTAACGCTGCAGTAATTTGAAACCACAAGTGTTCATGAAGACAATGGGTGATGATCATGCAAAGTTAGCAGTTATTGGATATTACACAGGTGTTCCTTCCGGTGTCATGTTGCTGACATGGCAGAGAGCGCACACTGCTGTTGCTATGACTGACGCTGCAGTAATTTGAAACCCCAGGTGTTGATCAAGACAATGGGTGATGATCATGCAAAGTCAGCAGTCATTGGATACCACACAGGTGTTCCTAGTGTACTTTGGACTCTCAGCTGTATTGGGAAAGGAATTGCAATGATCTGCAAAAAACTGCTGACACGAGCGATGAGAGTTTATATAAGAGAGGTGTCATATATTTCCCTACTGTCAGTCTTTATTACTCGCATTGAGTGAACAGTGCTCTATTACTGCTCAAGAGTTGTAAAAAAGCCTTTTTGGTAGAAAATCATTAAATTATTTTGCAAGGTAAGTACTTATTATTAATGGATTGTAGTATTTTATTACTAATTGATGTTGAAGTTATTGATTGGAATGTATTTATTGATTAATTGATTGATTGATTTGTTTACAGATAATTGTGTACCTGTAGGTTACCAGATTCCTACAATCTGTTCATTCAGTGGCAGCAGTTGGTAAATTATAAAAAGGTAAGTGCCCCTCTAATAACTTTTAAACAGTTAGAGTGATATTTTCCAATGTTCACCACTACATGTCAGTGAAAATGGTATATTTGGCAGTCAAAAGTTGGAACTACTTGACCATGGTGTGTAAAGCTAATTTTGTAGGTTAGATTTTGATTACCGCTCTATTAAGTCTGAATGTTCATTGCTAGGTGTCAGTGTCAGAGGGAATATTTAAAGACTTAACCTCAGTTCACCTAACATAACCTAACTTTACCTAACTTAACCTTGTCATGTGACATGTTTTACAAGTTTAAACTTGTTTTAAGACTGGCTATGACGTCACACTTAGCTCACTTAACTGACGATCGCTGGTTTCTATCACGTGACATGTTCTACAAGTTTAGACTTGTTTTAAGACTGGCTATGACGTCACACTTAGCTCACTTAACTGGTGATCGCTGGTTTCTATCACGTGACATGTTCTACAAGTTTAGACTTGCTTTAAGACTGGCTATGACGTCACACTTAGCTCACTTAACTGCCGACCGCTGGTTTCTACCACTCTATCAAGTTCCAATGTTCACCGCTAGGTGTCAGTGACAGTGGTATATAGTAACCCCCAGTTAGAACTACCGGTACATGAAGTTAGACTTGCTAGGAGTTCACAGATCGATTTAAATACCCTGCTATAACCATTGACTGGAATATAATTAAACTATTTATATTGTACTTTGTGTTGTACCCCTAGGGTACGCTACCCCCATCCCCTAAACAAAATCTCCAACAAATCAAAATTCTAAACATTTAATCTAAAAACCTATAAATTACAACCTATAAATTACAAGACTAATAATTAGCACATGCATGAACCCAGGTAGCCTCGTAGCCCAGGCAACGACCCTGGAAAGCTTTACGACTCGGTAGGAATGTAAGGATTCCGCCGACCTAGCACACGAAACCTATAAGAACCCCGGAGGTCAAACACCCAAGATCATTCGATCACTCAGTCTGTCTTAGTGCTACCGACGTGACGAACCTCTGCTGTTGGCTGAATGGGTAAGTGTCTCAAGCGATCACTAAACTCACCACCACACTACACTCACATCCCCCTGTGCTTGGACTGTATTTATTATTATTTGTTAGCTTTTGAACTGCTATTTGCCAGTGTACCTCTAAATCGAGGTACACATTAAACCTAATAGTACTAGAAGTCACTGGTCTTATTCTTTCATTTATTTAGCTAATAAGATCCTGCCCTAATAGCTTCCCCTTCAGGTAGGACATAGAATTAGCCTTACTGTTTATTGTTTTATTGCTTCTTGTCGTCAGCTGAGCGCTAATGCTCAACGCTGACAGTAGCGGATTTCCCGTTAGCTCGCCGGCCCACGTCTCGCAATAGATCGCGTGACGCAGCTGATGTGCACAGTGTAATAACTTAATTGCCTTTCCAAACACCCCCTCACTTAGAACTACCCCATCAAGCAGTACCTTGGGGGAGTTCTCCTTGTTGATCGCACTGTCGATCTCCATTCACTAAATACTCCCGACCTCTTACAGCAATTGCCAAGCTCGCCCCCTATTTAGAATAATTTAATCCCTTAGATTAATTATTTGTACAGGCCTCCTTAACAGGAACCTTACATTTGTTTTATCATTTATTAACATTTATGATTTCTTTCTTTTATAGGTAATTTCGAAAGTGATCATAATGTTCAAGTGTGGTGACTGTAAGAAACAATTCTCAAGACCTGACAACCTTCAACGACACGCAAATGCTAAACATGACATTAAAATGTTTGTGTGCAGTCATTGTGCTACCACATTTAACAGACAAGATAGTCTTGGACGGCATGTAAATTTAATGCATGTCAGTTCAGCACATTTTTCATGTTCAGTTTGCGAACTTGGTTTTTCTTTTGTAAAGCGATATCAATCCCACATGGTTGAAGTGCATGGGGAACAACAGGAATTAAAAACTGTAAAACCATCAACTAGCATGGAACCTTTAAATGAATGTGATGCTCAAAAGCATAAACGTTCTCAAGATTGTGAAAATAGTTGTGCAACAAAAAGAAAGAAGAATGGTGAACCTTCAATAACACATTGTGATGCATGTAATATTGATATACCTTCTTCAATCATTCATGGACATTTACGTAGTATTCATCATAAAAATAACGCTTGCCATGAAAGAAATTCTGGAAATATTCAACAAATTGGTAGTGCGTTTAAAAGTCGAATTGCTAGTTACAGACTTCATAGTGAAGAAAAAACTCAAAGTATTGAATCATTTTTAAGAAATGTTCAACCTAGTGTGTTTGGCTTGGTAGGAAATGTTTTAGTGGAGCATAAAACATTTAAAATGAATTTTGAACTTTTTGGACTCTATGTAAAAACTGGGAGTGAAGGTGAAATTACAGATATCAAATCTTTTAATACAAAAAACATAATTGTTAGCGAATCAACTACACACATCAAAAAAAGTTTTGCATCACCTCGGTTCCAAGAGTTCCGGAACCTTTAAATACAAAGGGAATAGAGATCAACACAAACAACATTTCAGCTCGTTTTATTGCTCATGAGACCCACACATTGCATGTTGTACCATCATACAGCTAGACTTTCAGCATTTGTGGTCCAGATTGCAGTACACACCACTACCTCTAATACCCAGTAGCACGTCCTCTTGCATTGATGCATGCCTGTATTCGTCGTGGCATACTATCCACAAGTTCATCAAGACACTGTTGGTCCAAATTGTCCCACTCCTCAACGACAATTCGGCGTAAATCTCTCAGAGTGGTTGGTGGGTCAAGACGTCCATAAACAGCCCTTTTCAACATATCCCAGGCATGTTCGATAGGGTTCATGTCTGGCGAACATGCTGGCCACTGTAGTCGAGCGATGTCGTTATCTTGAAGGAACGCATTCACAAGATGTGCACGATGAGGTCGAGAATTGTCGTCCATGAAGACAAATGCCTCTCCAATATTCTGCCGATATGGGTGCACTATGGGTCGGAGGATGTCATTCAGGTATCGTAAAGCCGTTTCGGAGCCTTCCATGACCACCAGTAGCGTACGTCGGCCCCACATAATGCCACCCCAAAACATCAGGGAACCACCACCTTGCTGCACTCGCTGGACAGTGTGTCTAAGACGTTCAGCCTGACCAGGGTGCCTCCAAACACGTCTCCGACGATTGTCTGGTTGAAGGCATATGCGACACTCATCGGTGAAGAGAACGTGATGCCAATTCTGTGGGGTCCATTCAGCATGTTGTTGGGCCCATCTGTACCGCGCTGCATGGTGTCGGGGTTGCAAAGCTGGACCTCGCCATGGACGTCGGGAGTGAAGTTGCGCATCATGCAGCCTATTGCGCACAGTTTGAGTTGAAACACGACGTCCTGTGGCTGAACGAAACGCATTATTCAACATGGTGGCATTGCTGTCAGGGTTCCTCCGAGCGGCAATCCGTAAGTAGCGGTCATCCACTACAGTAGTAGCCCTTGGGCGGCCTGAGCGAGGCCTGTCATCGACAGTTCCTGTATCTCTGTACCTCCTCCATGTCCGAACAACATCGCTTTGGTTCACTCTGAGACGCCTGGAAACTTCCCTTGTTGAGAGCCCTTCTTGACACAAAGTAACAATGCGGACGCGATCGAACTGCGGTATTGACCTTCTAGGCATGGTAGAACTACAGACAACATGAGCAGCGTACCTTCGTCCTGGTGGAATGACTGGAACTGATCGGCTGTCGTACCCCCTCCGTCTAATAGGCCCTGCTCATGCATGGTTGTTTACATCTTTGAGCAGTTTTAGTGACATCTATGAACAGTCAAAAGGACTGTATCTTTGATACAATATACACAGTCAACGTCTATATGCCGGAGATCTGGGAACCGAGGTGATGCAAAACTTTTTTTGATGTGTGTAATATTAGTGATATATACCAAGATATTTCAAGTGCTATCATTGTGAAGAGTGAAGAGTTTCAGGAAAGGGAGTCAGGCTGGCCGTTGGTTGAAGTACTTTATTTAGAAACCAACATGAATAAATATAATCCCATTCGAGCATCATCATACATTGATTTGCCAGGATGGATCAAACGTAAGCATGCTTGTGTAAACGTTATGAATAATGATGACGCATGCTTTGCATGGGCTGTAACCTCAGCTCTCCATCCAGCAGTGGAAAATATGGATAGAACATCATCTTATCCTCACTATTCTTCAGGGGCCGATAGCCTAGATGTTAGGCCCCTTAAAACAACAATTATCATCATCACTATTCTTCAGTGTTAGATTTAAAAGAAATAGAATTTCCTATGGCGATAAAAGACATTCAACGTTTTGAAAAGCTGAACAATGTAAGTATTAATGTGTATGAAATTGAAAATAAGAGTATAGTTGGTCCTCTATATTATACTCAGGAAAAAAGGATGCTCATGTAAATTTACTATACATAACCGAAGGTGAAAATGCTCACTATTGTTGGATAAAACATTTAAATAGACTTGTTGGTAGTCAAGTATCAAAACATAAATCTAAGAAGTGGTTGTGTGATGGTTGTTTGCTACATTTCCAGAAAGAGGATCAACTAACTCAACATCAAAAATGGGGATGCAATCATGTTTGTACGGTATTACCTACTCCTAAAAATAACATTTTAAAATTTAAGGATTATGAGAAACAGCTTCGAGTACCAATTGATATATATGCTGACTTTGAAGCTTTGCTAAAACCATTTAATACATGTTCATCGAATCCAGCCCAACCTTTTACCAACACTACTCACATTCATGAACCTTTTAACTTTGCATATTATATTAAATATAGTTACGATGACTCTTTAAATAAGTTTGAGCTCTATAGAGGACCTGATGCACCTAAAGTTTTTATGGAAAGACTTGAAAAAGATGCCATTCGTATATCCTCTATTTTAAATACGATTATTCCAATGGAGCCACTAACTTCATCAGAGCAAATGAATTTTGAAACTGAAACTAATTGTTTTATATGTGGTGAATGTTTATATACAGACAGGGTTCGCGATCATGACCATTTAACAGGAAAATATCGTGGTGCTGCTCACCAAGAATGTAATTTAAATTATAATGTAAGTAAATTCATTCCGGTCATTCTACATAACGGTAGCAAATACGATAACCACTTTATCGTTAAAGAATTTGGAGCTTCAGATGTGAAAATTGATGTGATTGCAAATAATAAGGAACAATACATATCGTTCACAAAATACATCAAAACTAGCAATAAAAAACCATTAAACTGCGATTTTTAGATTAATTCCGCTTTATGCCGAGTAGTCTTGATAAGCTGGCTAGTAATTTAAAATCAGATCAGTTTCATGAAATTCAACGTGTCTTTCCTAAAGAAGATGATTTTAATTTGATTCGTCAAAAGGGTATATTCCCTTATGAATATATTAACTGTGTGGAACGTCTTGAGTAGTGCTTTTTACCGTCGAAAGATGCATTTTACAGTTCCTTAAACACAAGTCATATCAGTGATCAGGAATATTTACATGCACAACGTGTATGGACACAGTTCCACATTCAAACTTTAGGAGAATTTTCAGACATATATATGAAGACAGATCTGTTATTATTAGCAGATGTTTTTGAAAATTTTCGGAATGTTTGTATGAAAAATTTTGACCTTGATCCTTGTCAGTATTTCACTGCTCCTGGATTAAGTTTCAGTTCAATGTTGAGAAAAACGAAAGTAAATTTCGAATTAATGACTGATATAGACATGATCAATTTTATAAAATCATCAATTCGAGGTGGATTAAGCCAATGTAGTGGACGGTACTCTAAAGAAAATAATAAATACATGCCTAGCTACAACCCTTGTGAAGAGTCAAAGTATATTGTCTACCTCGATGCAAATAACCAATATGGTTGGGCTATGAGTCAATATCCACCACTGAAAGATTTTCGCTGGCTGACACAACCTGAAATTGATGTCTTACATGTTGACACTCTTAATGATAACGATGATAAAGGATATATTTTAGAGGTAAATCTTGAGTACCCTAAAGAGTTACATGATGATCATAATGATTTACCATTTTGTCCTGAGAATATGAAATCTCCATACATCACATCACGAACAAAAATGTTAATTGCTAATGTAAATGATAAAATGTAAATATGTAATACATTATCAAAACTTGAAACAGTGTCTACAGCATGGATTGAAATTAACTAAAATTCATCGCGAATTGCAATTTCATCAGTCAGCATGGCTCAAACCATATATTGATCTAAACAATAATTTAAGAACACAGTCAACAAACGCGTTTGAAAAAGTTTTTTATAAACTCATGAATAATAGTGTTTTTTGGAAAGACTATGGAGAATGTTGATAAACGAGTTGATGTAAAGCTGATAACAAAGTGGGAGAATGATGGTAAAAGGTATGGTGCGAGCAACTTAATAAGCAAGCCTAACTTTCATAGCTGTTCAATTATTCATGAGGATTTAGTTGTAATACAAATGAATCGTCTTAAAGTAACTTACAACAAACCCATGTATGTTGGTTACACCATTCTGGAATTGTCAAAAACACTTATGTATGAATTTCACTATGATTATGTAAAGAAAAACTATCTTGATAATGCTAAATTACTCTACACAGACACAGATTCTTTTATTTATGAGTTTAAAACTGATGATTTTTATGAGGATATCAAAACTGAGCTAAATAGGTTTGATACAAGTGACTACCCCAAGGATAATATTTACCATTTACCTCTAGTAAACAAAAAGGTTCTTGGGAAATTTAAGGATGAATGTGCTGGTGTTATTATAGACACCTTTTGTAGGCACAAAATCTAAATCATACAGCTATATGACAATTGATGATATAGTAGTAAAAAATTAAAAGGAGTGAAAAAGAATGTTGTTAGTAAAGAGTTAGATATAAGTGATTATAAAAACTGTATAGTTAGTAACCCCCCTGTATTATATCAGAAAATGTGTGTATTTAGAAGTAAAAATCATCAGCTACATACCAATTTGTTGAACAAAGTTGCTTTAAGTAATGAAGACAACAAACGATTCATTATACCCAACACATTTGATACTCTTGCTTGGGGAAACAGTCGCATTGACGACTATTACTTTACTTAAGTCTAATGATCACTATATTGTAATATTTGTAGTGTGTTTTATATTGTAATATTTTTTGTAAAAACTATAAGTAGAATGTATAATGTTAGGCTACAGCAGTTTAGTAAAAATAAGATAAGTAATACATTTTAGTGTAAAATGTTTGCTTTTGTATATTACGAAAAAGATTTTAAAAAATTTACAGAATGTGTGAACTAAACAAGGGGAATGTAAAAAATGTAAAGTGGAAATTGTAAATATCCATGTGTGAAAAAGTGAAATGGCTATCACCATTTTAAAATTAAAAAGACATTGTGATCTGGTAAACCTTGTTTTTTATTTCACAACAACAAAAATGTACAGAATGTGTAAACTAAACAAGGGAATGTAAAAAATGAAAAGCGGAAATTGTAAATATACAAGTGTGAAAAAAAAAGAAAAATAATGAAATGGCTATCACTATTTTTAAAAATTAAAAGATATAGTGATTTGGTGAACCTTATTTATATTTCACAAAAAATGTACAGAATGTGTGAACTAAACAAGGGGAATGTAAAAAAGTAAAGTGGAAATTGTAAATATTCATGTGTGAAAAAATGAAAATGAAGAAATGGCTATCACCATTTTTAAAATTAAAAGACATTGTGATCTTGTAAACCTTGTTTTTATTTCACAACAAATAGAGCTTTACAAAATTAGAATACAAAGAAATACCAATTCCTCAATCCTTTTCAATGTTCATGTCCACTCATCATTAACTTTCCTTATATAGCACTAATCACAATGAGGGCTGACAACCTCTCTCCCACTGAGACATCACAAGATGTCAAACGTTGTTTAGCTTTTCAACTATACTTTATCCGCTACACGTCTTAATGCAGGATGACTGTGGTGATAAGAAAGGTGCATGCTCGATCCAAAGGATTAATAGGTATATCACCACGCTGCAAAGGTTCTTCAAGATAAGTTCCAGGACCACACAAATAATAACCAGGTAGGTAGATTTCGAAAGTCAAGTATTGAATTTCTTTGTTAATGACGCCATTGCCAGTACAGGTCTGGCATATCCTTTTCCATCGATGGTAAAAAGGTTTGATCTTCCTCCTCCTCCTCTGTGGATGATGTTTGTTGTTGCTGCTTTTTTTCTTCATTACACCCGTGGTATGAGGAAACAAAGTCTTTACACTGACTTTTATGACCGTGATACAGTTTGACCAGCTGGCAAGTATCACACTGTCACATAGAGGGTATTTTTGCCATAGCCATTTGCTTATGGTGATCATAATCCGTACATGGTTGCAATTCACTTAACACAGGGTCTTGAGTCCATGATTTTGGTACATGTTGCCAGATTTCTTTCACTGCATTTGCTGCGACGTAATAAATGAATGATTTTGGAAGAGCCAATAATTCTTCTTTGGTAAAACTGTCTAGTTTCTTTTTGCACACAAATAACTTTCCAATCGCTTTATCGGTAGCATCCCCTTTCTCCATGGTATCACGTTGATGTTTACACGTCGCTTGTAGAAATCTCACTGGCGGCATTCACAGGTAAACCTTCAGCTTTAATTTTATTTAACAACTCCTAGCAGGCATTGGTGGTTAGCCAATGAAACAATTGCCACACCTGTGCCAGAGCTTTATAGGTAATGTTGTCACAGGGGTAGCGGTCCATGAGTGTTTGCAGCGAGGGACAGCCCATGTCCATTAAATCGATACATTGACAGTAAGACGCCAAAAATGGTTGTAGCCATTGACGTTTTTCACTACCTTTCACAAATACTACATGGGCAGAAGACAAGTGGGCTTTCATGATCATGTCCAGGTGCTTATATGAAATGGTTCCTTGCTTCCACTCTAATTGCATATGAGTATCAATCCACTGGGTTTGTTTACGGTCTTTATCACACAACAAATCAAACGCATAAGGTGGTTTAAACACCAAATGGATAGCTTGCGATATCCAAAAAGTGGAACAATCGATTATGGCCACTTCTTTAAAAATAAATTTGTTATCTCCAATTTTAAACCCTTGACAGTCGACAATCAGTGTACGCAACATGTTCACTCTTGTCTGGATCAAGTCCAACTGACCACAGACTGACAATTGTTCAGTAAGGTGTACCCATGTCATTTACTTACATTCCATTCTAATAAAATAAAATAAAAACATCGAGTAGCCACTATAGAGGTTAGGATATGACGGGGGGGGGATAAGAAATAATAATATAACAACAACAGCTAATTTTTTATTACAGTATTTTATTAGCATAACAAGTTTTACATTCTTTTTTCATTCTAGGATAGAGGCGGTACCATCTCATACAACAAAAAAGTCTTTTGTGTTTATAGTGTCCATAACACCGATGATATTATAATGTCTCTAAACTGGGTGTTTTTGACTGTGAGCTGCTCACTGAAGCACTGTTGACACCATTAAGTCCACACGTATCATAACTTTTTTCATCACTCAGAGGCATGAGTGAGGGGTAACTTGAATGACAGGGTATATAACCCACCTCCATTCTGCACAGGTAGGGGCAGGCAGGTGACCAGCGCTGATGTTCCTGCATGGGTTCATCGCTCTCTTGCCATTGGTCTAAGATGATGGGACAAAACACACATTTCACTTCATCTCTTGTTTTTAAATAGTAGAATCCAGCGGCCGCTAAGGCTTGAGGGTTTATAAAAGGCACGGGCCACGTCGCAAAGGTCTTGAAACGTTGTTCCTCATATTTTAAATTCATGGATGCAACTTCTCTTGAGGCTTGAAAGCAAGACATGACTGAGCGGTTTGATGTGGGTTGACCTGCTATTTATACACTTGTCACTTGGTTGGACAGTGGATAATAGTTGACTTGTTTGTGATGAATAATCGAACAGTAGGCCGTGGTATTGGCTGGAACATTGCCATGTGTTTCAAAATCTAGTCGAATGTCATTATTGGATGGTTTGACAGACTCTTCCAAGTAGGAACAGTCAAAGACAATCAGTGGCGCCCTTGTCTTAAAAGCTTGGGGTGACAACATTGGACCATTCTCTTTTGATAATACAACCATCTAAATTTAGAAAACAAGTCGTACAGGGGGCCAAACTTATTTTTTGAAAAATCTAAATCCAGCCCTTTATAGGGAAACACAGCACCGTTGAGGAAAAGACGTGCATTTCTCAATTGCAGGTGATCAAATTGCGTGGCATCTTTGGTTTTTTGATACTTGCGATTCGTTTGAAAACCCACAATCATGTAGAGAGGTCTCTCTGTATAGCGGGCTGTTTTTATAGACCAACTGTGTGTGTTGGTGGTGGGCAATAGCGGGTACTCATGGAGTGCCCAGCTTCTAAATTCCATGGGTAGAGGTATATCTCTCTTTACCATTTTGAGTATGTCCAGTTTTTTGCTATCGTTAAGTGTCACATGAGGCACTTTCCATAGCAAGCGTTGTAGTTGAGTTTTTGAATCTATGGGGGCATTGTCGGCTCCCTTGAGTGCATTATTATCACTCCTGTCTCTCACCAGATAAAGCACTTGCCTTGCGTTGACCACAATGCGCTGGTGATCTTCAGCAAAGCCTAAAATCAGTTTAAGAGGTAAATATCCAGTAAAAGTGCCATCGGTGTGTACCATCCAGTCATTGATCGAGTCAGGGCACCAACCCGCCATTCAAAGTGTTTTAGCTTCTTCCTCACTATAAGAGGGATATAGTTTTATGACACTGGAAATACCCACATTTCGAGTGCTATCCACCACGATATCGTTAATCACGTAACGCACTTCAGAAAACAGAAAGGCGAAAGCATGGTTGGCTAACTTGGATGTGGTGGGTGTAGAGCCATCGGCTTTGGTGAGCCGACCTTCAATCTGAATAACACTTTCATGCGGTAGAGTGTAAATATCTTGGTTGTTGATAACAAATTGAATTCCATCATTGTTATTGAGTCCAGGTGTTTGAGCTTGATAAGAATGGAGATCAATTCTTACCACTCCTGGTTGCTCCTCGATGTGGTTCGCTACCTCTAGGATAAAATTCATCGCGGGGGTTGACGTGGTAACCCAAATGCTGTAAAATCTGCTTGTTGTGAGATGTTAACGTGTATTCACGTGGTAAACAACTAACACCATTCCTAGACGGTGCTGTTGCTTTATATACAAACTTCATAGTGGCTTTAGCACTAATTTGTAAGTCACTGGTGTGGTAGAATCTAGATCAATGAGTTGTTGCTCTCTATTGATCAGTCTTAATGTTATATTACTAATACCATCGACAGCCACAGAATGAAAAAGCACCACTGGAGGGTTTTCACGAATAATATAGCCATTGGGTGATGTTACAATAAAGTCATCAAGCGAATGCGACGGTTCTTGATTGGTGTACACTTCACTAATAATATTACACGTCACCGACACATGATGGTCCTCAATGAATTTCACTTCATGGTCTGATTCATGTTTTTTGTTTGGCTCCAACACGCGTGGTTTAATTCCTAGTATTGGACCAATGGAAGCGGGGTGTGTTTTAAAGTAAATTTTGAATGTAGAAAAAATACTGCAGCGATGAGTGTTGGTATTTCCTACAAGTTCAAACTTGCGTGTTCCATCGAGAAATGACTTTAAACCATATTCATTGATCAACACCACATAAATGTGTTCATAAATGTCATCTATTGTGTATCCACCAGAGTTCAGGGTGAGCACAGAATCATCATAGTAAAACTTGTTGTTCACATTTTCACGTATGTTGTATATTCTATTGTACGTTTCAAGTGAAACAAGTCCTAAACCATAGGGTTTTTCACTCAATTCGATAGGTGGGTAAAAGTCTAGGCTCACTTCAGGTACACGTCCATGCAGAGTAAACGTCTTACTTTCCAACGACATACTGTTGACGTTTTTGCTTATGTTGCGTCTTATATAAAAAAAAATAAACACAAACGTCCACACTGTTGGCTGTTAAACGTTTGCTCACGTTTCACATTATAATATATCTTGATCCTGTTTCCAAAATAGACCACTAGTTCCATGGGCGGAGGCAAATTCCCAAAACTGTCAAAGTACCATACAGTGGATCCCTCTTTGACATAAGCTACATAATGTGTTCCAGGTCCTCGGTGATCATCCAAATTGACAACAGCACATTCATGTTTCCAGGGTCGTGAGGGTAATTGGTTTCGCATAAACACGCCTCGAAAATGAGAAAGCTTCAGTTGTTTAGCATAGCTTTCCACTTGTTGATGTGTCAGGGCATGTCTTGCTATGGCTGAGGTTAAAGATGTTTTTATTTTATTTCGAAAAGGTGAAATTCCAAATCCTTGTTGATAAAAGGCTGGCTTCAAATTGACATTTCTAGCCCCCATAGCAATGGCTTCCATCGTTTCATTGTGTCGCTGACTTTCTTTGAGTTGTTGCTTGCCCTGCTGCGCGGCTTTAATAGTTTTGCCACTGCACTGGCGCCGCCTAAAAGTGAACCTAGAGCAGCCAGACCAGCGAATAATGCAGGTAAAAATCCCGCTCGTTTGGGGACGGGAATCACTCGCCCTTGTTTTGAACCTGTCGCTGACGTTTTGGAATAACATGTCTCTGTGCTGCTCGAAGAGCTTTCCTTATGGTCAACACTTTATTTTTTCTTTTTTTCTTTCGCAAGGGCTTGTCCACGAATGTCATAAGCCCAGGCTTTGCCAAGTACAGGGTCATATCTTTAGTCTTTCTCACCACATATCTTTGTTTCACCATGATGATGATGACCAACAACCTTTCACAAGAAAGTTTATGTCACAACTAACGTCAGATTGTTATTTCATGGCTGTATATTCCAATTCTACATAAAGTGGGAAATCGTTTATGGTTTTTCCAGCTTGCTTTTCATTCCATGTCAACATGAGATGAAAGGATAATTCGTCTCTTGCATTGGCCATTTCATGGTTATGGACCAACACCCTATGACCATTTATCTCTATTTGTAAATGGTTCTCATCAGGTATGGCATATTTGATGTGAATGGTTCCATCATAGTGTAGTCGATAGTGGCTTAAACCCGAAGCAAGCACATAGGTCAAGTGCTGGTCATGAACTAGCGGTATATGGTTTCTCTCATTCACAGGTTTTACATTTGTCAGATGCACTAAAAATACAGATGGGATAAATTTATAAAGCCTTTTCATTTCATAGGACACGTATCGCTTGGTACAGACATCATCATCTTCTTGTGGGTCTTCCACGTGAATAATGCGGTGATGATTAGCGCTATAGCCATTCACCGTAAGCTGAGGCACTTTATCATAAAACTCATACACCTTGTTATCCACATACTTTTTTGTAATAACGTCTGTAGACACTTGAGGATGTTTTACATGAGTTAACCGCTTTCCTTTGAAGTCATAATCTCCTTGTTTTGTGCGTGGCACTACTGACCTATCCACATAGTGTTTATTAGCAGGATCTGTTTCTTGTTTAGGATCATGTATGGGAACAGACCTAGCTTTGACCATCAACGCACGTCCAAAGACATCCATCGTCAACCTGTAGTACGAGTCTACTGTTTCTATGACAAGGCTCGGTGCGATGTATATAGACAGCCTGCTAGCCTCTCTAAGCCTTAGTTGAAATGAAGCTAATTAAGCAGCAAGAGTCATTCCCGTGAGGGACATGGTTTCCCATCTCTGCTCCACATCACGTGAACAACGCCATGGTTCATTGTTTCCATCTTCCATTCGCTGCATCATTGTGGGACCTTCCGGCTGTGGAAAGACCAATCTTTTGCTGACACTTATTACAGCGCCCAATGGTCTGTGGTTTCAAAATATTTATATTTTCGAAAAATCTCTCTACCAACCCCTCTACGTGTTTCTGGATCAAGTCATGTCTGGATTACAAAATGAGAATATGGGGTATTTTACATTTTCCACGCAAGAAAATGTTATTTCACCGGATGAGGTAAAGCCTGATTCACTCATGATTTTCGATGATGTATCCACTGAACGACAAGGCATCATTCAAAGCTATTTCAGCATGGGTCGACACAAATATATCGATTGCTTCTATCTTGGACAAACGTATTCTAAAATGTCCAAACAGTTGATTCGTGACAATGCCAATGTCATTGTTTTATTTCGCCAGGACGAGAGGAACAGTCGTCACATTTATAATGAACATGTGAATCCGGATATGACCTTTCAAATGTTTACAGAATTGTGTGGCAAGTGCTGGAACACACAACGTCATGCCTGTTTAGTGATTGACAAACAAAGTGAACTCAACCAAGGGCGGTATCGCTTAGGGTTTGATCATTTTATTGCTATTTAAGGCACTGTATCATTCCCTCTCAAGTCATTTGTCACGACACCATGGCGTTAGCAGAGAGTCAATTGAAAAATCATATTATTAGAGCAAAAAATACTATTCGCCAAAAGTTCCGTCAATTGAAACGATCACGTGCGGATCATGCTTTGTTTATTCAACAACATTTAGCCCCTCCGCTAAAAGCTATGTTGAAACCCTCTTTCAAGCCATCTGAAACTCTACCCACCGTTTCACAAGCCACTCAGACGCACCACGAGGACCCTGAGGAAGAGGAAGAGGAAGATTTAACTAGTGTTAGCGAAGTTGAGGATAATGAGGAACTAGTAAGGCGGCACCCCTTGCAGAGTTTTTGAGAAAAAAGAAATCCTTGGTCATGGTCGAAACACCTTGCCCTTCCAGATCGTCTCCATTTTCGCAACTCTTAGCCACCCCTCAACATAAAGCTCAACCGAAAAACATTTTAATAAAATATTATGGATCAACACTGGAACCCTATTTCACCAATCTATTTATTGGAAACACAGATACCACGTATGGTGTTCGCTATGAGGAAGATAGTTTTAAAATTGGTGATTCATCGATTAAATTTAGTCGTACTAAAGCTGTCATTAAAAAATCAACTATAAATTAACACCAGGACTGTTAAAGCTACTATTCTCTCGGACTCCCTCATCCCAAGATTATACGCTAGAGGACCTTGATACATATAAATCCATTTTATTGGACACCCATGCCCACAAAGGACAGTATGATCCCACTCAACAAGTGAATGCTAATGTATCTCAAAAATATAAAACCATCATTGCAAAAATGTTCCCCACTAGTCAAAGTGGTCGTCGTAAAGTGTCCGCTTCAGGGGTGACATTTAAGCCATTAAAACCCCTTGTGGATGTTACCTACTGGCATAATCAAAATAAATTCGTCCAGCGACTACAGCTGCTGCATGCTTCACGTCAAGCCGGCCATACTGGTCACGATTAGGAAAATAAAGAAATTGAGGAAGAACTTCGAAATGCCAAAATTATTGTTTAAGCCCTCACCCATTAAAATGGGTATTGCTCACGAGTTGCATCGTCCAGCTAGACGTCGCTATCAGCGACTCAAAGTGATTTCACAGGGTGTGGATGAACTTTGGCAAGCAGACTTGGTTGAAATGATTCCCTATGCTAGCGTTAACGATGGTGTACGCTATATGTTGACGGTCATTGATGTTTATTCCAAAATGGCGTTTGTGGAACCTGTGCAACGCAAGTCTGGTCCACTAGTCACCAAGGCCTTTCAACATATTATTCGACAATCCAAACTTCAACCTCAGCTGCTACAAACCGATCAGGGAAAAGAATTTTTCAACAAGGATTTCTCCAGTTTTCTCAAATCTAAGGATATTTACCTTAACACCACGTACAGTAATCTCAAAGCCAGCTTGGTCTAGCGGTTCAACCGAACATTGAAAACCCATATGTGGAAAGCGTTTACCGCTCAGGGCACTTATCGCTGGTTGGACTTGTTACCTGAGCTAGTGTCACGTTACAATGACACCAAACACAGAACCATTGGGACCAAGCTCAGACTTGTGACCAAAAATATTCCACAACTGGATAAACTGTTTAACCCCATAAAAACAGCAGACACTAAACGTCACCGCCTTAACATCGGGGACCATGTTCGTGTGAGAAAATTCAAGTCCACCTTCGACAAAGGCTACACACCAAATTGGGGGACTGAACTATTTCAAATTCGTCAAGTCAACCTGAACAGTCCAGTCACCTATTTACTCGAGGACCTCAACCATCAACCCATAAAAGGCAGGTATTATCTACAAGAACTCCAAAAGACAGCGTTTCCTAAACATTACCTTGTGGAAAAAGTGTTGAAACAAAAAGGAAATAAACTATATGTAAAATGGTTGGGATTTAGCTCAGCCTTTAATTCTTGGATTAACAAATTACATGTTGTGTGAACCTGTGTGCCTTGTATTTATTTATTCACTCATGTTGTACTTAACCTACAGTCCTATGTACAGTTCTCAGCTCCACATGTATTATGAGCAATACATATTTCTTTCTCTCTTCACCTGTGTTCTCTCTTACACCGACTCTCCCCCTCTCCCCCCCCCCCCCCCTTCACCTCCCACCACTGTCAAAACAGGTTGTGACTTGTTAGCTCTTATCGTGCACGTGTACAGGTGAACACCTGTGTGTTAGGTCATATTACACATGAACTCACATTTTCTCACGTATGAACCAAAACAGAATGTGACTTGTTTCACAAGGAGGACGGTAATAATGACATCTCACACGTTTTCACATGTATTTCGTCACTTTCCTTTCATATCGTTATCACATTATACTAGTGGGGGACTGGTGAACAACGCCAGTTCAACACACTGCTTTACACGCAAAATGTACTTAGGCCCTTTGACATAATTTAAATAAATTCATGGGCTAGTCCGTAGGAACCGGTCCAAAGGGATCAGTCCAAAGGGACTCATCAACAAGGACTCATCCACAAGGACGCGTCCACAAGGACCTGTCAACAAGGACTCGTCCACAAGGACCTGTCAACAAGGACTTGTCCACAAGGACTCGTCCACATGGACTCGTCAACAATGACACGGCAACAATGACCCGTCCACAGGGACCTGTCAACAAGGACCCGTCCACAGGGAACCGCTCACCCACCCTCTTCAAAAGCCATGAGTGGGCATGCTAATTCATAGTGGCTTTCCAACGAACATATGCACTTTATGTAGAACAACGTTTCATTCCATATTGACATTCAAACTCTCACATGTTGCACTTGGAAAGAGAGATTATCTAAAAAATTACAATTTCACCCCCTAGTAGGGTTAGGTTTCATTTTGGGGTGGAAATATGTTGTACAATGGAAAGGGGGTGTCAGCCCGAGTTCAATGACACCTCATTTGTCAAAATCCGACCATGCGTTCGAGAGATATCGCGTCGCCGCCATCTTGTGTGGAGGGTGTGGAGGGTGTGGAGGGTGTGGAGGTGGAGGATTTATAACCCCCACAAAACCACTACTCTAATAGAATCATTAATAATCTTTTATTTGATTGCACGATCCTCACTGGCTGTGAAGCCGGTCAAACTGTTTTGGCCTTTTGAATAGCAACAATACCCACCGACCTACCATTTCACTTTATCACTTTTAACGGTTTTAATTTCCAGTAAAAGTATGTTTCAGTATGAATGTTAATAAAGCACAGGTCCAAACTCTAAATCCTGAACGATGAATGTTTTTCTTGTGGTCATCTCTGCGTGGCCCTGTCGCGTGTCGCCGGGTCGGGTCTTTTTTTTTTGTGTTTTTGTTTTTATTTTATTTAGTCGAATCTACCCTCCTGGTAGGTTTTTCCACGGACTCAGCGAGGGACAGGGGCGTAGCTAGACCTAAAGGGGCCCCGGGGCAAGAAATCGAAATGGGGCCCCCTCACTATATTTTGAAAACCTGGCCTGACTGGAGGCCTTTAATATTAATGTGTTTGAAGATAAGAACCTATCAAAGTGACTTCATGCACTTTTTGAATTCGTCCTCCCCCACCCCTTGCCACTTCCCTTTTTCTAGAAATATTTAATTTATACTTTGGCTGTTGGCTCCATAAAATGTCCTAAATAATTATGATAAATAATAGCTATAGCTTTTCAATTGGTGAAATTGTGATATCGTAATAAGAAAACTACGTCTACACAAATATCAATTAGGAAGAGAAGAAAACTGCATGTAAATATATATTATAAGTACACATATTTGTCCTTTTATTACTGACAACAATGAAGCTAGAGTAGAAAACAAAAGGGTACAGATAGGATCGTCTATGACATACTTGGCTTCAAAGATAAAATACACACCAGGTTGATAGCTCAAAATTATAAATGCATTATACAAATAACTTGAAATTAAATAAATCTATAAATGTTTACTCATTGTTTACAATGTTTTTGTTGAGTTATTATTATTAAACAAACTATTTAAAATAAATAAACTTATCAACTAACCTAATTTACACAAAACTTTTTTTCCTACTCTTTGCGTCTGCAAACATATTAATTACATGTGAGAAGTTAAATTTTCGAGCTCTTTCATTTTCAGTCGATAAAATGGCCAACACACTTTAACGTTCTTGGCTCATTGTGCTTCTTAGGTAGGACTTGATAATTTTCAGCTTGGAAAAAGATCTTTCTGCTTTAGCCACTGTGATAGGTACAGTCAAGAACATAAAACAAGCAGTACACACGTCAGGGTAGCTTGCAACCACAATGTGATTTTCAATGTAGAGGAGGTCTATCAGTTGCTTAACAGTCGACATTTTCTTTATTTTAGAGGAAGAAGATGCACGCACGCTGGAAATTTGTGCAGGAAATGTGCAGGACACATCATCAGAAAAAGTCTCGGCGAAACTTATTGCCTCTTTAATCAGTTCGTCATCTGAAGCATTGTTCAAGAAATAAGGCTGAACAACTTTGTAGGCATTTCAGTGGTTTAGTTGGTCCGGAACGCCGTTCCGGAAAATATCTTCCCGTTTTAGAATGACGTAACAATTTTACATTCAGTAAGAAAATCGTTTATAATCTATACATAGCGCTGAAACGTCATGGGTGTACTCTAGCGGACTAATATCGAACCTTACGGTTTTATGTTCATAAAATACGGTCGCTTTTACACTCCTGGGCGTTTTTCTGGTTCTCTAAGGTTGGCTACACTGCTATTGGATACGGAGAGCGGGAAGTGAGCACAACAACTTTCTTCCGCTCTTTATGTTTGTGTGAATCAAAGTTTTATTTTATGTTTTGCTCGATGTGTTGCTGTGAAGCAGATATTACGGAATCTCTCTGCAGTTAATGAACATCAGTAGCGCCGTAGTACCTTTCAAGTTTTCCAGTGACTGTGAAAGTGAGTTGTGAGTCACCACTTGTGACAATGAGTTTACTTAAGTGGCTGGGTTCAAAAAAACGTGCTGGGGATGAAGATGAAGAATCAAAGAATACTAAAAAGGTGTGTGATGGCTCAAGTAAAAACGAAACTGAATGGAGTTCCGAGAACATTAGTTTCATTAAAGACGTGAGTTTAGAGATAGACCCTGGGTTAAATGTTGCCGAAACGTGTGATGCAGATTCAAGGGAGAATCTAGGTTATGGTTCTACACCTTCTACCATCGACTGTGAAATTCAAGGACCCACCTACCGAAAACAAGATTTTCCAGACTGTTGGAACGAGTCTCAGTACCGTTATTTTTTTGTCAGAGAACGAGTGGTTATTTGCAGGAAATAAAAATTTAGGCTGCAATATATGTAAAGAGGAAAGTAAATTAGGATTAGGAGTTTCTAAAGGGGCAGGACTTAAGCTAATGAAAGTATGGGTAGAATGCATGGTTCATCCCAACGGAAATAATATTAATCAACAACAAACAAGCCTTAGGAAAAAAAATATTTGAGCAGAAAAATTCAGAATCTCACAAAAAAACTATGTTACAAAAATCAGAATCCAATAAAAAGGTATTTGAAAGTTGCTTGGACACTATGAATGTCAAACACCTAGAAACCACCGTTCGAGTATTTCGAACAGCATACTCAATTGCGAAAAGAAATAGACCCTTCGTAGACCTACAGGCTTATGTTGAACTTCAACAATTAAATGGTTTAGATGTGGGACGATTTCTTCATACAAATTTTAGTTGTGCTAATATTATTGAACACATTTCACAAGAAATGAGAAATAAAATAGCAAAATCTACAACAGAAAATCAGAGGAAAATCAGTATTATGATTGACGAATCAACAACAGTTAGTGTAAAATCTGTGTTAGTATTATGTTTGAGATGTGCTCTTTCAGATAACTCTGAAGTTGTTTCCTTTTTCTGGGACTTGATAGAACTTGAATCAACTACAGCAGATGTTATTACTCGAGAGATATTGAAGAATATTTCTTCATATGGGATGAATGAAAACTTTCTGGCAGAACATTTAGTTGGTCTAGCATGTGATGGGGCCTCTGTAATGTTAGGTGGAAAGAATGGAGTTGAAGCACAGTTTTTAAAGTTATTTCCAGATATAGTAATCTGGCACTGTTTAAACCATCGCTTGGAATTGGCCGTTTCTGATACAAGGAATGAAGTTACAGGTGTTAACCATTTCCATTCTTTCTTTGACAAATTGTATTCTTTATACAGCATGTCTCCCAAAAATCAAAGGGAACTCAACATTTGTGCTGCTTCACTGAAACAAAGAGTTAAGAAGATTGGGAGAATATTTACAATAAGTTGGGTAGTTTCAAGCCAGAGAACTGTAAAAGCCGTCTGGGAAAACTACAGTGCTCTAGTAAAACATTTTAGTGAGGCCAAAAATGACCACCAGAGAGACTCCAAAGAAAGGGCAAAATTCCAAGGTCTAGAAAATAAGTTAACTTGTGTAGAATTTCTAGAAAATATTGCAATTATGTATGATGCTCTTGTTGAGTTAGCTGATTTGTCATTAGAGTTGCAGAAAAGAGAGACAAGTCTGACAGAGGCTCAAAATGCAATCAAGCGCACTATAAAAGGGTTTGAATCTATGTGTAACTCAGCTTCTGGAGAATACTACAGAACATTTCTTAAAGCAGCAGAAAACAAAAAGTTTAGAAACATAGGATTACATGATTCTAAGAAAGTTGTAAAAATTGACAGAAAGGCGTTTTTCAGAAGTCTTGTGAACAATTTAAATAACAGGCTTATCGAAAATGTGTCCACATCATCTCATCTTGGTTCCAGCTCTAGTCAGCAGAGACATGAGAGAATGACAAAAGTTATCAGTGATTCAAAGGTACTATACAAAAATAATTGGCCCTCCACTTCTACGTTGGATATCTGCTATGGTGATGAGAGTGTCGGCAACCTTTGTGACTTTTTCCACATGTCAGACAAGAGGAGGTACATTAATGCTTTTAGAAAGTATGTCGAGACCAAAGAAATTCCAGTGGAGCTGATGCCTTTAATCAAGACTGTACAGACCATTCCCATCTCTTCAGCAGAAGCTGAAAGAGCTTTCAGTACCATGAATGAGATCCACACCGAAAAGAGAAATAGGCTGCTGGTTGAAAGATCAAGCGGACTTATTTTCACAAGCAGCGTAGGACCTCCTGTGCATTTATTTAACCCATAAGCATATGTCAAGTCATGGCTACGAAAGGGGAGACGTTCAGCTGATGATACAACTTGTCGGAAACACGAGGCCGCTCATTTTAACACCCAATACGAGACCATTTGGAAATTGCTGAATTAATAAGGTGAGTTCCTGTAAATATTTTTTCCAACTAAATCACTGTTAATAACTGACTTCATGCCTTCAAATCTGCTGTTTAACTGAGCCATAATTGCATCAATCATGGGGTAAAACACAGATACCCGAAATCTAGTTTCAGGATTAAGAAATCTGTGGTCTACACTCAGTTCATCAAAATGCTTTTTAACTTGCTTTAGTCTATTCTCAGAAAACTCACAAGGTATTCCGCACTTGGAGCCCATAGTTGAAGCTTCTTTTACAAGGTCCTCAAATGAATTCCTTAGTTCTGTAACACCTAAGAGAGCATCACCTAATAGATCAAAAGCTGAAACAAAATCCATATTTTCAGTTTGGAGACATTTAGATACGATGTTCAGTTGCTGAAAAATCTTTGTTTGTACAACTAACAGAAGCACAAATTCAAAACTTTCAATTTTCTTTATCAATCCTATTGCATCATTCCTTTCTTTTGCCTTATTACTTGTCAAAATAAGTTTGGATAGCTCTCTTAATACATCGCCAAACCTCTCCTTTAAAGAATAAACTGCTTCGGACCTTCCCGACCATTTTGTTGGGTTGAGTGTTTTTAACGTTATGTTTGCATTTTCAGATGCATCTTGCAGCCCCAGTCAGTGTTTAATACTGTGTCCAAAAAAGTTGTAGACATTTTGTAAATCCTCAAAAAACTGTGATATTTCACGATTGGCTTCTACAGCGCCTTTCAGCACCAGATTTAAATTGTGAGTTGCACAATGTACAAAATATGCACGTGGCGCAACTTCTTGAATCTTTTTCTGCACTCCATTGTATACTCCACTCATTACGCTTGCGCCACGACATTTTTTCAATTCAAGACCTTTATCTTTAATAGATTCCACTATTTTACTTGCCAAACCAAATGCACTTTGATCTTCAACTTTTGTAAAAGAAGTAAACGTCTCGCAAATCATTATTTCTTTGGGTTTATCTTTATCATCATTTACCACTTTGACGTACCTGAAAACTTCACTTAACTGATCAACTTTACTTATATCCTGAGTTGTATCCATAATAACAGAGAAAAAAGGAGAGCTCTGTATTTCATATTTGATTTCTTTCAGTACTTCATTTGCCATCAATGAAATAAGTTCATTTTGGATGCTAGGGCTTAAATAGTTTACACTTCCTGCTGGCTTTTGCAAAAGGGTTTTTAGTACAGGGTCATAGTCAGACAGAAGTTCTATTATAGACAAGAAATTTCCTTTTTTTGGATCTTCCATTTTACTACTTCTTCCACGGAAAGCAAGGCTACAGGTGGCCAAAGTTAATGATACATTAACTATTCTTTCTAGAACGTTCCTCCAGTAATTTTTCTCTTCTTTTAACTGTTTTTCTAAAGCATCACTCATTGTTTCATCATTCCTCCATTTCTCAAATATAACACAAGAAAATATGTGGTCATCCGATCAGTGGCGGATCCAGAGGGGGGCACCAGGGGCAAGTGCCCCCCCCCCCCCCCGAAAAACCAGTTGTCTGTCACATTGATATTGCCGATAAAAATGATTGTTTCTGCAAACAGCACTGCAAGTAAAATCTTTGCTGTATTGCCAGGGTGTCTACCGGTAACGGAAAAGTAACGAATTTTACAATGGGTAACGAAAGTAACGAAAAAGTAACGAATTTTACATACGGGTAACGAAAATTTTCTGAAGGCGGATTGAATCATCTAAACTCGTGCCACTAGGCTCAGAGATTGCGATGTAGCGAGTTTCACGCAAGCGGCGCCGATTTGCATCTATTTGGAGACTGTCATATTGAAGTCCAGAAATAACGCGAAATAATTTAATGTCGCAATCATGCGAAATGTTACCGTTTCGAAAAAGAATTATGAAAAGCTTCGAAATACTTAGGCTATAACTTATTTTAAAAATCTGTCTCGTAAATTTGCGATATCTAGTAGCCTATGGTTAATTTGGAATTCCGTTATATGTCGATTTTTCCTTCGAACTTTGGTTCCATCGGATATATTATAATCTAATCGGTTATTTCTAAAACTTGTATAACTTGCATAATTCGTGATTCGTATGCGAAAGAAAACGTATCCTTTTGTCGTATTATTCGTGCAATCCTCTCGGAATAATTCTTAATATTTGATACCTACTTCGAACATTCATGCTCAAGACGGCCGGCTGACCGCACGACTTGCCTGCGGGAATCTCGTCAAATGGACCGAGATCAATGTCAGTTGCGTAAAATCATGAAACCCGTCCCCTATCGTGAACATGTGACCACGAGGACTGCGGGAATCCCGTCAAAGGTGATGGGCACCAATCACGAAACATTCCAAAACCTACTCGCTACTTTTCCCATGACCGTATACTTAAAAGCGTACGGGGAGCGAGAAGTGCATCAACCCACTTAAAAATGACAGCCTACGTAGCATCGCGATAGTCTACTAATTTCTCCTCGTGATCCACCCTGCACTAATGAACTCCCAACCACAGCATAGGGACAGCGGGAATCACGGCGCCGGCCATACAACATGTCCATAACTACTCGTGAATTTTAACCATGCCCAACCTTGAGCTTGCCTCCACCATTCTGTCAGGAGAGATAGACAATCGTTCAACGGCCGGGTGCGGCGCGGATTGCATAATATCGTGAGGACAACGTGAATCTCGAGAAACGGCCGAGAGCGGCAGCGGCAGCGATTGCCATTCATCGCGATTTTCTCCGCATTCAACAACTGGATTCTTATCAAACGGACAGCAAGTGGCGCCGATTGCGTATAAATGCTATATTTTCTCGTGCCCGACCTCAAGGACAATGGAAATCTCGTCGAACGACTAAAAGTAACACCGCGTATCTAAATCGCGATATCCTTGTTCTATCGTGAAAACTACGGGAATCTCGACAAACGGCTGGGACCAGCGCCGATCGTGTAACATCTCGACATTTCTCCGTACTTGGCTGTGAAGACAATTCGGTTACAATCACGTAACGTCCTATAAATTTCTTCGTGATCTACCGCGGGGACAAAGGAAATGTCGCCAAACGGTCAAGAGCAGAGCAACCTCTTGGCAATTATAAAAACGCCTTGTGCACAAGACGACATATTAGCTGAAACAACTCATTTGATAGTTAATATCTAGTATTTATTTATATTTTTTTAAATTTTTATAACACCCTAAGTGAATTTTATTTACCACTTTAAACACAGTTCATTGTTGTTTTTCTTCACCACGTGATGAACCCCTTTGCTCGCAGACCGCAGACGTATCTCGAATTCAAAGGTAACTGAAATTAACTAAAAGGTAACTAAAAGGTAGCTAAAAAGTAACTAATTTTTACTTCATCCTTACAGTAGACACCCTGATTGCTTGCATTCATGAATATGGCCAATGGTCATATAGTATAAGGTTTTTAATATTCCCAAAGGGAATGTGATATAGTTTCCATTTGAGCGGATGAATTATCAATAAATGATAAAAATGGTCCGGTTAGCTCAAAAAATGCCAGCGTTTCGCCCCAGTGTGCCGTTGGGCTCGTCAGTTGGTACAGACACACCTACCAACTGACGAGCCCAACGGCACACTGGGGCGAAACGCTGGCATTGTTTGAGCTAACCGGACCATTTTTATAATTTATTGATAAATCGTATAGTATGTAATGGCAATACTGTTAACATAATCGCTACATCGACATAATTTTTTTTAATGTTTAGGACAGGTAGAAGTAGAAATATATTTCATAATCCTTTGTGCCATGGAGCGCCTTCCTATACTACTTGACTATTTGACTGGCCGTGGCCGGTATTTTTAGCCTACTTTTCACATTTTGCAAAAATGAGGAAAAAGTAGACTTATGAGATCGATCCGGGAAAATGTGTGTCTGTCTGTCTGTCTGTCTGGCTGTGTGTGTGTGTCCCCCTATCAACTCCTAAACGGCTGCAGCAATCAAAACCAAATTTAGTATGAGTACAGATGTGCACCGGAATATCTCACGTCCATATTTGAAAATGATGTCAGTGCTACCAACTGCTGAAAAAACGCACTAGAAATTTGAGCTCCATGATGGATATCTTGCAAGGTATGCATGGGAGCTATTCCAAAATTGGCACACATGTAGATAATACTATTTCAGTTTAATTTCCAGGAGGCCAACCATGACAGTGTTTCCAAAATAATTTTAAGCCTTCTGATAGGTCCAATGTTTAAATGCATATAACTTCTACACTATCAATTGGATTTCAACCAAATTTTGTATGTAATATCTGTACATAAACAGATATGACTGTGCGTATTCTTAAGAGCCACCAGGGCTGCCAACTGTTAATAATTGCTCACTATTTTAAAATCCAAATACCAATATATATATATATATCAGAAAGTATGCAAGCCAAAAGCTTTAAACTATGCTCACGTATATTCTGACATTTTAGATTAATTTCGAGTAACTTATATACGTCAGTTCTACCAAATGATTATAAGCCTGCTGATTCGACCAATTTTTAAAAACATGTAACTTCTATACTATCAGTTGGATTTCAACCAAATTTCGTATGTGCTATGTGTACCATAACAGATATGACTATAAGTATTGTTAAGAGCAATCAGAGCTGCCAACTGTTAATAAATTCTGTCTATATTTATTTTACACTAATATCAATATACCAGAAAGTATGCAAGCCAACAGCTCTATACTTTGCACACGTATAGCACCTGACATTCTAGATTAATTTGGAGTAATTAATACAAGGCAGTGCTGCCAACATGATTCTATGCCTGCTGATAAGCCCAATTTTAAAATACATGTAACTTCTATACTAACAAATGGATTTCATCCAAAATTGGCACAACGCGATATCATAATATTTCAGATTATTTCTGACCAGCACACGCATGGTATTGTTGGCAACATGCTTTTACGCGTGATAGATCCAGTGTCTAACTGCGTGTAACGCCCATTGGACTTCAACCAAATTTTGTATTCTGTACCTTAAGAGATTGAACTAAGAATATATTCAGTCGCCAGGGCTGCCAACTGTAGTGCTCTATTAGGCTACATTATACCAGGTATATTTTGAACTAATTAGATATTTCGATATTACCAACTTAATTTCGTCATTATTCTAGATAGGTTCATATACTGTAGTTTAATCATTGGCATGAAAAGTAGGCTGTATAGTTCTTCACGGAACTTCTTGTTATTTATGTGACTAGTTGTGAGTCAGTGACTGACAATGTTGGTACTATGTACATATTTTGTAACATGTGTGTAGTAGACTTGTATATTGTCTTCAGATAGCCACTATGATTGCATATGTTTTAATACATATTTGACTGTGTAATGTGCATTAAAATGTGGAAATTTACATATTCTGTAGAATTCAATTTTTTTTTACATAATGACAATGACTTCTGTTATTGAAACTGAAACCAATAAACCATTTTAATATAATGAATTTCTTGTAGAATTATAAAATCTGGTGGTTGAATGTTATGTGTATCGTGTGTAGATTAAATACAAATTTAGTAATATTACATATTTTCTCTAGCTACTCTGACATCCTAGAGTGCCCTCTCCGAGGTGAACCTCTGGATCCGCCACTGCTTCCGATTGTTCATGAGTTTTAATTCTATCAGAAAGATGTTTCCAGTCGTTTAGTCCCGTACTCCCGAAAGTGTTCTCTGAATGTTGTGGGAACAGCCAACATGGTTGACAGTAGACAAGGTCTAACTTTTGCGAATAGCAAAGCCAGAGTCTGTTACATTTCATCCCAGAACCTGATATAAAACTGTAGTAATTAGTTGAAAATGATCTTTTACTTCTACGCTCATCAGGCTGTTTTGGAAAGAGACCACGAGGTTGACAAGGTCCTGATGCTATGATTACCCTTTTCATTTCTGGATTATTGACGGGACTGAAAAATTCAATTTTGTCTTGCAAAACATAATTTTCAGCGTGTCCAGTTTCAGTCAAGCTTACTGCGTCCATGTTATTATCGACTGGCTGATCAAGGCATGAAAGGCCACTATGAGTGGTCAGAACATCGATTTTACGTACTTCAGACCGTTGATGAGCGTCATCATCTGAAAAAAAACCATATTGATTAATATAGAGCAATAAAATTTAGTGTAGTGGTTTATAGTTGATTGCAGTGTTTTATTTGTAGAAACAGATTCAACTAACGGTTGAACTAAGCCAACTAACCGATTATTAGTTGTTAAAGGAGAACACAACACAAGAACACATATTTCGATATTTATTGCTAAACATGTAACATGGAAATTTAATTGTATCTTATTGACTCTATAAAGACAAAACATGGGCATTCAGTTTTGCGTCTCCCGGTGTACCATCCAGACCTCAATCCAATTGAACTAATATGGGGGGATATAAAACAATGGGTTGCTTTAAGAAATGTTACTTTTAAATTGGACTATGTGAACAGCGAGTGAGAGAAATCAATGCCGAACAGTGGGAGAAAGTATGCAAGCACACAGAAGGCATTGAAAATAATTATTTCGAACAGGAGGGAATAATAGAGAACGCAATCGAAGAGCTTGTTATTCAGGTCAACGGCGACAGTAGCAGTGACAGCGGCTCCGATGATGAATCATCTGAGAGTAGTGGATTGTCAGGAATAGATTTAATACAAGATGAAATAACTCGTGAACACATATTTTGGGTTTGTGTTGTGTATTAATATATATTGATATATACTGTAGAGTGGCAAATTATATACTGTCCTCGCGTAATATCTCTGCCGGTGAGCTACGTCATTACTTCCAGGAAAGGCATACTGACTGTACTAGCCTCACCAAAGACATTTCTCAAATTGGCACACCAACAATAGCGTGGCAATCACTAATGAGTGTGCCGACTGCATTTTGCTAGGTTGGCCGTCAGAACTCCCGAGCCCCACATTGTGAGGTAATGTCTTATGAAAAGGAGTAGAAGAGTTGACGGCTTGAATTCTCAAATATAACGGTCCTCACCGGCAGAGATATAATGTGAGGACAGTACTTATGTAATGGAACAGTGTCTGAGTGTTATTAATAGACTACGCGACATCTGCAGCGCCGAGTTGACATGATTGTTTATTGACTTGCTGACAGCTTTAAGACTGCTCTTCATCCGCCAGAATTGGGATTACTATTACTACTGTTATGTAAAACAACCTTTCCTGAATTGATTGCAGTTCGATAATTAGAGTGTCGAATAGGCTACTCCGTGAGTTACCATGAAGAAGATTATATTATGTAGTATGTGAAAGCAAGTGCCTTAGCCAGCCAGCTGGGGCGCCCTGAATCAGCTGCGAAGTAGTAGACTCGCTTCAATGCGCGGGTTTCACGGCCACCGGCCAAAATTAAACGGCTGACCTGTACTTTGATTCTGAGGCAAGTTGACTTTTGTGTTTTGGTCTCCTTTAACGGAACAAAAAGACTGTGTCACCAATGATAGTTGTCCGTTGAATCGATGCATACTGTATACCCGATACAGTGTGATTTTTAATGTGAAGTGAAACACAAACAAATGTGCTCAATCCAAATAAAGTGAATCAACCGTCACAATTCGCAAACCACTTCATTGATTGTTTTTATCACACATTCTATGCTTTTTATAATATTAACGTAATATGATATTAGTTTGCTATAAAATATTACGTCCTGACCAAATTGTTAATGGAAATCTTAACAACAATAATTTTACTCTGCTTAAAAACTTATAACTAGGGTTCGGATTTTTAGGTGCTTAACATCGGGAAAATATTTATTTTTTATGTATTAAATATTTCTGAAATATGTGACAAAAAAAGTAAAAATAATTCATTATAATTTAGTTTATTAACAATATGCAGTATTCACGAATGCAATGTATGCTATGCCTCGCTGACTGCTGAAGAATTACAATACACAACGAGATACATCTTCAGGTTGTCCATCACAAATGACCGACGATTATCGCGAAACACTTCTTCTGAAGGCGCGGGAAACTGCGACAATATGTGTCTTGCCCTTGGGGTTTTGTGTAACATGAGATCACTGTTCAGCCACGATTGCTATCCCACATGGTTGACAGGACAGAACGCCGCCATATGAAGTAAAATTATCTTTAAATTCTGCAACATACTGCTGCAGACGGTACCTTGTAGTTGCTTTTACTTTAGGCATCCCCAGCTTCCACAGGGAGTGGAACTGGGCAACAACATAAGAAAAACACAGCTGCAAGCTGACATACACTCTGAATGAAGATTAGATCGCTCACAGGTTTTTCTCCGTTAAGTAACACAGAACAAAAATGCAATAAACTGAAAGATCTAGCATAGGCTAATGATTTAAAAATGTGAATACTATGTCTTTTTATGTGCTAATAAGTGAAAAGCAGGAATTTATATACAGTAATTACTAGCTGAAGTACCCGTGCTTCGCTACGGGTCGTAAATAAATTAAAATGTGAAGGTGACAGTTAAAACAGGGGATAGGCGAGGTGCTGCGCAGAGGGAGATTAAGGATGGAACATTTTGTCCAACTACACCGCTCTGCCTTGACCGTGTTTTATAGCACACATTTAGGTTTTACTCGCTAACGGTTGGAGATACATTTCGGATAGAAAATGCAATTTTAACCTCGTACATGCCATCAAAAGTTTGCTATTTCTTAGCGTTCTCTTTTTATTTGAAATGGAAATATGAAAGTTTAAAACCAAAGGGTAGAGTGACGTCACTAAAATGGTCGCCATCTTTAATTAATGCAAAGTATTGAAATCAAAAGTAACCTGTATGTTAACCAGGTAGATCTGCTACTTCCATGTAAAATTCATGTAAATCGGACCAGTGGTACTTGCGTGATTGAGTAATACACAGACACACACCATCTCATTTTTAGTCTCGCTTCGCTCGCGTCATAGTCGTGTCATATTGTTATTCAATGAAATGCAGGTTTAACCCCGTTAACACCCCTTTAGAACCTGAATATACAAAAATCCCTCCTTAGTAGATGTTTTCGACACACGACAAACATATCCTCAAAATATCATTCTTCTAACATTAATAGTTTTGGTTGGTCGATGAGAGTGAACATCCAAAAATCCTCCCTTAGTGGACGTTTTTCTTCCAGAATTTCACCCCTCCCCATAGGCCCCTTAAATTGGATTTATGAAAAGACGGTCGAACACCTATTTATTTTATTTATTTATTTATTTATTTATTTTAAGCTGATTGATTTCCTCCGAGTTTCAAACTCCTCGCCTATGTCGTTTAAGAGATACACGCTCCGTTAAGAATCTTTCAACCCCCACTTTTCATCCCTTTCACCTCATAATATACACTATATCGAAAAACCATTAGACATGTGTCAGCTTATTTTTAATGATTAGTATATATGCCAAGTATCAATCCCCAAATGAAACCACTCGTGAGATATTGTTATTCAATGAAATGCACGTTTACCCCCTTAACACCTATTTAGAACCTGAATATTCAAAACTCTTACCTTAGTGGACGTTTCCGACATAAAACGAACATATCCCCAAAATTTCATGTTTCCAACTTCAATAATTTTGGCTGGGCGATGATGAGTGAGTGAGTCAGTCAGGACATTTTCTTTCATTTATATTTGATAATTTCACCCCTCCCCATGAACCCCTTAAATTGGATTTATGAAACAAACGGTCGAACACCTATTTACTTATTTAAAGCTGATTTCCCCCTGAGTTTGATGAGTGAGTAAGTGAGTCAATCAGTTAGGACACTTTCTTTCCTGTTTTATCCCCCCAGAATTTCACCCCTCTCCAAGGGCCCCTTAAATTGGATTTATGAAAAAACGGTCGAACACATATTTACTTGTATTTTAAGCGTTTTATCCCGCCGAATTTCAAACTTCTCGCCTATGTCGTTTAAGAGATACACGCTCAGTTAAGAATCCCTCAATCCCCAATTTTCACCCCTTTCACCTCATAATATACACGACATCGATAAACCTTTAGATATATGTCTGATTATTTTTAATGATTAGTTTATATCCCCAAAGAAACAACTCATGAGATATCGTTATTCAATGAAATGCACGTTTACCCCCTTAACATCTCTTAAAACCCGAATAAAGAAAAATCATTCCTTAGTTGACGTTTTGACATACAGTGAACATATTCCCAAAATTTCATTTTCCAACCATTAATAGTTTTCGCTTGGCGTGATGAGTGAGTGAGTCAGACAGGACATTTTCCTTCAATTATTTTTACCAGAATTTCACCCCTCCCCATGGGCCCCTTAAATTGGATAGATGAAAAAACGTTTGAACACCTATTAACTTTTTTAGCTGTCTTTTTCCCCTGAGTTTGATGAGTGAGTGAGTTAGTCAGTCAGTTAGGACACTTTCTCTCCCTTTTCCCCCCAGAATTTCACCCCACCCCATTGGCCCCTTAAATTAATTTATGAAAAAACGGTCGAACACCGATTTACTTAATTTTTTAGCTGATTTTTTTTTCGCTGAGTTTCAAATTTCTTGCCTATGTCGTTTAAGAGATAGGCCTACACGCTCCGTTAGGAATCCTTCAACCCCCAATTTTCACCCCTTTCACCTCATAATAATACACCACAGCGAAAAACCCTTAGACACATGTCTGCTTATTTTTAATGATTAGTTTATATGCCGAGTATCCCATCCACAAATGAAACCACTCGTGAGATATTGTTATTCAATGAAATGCAGGTTTAACCCCCTTAAGACCCCTTTAGAGCCTGAATATCAAAAAATCCTCCCTTAGTGTACGGTTTTGAGATACAACGAACATATCCCCAGAATGCCATGGTTCCAACTTCAATATTTTTGACTGGGCGATCATGAGTGAATGAGTCAGGACATTTTCTTTCATTTTTTTTCCTTCAGAATTTCATCCCTCCCGATGAACCCCTTCAATATGATTGATCAAAAAAACTGTCGAACAGCTATTAACTTACTTTAAAGCAGTTTCCCCCCCCCCCCCCCCCCCGAGTTTGATGAGTGAGTCAATCAGTCAATCAGTTAGGACACTTTATTTCCTGTTCCCCCCCCCCCCAGAATTTCACCCCTCCCCATGGGCCCCTTAAATTGGATTTATGAATAAACGGTCAAACACATATTTACGTATTTTGTATGCTGTTTGTTTTCCGCTGAGTTTCAAACTCCTCACCTATGTCGTTTAAGAGATACACGCTCCGTTAGGAATCTTTCAATCCCCACTTTTCACCCCCTTTCACCTCATGATATACACCACATCCAAAAACCCTCAGACTCGTGTCTTCTTATTTTTAAGGATGAGTTTACGTGCCGAGTATCACATCCCCCAATGAAACCAATCGGGAGATATTGCAATTAAATGAAATGCAGGTCTAGCCCCGTAACACCCCTTTAGAACCTGAATATCCAAAAATCCTCTCTTAGTGGGCATTTGCGGCCCTTTGGGAAGCTGCATACCAAATTTCATTCCAATCCGTCGGTGGTTTCTGAGATTTCGTGATGAATGAATGAGAGAGTGAGTGGTATTTGACAAATATATATAGTAGATGATAGTGTCAAGTCTTTGTTATGCTAAACTCGGTTGACAGTGCTGTGTGAGTAGTTGAGTAACTAACGGGATTTCAAGTAAAGATCCTCTTTTTCTATACCGGAAGTGCAGAGCAGAACTGGCATCCAGTCGGCCGTGTCTCGACTTTAAACTATGTTGCCATGGAAACTATCTGGCTTGCCATTCCTTCATGAGCATATTTTATGATTTGATTAGCCTGTGCTTGAGTGCAAAAGGGGCCGAAATCAGAAGAATGAGAAAGACTATCGAAAATTCATGTAGCCAGCGGTTCCTTCTGGATCCTAAACTATATGTATGCAAAATTTGGTTGAGATTGGCGGAACGGTGTACATTTGTATACGGAACAGACCCACATACCCACATACATACAGACTTTCACTTTTATATATAAGATAGACAAAATGTTTAAAATATGTATTTTCATAAAAATCCGAGCCCTACTTATAACACTTTTACAATACAGTTAACTTTGGTTTCTTCTTACCTTCTTTATTTTCATTTTCTTCGTTTTGATCTTGTTTCTGCACCGAAACGTACTCTAAACCTGATTGAGTTTGAGGGTGCAACCATGCAGTTAACGATTTAGTACAAGCACGAACCGTCCCCTTCTTTTTTTATTTCATCCTTCCTTTTTTAGCTCCACTTTCATAAATACGTTTCATAGCGTCGTTAAAAAATAGCACAATGCAAGCCACAACTAATTTCAGCCACTTAACCGGGAAACGCGGTGGCTACTACTCTGCTATTGTACATAGCTGTGGTGTGATGTCGCAATGGTGGGGGGGGGGGGGGGGGGGGAGGGGTTGAACGATGAGTCATGTTCATGCGCTGAAAGGTGTACAATGCATTGTCTGTCAGGCGCCTGGGTCGGGCGCCCGGCTATAAAAAAATAATCATTACCGCACGAATGGATGGATATATCTTACAAACAGATTGCACTGAACGTGACTAGTTTCAAAACACAAGTTTAGACTCGTAGTTCCGTATAATAGGGGCCCCTGAACTAAATTGAATTCTTAAATATGTTTTCTAGTTATTTATTATGATTTATTTAAAAAAAAACTCTTAGGGTTTGGGGACCCCTAACCTCGGGGGCCCCGGGGCGGTGCCCCGCTTGCTCCATTGTAGCTACGCCCCTGGCGAGGGATCCCACCATTACCGCCGCTACGGGCAGTGTCCTAGAGGTTGAAACATCTGGTAGGGGGGAATACAACTGGGGAGGTGGGACCAGCACCTCGCCCAAGCGGCCTCACCTGCAAAGCGAACAGGGGCCTCATGAGGGATGGGAAGGGAGGGGAAGATTGAGAGGGATAGGAAAGGAGGTGGTCGTGGCCTTACGTTAGGTACCATCCCAGCATTAATGACAAATATGTAACTTATTAAAGCCTGAGAAACAAAAAGGCGTCAAGTAATTTCCGAATATTTTAAATAACTTGTCTGGCGATCAGATGACCCGAGTGGCACAGTCGAGACATCTCGTGATGTTCAGTTGTTCTCAAAAACTCAAGATGCATCCCTTCTCATTTCTTATTTCTCGTATCTCATTCAGATGATTCGTGTGCTGGGCTAAAATAACAATCATTATTTAATGGCTTACTTTTTGTAAATCATAAAAGCTGTGCATTTGACTTTTCTAAAAATTAATTCCCGTGACTCATTACAGAAAGACGCCATCTCTTGGGAGGTCCCTAAATCATCCATATTGGAATCTATATATTTTAGCACATAACTTCTCATTGTAGTGGTGTTGGTGAATACATGGGTCGTCAACCGAATCCTATTTAATATATCACATGAGAAATCCTTTTAATAGTCAGGAGAGTTTTAATGAAAAAAAAGAACAGTGGGATGTATGAAAATAGGTTCTTTAGTTCATCACGGAACTACTTGGTGTCAACGCCTTCAATCAACTAAATGTTAATGCTTGGATTTCTGACACCAAAATGATCAATTTTGACTAGAAATTTTCATTTGGATTAAGATCAGGGCTATTGCCAAGTCACCTTAAAATCGTTCTGTTCTTATGCTGCTGAAATAGTACGTCATCTCCATCGGCAATGGATGGGAAGAGTTTCTTCTATAGAATCGCCAAAATGACCACCAGAATGCGTTGATATCACGTATACTGTTTGACACACATCATCTCACAGCTGCGGGCGCGTTGAGATCAAAGTGGAGTAGTATAATGGAGACTCTCTTCACTGGTCTCGTGTCTAAATATCTGCTGGCATATTTAGAATTCCAAGAATACTCTGATAAGAATAAACCACGATACAATCACATTAAAAGCTGAATTTGATGCGGTAATTACGTGTGGCATTAAACACAGATGGTATGTGGAAAAAGGCAAGTGCTGCTGTTAGCGCCAAACTTACCAAACTCCCAATAAACGAGTAAATAAACCAGAAACAGTGGCGCTGTGGTGAAGCAGCTTGCCTCTCGCCACGGTTGGATTCTGCATGTGACACTTCCAAGTGAATTATCCCGCTGTGTGGTTCGGATTGCAGGTGAGGTGGAGGTTCCGTGGCTCATGATCGCAAGACTGCAAGCTTCCTTCACGAGATGTTTCGCGCCTCATTCTTCTTGGATGATTACTAACAACCTGCTCATCTCTACTTAGTATAAAACAAAATCCCCGATTCTTGGATGTCACGGGTAATCTCGAGAACCACTGGATGGATTTTGATGCGGCTTGCACCATTCTGTAAAGGATATCTCGACGAAGGTTTCTGTAAGAAATAATTTATTTATGATCAAATGAAGCCAAGCAGTAACGATTACAGTGGAAAAGTCGAAAAATACTCATAGCGTCCGTGCGCTTTTTAAGCTTAGGCTGGGCAAACCAATATAGGCTACTATGAGTGTAAGAATTGTTCAGCATGAAAAGTTCTACAAAAAAGAGAATATCTCTATCTTCAATAAATCGCCCACTATAAGTGTTTTTACGTTTTCATTCCTTCCAACAGTCTCCATTCAATTACTGAGGCGACAGTTTACGAGCAAGCTAGGGGGTCCCTATCATCCCAGTTACAGCCTAGCTAGCGGGCGAGCCTATCACCCCAGATACAGCCAGCAGCAAACTGTCGAGTCGTGTTGAGTTAAGACTTCAGAGAAGAGTGGTTATGTTTGGAGTTTCTTTGGAAGTGCAACTCGGCTATTCTTCATTTCGCCTGTGAACGTTTCGTTCCGCAAAATGCACAGTCAAGTTAAGATTGGACAGAAGGGGGATTTGTGTTTCATGCACCTCGCCATTCTTAAATTACGTCTGACGAGAATTCGTTGAACATGCAACTCCATGATAATATAATTAATAGTCCAGTCAGTGATTTTAACCCATCATGCCAAGACGGAAAACGGTTATAGGTCGTAGTTCATTGACATCGAAAAAGAAAGCGCTTATCACGTGATGCATTCATAACTGTTCCCGGGCGAAGCAAGAACGGCTGACGCGCCATCGGACCCCTTGCGGCTGCCTCAAAGACGGCGAGGAATATAACATATGTGGGCGTTGGTGACGCTAAACCATCCCATGCATGTAAACACCCTCAAACATCGCACAAAGTAAACTCGCTGCTTAGTGCGCCTCCTTCCAGATCGCACAGTAAGTTCTTGATTAATAATATAAACGTCTCAAGAAGTGGGTTTTCACGACAACATTAATGACTTGTGGGATTTTCAGCTGTTAGTTCGTGAATTGTACATTGCGTAAAGCCATTTATATCTATGGTCAAGTATATTTTTGGCCTAGATCAATACAGGACTTAACAGCTGAAAGCAGAAGACGCACAAGACGGAGAGTAGGCATCGTAACTTATGCTACCGAACTTTTCCAGATGTTAGTTAAGTTAGTTATTGTTGTTTTAAGGCGGAGCTACGAGGTCATCTGCCCCATTTCCCAGATGAAATACAGACAACTGCAACAAAATGGTTGGATGAATGCCGTGCTGGACACAGAGAACTAATGAAACAATCTGGACAAAACACAGAGTGTTTAAACGTCTGTATGTATAATGTACTTCATCGTGTTCCGTAGTTCACCGAATAGCCAATAATAAAAACAAAATATAAGAAGAACAAGAAGAATGCCGTAAGCCTTAAATCAAAACAACTGGCTGAAAGAAATCAACGAAGACATAAATGGAATTGGCTGTCATTTAAGACAGATCAAAATTCAGAACTTCAATTCACAAACACACATTTTCTAAGAAGCCCATCCGTCAAAATACTGGATGGACAAAACAGAGGATTTGATTGGTATGGACTCCGTCTTGAGGAAAGAATTCACGATGAAAATCAATAAATGTAAAACAAAAATATTGGAATGCAGCCGAAATAAATCAGAAACCTCTATGGACATCAAATTGGCAGCTGAAAAGCTAAAGAAAGTAGGTGACTTCTGTTACATAGGTAGCAAAATAACCAGTGATGGACGAAGCAAAGAGGATATAAAAAGTTGGCTCAGGCAAGGAAAACATTTCTACAGAAAAGGAATCTGTTGACATCGAATATAGATTTAGGTATTAGGAATTCATTTTAGAGGAGCGAACCTGCAATCTTCGGGTTAGTAGACCGATACGCTATCCACTCACCGGCAAGCTTGCTAATTAAGAGAAGAGATAGGTTGGTAGGACACGCATTAAGACACCCAGGAATAGCAACCTTAGTTATTGAAGGAAGGGTCGATGACAAGAACTGTAGGGGTAGACAAAGGTTAGAATATGTTAAACAGATTGCCTCGGATGTAGAGTGTGGTAGCTATGTAGAGATGAAACGATTAGCTACGGACAGGGAGGCATGGAGAGCTGCATCAAACCAGTCAAAAGACTGATGACTCAAACAACAGAACAGCGTAAAAGGGAACACAGCGAGGGGATGAAGAGATATTGGGAAGGGAAGAAGAAAAAACTCTCCATAGTTGGGCACAACGAATAATAAAAAAAAGAATGTCAGAAATTGGCAGAATGTAGGACTGGTCTGTATCCCTACAATATGTCACACGAGCTGCGAATAACACTCAAAATTGAAAGCCACTACACCAGACAACTTCTGGATCAAACGCTTCACCTGCACACGTGAACATCTTGCCCGCCACTACAGCCATTTCCTTGCAAATCCGCAACAGATACCCTCCTACCTGATGAGGGGGGGGGGGGGGGGGGGGGGGGGGGGAGACATACTACCTACTGCTGAAAGGTGAAAGAAGTCTGGACTCTTGGACTCTTTCCAATCAATCACTCTGGCACAGCAATCCATCATGTACATGTACATGGATGACATCAAACTCTACGCACCCTCTGAAAAGCTCATCGATAATCTGATTGCTATCACAGCTTTCTGGTCCTCAGACTTCGCTATGTCCTTGGGTTGGATAAATGCCGTAGTTTTGCCCTTCGGCAGAGAAAGTTAGAAGCACGAGGATTTTGAATCGAAAATCGATGTCTCATTCAGGCTATGGAAGAAACTGAAAATTACAAGTTCTCCAACAGTCAGAGAATTGATCACAAGATCATTAAGGATCTAACAGTAGCAATGTTGTGTAGATTCAACGACTCAACAAGATTCTGAAATCCAAATTGAGTGGATGGAACATCTTCAAGACCATCAATACAGTACTGGCTTACACGCACAACCTTAGCGAAACACATAACGTGTACGCCAACCAGCTTCAGGCCTACTTTCCGGGCATAACGAACTCTCATCTGAATCAAGCTTTCCACGGTGGGTGAGTGGATAGCGTGTCGGTCTACTAACCCCAAGCTTGCAGGTTCGCTTCTGGCCGTGGTAAGTGATTTTTTAAAGGCGGCAAATATTACAACACGGATGTCATACGATTTTGGCATGTCAAAGAACCCATTTGAATTCAATAGGCCGTGTTCAAAATGGCAAAATTAATCTCGGGAGTTACCGCCAACACAAAGTTCCTCATTTCTTTACTAGAAAGCGCTATAGTGTCCAAGGAGGTTATGTATCTAACCTCCTTGATTTTCATAGTGCTTCAAGGAACAACGAAATTCGACATGCAAGCTGCCCTCTGGGTGTCAAATAACAAAGATTGCACCCGGCACCCGAGGCCATATGATATTATTATTATTATTATTATTATTATTATTTTAATTTTTATATTTCTTTTATTATTGTAATTTTATTTTTATGATTTTTATTTCTATATTTATAACTTATTTTATTTTTACACTCAAATTGTTAATGTTTTTAGCCTCCCTCAGGGGCACAACTGGTTTGCACACTAACGAGTGTTCCCCCAGGGGCAGAGTTTTCACTTCCTTTATTAGCAAGGAGAACGCGCCTTGTGGCTGCCTCACAGACGGAGAGGATTATAGCCTATGTGGGCGTTGGTGACGCTAAACCATCTCATGCATGTAAACATCCTCATACATTGCGCAAAGTAAGCTCGCTGCTTTGTCTTCAAGTGCGTCTCCTTGCAGATCTCCCCCTGGGGCCCACATCTAGTGGGACGTGGGTTGGCGACCACGGGACCCCTGCTGAGTCCCGCATTGCTTCCACTTACTTGTGCCGGGCTCCTCTCCGTCATCTTTCCTATCGAGCACCCTTGGTCAATTCTTGTTATTTTCCGACCCCGACGGTATTAGGGTATCCGAGGCCTAGGGAGTCTTTTTCTTTCGCGCCTTAATTGGCCCTTGTCTCATCTTTCCTGAACCCTCCTTCTTCGAGGGGTCAGACCTCTGGTGTTCTCTTCATATCTCCTGCCTTCTGCTCAAGGCCCTTAAGGAGGCAGGGTGTGTGTAGCCCCACCACTTCTGGTGTACCCTGGATAGTGCTACACCCTCAAGGGCTCACGGCTGGTGTGTTTGGGACTTGGTGACCCTGAGAGATTCCTGAGCTGGGTCCGGTTTTTCACCCTACTTCCATTGCCTTTGGGGCGGACTCTCCTCTTTCCCCTTTCCTAACTGCCTTTCATGGCTCTCCTTTCTTCCAAGTCGCTGAATCCTCAGTTTTCGAGGGTTGAGGGCATTACTTTTCCTCCTGTTCTTTATTTTCCTTATTCTATATTTGTTTACCATTTCTTCTTCTAGTTTGTAAGACTGTAGTTAGTATTAGTTATAGTTTTCATTACATTCTCATCTCATCTTTCACTATCACCGAAACCATTAGGGGCCGATAACCTAGATGTTATGCCCCTTGAAACAACAATTATCATCATCATGACCCATACCCATTTATTTCTTGAGGCTGAGGGGTTCATGATTAAGTGGTGGCAACAGAGTACTGTCTAAATAAGGGAGACATTACAAGTGTATGAGATTACGTATTACTTGGAGAGGCATGGCCAAGATAATCCACCTGAACCTGGCAAAGAGGCACAGTAATGATGTACTATATTTCTGATGCTGTTCTGGAAACACAAGCTAGAGTACTTTGGGGCAGGCCATACCAGCAAAGAGGCTGCACATTTTTCTTATTGAGAGATCCCTTCCTATCGACATCACAGTTCCTAACTTGCATAATATCCAACACATTTCTGCTGGCTGAAGAGATCCGACAGATGTGGCGACAGGAATTTGTCACTGTATTGCCTAACATAATCTCTTCCACTGGGATCATACCGACGTCGCTGAGGATCAAGCTCGATAAACTGAGGCTCCACCATAATCTGCTCCGTAGTTCCTCAACACAAAGAACTGCCGATCGAATGGTGTATTACAGTATATCCAATGATATGGTCAACACACGAATTGAATAATAATAATAATAATAAGAAGAAGAAGAAGAAGAAGAAATAAAGTTGTTGCGTGATCCTAAGTGGTCAATTCGCTTGAAAAAAAAATATAAATATACTCCTCTAGCTATCGAGATGGCTAGAATCTGGGGACAAAAAATGTGACGATCCTTCCTTTCCTCCTTTCTCCCACTGGCCTGACACCTAAATCCTTTTCAGTAAATCTAGCCACACTAAATCTTCCCATATACACCCACACTATTGCAGAAAAGGCTGCAATTCTGAAGACCTGCAGTATCGTTAGAGGATTCTTGAATACACAATGGGATTTTCTTGGACCCTCTTGTGAAAAGGAGACGTAGAAGATAACAGTGAAAAAGAATATTAACTGTCAAACGTTGTAACATGTGGTTACAATGTCTATTTTAGATCTCTATGCATTGTCTATGTTCCTTTTTTGATGTTGTTTTGTTTTTGTTTTTTTATTCCATGATTTTATATATAGCCTATCTTTGACTTCTTGTGTGGGTCCGTACTGGAGGATTTTGTAAGAGAGTTTTGTTTTTTTTATCTATGGAGATTGTAGGAAGCCATGTTAGATTATCTGTGGAGATTATTGGTTTGTTGAAGTTAGTTGAAGCTTGTGAAAAGATATTGGCAATGGGCGTGTAACTGTCAAAGTTTGTCACCAGAGTGCAGCATGACTAGTACGGGTCCAGTACGTAATATGGCTAATGGCGAATGCTAAGCAAATTTCATAGATTCTGACATTTACACGCGTGAATAATGCCTAGTACGTGCTGCTGTGTACCACTGAGTAAAAATAGAAGTGGGCATAGGTTTCCAAAGGATCCCAGTTTGAGAAAACAATGGACAAAACAAATTTGGCGGATTAAATGGAATCCAACTGACATCAGTGATGTTGGTTTCGAACATTTCGCACCCAAGGATTATGTAAGCTCTACTTGGCGATGTAGGACGTGCAATTCAATCATCAGTAACGTGTGTAGAAACTAGTTGTCCCTTAAATGCCTGATTAGCGCCTCCAGAATTTCCTAATGAATTCTAACATTTAATCCTCCACTTAAGACAGGCATCAAATTGGCAGGTGAAAAGCTGAAGGAGGTAGGAGACTTCTGTTACTTAGGAAGCAAAATAATCAGAGATGGACGAAGCAAAGAGGATATAAAAAGTAGGTTGGCTCAGGCAAGGTAAGTATTTCTACGAAATAGATCGAATATAGATTTAGGTATTAGGAAGTCATTTTTGAAAGCCTCTATCTGGAGCGTTGCACTCTATGAAAGTGAAACTTGGACTATTGGTGCAGCAGAAAAGAGGAGAATTGAGGCGTTTGACATGTGGTGTTACAAGAGAAAGATGAAGATCAGATGGGTAGATAGGGTTAAAAACGAAGAGGTATTAAGACGAGTGGGAGAGGAGAGATGTTTCTGGCGACTGATAATGAGGAGAAGAGCCACCCAGGAATATCAAGCTTAGTTATGGAAAGAAGGGTCGAGGACAAGAACTGTAGGGGTAGACCAAGGTTAGAATATGTTAAACAGATTGCCTCGGATGTAGGGTGTGGTAGCTATGTAGAGATGAAACGATTAGCTCAGGACAGGGAGGCATGGAGAGCTACATCAAACCAGTCAAAAGACTGAAGACTCAAACCAAACCATGGTATACCACGTTCTTTCTGTACTCTGACGCAACTCTGCCCTTTAAAAAAGCAAATTCACCTTCCACTGCCCAACTCAAGCACAACAAGTACGTCTCTTTATTCATATTACCGGTACTACCCACACCTGAATCACGTTGCTCACAGTACTTTAATTATCTTGAAAAATACTGGGCTGTCACAGTTGGAAGTTTTGTACTTTCATTAACATCCTTGTATACTATTGCACTTCGTACTTTCATGACGTAAATATCCTGCTCCTAATCCTGCTGATTTTCCGCATTAAATGTGGCATCATAATCTTCGAGCCTATAAAGGATAAAATACGACATTTTAAGCGGATATTGACTAGGAAAACATCTATAGAATTGGTAGGCTACTGCATAGAAGTGATATTCCATACAATAATACCGGTACCTCTTTAAAAGTTCACCCTTCTTTCCATGAACTTTCGCATTACTTCTTCTGAGTGTCGCCTTCAACTGAAATAAATTCCAGTTCCCATACCCCTTTTTTTCATTCATTTGGATGCCTGACAGAACAGCTGATTGCATTAGAGAGAATGAAGCATGTCCGCCAATTCGTATGTGGCTGGACCCCTCCTATGCCTGCTGCACTCTTGTGGTGGCAACATGAAGTTCGCCTAGAACAGGCCCATTAAGAGAGTGATATATAATCGTCGAATTTAATAGTATTTATGAAAGCAATACAGTATGATATAAATGGTATGTGAGCTTATAGTAGCTATTGGTGATGAGTATGGGAGGTGATAAAAATAAAAGGTATTAATAATGATTCATCTCCCTCTTGTGCAGTAAACAACCACGGTCCCGATAAGAACAGTTACATTATGTCGCACCAACGAGGAGCACGAATGGGGGAGATGAACCTTAGTGATTTCCAAATGATCATGGAGCAGTTGACTAAGCGGAGTGACATCTTTGATAAGTGGAGTGACAACATTGATAAGGGGAGTGAACGGATATGTGAGCGGATAGACTCAATGAAAGTACAAATGGAGAAAATATGTGAAGTATGTGATGCTGCAGTTGCTGAAATAGAAGGAAATGATAAAAAACTAAATGAAGAAGGGAATAAGAAGCAAGAAAAGTGTCAACGAGGTGGGGGGCGCGAAGAAGAAATGAAAGACGGACAAGAGAGAGAACAAGGTCAAATGGAGGAGGATAAAACTGAGGACAAGGAAGAAGATAAGATAGAGGGCAAGGTAGAAGGGAAAGGAGAGACAGATAACGGAGAAGAAGAAATGAAAGACAGACAAGAGAGAGAACAAAGTGAAGAAGAACAAGGTCAGATAATGGAGGAGGATAAAAATGAGGACAAGGAAGAAGATGAGATGGAGGGCAAGGTAGAAAAGAAAGGAGAGACGGATAACGGAGGAGGTGAGATGGAAGAAACTGAAGACGAGAAAGGATAAGCAGATCAGATTGGTCATGAGGAGGACAGTAGCAGTCAAGAAAAAGAGGCTAAAGATGAGGGTAAAAGTGCAAGAGAAGGTCATGGAGAAGACAATTTACTGGAAAAAGATAAAGTGAAGAAGCGTTGGAGAAGGAAGATCGGGATGAAAAGGATGAGATGTAAAACGAAGAGAAGAGAATTGTTGAATAGTATGAGACAGACCAAAAGAAGAAAAAGAAAGGAAAATATGATACTGAATCAGAAGAGGCAGCCCAAAGGAAGAAGAAGAAGAAAGGAAAATATGATATTCAATCAGAGACAGTCCAAAAGAAGAAAATATAAAAGATATGATGATGCTGAATCAGAGGAGACAGATCAAGAGAAGAAAAAGAAAGGAAAATATGATGATACTGAATCAGAGGAGACAGACCAAGAGAAGAAAAAGAAAGGAAAATATGATGCCACTGAATCAGAGGAGACAGACTAAAGGAAGTAGAAAAAGAGAGGTTTGGAATACAGGAGATGGGGAGGCAGGGGGCATCGTAGAAGACGACGAAGCAGGCATGGAGGCCGGGGGGAGAAAGGGGAGAACGAAGATGATAGCGATTCTGCCGTTCCTTCTGATTATGATGCTGTCCGATTTTCTGATGGAGGAGTGTTTGACGAACTTGATGATATAGTTTTGGTTGCTTCATCTGAGGAGAGTGATACAACGTTATGTGATATTCATAATCTATAATTTGTTGTACTCTGTGTGTGTTTAGTGTATGCTTGATGTATATTACGTTTTATGTATTTATGTTATTTTATGAATGTGATCCCCATGTGCTTCTCACATGAGAATCACATTAGGGGGCGTATTGTAACATGTGGTTACAATGTCTATTTTAGATCTCTATGCATTTTCTATGTTCCTTTTTGATGTTGTTTTGTTTTTGTTTTTTTATTCCATGATTTTATATATATATCTTTGACTTCTTGTGTGGGTCCGTACTGGAGGATTTTGTAAGAGAGTTTTTTTTTATCTATGGAGATTGTAGGAAGTCATGTTAGATTATCTGTGGAGATTATTGGTTTATTGAAGTTAGTTGAAGCGTGTGAAAAGATATTGGCAATTAAGAGAGTGATATATAATCGTCGAATTTAATAGTATTTATGAAAGCAATACAGCATGATATAAATGGTATGTGAGCTTATAGTAGCTATTGGTGATGAGTATGGGAAGTGATAAAAATAAATGGTATTAATAATGATTCATCTCCCTCTTGTGCAGTAAACAACCACGGCCCCGATATGAACAGTTTCAACATCTATGTTATATAGTTTGTAAATGTATGTTATAGGCTTTTCAAAGTGTGACTTGACTCATTTTCTTGTACGTAATGCACCGATATGAGTCATGTTACCAACTGTAAGTTGAGTAAATAAAGATAACATTATGGGGTTTGAAGCCATTTTTCAGTTTTGTCTTAGTAAACAAAAGTTTGGTGCTTTTCAGTCGGTCAACACGAATGTACCCTGTGGCGGAGACATCTAGCGGGAATAACGATTACTTGTACCGGTATATGTTTTATCTCTGACGAAAAGAGAACCTTTTCGTGTATATATTTTATCTCTGACTCTTTCTTATTTTTTTAGTATTGTTGGTCTCCTAGTCAGATTTCCTCACTAGTTCGTCTTATAAAATGTGTATGTGAACAAATGTGAGTACGACATCATTAAAACCACAGTGGTGACCCTGACGTGATATTTGAGTGAATGTTAAATTATCGTGTAATAAAATAACGACATTTACCATGCCTCGCACGGACAACACACCAACCGATGCGACGCTATCAGGTATGCCTACATCTCATAACGAACCTGAAATTTCACGAGTGTCAATTAAAATCCCGCCAATTTGGCGTAAAAATGTTAAGGTTTGGCTACTGCAGATCCAGGCCCATTTGCTACAGCTAACATCACACAAGAGCTTACGAAGTTCAACTATGTTATCGGCTCACTCTAGCCAGACGTTGCCGAACTTATAAGTGATTTGTTAGTAAGACCACTTTCGAATACGCCTTTCTTAGACCTGAAGGCCCGGTTAATTGCTGAATTTGAAGAATCAGAAGGACGGAAAGTGACGAAATTACTCACAGAGCTTGACTTAGGAGACAAAAAGCCAAGCCAGCTTTTACGAGAAATGCGCGCCCTTGCGGGGACACAGGTCAAGGATGATTTTCTACACTCAATCTTTCTGCAACGACTCCCAGTTAATTTAAGATCGATACTAGCATCCTGCAACGATACTCTAGACAACCTGGCCGCATTAGCTGATAGAATTTTAGATTTCTCAAACCCCTCGCAATTTCTATCGGTGATTCAATCTCGCCAACCCGCCGCAGAACCTCATACGCAGCAGGTGGACAGGATTTTCAGACTAGAGTCACAATTAGAACAACTTACATTATCTATAAACAGTCTGATTTCGAACCCACATACAACCCGTCATCGAACGAGAGCTCGATCTAGACCTAGATCACCTTATCGCCAATATCGACCAGATAGTTCATTATGTTGGTACTGCGCCAGAATTCATTTAAGGTCATTACCAAAGAACCAATCTGGATATGAACCAAGACCCCAGAAAAATAAAAGAGTGGATGAAAATTTTTATTTATTAAAAATTCGAGAAATATGGGAAAAACTGTATGGAAATGAGTGAAATACTATACATCTTATGCAATCATGAAAGGCAAGGAAGAAGGAATGATTTATAGATGGACATATATTCTATTATATGAATGTGGGAGGTCCATATTGCGAGAGACATCACGCCACTTGAAGCGAGAGTTACGTCATGAAAGAGGGGAAGAGACGAAGGTCGAACTGCGGACTGAAGCGAGGAGAGGTGGTAGAAGTTACGTCACACCACGAGAGGGGAGGCAGAGAGACTGGAACTTGCCGAGTGTGGAGAACCGGACGAGAGAGTTCCTTCCAATTTGAGATTTGATCGAGTCAAGACCTCGAGAAGAAACCAGTATTCTTTTAACAGTGCTACGTTTCATTAGAGTTGAAAGCAAAGAAGAGTGCAGTACAGTAAGACTGTAACCTGAGGAGCAAGCTACATCTATAAAGCAGAACGGAACAGTACAACCAAATATTACAGTGCTTATGCAAAGTTGTTCCACATAGCTTGAAACATTTCGACAAGAAGATATTCAGTATTACTACGTGTGAAAGCATATTTGAACATTACATTAAAAATGCAAGTTAGAAGTCAGCAACGGGGAAGTCTTAATTATATCATCAATGAAATGAGAATTACTATGTGCTAAGCTAAAACATAGGGAAGTGGAGACTACAAAGATGTACAGTTGAATTCCAGAATTCACTATCATGAAAGGCGCAACAGAATATCTACGTGACGCGCAACATCACCGAACAAAACTTATACTTTTCTACAAGAGTTCTAACACATCTTGAATATTCACTAACGCCTGTATAAACGACAATATTCAACCTGAGACGAGATGTCAATTCTGAAGAAACGAGATGTCAATTCTGAAGAACCGAGATGTCAATTCTGAAGAGATGGAGAGTCGAAGCCGGACTACTTGCAGTGCACGGGGGACGGAGTGTTGGCAGAACGAGCTGTTTCACGGCGAGGTCATTCACCGAGGACATCATCGACCTTGTTCTACTGGGAGACGAGGCCAGCTGGTTCTGACACAAACCGGTCTTCATAGCTGTGGGCGATACGATGAGATCCACGACACGTTTGGTTTGGCAGGCGAGACGCAGGTATTCTCCAGACCAGAAGTCAACTCAAGGTAGTGAAGAAATTGTCTTATATCATGTAGAATTGTAGTTATGTTCTGTGATTATCCAATTGATCAACGGCATTATTTTTAACAGCATTTTTCAACTGCATTATTTTTAACTGCATTATTTTTCAACAGCATTTTTCATCAGCATTATTTCAACCGTATAATTTTGTCAAAGTAATTAAATTTGTGTAGTTTTGTGTAGTAGTAATTTTCGTATTTTTTCTTCGGAGTTATTTTCCTTGTTCTTGAAAATTTCAGTCACTTGGACGAAATTTGGGCATAATGATGCTATTAACACTAAAGTCATATCAGAGTAAAACCGCGTAGAATTTTTCATATTTGCGTTAGATTTAATCTAATTAAATCTATTTTATCGCAGCGATGGAATGTAGAATGAATTGTTTAGAGGAATATAGAACGAATTGTTCAGAGGAATGTAGAACAAATTGTTTAAAGGAATGTAGAGTGAATTATTTAAAAGAATGTAGAGTGAACTATTTAAAAGGAGTAGAACGTTGAATGAACTAAAGAAGGAGTAAAATTGTAAATGAAGTGAAAAGAAGTTTATTGGAGCAAATTTAAGTACAGCATATTTAAGAAGTTATGTCACGAAGTGTAAAGAATATTTCGACAACTCATGATGTTGATTCGAGTGTCAGAAATTATTTTCAACTAATTATGAACGAAAGTATTACGGAAAAGCTTATACACATATGTCTAATGAGATTTAGAGCATCAAAAAAGCATAGATGAATTTGTTAAACAAATATATTCATGGAAGGAAGTCAAACTTATATATTTTGTTAAGAATATGAATATTTACTGATATTTCTTGAAAAGTTGTAATAAAATGTAAAGCTGAATTTAAACACGTGAAAAAGAAAGTTAACAAAGTTAAATCACAGGGTGATCAGAAAGTGAAAAGTACAGAGATTTATTGTAGAAATGGAATTATAAGCACGAGGCGAAGTTATATCAGAATATAGAGAAGAATGTTAAAGTTAGGAAGTATATGTATTGAAGTGGAAGTTTATAGTTGAATTACCGTGCAAATTAAGGAGATATGAACGTAAATGAGTTACGTACACTTCTACGAAGGGAGGCTGAGGAGTCTCTAAGTTTTTCTAGTATTGATCGCAATGATTGTGAAATTATGTGAGTGTATTAAAGGAAGATTCTGTACAGGGTGTTTAAGAGAGAAGGTAATTGTTGTATAATTATGGAAGAGGAGTGTGGGAACGAACGTTAATGCCGTGCACTTCTAGTATTCACGTTTATCAGAAAATTATTAACACAGTAAAGAATTTCAGAACTTATTTCAGTATTTCATGATAAATAGATAAAAGGTAAAAAGGAACAGTGCTTAGCTTAAATGTTTGTCACTTATGTTCAATTGATTAAGACGAGTATTTATTACTTTCAACACGATAGTTGCGGTGTATGTTTGTTATTTGATTATTAAGAAAGTTGAGTAGATGAAAGACTTATTGAAGGATAGAAAATTTAATCTTTTCGACAATAAAGTGTACAATTTGTGAGAACCATAAATGAATGTATATATGCACATAGTTCATGAATAATTTTTGCTTAGATATGGAACTACGGTTCAGAGTTGAAGCGGATCTGTATAAAGTAGGGTAATACTTAGTATCACGCCGTTTCACTTTCCTAACGATATCAGTGCCACGAGCAAGTTTATTTTGGAGTTACTTTTGTTAGAAAGTCAGGGAGACACCATGTTCAGGGAGGAAGCCAGTTTTTGTACTTGTTTTTTTTAGCTTAATAAACGGCTGGCGCTTTTAAGCGACTCAGTCAACTTTTATCTAAGCTGATACCGTTTTCATTGTCGTCATCGTCGAAAATAGTACTACGAGGTATAGATACAGGCGCTCACTATAGATTAGACCTTATCACCCCTCGAGATTGGAGTTTCTCGATTTGCTCTAAATGTAAATGATAGTAGAAATTTGTACCTTGGCTAGTAGTGCTATTTTCTTTACGAATTATTTAAATGGCGTGCCCATACGTGGGGAATTCGAAAGAGCCTTCGAAATAGCATTCGAAAGAGCATTCGAAAGAGCATTCGAAAGAGCACTCGAGAGAAGAAGTTTGGAAGTACTCGAGAGTGAGCTCATATTAGTTTTGAAAAGAAAAATGCCGATCCCAAATTTAATGATTGTTGAGATGAACACAACATCTGCAGATTAGTGGAGTACATTACAGTTGTGAGGCATATTTTTAAAACCAGCTAACGACATTTGTCATGTAATATTAAATTTAAAAGTAAATTCATGTTGTTAAACATAGGTTAAGTGAGATGATAGAATGTAACGATGTCAGTTCAGTAAAATGGGACGATAAGATATACGAGATAACTCGCGATTAAAAATATTTTATGTCACAGAGTTCGTATATTGCATCATTATGGGTGTAGAGACATACGTTTACTTTTAATAGCAGTGAAGTCCGGCCTCGTGCACAATTACACAAGTTTGATTCAATTGCCACTGAGTAAGTTCTTAGGAGATGTGAAAGAGTCTATGAGACAGCAGGAAGTGTCCGTGAAAAAGTCTTGCAGTATGGAAATAGGAGAGATTAAGCAACAAGGAGTGGCTGGAATAAAAGGAAATAACAGAAAACTAAATGAAGAAGAGCATAAGAAGCAGGAAAATCATCAGAGGAGGGGCATAAGGAAGTAGGTACTGAAGATGAAAAGGATGGACAAGAGAGAGAACAAGGTGAAGGAGGACAATATCAAATGGAGGAGGAGAATAAGACTAAAGACAAAGAGGAGGATGAGATAGAGCAGGGTGGTCCAACCTTTAGTTACCCGAGGACCAATCAAACTTTAGTACAGGAATGTGAGGGCCAGAGACATTCTAGAAAGAAAACGTTTTACATATTTTACTCAAAAACATTTATAAAAATTTATATTAAAAGTAGTTTAATATTACTAGTTTAATATACCACTTAATTTTACAGTCGAGTAATCAGGTGTTGATTGGTACTGCTTTCCTAATACAAGTGTATCAATGTCCACTGTAAGTTCAGTAAGGCAAAGTCTCATGCTCGATTCCAGTGAAGCACTTTCAATTCGATTTCTCGTTTTTTATTTAATTTGTTTGAGAGCGGAAAAAGCACTTTCGCACGCATACGTACTGCCAAACAGCGATAACTCTTGCAGAGAGAATTTAAGCAGTTTAGAAAAACGTTCTTTAAAAATCAGTTTCCAGAATTTTTCAGGGACATCACACGTTTTAGTCTGGTAGAATGGGTCTGCCTGAAGACCACAAAGTTGCATTTGAAGGTCACAGGGCACCCCCACTCACTTCAATATCCATGGAGTTGTTGAACAGTGCAAGTTTTGGTTTTAGGGAGTCACAATTCTGGAATCTGTTCTGGAACTCTTTCTTGATATCTATTAGTATTTCATGAAACATCTCTCAGCCTCCACCCTTGTCCAGTCTTCTCCTCTCTTCTTCAAGTTTTCTTCCACCCCCTTCAGCCACCTATCTCTTGGTCTCTTTCCTTCCCACTTCGTCTCGTGTATCCTCCTGGGTATCCTCTTCTCCTCCATTCGTTTTACATGTCCATACCATCTAAGTCTAGATTTATCTATACCATCCTGTAATGGTTCCTCCATTAATTCTGTGGTCTCATTTCTTATTCTGTCCATCTTTGTAGCTCCAATACTGCTTCTCAAGAACCTCATCTCACTGGCCTGTATTTTGCTCTTCTCCCTTCCTTTCATAACTCAGGGTCCGAGGCATACGTCAGGATAGGGACATAGTACGACCGATATATGATCTTTTTGCTGTTCTGAGGAACATCTTTGCTCCATAACATGCTTCTCACACTCCTCCAGAATGCTTCTGCCTATCTACCCCGCTCATTTATTTCTCTATCGTTTCTTCCATTATCTAGTATCAGGCTTCCCAGATATTTGAAACTCTCTACTTTCTTCAGCTGTTCCCCACCAATTGTTATTCTCGTTGTGGTTCTTTCCTTCTTCCTTGTTGTGATCACCATCTCACTCTTATTTATGCTAAATTTCATCCCATATCCTTGTATTATTCCTTCCCACACGTCCAACTGTTCCTGTACCTCCTCCTCCTTGTTTCCCCAAATCATCAAATCATCTGCAAACACCATTGCTTTCATCTTTCATTCCCCAATTACTTGTGCCACTCGGGTCATTATGTCATCCATCACCACAATGAAAAGTAACGGTGACAGTGCACTTCCTTGTTACAGTCCGTTTCTCTGTTCCAACCAGTCCGATCTCTCTCCTCCCACTTTCACACAGCTCACGCTTCCCTTGTACATCTCCTTCATCCTCCTTATAGTCCATTTTCCTTCACCTCCATCCTCCAGGGACTTCCATACTTTGTTTATGCATACACTGTCACATGCTTTCTCAATGTGCAGGAAGGCCATCAGTAGATCTGTTCCATACTCATTGTGCTGTTCTTGTAACTGCCTTACAGCAAAAATCAAATCCACTGTGGACCTTCCTGCTCTGAATCCATGTTGTTCTTCCCTCATCCCTCCTTCTATCCTTGTCCTAATTCTCCTTTCCAAAACTTTCTCAAACATCTTTGCACAATGACTCATCAGTGTTATTCCCCGATAGTTTCTGCATTCTGTTCTACTACCTTTCTTGAAGACCGGGACAAGTATTCCCTTTTTCCAGTCCTCTGGGGTCTTCCTTTCCTTCCATGCTGTCTTCATCACTCGGTACAACCATTGTATCCCCTCCTCTCCTGCTGCCCTGTATATTGATCTAAATTAATGCTTTTCAGTCGGTCAATACGATTGTACCCAAATGTAATGGATGTTTCCCTAAAGAAGTTAACATAAGCTTAATAAATTCACTTGGATGACCAGTTTTGAATGACTGACAGAAAAACATTAATTTCGATTTCTAAGGCAACACTGAAAACTGGCTTGTAAAATACCCAATATTTTAATTGCATTTCTTGTGTGTCACTCTTTTTTATTATATTTATCCATTTCTTGCATGCAGCTTCAGAATATGGAGTAAATTTAAATTGGATAGTTTCTTTTTAGTTAGATGCATGTAAACCTTCCTTCATTTTTATTAATTTATAGGAGGTTTTGGTAAGGCCTATGTACGAGCCAGTCCTTTTAGAATATCTGCACACGCCCGGAGATAAGAAGTTAATTTGTTTATTAGCTATATGCCATTGATCTATTAGACTGTGGTGTGTGAGTGTGTCTGGTGAGGGTGCATGTGAGTGGGCCTGGTGCAGACTGTTTTAGTGGTAGTATTTGTTTGTTGGTGAAACTTTAGTATTTTTTTCGTTAGTAGAATTTTGGTATTTAATTGTTAGTAGAAGGTTAGTGTTTTGTAGTAGAATTGCTCTTTACTTATTCTGAAAGGGAGTAGCAGCCTTCCAGAATAAATCAATTCTTTACTAGTCTAATAGACGGTTAAGATATTGATAATATAAGCCAACTAATGGCTACACTGCGTTCTGCTGCACGGCGGAAAGCAACGGGAAACTACAGCCGTAATGCTATTCCCGAGGATATGCACCTCTCTATGCATAATTGCATGTGATGATGGCCTCCTCCCTTGTAAAATTTCAATCCGGAGGTAAACTAGTCCCCCGTTCGGATCTCCGGGTGGGGACTACTCGAGAGGGGGTTAACATCACAGAAGTGACAAAGAGGAAATCTGACATTCTACGGATCGGAGCGTGGAATGTTAGAAGTCTGCTAGGAAGTGGAAAGTTAGAAAACTTAGAAAGGGAAATGGATAGGTTGAGGTTGGATTTGGTTGGGATTAGTGAAATGCGCTGGCAGGAAGAGCAGGACTTTTGGTCAGGAGACTATAGGGTCCTTAGCACCAAATCAAACAATGGCCAAGCAGGGGTTGGTCTCATATTGAGTAGGAAACTTGGACAGCGGGTGGAATATTATGAGCAATACAGTGAACAGATTATTGTAGCAAAATTCAATACTAAACCTACGTGCACCACAGTGGTACAAGTCTATATGCCTACCAGTCAAGCTGATGATGAGGATGTTGAAAAGGTCTACGAAGAAATAGATGACATTCTGAGGTATATCAAAGGTGATGAAAATGTTATAGTAATGGGAGATTGGAATGCTGTGGTAGGAAAAGGGAGAGAAGGGAAGATAGTAGGAGATTTCGGATTAGGTGAAAGGAATGATCGAGGAAGCAGTCTGATGGAATTCTGCACCGAACATGAGCTGGTCATAGCTAACACCTTATTCAATAACCACAATAGAAGAATATACACATGGATGAGACCAGGAGATACAGGGCGTTACCAAATCGACTTCATTATGGTCAAGCAGAGGTTTGGAAACCAGATTTTGGATTGTAAAACATATCCTGGTGCTGACATAAACTCTGACCACAATCTGGTTGTAATGAATTGCAGATTAAAGTTGAAGAAACTGAAGAAAAGTCAAAAGCCAAAAAGGTGGGCAATAGACAGACTGAAAGTAAAGGATGTAAACGAAAGATTCAAGAAGAGTATACAGGAAGGACTAATCAAAACCCCTAAACAAACTTCAATTGCAGACGAATGGGCACTTTTGAAGAATGAAATAACAAAATCCGCAGAAGAAAACATTGGTAGGATAGAAAGAATAGGTAGAAAACCGTGGATCACTCAGGATATACTAGAATTGATGGATGAAAGGCGGAAACACAAGAATCTAAGAGATGAAAAGGGGAAAGCAGAATACAGACGTCTGAGAAATGAGGTTAACAAGAAGTGCAAGGAAGCGAAAGAAGAATGGTTGAAAGAGAAATGTGCAGGTATAGAAAATTGTCTGAAATTAGGAAGAGTAGACACAGCTTATCGAAGGATTAAGAATACTTTTGGGGAAAAGAAGACTAAGTGCTGTAATATTAGGGACACAAATGGAAAGCCTCTAACAGATAGGGAAGAAAAGGTTGAGAGATGGAAAGCTTACATAGAGTGCTTGTATAAGGGAAAGGAGATCGAGAATCATGCAATGGAAAGGGAGGAGGAAATTGATGAGGATGCAAAAGGAGATTTAATATTGAGATCAGAATTTGACAGAGCATTAGAGGACTCAGGCAGGAACAAAGCACCAGGCATAGATGATATACCGATTGAGTTGCTACGCTGCATAGGAGATGAAGGTCTGATCAGGTTATTTCACTTGGTGTGTAGGATTTATGAGACAGGTGAGGTACCCCCTGATTTCAAAAAGAATGTTATCATCCCTATACCAAAGAAAGTGGGAGCTGACAGATGTGAAGATTACCGTACAATCAGCTTGATTACTCATGCTTCAAAGATCCTGTCAAGAATAATTTACAAGAGGATTGAAAGTCAGATAGAAACGGAGTTGGGTGAAGACCAGTTTGGTTTCAGGAGAAATGTAGGAACAAGGGAAGCTGTACTAAGTCTTAGGCTGATTTTGGAAGGTAGAATAAGGAAAGATAAGAGAACGTTCATGGCATTTGTAGACTTAGAAAAGGCTTTTGATAACGTTGATTGGACAAAATTGTTTGACATTTTGAAATCTATTGGAATAAAGTACAGGGATAGGAGGGTGATATACAATCCATACGGAAACCAGACAGCAGTCATTCGAGCTGAAGGACATGAGAGAGAAGCTGGTATTCAGAAAGGTGTAAGGCAAGGCTGCAACTTATCACCCATACTTTTCAATCTTTACATTGAACAAGCAATGAAGGAAATTGCACCCCGGCGTCTCTAAAAACCAGTGTAGTTAAAAGGGACGTAAAACCAATAACATTATTATTATGAAGGAAATTGGAGAAAAATTTAAAGTGGGAGTGAAGATTCAAGGAGAAATAATTTCTACTCTGAGATTTGCTGATGACATCGTCATCTTGGCCGACAAGCCTGAGGATTTGAATGAGTTTTTGAATGGTATGGATTCCGTCTTACGGAAGGAATTCATGATGAAAATTAATAAATGTAAAACAAAAATACTGGAATGCAGCCGAAATAAATCAGAAACCTCTATGGAGATCAAATTGGCCGGTGAAAAGCTGAAGGAAGTAGGAGACTTCTGTTACTTAGGAAGCAGAATAACCAGTGATGGACGAAGCAAAGAGGATATAAAAAGTAGGTTGGCTCAGGCAAGGAAAGCCTTTCTACAAAAAAGGAATCTGTTGACATCAAATATAGATTTAGGTATTAGGAAGTCATTTTTGAAAGCCTTTGTCTGGAGCGTGGCGCTCTATGGAAGTGAAACTTGGACTATTGGTGCAGCAGAAAAGAGGAGAATTGAAGCATTTGAAATGTGGTGTTACAGGAGAATGATGAAGATCAGATGGGTAGATAGGGTTACAAACGAAGAGGTATTAAGGCGAGTGGGAGAGGAGGGATGTTTCTGGCGACTGCTGATGAAGAGAAGAGATAGGTTGGTAGGACACATACAAAGACACCCAGGAATAGCAAGCTTAGTTATGGAAGGAAGGGTCGAGGATAAGAACTGTAGGGGTAGACCAAGGTTAGAATATGTTAAACAGATTGCCTCGGATGTAGGGTGTGGTAGCTATGTAGAAATGAAACGATTAGCTCAGGACAGGGAGGCATGGAGAGCTGCATCAAACCAGTCAAAAGACTGAAGACTCAAAAAACAACAAGGATTAAGATGTTCAATATATTCCATCACTGGTTTAAATGCATGCGTTGGTCAATCTGGATATTCACTGGCAATTTTTGTAGTTGATACTTCCCTTATTCTCAAGAATTATGTCAGCGAATGATATGACGTTCATTCGAACGATGCTCGAAACCATGAAGGAAGGTCAAAGTACGTTGACCAAAGACCTTGAAGCCCTCCACCAATTGACACACAACAACATTAAACAGATGAAAGCCGAGATTCAGAAATCAGCAGTCACTGTAAAATCAGAAGTCGTGGCAGAGTTATCAGTTGCTCAAACACTTACTAAGGCTAGTATAACATTAGCACAGGAAGAAGCTAAGTTAGCTTTAGAGAAGGCCAGAAAGGAAGATAGACTAGCTAGAGAGAAGGAAAGAGAAGAAGCCAAGTTAGCTTTAGAAGAGGCAAATAGGATAAGAGCAGAGATGAGATTAGCTCAGGAAAAAGCTCGCGAGGAGGACAGGTTAATTCAGGAGCAGGCTAGATTAGAAGATAGAAAAATCCAAGCCGAAATAAGAGCAGCACAGGAGGAGGTCAGGAAAAATCAGGAAAAAGCACAGGAGGAAGCTAGGAAAATACATGAGGAGGTTAGGAAAAATCAGGACAAAGCTCAGGAAGAAGCTAGGAAAATACATGAGGAAGCTAGGAAAAATCAGGAAAAAGCTCAGAGAATTTTAGAAAGGGCAGGTAATGCACAGGAAGAATTAAAAGCTTCATTTGATCAAGTCAAACAGGACATAAATCTTACGAAGACAGAAGTTGGAAATTTAAGATCCGACATGGCAGGAAAAGTGTTAGAAGTCCAATTAGCTAACAGTAATCACATGATAGAGCTAGAAAAGAAATTACAGGCTAGTATTAGCTCCAGTAAGGAAGAGAACAATACTCATCATGTACACATTTCAGGGGCCCAGAACAAACTCAAGGAGCAACTTGACAATCTAAATGACACTGTTGGTGAATTACAGGTCAAGTTGGAAGGTCAAAATAAACTGATTGAAGAGGGTATAAAATGTGGATATAAATGCTTCCATTATAAAGGCAGTTACGGACATGAAGGAGGAGGTCGTAACAGTCACAACTCAAATTGTATCAGAAATTCATCATAAATTAGCAAATGACATTAAAGCTATAGAGTTATGTTCCAATATAAATGTTAGTAAGGTACGGGAAGATCTATCTAAGCGGATAGATACATTGCAAATTAATAACGTAGCCACGCTGACAGATATTGTTAATAAAACAGATTTAACTAACTCAAATGAATTTGACAAAATTAAATGCACGGTCGATGAGATAAGCATAGAACTAGCGAAAATTCGATCAAAGCAGGATAAGGAAACCAGCGAAATAGAACAGCAATTAAGGTCACTTACGATAGGGGATGCTACATTTTCATCTACGTTAAGAGCTGAAGTCAGGGAGGACGTCAGAAAGGACTTGACGAGATTTTTTCAAGCAAGAGATGAAAAATTGAAAGAAGAAATAAGGAAATTAGAGGCTAGGACAGACAAGATAGAAGAGGATAAGGAAAGCGAGGTTAGTCAACAGCAGATTCCGAAGTCCAATTTTAACTTCAGTCGAGAGCCATTTAAAACAGAAATAGGGGAATTTGGAGGAGACTTTGAACCTTACCAGAGTAGGTCAAATGCCAATGTTATCGTGATCAAGAATGATGATGAGAAGCCGAACAAATTCAGTGGAGTAGGAAATATTACTGCTGTAGAGTTTCTGAGAGACATGAGGTCGTATTTAGAAGACAGTAGAATACCTCGTGTAAGACATATGAGGGTCGTTGAAAAATACTTGGACTCAGAAGCGTTAGTATGGCACAGAGCTTTCAGGTACACTTATCAGACATTTGAAGAATTCGCTATAGCTCTGCAGAAACGATTTTTGAGCAAGGAACTTCAACAAGACACACGAGCCGAAATTTACTCTAAAAAGTATGCATATTCTAGTCCAACGAAATACGCAAGTTTCTTCACGAAACAATTAGCACGCTTGCAGTATTTGCAACCTCCTTTGGCGGAAGAAGACTTGGTTCATGCTATTTCATGCCAGTTACCAACGGAAGTTAGGAGGCACCTCATTTCGGCAAATGTAAAAACTTTAGAAGGAATGGCAGAAATTTTGAGGAGACTGGATCACACGTCTAATGTGTCCAACAACTCAACTGGAAACCAAAACCAGAGAGGTAGAAATCAGGAACAGAGAGAGATTCACACCATCCACATCGATCAAATGCAGCAAACAGAGGAGAACAAAAACGGAGTAGGTCCAACGAGATCAAGAATGTATGGACAAAATCGATTTCGACCAGATTATCAGAGACCTAGAGAAGGAAGACCATACCAAAATCAAAGATGGGATGAAAATCAAAGATGGAGAAATAGCTATCACAACAGGAACAATGATTATCGCAGAGAGGGATATTATAATCGAAATAACCCTACGAATAATTATGGATATCGGGGATATCAGAACTGGAGGAACACGAATAATTATTCGAGACAGCAACAACAGCAAAGTCAACAAGATCAAGGTTGGAGAAATAATAACAATGTAAGAAGGTATTATGATGATAGGGAAAGAGAAAGTCAAGAATACCTACGGAATCTCAGAGAAAGGAACGCGAGAGACCAAAATCAGGGACAGCATAACCAGAATCAAGAATCTCAACCTGGAACAAACAGAGATCGAAGGAATGAAGACCCAGGAGGGGTACAAAAAAACGTCAAATTCCAAAAAGTGAAGGAGGAAGAAAACAGCACCGTAACAAGACATGAAATCCAGATCAATGAGTTATATGAAGCCACGAATGAAGATCTCCTGTATGAAAGAGAAGAGACGAAAACAGATAGAGTAGCGAGATTACCCATTATAGAAATCATATCAGAAGGAGAATGCCTGAGAACACTACTAGATACGGGACCAACAGCATCAATTTTATCAGAGAACTGTTTTCACAGATTGAAGGATGGAAATTCACTTATAGCAATGCCCGTTTCAACTATTAAAGTCAGGGGCGTATTTAACGACAAGACCATGAAATGTAAAGTCCAAGCACTAATGGAATTCTCCATAAATGAATACAAATATGAGCAGATATTCATAGTCTTGAGCCAGATAAATTTCGATGCTATTTTAGGCATTGATTTTATAACTAAGACTGGAGCTGTGATCGATTTACGAAATGGAGTCATAAGATTTAATGAAGGCCAACATCAACCAGAGGATACGAAGAAGGAGGAGAATGAGTGTAGTCTGATTGACGAAACTACAGAAGAAAATCTTGTGAAGATTGTTATGGAAGTTGAAGCAGAAGGAATACCTCACTATGGCAGAAATATTGAGCATTTTGAAGATCAGAGGGAGAAATTAGAAGAATTGGTCACGACTTATGCAGACATATTTGATAACAAGCCAGGCATTATAAGAGGATATAAATATCAGATCAAGCTCGCTGATGACACACCTTTTCAGAAGAAATTGTATCCAATACCGGAGAAGTATCAAGCTGAAGTGACAGAGCTCATAAAAGGCATGGAAAAAGACGGGATTATAAGAAAGCAAGCCACTCCTTATTTAAATCCACTCACTGTTGTGAAGAAAGCAGATGGAAGTCTTCGACTATGTTTAGATGCCAGGGGCATAAATACTCTTCTGCTGAAAGAATTCGACAGGCCACCAAAAATTAGAGAACTACTGAGGAGATTCAAGAATAAAACCTGTTTCTCAGTGATTGATTTAACTGCAGCATTTCATCAAATAGAGCTTACAGAAGACAGCAAATGTTATACAGGGTTCATGTTCAATCAAACCTGTTATGTATACCAAAGAGTACCATATGGATTGGTAAATTCAAGTCCAGCACTTATCAGAGCCTTGGATGACAAGTTGAGTGAAGAAGTGAAACAATTTGCCATTTGCTACGTGGATGATATTATCATATCTTCAGAGACACCAGAGCAACATTTCATGCATTTGACGAAGCTATTTGATAACCTCAGAAGTGCAAACATCAAGGTGAAATTGAATAAATGCCATTTCTTTCAAGAAAAGATCAACTTTCTTGGGCATACTATAGACAGATTTGGTTACCACCCGAATGAAGACAAGATTGAAGCGATATTGAAATTTCCAAAACCCAAGAGAATCAAAGACATCCGAGCTTTTGCGGGTCTTTGTCAGTTTTTCAGTAGTCATTGTCCACGTTATTCAGAGATCATGGCACCACTACATGAGCTTCTAAAGAAAAACAATAGATGGAAATGGGATGCAGCTGCTGAGAATGCCTTTATTCAAGCAAAGGAAATGCTCAGAGATAACATCAAGTTGGAGTACCCAGATTTTGAAAGAACATTCATCATAGAAACGGACGCTTCACGAATTGGTATTAGCGCAGTCTTATATCAGAAGGATCAAGATGGCAATCCTCACTATATTTCATTCAGCAGTAGGAAGTTACGCACGCACGAGCTGAATTACTTCACGACGGAGCTTGAAGCTTTAGCCGTCATAAATGCTCTACAAAACTGGAAGAAATTATTGCTGGGACACAAGATTACAATCAGAACGGATCACAAAGCACTAGAATTCATGTTGAAGTCAGACTTGTCAAGCGATAGGATGACCAGATGGACCATGTTTTTGCAACAATTTGATGCTACGATAGTTCATGTTCCTGGTAAAGATAACCTACTAGCAGATATTCTTTCCAGACATCCGATTTCTGAGAAAGATGTGAGAATTAATGTTATCCAGACAGATGCAGAAGATCAGGAAACGCTGGATAAACTGAGAAGAATTCCTCTTTTTCAAAAGAAGCATGCACCATTCAGGAACATTTATAGATTTTTGTCAGGGAGAATGACAAGGAGGCACGCCTCATACTTCGAAACAAGAAGGAAAGCTAGACACTATATTCTCGTGGGAGAAACTGTATGTAAATACATCGATGCCAGACACACGAAAGTACGAGTTGCTATTCCACCAGAACTTATTGTGCCACTAATTTGGTTAGTACACAAAAGTATAGGTCACGGAGGAGTTGACAAAACATACTATACCATGTTAGAAAAGTTCTATTGGATTAATATGAGAGAATCCATAACCATAGTAATCAGATCTTGTGAACTGTGTCAGAAAAATAAATATAATTCTGAACTATTGAAGGAGAGACCTAAAGCAATTATTCCTACGAAACCACTGGAATTGTTTAGTCAGGATATTTTTGGACCTGCACCTAAAGGAGACAGAGGAAACCAGTATGTGTTAGTCACAATGGATGTATTCTCCAAAATTGTAATGCTTAATCCCATGCAGAAAGCAACAACGAAAAATGTTTTATATCACCTGGAGAGGAACATTATTCCAAAGTTGGGAAAACCAGAGAGACTTTTAACAGACCATGGAACGCAATTCACCTCTGCAGAATTTCAGGGAGCGATGGATAGGTTGGATATTGTTCACCTATTTTCATCAGTTCGAAGCCCAGAGACGAATCCTATTGAAAGAAATATGCTTGAATTTTCAAAGTACATTCGCTTGTATAGTGCAGATAATCATGCGAATTGGGTGAAGATTGTACCACTAGTGGAATTTTGCATCAACAACACGAGACATGAGAGCACCAACGATATTCCAGTTATGTTGCATTTTGAAGAGAAACCCGTACGACCATGGAACGGAATCTTCAATATTCCGAAAGATAACGAACCACCGATGGATTAGAGAATCGAAGCAGCGAGGGTCCAGTTGAACAAAGCGGCTGAGAAGAGATTAAAACGTTTAGAAGGGAAGAGATTCAGTGGACCGCTACGAGAAGGTGACCTTGTATTAGTCAGGATTCCTGTAAAAGCTGACGTACTGAAGAAGGTGTATATCAAATTCAGTAGCCTTTTCAGAGGACCGTTCAAAGTAGATACAGTCTACGGTAACAATTGCTATAAAATTGTAAGAGTTGTAGATAACAGATCCATTGGAAAATTCAACCATTCCAAATTGAAAAGATTTTACCCAAAGATACAGTAAAATAAATAAATTCAGTCTCAAGAACAAAGAAACTTACTGGTATTAAAGAAAGTACAGGCTATACTTTACTTTAAATTAGCAACGGGGAAATGCGCCAGAATTTATTTAAGGTCATTACCAAAGAACCAATCTGGATATGAACCAAGACCCCAGAAAAAATAAAAGAGTGGATGAAAATTTTTATTTATTAAAAATTCGAGAAATATGGAAAAAACTGTATGGAAATGAGTGAAATACTATACATCTTATGCAATCATGAAAGGCAAGGAATGATTTATAGATGGACATATATTCTATTATATGAATGTGGGAGGTCCATATTGCGAGAGACATCACGCCACTTGAAGCGAGAGTTACGTCATGAAAGAGGGGAAGAGACGAAGGACGAACTGCGGACTGAAGCGAGGAGAGGTGGTAGAAGTTACGTCACACCACGAGAGGGGAGGCAGAGAGACTGGAACTTGCCGAGTGTGGAGAACCGGACGAGAGAGTTCTTTCCAATTTGAGATTTGATCGAGTCAAGACCTCGAGAAGAAACCAGTATTCTTATAACAGTGCTACGTTTCATTAGAGTTGAAAGCAAATAAGAGTGCAGTACAGCAAGACTGTAACCTGAGGAGCAAGCTACATCTATAAAGCAGAACGGAACAGTACAACCAAATATTACAGTGCTTATGCAAAGTTGTTCCAAATAGCTTGAAACATTTCGACAAGAAGATATTCAGTATTACTACGTGTGAACGCATATTTGAACATTACATTAAAAATGCAAGTTAGAAGTCAGCAACGGGGAAGTCTTAATTATATCATCAATGAAATGAGAATTACTATGTGCTAAGCTAAAACATAGGGAAGTGGAGCCTACAAAGATGTACAGTTGAATTCCAGAATTCACTATCATGAAAGGCGCAACAGAATATCTACGTGACGCGCAACATCACCGAACAAAACATACTTTTCTACAAGAGTTCTAACACATCTTGAATATTCACTAACGCCTGTATAAACGACAATATTCAACCTGAGACGAGATGTCAATTCTGAAGAAACGAGATGTCAATTCTGAAGAAACGAGATGTCAATTCTGAAGAACCGAGATGTCAATTCTGAAGAGATGGAGAGTCGAAGCCGGACTACTTGCAGTGCACGGGGGACGGAGTGTTGGCAGAACGAGCTGTTTCACGGCGAGGTCATTCACCGAGGACATCATCGACCTTGTTCTACTGGGAGACGAGGCCAGCTGGTTCTGACACAAACCGGTCTTCATAGCTGTGGGCGATACGATGAGATCCACGACACGTTTGGTTTGGCAGGCGAGACGCAGGTATTCTCCAGACCAGAAGTCAACTCAAGGTAGTGAAGAAATTGTCTTATATCATGTAGAATTGTAGTTATGTTCTGTGATTATGCAATTGATCAACGGCATTATTTTTAACAGCATGTTTCAACTGCATTATTTTTAACTGCATTATTTTTCAACAGCATTTTTCATCAGCATTATTTCAACCGTATAATTTTGTCAAAGTAATTAAATTTGTGTAGTTTTGTGTAGTAGTAATTTTCGTATTTTTTCTTCGGAGTTATTTTCCTTGTTCTTGAAAATTTCAGTCACTTGGACGAAATTTGGGCATAAAGATGCTATTAACACTAAAGTCATATCAGAGTAAAACCGCGTAGAATTTTTCAAATTTGCGTTAGATTTAATCTAATTAAATCTGTTTTATCGCAGCGATGGAATGTAGAATGAATTGTGTAGAGGAATATAGAACGAATTGTTCAGAGGAATGTGGAACAAATTGTTTAAAGGAATGTAGAGTGAATTATTTAAAAGAATGTAGAGTTAACTATTTAAAAGGAGTAGAACGTTGAATGAACTAAAGAAAGAGTAAAATTGTAAATGAAGTGAAAAGAAGTTTATTGGAGCAAATTTAAGTACAGCATATTTAAGAAGTTATGTCACGAAGTGTAAAGAATATTTCGACAACTCATGATGTTGATTCGAGTGTCAGAAATTATTTTCAACTAATTATGAACGAAAGTATTACGGAAAAGCTTATACACATATGTCTAATGAGATTTAGAGCATTAAAAAGCATAGATGAATTTGTTAAACAAATATATTCATGGAAGGAAGTCAAACTTATATCTTTTGTTAAGAATATGAATATTTACTGATATTTCTTGAAAAGTTGTAATAAAATGTAAAGCTGAATTTAAACACGTGAAAAAGAAAGTTAACAAAGTTAAATCACAGGGTGATCAGAAAGTGAAAAGTACAGAGATTTATTGTAGAAATGGAATTATAAGCACGAGGCGAAGTTATATCAGAATATAGAGAAGAATGTTAAAGTTAGGAAGTATATGTATTGAAGTGGAAGTTTATAGTTGAATTACCGTGCAAATTAAGGAGATATGAACGTAAATGAGTTACGTATTTCTACGAAGGGAGGCTGAGGAGTCTCTAAGTTTTTCTAGTATTGATCGCAATGATTGTGAAATTATGTGAGTGTATTAAAGGAAGATTCTGTACAGGGTGTTTAAGAGAGAAGGTAATTGTTGTATAATTGTGGAAGAGGAGTGTGGGAACGAAGGTTAATGCCGTGCACTTCTAGTATTCACGTTTATCAGAAAATTATTAACACAGTAAAGAATTTCAGAACTTATTTCAGTATTTCGTGATAAATAGATAAAAGGTAAAAAGGAACAGTGCTTAGCTTAAATGTTTGTCACTTATGTTCAATTGATTAAGACGAGTATTTATTACTTTCAACACGATAGTTGCGGTGTATGTTTGTTATTTGATTATTAAGAAAGTTGAGTAGATGAAAGACTTATTGAAGGATAGAAAATTTAATCTTTTCGACAATAAAGTGTACAATTTGTGAGAACCATAAATGAATGTATATATGCACATAGTTCATGAATAATTTTTGCTTAGATATGGAACTACGGTTCAGAGTTGAAGCGGATCTGTATAAAGTAGGGTAATACTTAGTATCACGCCGTTTCACTTTCCTAACGATATCAGTGCCACGAGCAAGTTTATTTTGGAGTTACTTTTGTTAGAGTGTCAGGGAGACACCATGTTCAGGGAGGAAGCCAGTTTTTGTACTTGTTTTTTTTTTTTAGCTTAATAAACGGCTGGCGCTTTTTAGCGACTCAGTCAACTTTTATCTAAGCTGATACCGTTTTCATTATCTTCATCGTCGAAAATAGTACTACGAGGTATAGATACAGGCGCTCACTATAGATTAGACCTTATCACCCCTCGAGATTGGAGTTTCTCGATTTGCTCTAAATGTAAATGATAGTAGAAATTTGTACCTCGGCTAGTAGTACTATTTTCTTTACGAATAACATTTATCCTGTATGTTCCTGAAATTCCCAATTTTACTTAGTAGGCATGGTAAGTTTGTGAGCTGGGTAATTTACATGTCTGCAATCCTTTATAGTGCTGTGGATATAAGTACTGATGGGTTTCTTCGGGCGCAGTACCATTTCACATGCCAAGACAAAGCTAGGAAGTGTGTCAACCCATGCTCATATAACACAGCCTCCTCTGCTTCGGAAAATGCCCAGAAACCCTCGCTAGACGCGGCACATAGTGATGTGGGCCAAGGAAATTCTCGCCGTGTATTTGTAACAGACCGTTCCTCTGGTACACGATTCCTGGTTGATACAGGAGCAGATGTGTCAGTCCTACCGCCCACTGCACATGACAGAAAGCAGACCTGTAAACGCATACTTTATGCGGCTAACGGCACACCAATTAAAACCAACGGAGAGCGTTTAATGCAACTTAACCTCAATCTAAGACGTCCATTTCGCTGGCCATTCATCATCGCTGATGTCCAACACGCTATCATTGGTGCTGATTTCCTCAACAACTATGAACTGCTTATCGATGTCAAACATAAACGTCTTATAGATAGCACCACCAGTATGTCCACCTCTGCAGTGCCAGTTAAACGTCTAATTTCAGAGAGCATACATTTACTTGACCCTCAGAATAAGTATCCAGAACTATTGGGAAATTATCCAAATATATTTCGTGACAACCCCAATTATTGTGCACCTGATATCACATTCTTTCATACCATTTCAACGATAGGCCCTCCAGTTTCGGCCAAGGCTAGACGACTATCCCCAGATAAGCTAGCACCAGCAAAGATGGAGTTTCAGAAAATGATAAATCTAGGTATATGTAGACCTTCCAAGAGCCCTTGGTCCAGCCCACTCCATTTTGTTCCTAAAAGTGATGGTTCCTGGCGACCTTGTGGAGACTACAGGGCCCTAAATGCAAAACCTATTCCAGACTGCTACCCTATTCCACATCTACAGGACTTCAACAGCCGCTTATGTGGCAAAACAGTTTTCTCCATAATAGATTTGATTCGAGCTTTTCACCACATTCCAGTCGCTGAAGAGGATATACCTAAAACTGCTGTCATCACTCCTTTCGGCCTCTTTGAATTTCTTAAACTTCAATTTGGGCTTTGCAATGCAGCACAATCATTTCAAAGGTATATCGACGTCATTTTGAGAGATTTAGACTTTGTTTTCTGCTACCTTGATGACATTCTCATAGCGTCTGTCGATGAGCAGGAACATGAGATTCACCTGAAATTGCTTCTGGAACACCTAGATAAATATTCTATCAATGTAAACCTGTCCAAATGTATTTTTGGGGCCTCTGAAATTTCCTTCTTAAGGTACTCTGTTACGTCTACAGGAATCAAACCATTACCTGATCGAGTTGAAGCTATTCTTTCATATCCACAACCTAGTACAATCGTTGATCTAAGACGATTCCTGGGATTGGTAAACTTTTATCGTCGGTCACTTCCCAATGCGGCAAAGACCTAGCAGAGCCTCTTCAGGCTATGTAAGGACACAAGCAAGCGTGACCGCAGGGCAGTTAAATGGACACCAGAGGCTGTTCAAACTTTTAACAACCTCAAGAAACAAATTGCTGATGCTACCCTACTTTCACATCCCTCAAGTGATCTACCATTGGCATTGACGGTTGACGCTTCCGACTTTTCGATTGGAGCCTCACTGCATCAAATCCGTGATGGTAGCCTACAGCAGAACCTCTTGCATTTTTCTCAAAGACTCTAAATGACGCACAAAAAAGGTACAGCACTTATGATCGTGAGCTTCTCGCTGCCTATTCTGCAAGAAAGTACTTCCGCCATTTATTGGAAGGTAGAAATTTTACACTTTTTACAGACCACAAACCTCTAACGTTCGCATTTCAGCAGCGCCTAGATAAAGCATCTCCACGGCAACTCCGACAGTTGGATTTTATAGGCCAATTTACAACTGACTTGAAGTATCTTCCGGGAAAGGATAACATTCCAGCAGATTTTTTTCCCGCATCTCATCTATCTTCATTACATCACAATTGTCATTTGATGATGTAGCTAAAGCACAGGCATCCGATGATGTCCTAAAAGCTCTGCTACAATCAACTACCACATCTCTTCAATTCAAGACCATCAATTTACCATCCGGAGAAGAACCAGTCACTGATGTTTCAACAGGAGAGGTGCGGCCGTATTTACCTATCCAATTCCGCAAGCTTGCATTTGAAATGCCTCATAATATGACGCACCCAGGAATTAAAGCATCTACCACACGTCTACAGAAAAGATATGTATGGCCATCACTCAAGGCAGATGTCAAACTCTGTACAAGATGCTGCATAGCCTGCCAGCGCTCCAAGGTTACCAGACGTACCAACATTGCAATTAATACATATGATCCAGTGGAACGACGCTTCTTTCACATACATGCGGATATTGTTGGCCCCCTTCCACCATCTGAAGTATATACATATATCCTTACAATCATCGATCGATTTTCATGTTGGCCAGAGGCTATACCATTAAAGGGCATAACAGCAGAATCAGTAGCTCATGCCATCCTATACTTTTGGATAGCTAGATTTGGTGTACCAGCCGTCATCACAACTGACCGTGGCAAGCAGTTTGACTGCTCGTTATTCAGTCATCTGATGAAAATACTGGGCATACACCACATTAAAACGACAGCTTACCATCCGGCAGCAAATGGGAAAATAGAACGTTGGCACCGCCAGCTCAAAGGCGCACTTCGGACTCAGTTAACCAACAGCTGGGTATCCCAACTTCCAACAGTCCTGCTAGGCCTCAGATCACTCATCATACCTCACCTAAATTCCTCCTCAGCTGCAGTCATTTATGGAGAGCCTATTCGCCTACCAGCAGACTTCTTTGAAGAATCACCACCGACAGACCTTCCTGCTTTCGTCTTCAAGCTCAAACAGCATGTTCAATCCTTACGCCCAGTCCAACCAAAACATCATGCTGTTAAAAGAACATTTATACATCCTGAACTGTTGCGTTCTTCTCATGTGTCCATCCGGCATGACTCTCATCGTAAACCCTTGCAGCCTATCTACGATGGACCATTCCGTGTAATATCTCGCTCCGACAAACACTTTGTGGTTATTACCAATCATGGTGAAGAGACTATTTGTATTGATAGACTTAAACCAGCATTTCTACTAAATAGTGAATACACTTGCACAGCTACCACAACTTGTGCCAGTAGCCAACAGCAGATTCATAGGGACATATGCATCCCACAGACTCAACTGAAAGAGTCCTACACCCGTTCTGGAAGAACTGTTCGATTCCCATCACGATATCTCTCCGTTGTCACTGGGGAGGGAGTATGTGGCGGAGACATCTAGCGGGAATTACGTTTACTTGTACCGGTATATGTTTTATCTCTGACGAAAAGAGAACCTTTACGTGAATATATTTTATCTCTGACTCTTTCTTATTAGCCTATTTTCAATTTTGAAAAAATAGGCTTATGAGATCACCTTTTGTCCGTGTGTGTGTGCGTGTGTGTGTGTGTGATTCGTGTGTGTGTCCCCCCCTAATAAAATCTAAACGGCTGGAGCGATTTCAATGAAACTCAGTATGTTCATAGCACTATTCCCGGCGACCTCGACCGTGCCCTTCAAATGTTGTTACGTCTCACCAATGCAAAATGGCGGCTGTGCGAAATATTTCACTAGCATTCAATATCTCCGAAACTATTACCGATATCGCCCTGAAATTGTGTACGGTGATAAAGGGTACTACTAGAAGTTCACCTATGAGACTTTCAAACACCTGGTGACTACAAAACCAACATGGCGGTCAAGCGAAGTTGAGACTTTTAAATAGACTTTTCTCGCGATTTAACTATCCACACGTAATGAAACTTGGTACAGCAAATGTTTATATACATTGTAATGCACTGGAGTCTAATTTACTTCAATTGTTTACATAACTTCAAAATGGCGGCTGTGCAAAATATTTCACTGACATTCTGTATCTCCGAAACTATTACAGATATCACCCTGCAATTTAGTACGGTGATGAAGGGTACTGATACAAGTTTACCTATGTATATTTCATAAACTTGTAAAGTAGAAAACGAACATGGCGACCAAGCGAAGTTGAGATTTTTAAATAGACCTTTCTCACGATTTAACCATCCAAACGTAATGAAACTAGGTACAGCAAGTGTTTATACACATAGTAATGCACTGGAGTCTAATTTAGTTCAATTGTTTACATAACCTCAAAATGGCGGCTGTGCGAAATATTTCACTGACATTCTATATCTCCAAAACTATTACAGATATTACCCTGCAATTTTGTACGGTGATAAAGGGTACTGGTACAAGTTTATCTATGTATACTTCATAAACTTGTAAAGTAAAAAACGAACATGGCGACCAAGCGAATTTGAAATATTTTAATAGACTTTTCTCGTGATTTAACTCTCTGAGCGCAGTGAAATGTGGTACAGTAAATGATTTTGCAGATTGTAATGCACTGCCATCTAATTTAAATCAATTGTTTACATAACCTCAATATGGCGGCTGTGCGAAATTTTTAATTTAAGTTTTTATTTCTTGTGTCGTAATCATGCGATCGAAGTGAAAGTTTGAATAATGAACCTAGGCAATAATTGTCCTTGAATGGTACATAATTCTATGGCCTATACATATAACAATCCTAAATGGCGGGCTTCCGAAATATTCTCAATATCTATGAATCTTTTACAGCAACCAAACTGAATTTTTTTATGTTCATAGAGACTATGAACATATGTTCACCTATAGGACTTTCATTAACCTGGTGAGCACAAATCCAACATGGCGGCGACGCGAAGTATAAATATTTAAATGGACGATTCTTGCGAATTAACTATCCGAGTGCTGTGAAACGTTGCACGTTAAATGCTTATACAAATGTTGATCCACTGGCATCTAATTTATTTCAATTGTTTGCATAATCACAAGATGGCTGCTGTGCGTAATTTTAAAATCTCGTTTTTACTTCTTGTGTTCTAATCATGCGATTGAAGTTTGAATACCACACGTACACAATAATCTTAATGTAATAGTACAAAAATAAAAATCCAACCTGGCGACATTCTGAAATATTTAGACGGTTCTCAATATCTACGAATCTGTTACAGCAATTAAACTGAAATTTTGTATGTTGATAGAGGCAATTAACATGAGCAGGATATATGAAAATAGGCTGTATAGTTCTTCACGGAACTACTTGTTTTTTTAGTGTTGTTGGTCTCCTAGTCAGATTTCCTCACTAGTTCGTCTTATAAAATGTGTATGTTATTCCCTCGTAATAAATGTGCCAAACAAATGTGAGTACGACATCATTAAAACCACAACCCAAACGAGTTGGGTTATACCGTAATCCTGAAAAAAACCATGAGATTAATTAGATGAGATAAGATTAATAAGATTTTTTTTCAGGTTCAATTACCAACGACAGGTGGAGCGACACATCGGTTGGAGCATATTTTTTCGTCGTATCAAATGAACATGCCAGTACGAACCTTGAATATGCGTATAAATGCTAGGGCGTCCCCCACAGGCGACGCGCGTCGTCATCGCCCGGACGACGTGGGAAATGAGCGAGGGCTACCTGCTTAAGGACTGAGCAGGCTAAAGAAGCGAGTCCAGCACCTACGTCTGGCGACCATCAACATCGGTACGCTCACAGGTCGAAGCCATGAACTGGCAGCTGTCTTGAAGAGTCGATCGATAGACATAGCATGTGTACAGGAGACGACAGGAGACGCAATGGGCAGGAGCCAAGGCCAAGGATATCGGTGAGGGGTACAAATTGTTCTACTATAGCAGGAAATCTCCACAGAACGGTGTCGCAGTGGTCGTCTGCGAGATGCTTCAGGGCAGTGTAGTAGAGGTTAGCCGAATCACAGACAGACTGCTTTATGTGAAGCTTGACTGCAACAACTCAACTATTCGTGTCGTCTCATGCTACGCCCCTCAAGTGGGTTGCTCAGGGGATGAGAAAGATGAACTTTGGGGGAGTGTTGATTCTCATCTTCGTTCATCCGCAGAGGATGAATATGTGTTCATTGGCGGAGATCTCAATGGTCATGTTGGGTCAGAAAGAGATAGCTATCCTCATTGCCATGGTGGGCGAGGTTTCGGGACCTGGAATGAAGAGGGATGTCGTATCCTTGAATGCTCAGAAGCACACGATCGTGTTGTGGCTAACACTTATTTTAAGAAACGGCCAACTCACCTGATCACCTATTACAGCGGTGGTGGAACATCTCAAATCGACTACTGGCTTCTCAGGCGGAATGATTTCAAGTTGGTAACAAATGTCAAAGTCATCCCGTCAGATGACATCGCTCCCCTACACCGCCTCCTTGTACTAGATCTGAAGTTTGACACCGTACCCACGAAAAGACCTCGAACAACGGGACCTGAACGCATTAAGGGGTGGAAGCTACCAGACCATAGGAACGAATTGGTGAATGCCCTTGGTTCACTCACGTTCGACCCAAGCCAACCAATAGAGATCAACTGGACTAGGATAGTCGACTGCCTTCACTCGGTTGCAGCAGAGACGTTGGGAAAATCGAAACCTGGGAGGCGTTTTCTTGACAAACAAGTATGGTGGTGGAAGGAGGATGTGCAGACCGTGATGAAAGAGAAACGGCTTGCATTCAAGACTTGGCAGACCTCGCGTCTTACCAGCGATCATCGGGAATATAAGACCCTCAAGTCTGCAGCAAAGCGAGCTGTTGCAGCAGCTAATGCCCAACATTATGCAGATGTGTACAACCAGCTGGGCTCACCTGAAGGAGCCAACAAGATATTCCGGCTTGCAAACGCACGTCATCGGTCCTCGCAAGATATTGGTCACGTTATGTACATCAAATATGAAGACTACCAAATTCTCAGAGACCCATCTGCTATTCTGAGTCGTTGGGAAAGACACTTCTCAGCAATAAGTAACGAAGAGTTCCCTCATCCACCTATCCACAGTGCGGTAAATGTCGTTGGACATAACTATGGCAGAGGTTGCACAGGCAGTCAGAAAGATGAAGAACGGGAAGGCTACAGGTCCTGATGACATTCCAGCCGAGCTGTGGAAATGACTTGGTCAGCTTGGTATTGAACTACTGACATCTTTGTTCAATCAGATTTTAGAAGGTGTAGTGCCTCAAATTTGGACCACGAGTACCACGGTGACTATTTGGAAAGGCAAGGGCGATATCAGTGAATGTGGCACCTATAGACCTATTCGCCTCCTCTGCCACACGATGAAGATCTTTGAGCGAATCCTTGACAGTCGACTACGTGACATTGTCCAGATCACTAGCAACCAGTGTGGCTTCGTAAAAGGATGTGGAAAAACGGATGCTATTCACGCAACACGGCTCCTCATTGAGAGATACCGTGAGAAGAACAGATCTATTCATATCGCCTTTTTAGATCTCGAGAAGGCATTTGATCGGGTTCAACATGAACTGATTTGGTATGCACTCCGTTCACATTGTGTTCCTGAAGAATACGTCCGCTGGTCACAACTTCTGTATCGTAAGTGCCGTAGTGTTGTGCGATGTCCAGCGGGAATCACATCTCCTTTTCCCATTCAAGTCGGTGTCCATCAAGGATCAGCCCTGTCACCACTTCTGTTTATTCTTTGCTTGGATACAATAACATCAGATATCCAATCGCAACATCCATGGACGCTTCTGTATGCTGATGATGTCTTATTGGCTGCAGAAGAACACAACGTTCTTGAAGTGAAACTGCAGGAGTGGAATACGAGGCTGGCTGAGAATGGACTGAAGCTGAATGTTCAGAAAACCGATGCCTGGCACCATCCTTGTAGGTAGTCAAAATCTTCAAAGAGTCGACCAATTCAGGTATCTTGGCTCTTTGACTCGTTCAGATGGTGACACCCTCCCTGACACCCGAGCTCGTGTGAGTGTCAGTTGGTTCAAATGGAGGAAGGTAACTGGAGTTCTCTTTGACCGCAGGATACCCACCTATCTTAAGGCCAAGATTTACAAGACCGTCGTGCGCCCAGTCGCCCACTACCGTTCTGAATGCTGGCCGGCCTCTGTTAAACACGAGCAAGCCCTGCATGTTATGGAGATGCGCATGCTTCGTTCGGTGCTTGGTCTGACGCGACTTGACCATATCAAGAATTGCGATGTCCGAGGGAGGATGGGAGTTACGCTCATACTGGATAAAATGCGGGAGGCTCGTCAACGCTGGTACGGCCACGTCATACGTAGTCACGAACAATCAGTAGCTAAAACTGCCTTGTGCCTCAACCCGGATGGTAAACGACCTCGTGGGTGACCCAAGAAGAGGTGGCTTGATCGCCTTAGAGAAGACATGTGACAAGTTAATCTGTGTCCGCATGATGACATTGACCGACAGAAATGGAGATTGGCATATAAAGTAGCGGACCCTGCTCCAAAGCGGGACAAACGCTAGGAAGATGATGATGATTCAATTTTTTTCAGGATTAGGGTATAACCCAACTCGTTTGGGTATATTCGTGTTGACCGAGATAATAATTTAATAAAAATTCAATATCCAGAAATGCAAAATTACGGCATTACACTGTAACCAAGCCTGAAGCACTATATGCATTTGAAACGCTGAATATTGGGGGCAGATCATAAATTAAAGATGTGGAAAAGCAAGAAAGGAAAATCCTAAGAAACATTTTTGGACCAATCTGTACGGGGGAAATCTAGACGAAAAGAAAATCCCAAGACTTATACCAGCACTCGGAGAAAATCTCAGACAAATTTAGGAAAAGATGATTGAAATTTTACGGGCATAGCCTCAGGATGGGTAATTAGAGACAGACCAAAAGGATTCTTAACCTTGCCCTGTCAATGAAAGTTAAAAACACCTGGCTGCTTGAAGTTGGAAAAGATCTTCAGGAAATAGGCACCACAGATGACAATATACTAGATAATCACCGCTTTGCAGACCATTCAAGCACTATCACCAACAAAACCTGGTCAGAAGATCGCAAGAGAAGCCACAGCGAGAAGATGAAGAGATTTCGGGAGAAGAAAAAGGCAATGCCATCAGCTAAAGAAGTTCAATCGCTCTCCTTAGTGGGGCATGACGAAGAAGGAAACAAAGAAAGAAAGAAAGAAAGAAAGAAAGAAAGAAAGAATGAAAGAGAGAAAGAAAGAAAGAAGTAGAATTAGTAGCAGTGGAAAAATTACATGAAATTGCGCAAAGATCCGGACTACAAATTTCTTATGAAAAATCCCACTAGGTTATATAGAAAGACGGCCAGAAAATAACTCACCTTTAATCACACAATACGGTAAAATCACACAAGTCCCCCATTTCAAATACCTTGGTGAAATCTTACAGTCCTCAAGACTAAATCGAATCGCCAATGAACAAAGAATCACCAAACTACAGAAGGCCTACAAGCTAATGTGGGCTCACTAAAACATGAAGTGCATCTCGCTAGACGCAATATTAAGGCACTATAAAACAGTGATTCTTCCGAAAGCAACGTACGCATCTGAAACAATGGTGATCGACGGTCATTCCAAATTTAAGGATACAGAAAAACAGGAAAGAAAAAATCTCAGAAAGATTCACGGGGTAGTTAATAATAACGGTATTTGGATGAAGAGACCTCAAAACGAAGTCTATCAAAAGATCCTCGCGAGCACAGTTTCATACACACATTTACAGGATGGAAAACTTCAGAACGGCGAAGAAATTGCTCAACGTTATAACACAGAGTAAATGTGGCACGGAGTGGCTGACAGAGGTCCAGAGCGAACTACAACAGGTCGACATAGAAAATCTGGAGGACTGCAACGAGTGCCGGAATAAAATCAAAAATGTTAAGTTTGAGCTTAGAACATCACGACAGTCTGGAAGAAAATGGTCAGCTGAGCGAAAGAAGGAGCATTCTGAGAGGAAAAAGAGATTTTGGGAAGAGAAGCGGCAAAACGCCAGAATAGGAAATCATCAATCGCTCTCCTGAAGCGGAACAATCGATTAAATAAATAATAATAATAATTAGTAGCAGTAATTTTTGGTTCGGGTCAACGTACGTTTGTTGGGGCAGATGACCTCTCTGTTCCGCCTCTTAAAACAACAATAACCAACGTGTATTGTGAATTGTCTTTCTTCCCCACAAGAACTCAACATGCATTCAGAGGACTGATGCCAGCGCACTTTGGTCATTAGTAAGTTTCAAAATGGCATATTTGAGTTAAGTGCGAACATAAAGTACAAAGAGGTGAGGGGTTAAAGAGGCAATCTCTGTAGGATCAGGGGGGCTTGATGACTTGAAGACAGCTGCATCGCACCCTCCCCCCACCTCTTTCAATGTTTAAAAGCATCAGTAGGAGGGGGTGTTCCAAAAATAAGAGTTATCCTTTCATTCCACAAGTACGAGTGGCCTCGATGGCGTAGTCAGTAGCATGCTGAGCTTCTATGCCCAAGATCGCGGGTTCAAACCCGACTGAAGTCATCGGATTTTTTAAGAGCGTTAAAATCCTTCAGTATGCCTTCCATCGGAGGTGAAGTGAAGCCGGCGGTCCCAGGTCATAGATATATGGCATGTAAAAGAACCTTCCAGAAATTAAACTTGTGCGAAGCTAAATTTGCAGGTTGGATTTCGTTGAAACGCTCTATCAAAGTTCCAACGTTCACCACTAGGAGTCAGTGACATCTGGTAGTGAAAGTTGGAACTACTTGAAATTGAACGGAACTTGTAGCTCACCCTATGGGTGTCCGCTTGAAGCAGCTACAGTCTCAGGGAGCCGAACATGTCCTCAGACACTCCCGGCACTAAAAGCCATACCGTAAATAAATACATAAATCCACAAGTACGCTATATTACACCGCAATTACAAAGGACAATCTTCCCTGAATTCTCGGCGGGCAGCCAACAACAGAGTATAGTAGAGGCTCAGGCCTAACATCGAGGTTATCGGCCCCTAATAGTCTGGGTGATAGCGAAAATGACAATGAAATGGAAACCAGAAAGAAAAGTAAGCTGGACTGAAAATACTTACAAAATGGAACTCAGATTGAAATGACTCACAAAATGTAGAGTGAAAATAGTCACAAAAGGTAGACTAATTCAGAAGGAAAATGCTCACAAAAGGAATAGATTGAAAAATACGCACAACACGTAGTTTAGTTTCAAAATGCAATGTAGATTCGAAATACTAACAAAATGCGATTGAAATTCAAAATAATTACAAAATGCAGCTAAAATTGAAAATACGTACAAAATGCAATTGAGATTCAAAATACTTACAAAATGCAATTCAAATTGAAAATACACAATGCAATTTAGATTGAAAATGCCGTAACCGATTGAAAATACTCACAAAATGCAATTGAAATTCAAAATACTTACAAAATGCAATTGGAATTGTAAATACTTACAGAATGTAATTCAGATTCAAAATACTCATTTGGTTTGACAATACTTATAAAATGCAATTTAGACTGAAAGGACTTACAAAATGTAATTTAGAATCCAAATACTCACAAAATATGAGAATCGAAATACTTACAAAATGCAATTTAGATTGAAAATAATCGCAAAATGCAGTGTAGTGTCGAAATATTAACAAAATGCTATTTAGATACACGAGGAGCCAATTAACAAGAACAGTGCGGGAATCTTAAAGAGAAAAGGAAATATAATGAACCCTATAAGAATGAGGTATCAGGAAAGATGAGAGAAGGGCCAATTAAGGCGGGAAAGGAATAGACTCCCTGGGTCTCGGATACCCTAATACCGTCGGGGTTGGAAGAGAACAAGAGTTGACCAAGAGAGGTCAACAGAGAAGAAGACAGAGAGGAGCCCGGCACAAGTGAGTGGAAGCAAAACCGGACTCTGCTGGGGTGCCGTAGTACCAACCCACGTCCCACTAGATGTGAGACCCTGGGGGGAGAGGAGAGGGGTGTGATGTCATTGGAGACAAGGTGCATAACTTTATCTCGGAGACTAAGGCCACCTTAATGGCAAGGAAACACCCGGGTTCACATCGCTGGGCACCGAATGTTGCCAGGAGGGTTGTTTGAAACTGGTTGGTTGGTCTTTAGTTTAGGGGCTGCGACAACGCGGTCATCTAGCCCCGTGTACTTTGGGTGTGTGTAGAATCTGTCTGATGAAATGAAAATCCATAGCCTGCTTCCAGTCTCCGACCGGGTCAGGAATGGAATGAATGAAGCCCCCATCTAGCGGCGAGGATATGAACTGTGCCGGCTGCCGAGGCCTGACGCACTCCTCTGGGGCAATGAGAATCTATCTGATAACCGATGCTAATTGTGATGGCTGTATTAGTGTGTGTTATCTGTTTTAATTCAAGTAAGGACTGCAGACATTCAATTATCAAGTAGTTCCTACTTTTGCTACCAAACGCCATCGTCAATGACAACTAGTTCTGAACTTGGTTACTAGATGCCACCGCAGTCGACTCCTGGAGATGAACGTTGGAACCTAAGTTAGTCAAATCTAACCTATAATTTAGCTTCACACAAGTGTAATTAATGGAAGGTACTTTTACATGCCATAAATCTATGACATGGGCCCGCCGGCTTTACTTCCCCTCCGAAGGAAGACATACTGAGGGATTTTTAACGCTCTTAAAAAATCCAACGACTTCGGCTGGGTTGGAACCCGTGACCTTGGGCTTAGAAGCTCAGCATGCTACCAACTACGCCACCGAAGCCGCTTCGTTAGTGTTTGAAACTGAGATCATGGTACAACAGACTCACACTCGGGACACCCCTCAGAGGGGAAACAAAGAGCGCAGCGTCCCGAGTGTCACGCTATTAGACGAGGCTCATTTGTCTCTATATTTAGTACCTGCTGTTCGCAACGCAGAGCGCGCGTGCATTTCAGCGTCTCGCATTGTGTTATGACGGCTGCAGGTGCAGAGTGGCGCCATCAACCTCGGGCGCCTGCACCTCATAACCTTCAGGCTTACCAAAGTAACAAAGAGACCCTCCCGCAGACACGGGCAAACCTTTTAGTGACAATACAAAACAATCTAGGCAGGCCGAAAAGAAAAACAACTCAGGAAGGACTGTAGACAATAATTTCAAGTAGTTCCTACTTTTGTCACCAAATGCTACCGTCCACGTCACCTAGCTTGCGGACTTGGTGGCGAACGTTGGAACTAATAGAGCATGTAAGTATAGTTAGTGGAAAGTTCTTTTACATGCCATAAATCTATGACATGGGCCCGCCGGATTTACTTCACCACCGACGGAGGGCATACTGAGGGATTTTTAACACTCTTAAAAAATCCTACGACTTCGGCAGGGTTTGAACCCACGACCTTGGGCATAGAAGCTCAGCATGCTACCATCCACGCCCCCGAAGCCGCCTAATTTTAAATCAAACAAAAGTTATAGGTTAAAATGGTAGAAAACGTAGGAAAAAAGAACACATCTTCTTCTTCTTGGTTCGTTGAGGCCCCTTGGACCACGTGGTTCCTAACTCTGGCGAGCTTTCTTCTTACCCCAGTATTGCTTCACTATGATCACAACTTCATTACTTGTTAGAAGAGGAAGGCGTATGTGACAAGTAAAACTGTGACTGTGCCTCTAAAAGTTTTCATAATCTGGTTGAAACTTCGTTCAATTGTTTACATAACCTCAAGATGGCGGCTGTGCGAAATATTTCACCGGCATTCTATATCTCTGAAACTATTACCGGCATCACCCTGAATTTTTTTTACGGAGATAAAGGGAACTAGTGGAAGTTCATCTATGAGACTTTCAGAAACCAGTTTACTACAAAACGAAAATGGCGGCCAAGTGAAGTTCAAAGTTTTAAATAGACTTTTCTCGCGATCTAATGATCCAAACGCAATCAAACTTGGTACAGCAAATGTTTATATACATTGTAATGCACTGGTATCTAATTTAGTTCAATTGTTTACATAACCTCAAGATGGCGGCTCTGTGAATTTTAAAATTAAGTTTTTATTTCTTGTGTCGTAATCATACGATCGAAGTGAAAGTTTGAATAATGAGCCTACGCAACAATTTTCCTTTAATGGTTCGTGCCTCTAAGGCCTATATATATAGCAATCCAACATGGCGACCATCCGAAATATTTAGTCGGTTCTCAAAATCTACGAATCTATTTCAGCAATCAAACTGAAATTTTGTATGTTGATAGAGGGAATTAACATAGGTAGGATATATGAAAATAGGCTTTAGTTGTTCACGGAACTACTTGTTTGACACGCGGATATAGTTTACATGACTGTGCGGATGCGGATAACAGTCGTGCGGATGCGCGGTGGATTCAGATAACAGTCGTGCGGATGCGGTGCTGATGCGGATAACAGTAGTGCGGATGCGGGGCAGATGACGGTTGTGTGAATGCGGGGCAGATAACGGTTATGCGGATGTGGGGCAGATAACAGTCGTGTGGATGTGGGGCAGATAACAGCTGTGTGGATGTGGGGCAGAAAAAAGTCGTGTGTATGTGGGGCAGATAACAGCCGCGTGGATGCGGGGCAGATAGCAGCTGTGTGGATGCGGGGCAGATAACAGCCGTGTGGATGTGGGGCAGATAACAGTCGTGTGTATGTGGGGCAGATAACAGCTGCGTGGATGCGGGGCAGATAACAGTCGTGTGTATGTGGGGCAGATAGCGGTTGTGTGGATGCGGGGCAGATAACAGCTGTGTGGATGTGGGGCAGATAACAGCCGCGTGGATGCGGGGCAGATATCAGTCGTGTGGATGTGGGGCAGATAACAGCTGTGTGGATGCGGGGCAGATAACAGTCGTGTGGATGTGGGGCAGATAACAGCTGTGTGGATGCGGGGCAGATAACAGCCGTGTGTATGTGGGGCAGATAACAGCTGTGTGGATGTGGGGCAGATAACAGCTATGTGGATGTGGGGCGGTTAACAGCCGTGTTCATGTGGGGCAGATAGCAGCCGCGTGGATGCGGGCCAGATAACAGTCGTGTGTATGTGGGGCAGATAACGGTTGTGCGGATGCGGGGCAGATAACAGCTGAGTGGATGTGGGGCAGATAACAGCCGTGTGGATGTGGGGCAGATAAGAGCTGTGTGGATGTGGGGCGGATGACAGCCGTGTGGATGTGGGGCAGATAACAGCCGCGTGGATGCGGGGCAGATAACAGTCGTGTGTATGTGGGGCAGATAACAGTCGTGTGTATGTGGGGCAGATAACGATTGTGTGGATGCGGGGCAGATAACAGCTGTGTGGATGTGGGGCAGATAACAGCCGTGCGGATGTGGGCCAGATAACGGTTGTGTGGATGTGGGGCAGATAACGGTTGTGAGAATGCGGGGCGGATAACGGTTGTGCGGATGCGGGGCAGATAACGGTTGTGCGAATGCGGGGCGGATAACAGCCGTGTGGATGTGGGGCAGATAACGTTCGTGCGAATGCGGGGCGGATAATGGTTGTGCGAATGCGGGGCGGATAACGGTTGTGCGGATGCGGGGCAGATAACGGTTGTGCGAATGCGGGGTGGATAACAGCCGTGTGGATGTGGGCCAGATAACGTTTGTGCGAATGCGGGGCGGATAATGGTTGTGCGAATGCGGGGCGGATAACGGTTGTGCGAATGCGGGGCGGATAACGTTTGTGCGAATGCGGGGCGGATAACGGTTGTGCTAATGCGGGGCGGATAACGGTTGTGCGAATGCGGGCGGATAACAGTCGTGTGGATGTGGAGCAGATAACGTTTGTGCGAATGCGGGGCGGATAACGGTTGTGCAAATGCGGGGCGGATAACGGTTGTGCGGTTGCGGGGCAGATAATGGTTGTGCGGATGCGGGGCAGATAACGGTTGTGCGGTTGCGGAGTGGATAACGGTTGTGTGGGTGCGGGGCAGATAACGGTTGTGCGGATGCGGGGCAGATAACAGTTGTGCGGATGCGGGGTGGATAACGGTTGTGTGGGTGCGGGGCAGATAACGGTTGTGCGGATGCGGGGCAGATAACGGTTGTGCGGATGCGGGGTGGATAACGTTTGTGCGGTTGCGGGGCAGATAATGGCTGTGCGGATGCGGGGCAGATAACGGTTGTGTTGATGCGGGGCAGATAACGGTTGTGCGGTTGCGGGGTGGATAACGGTTGTGTGGGTGCGGGGCAGATAACGGTTGTGCGGATGCGGGGAAGATAACGGTTGTGCGGATGCGGGGTGGATAACGGTTGTGCGGTTGCGGGGCAGATAATGGTTGTGCGGATGCGGAGCAGATAACGGTTGTGTTGATGCGGGGCAGATAACGGTTGTGCGGTTGCGGGGTGGATAACGGTTGTGTGGGTGCGGGGCAGATAACGGTTGTGCGGATGCGGGGCAGATAACAGTTGTGCGGATGCGGGGTGGATAACGGTGTGTGGGTGCGGGGCAGATAACGGTTGTGTGGATGCGGGGCGGATAACGGTTGTGTGGATGCGGGGCGGATAACAGCCGTGCGGATGCGGGGCAGATAACAGCCGTGCGGATGCGAGGCGGATGGGGATAATGTTTATTTTATCCGCGCAGCGCTCTACCCTACACCCCGTAATGTTCTCTGAAAATGTATTAATATGCTGTCCATATGGGCTTGATGGCGCAGCGGCGAAACTGCTTGTCTTTCAGGGGTTAATGCATGCGAAATTTTCGCGATGAAGTGTCGGATCCTTTTGTTAAGCGGCCAAGAGACTGGCAATATTATTGTACAATATAGATTGCACAATATTTTGACGATTACCCTTAGACGTGAATAATATTGTGCAATAATTTTGTGTGCACAAAAGCTTGAATCTTGTGAAGGCAATATTGAAGGTTGTGCAATATTTTACGCACACACGAACACCGACGTACAACCTCAATGGCAGTATATTGTGCCATCTCCACACACCGGCAAAATCAGTCTCCGCCAGAGTTTCATGTTTCGTCTCCAGAGTTATGTCAATCGTTTCTTGACCTGCAAGGAACTTCATTTCCTCGGAATACCATAGCACAGGTTCAACATACTCCGCACCGGCACCACTTCTCTCAGCATCGCGAATACGTTTCAATTCTTTGCGGAAGTTGGTACGCAAATATATATACTTTTTTTTAACACATGTTGTTTGTCCGCGTCTGGGTATTGTTCGCGGTATTTTTCTAAGAGCACATCATACTGCTCCACCTTTTTGGCGCGATTACTGTGATCCTTGCACTTCACACCCCAAAGAGCCGGAAGCCCAGGATACACTTCAACAAATTCTATTTTTTTTCTGCATTCTTGTCCACAGACGGCACAATATTTTCCCGTTTGCACAATATATTTTCAGCTTTTTGAAAATTACGCAATATATTGCACAACCTTTCAATATCGTCTACACACGGCCAATTATATTGCACAACTCGAAATTGCGCAATAATATTGATCGTCTATGGGCCGCTTTAGGATTTCACGTGAATAACAGGTTCCATAACCTATGATTCCGAGTTTATCTTCGTTCCTGTGCTGTTTCTTGAGAAGCTTAGCGCGAGTGCGCTGCTATTCCTTCACCCGAATGCAGGAAACCTAATATCCTGGATATCTGTCCTCTCAGATTTAGTAAAATTTTGTAGGTAGGTTCACTAACAAGTAGTTTCGTGAAGAACTATATAGCCTATTTTCATATATCCTACTTATATCAATTGGTTATATCAACATTTTCAGTTTGATTGCTGTAATAGATTCGTAGATATTGAGAAACATCTAAATATTTGGAATGGTCGTCATGTTGTATTTTATTATACTGTATGTAGGCCATAGAGTTATGTACTATTAGATGGGGATTATTGTGTACGTTCATTATTCAAACGTTGATTTCGATCGCATGAATACGACACAAGAAATACAAACTTAATTTTAAAATTTCGCACACCCGCCATCTTGAGGTTATGTAAACAATTGAACTAAATTAGATCTCAGTGCACTGCAATTTGTATAGTAATTTGCTGTACCACGTTTCACTGCGTTCGGATGGTTAAATCGCGAGAAACGTCTATTTAAATGTTTCTACTTCGCTTGGCCTCCATGTTCGTTTTGTAGTTTACAGGTTTCTGATAGTCACACAGGTGAACATCTAGTAGTGCCCTTTATCACCGTACAAAATTTCAGGGTGATATGAGTAATAGTTTCGGAGATATAGAATGCCGGGGAAATATTTCGCACATCCGCCATGTTGGATTGGTAATAAAATTTGGAGGGCACGGTCAGGGTCGGAAAAATAGTACTATGACCTCATCGAGTTTCATTAAAATCGCTCCGGCCGTTTAGAAGTTATTAGACACACACACACACACACACACACACACACACAGCCCCACAGACACATACACACGCACGGACAAAAGGTGATCTCATATGCCTATTTTTTTTTCATAAATGAAAATAAGCTAAAAATTATGTAGACTATTCTTGCAAAATATTTTTTTATCCCTAGAAATACGAAAGGGGGACAGGGTATTTCTTCATCTATTACTTGAAGTGATAAGATCTTGTAACAAGATGTTTAGGAAATAACATATAGCCTACTATCTCCTAAATGTATGGGTATAGTTATGACTTTTTGTTCTTATCATCTCCTATTTTTTTTCCTATTCGAAGTGCTAATTGGCACACTGGATTTGAGCAGCGGCGTTCACACCATCAATTTTAATTTACCCCAGTATTTTGCAATTTCATCAGCAAACACTCGAAGGAACGTAGGAATTCAGTATATTAACACCGACTTCTAACAACAATTGAAACTTCGTTGGTCTAAACCTATCACAGGGAGAAACACATTTAATATACCTACTGCACACTTCATTTTTAATCGCGCCTATACTTGGCAGTGCGCTCTATCGGCAACAAGATGACATTTTCAATAACACCACAGGCATGGGTTAACTAACTGACCGGTATAGAGCGCAGCTGGCATCTAGTGGGCAGTGGATATCTCCCGCATACCGTAGTTCAACTGGTTGCTAGTAGATGTCACTCCTGCAGATCCATTGGAGAACTTTCTTTTAATTAAATATATATTTTCCATTGCAAATTGCACAATATAACGCTCAATCGTATAATAGGCCAGGCGACAGGTAGTTCAATAAGGGAAAAAATAGTGGGAAGCTGGAAATTGCTTTAATCGCTTTATTTGGACCCAGATATTACTCTCCCAAGTTTCCCCCCCCCCCCCCCTCGAGCGAAGTCGACGTTGGCCCTTCTGGCCCTAAGAAGGTACCATTTTTCGTTTTGTTGCAAATATCTCCCAAACCATCAACTTTATCAACAAAATACCGACAGTAGTGGCTGCGCGGGCTAAAGCGCTGCGTTGGGTCAAGGGGCCAAGCTCTCTGCTGACTCGGTAGACGCGTGGGTTCGAGCCCCACCGTCGGCTGTCCTTGAAATGGTTTTCCATGGTTTCCCATTTTCAACACCAGGCAAATGCTGGGACAGTACCTTCAGACAGGCCACGGCCGCTTCCTTCCACATCCTTGCCCAGTTTCATTCATCTTCATCCATTCCATACCTCATCCCGACGCGCAGGTCGCCCACGGGCGTCGACTAGAAAGACCTGCACTCGGCCTCTCAAGAGGCTACACGACAAAAAAAACAAACAAAAAAAAAACAACAAAATACCTATTATAAAAAATAATCTAGAGTATATTTCCTACAAAAATGTTCCCTACCTTTTGTCTCTAATGTGAACCGTTACGATGCTACGACCATTCGAAGTGGAGCCCTTTTTGATTCTTGCGGAAAAGATATGGAAATGATTGCCATATCAAAGTTTCTACATGTTATAAATATTTGTCAGCATTCCAAGTGCACAAGCAGTTAACTTGTTACAAGTATAACAGCTTTTCAATGAAAACATCTGTGGCAAAGTACCTACCATTAGTAGGCTATTATTATTGCTCCCTTCTTCCTTCAACAGTGGCAGGTGGAAAAGAGGGTACAATCCAGACAATATCTTTGTGTCCTCAAAGGTATCTCGGCAATGTGTGAAGACTATGGGTGACCCTATTCCTCGTACTCAACATAGGCCTGTCATCTGCACCGTGAATTCCGTGGTGATGCCTGAAGAGGTACCATTCAAGAGGAGGTTTAACTTCAAGAAGGCTGACTGGACGAAGTTCAGCGAAGAGCTTGACTCAGAGATAATAAACATTCCTCCACAACCTGAAATGTACGACACCTTTGTTGAATGCGTCCAACAAGTTTCAAGGAAAACTATTCCGAGGGGATGTAGAACTCAATACGTTCCAGGCATGTCCAGTGATGACAAACAGCTGCTAGAAAAGTATCAGGCCCTCTATGAAGAGGATCCATTTGCTGAAGAATATATCCAAGCTGGAGAAACACTATTGCAAACCATCACAGCAACTCAAATGTCCAAGTGGAGCAACCTGGTAGAGAACCTCAACATGAAGCTGAATAGTAGAAAGGCCTGGAAATTGCTTAAAAACCTTAGCGGCGACCCTGTAAAACCACAGAAGAACTTCACTGGAGTGACACCAGATCAAGTGGCGACCCAGCTCCTGCTGTATGGTAAAATAAAAGGGAGGGTTACCACAGGAGCTCTTTAGCGTGAGTTGGAAGCAGAGAATCACTTTCTTCGAGATCCCTTCTTGATGGTTGAGCTTGAAGCTGCCATCTCCAGCTTGAAGATGTACAAGGCTGCTGGTGTTGATGACCTACGAGTAGAACAGATAAAGAACTTTGGCCTTAAAACATTGGAGTGGTTACTAAGCCTAATGAACACATGTGTTGCCAAGCTACATATCCCTAAAATGTGGAGGAAATCTCGAGTCATTGCACTACTCAAGCCTGGGAAAGAACCTAACGACCCAAAAAAAATTCGACCTGTATCCCTGTTATGCCATACCTTCAAGATACTGGAACGCCTGGTACTTAACCGAACCAGTATTATTCTCGAAGAGTTCATTGCACAACAAGCAGGTTTTCGTGCTGGCAAATCATGTTGTAGCCAGATCTTGAATCTCACCCAACACATCGAGGATGGTTTTGAGCGCAGTCAGATAACGGGAGTCGCCTTCGTTGACTTAACAGCTGCATACGACACTGTGAATCATAGGAAGCTGTCAAAGAAAGTGTATGACCTTACCAAGGACCACCAACTGACATCCCTAATCAGCATCTTCCTACAGAACAGAAGATTCCAAGTCTCGCTACAGGGGAAAAGGAGTAGATAGCGAACCCAGAAGAACGGTCTCCCACAGGGTAGCGTGCTGGCTCCAGCGCTGTACAATATCTACACAAATGATCAGTCAATTCCAGCAAGTACTAGGCTCTTCATCTATGCCGACGACACAGCAGTGGCTGCTCAGGGCTCATCCTTTGAAGAAGTGGAAGGAAAGCTGACTTTAGCGATGGACGAACTCTCCAAATACTATGATGCCAACTATCTGAAGCCGAACCCTAATAAGACACAAGTGTGTGCGTTCCATCTACGAAACAAGGAAGCACGGCGACAGCTGGACATCACATGGCGAGGTGAGCGACTGAAACATTGCCCAACACCAGCTTACCTAGGTGTCACACTAGACCGTGCTCTAACCTACAGACAGCAATGTCTGAACGCGAAACAGAAGGTCAGTGCTCGCAATGGCATACTCAAGAAGCTGATCGGCAGCACCTGGGGAGCCATCCCGCACATCCTGAGGACTTCCGGACTTGCACTGTGTGTGTCAGCCGCTGAGTATGCCGCTCCTGTGTGGAACGCTTCAGCACATGCTAAGCAGGTTGATACTGCTGTCAACGACACTGCAAGGATAATCTCGGGATGCCTGAAACCAACACCAGTGCACAAACTCTACCCTATTGTAGGAATAGCCCCACCCAACATCCGGAGGGCCACTGCTGCGGACGCCGAGAGACCAAAGCAGGAGAATGACCATCGACATCCACTATATGGTCACCAGGCAGCAAGGTCTCGCCTCAGATCCCGCAAGAGTTTCCTTGCTAGGACTACGCCGCTGGAGAGAACACCAGAGACAACTCGTCTTAACAGATGGAGGAGCTCACTGCCCACAGACATGACACCAAAGGAAGAACTGGCTCATGGCGCCGACTTACCTTATCCTGTGTGGAGGTCCCTCAACCGCTTAAGAGTGGGTGTCCCTCGATGCAAGACCAACCTGCAAAAATGGGGGATCCTTCCAACAGACGCAGACACCTCTTGTGAATGTGGATCTGAACAAGACCCAACTCACCGACTTACCTTCACCCTCCTGGAGAACCCATGCACAATGGAAGATGTTTTTAGAGGAAGTAACAAGGCCATCGCAGCTGCAATTTTTGGAAATGTTGACCGGACACGGAAATGAATGAATGAAATGCGTAGTATTGGCATAAAATCACTCTTTTCCACACCACCTGGCGGTAGAGTAAATGCCGCGTATTTTTAAGTGGTGTCCCCAGGAGGCCTAATCCACTGTTCAAATGTCAAAGTTAGTCGATTTTAAACCGTTTTGATGAAGGCTGGCAGTCTTGATCATCTGCCTCAATTTCTCCGTCAACGCTTTCATCGTCTGTATCGGTACATTTGTCCGACGTCACAGGGCGCTCAAGATTAACATCGATGTCTCCGTCACAATCATCCATATCATCTTCCTCGGCAGCATTTGTACATGACCGTCCCATACAATTCTTGCAGATTCTGGAGCATCGGAGGCCCGTTTTCCTGCAACCACACGCTGCGTTACATCCTTTCGAACATTTGCAGGACACTGTGTTTAGAAGCGTTTGTGGCACCGGATCCCTCGTCGTAGGTATGGGAGCCAAACCACAATGAGATTTTTTGGCAGCCCCAATCCAGTGGATTTGTATAATTTCCATACCATGTTTGGATTTGATGGTATGTTCTTAAAGAGTGCTCACGTGCCGCTGAATCGGTGGGAGGTAAGCTTGCGAGATTAAATCGATATTTGCTTAGAGATTTTGGAAACAGTTGGAACCACACCCATTCAGGATATTTCCCGTGGTTTTGTTGTCATAAAGCCTAGCCAAAAGCAACTGGCCCGCTTTGTCAATTTCATCGGGGTTTGCGTTCACGTCTCCGAAAACCCTGACAGCTATCTGCAGTTCCTCATTGCTCTTCAGCAGTGTTACGAATTTCATTTTGCCCTGCCTGTGAAACGAAGACGTTGTATCGCACCCACTAAACGCATGCAAAAAGAGGATGTTTTCCTGCACACACGGCGGAAGATTGAAACTTGTTGTGCAAAATGGTTGTTGTTTGGTTGAACCTTTGCCGGGTTTCACAAAATACATTTTCGTGGAGGGTGGCACACGAGCCGCCAAGATGACCAGGATATCTATATCTTCAGCCACTACAATGACCGAATGGTCGGGCCGAGAGAACTCGAGTGCGGTGGTAACGATGAGCACATCGACATCTTCTGGAGCTTGTCTGGTTTCGATTCCTTCGCTTTCGAAATTGACGCACAACAAGTCGTTGTGGCATAGGTGCCGTCATGGACTCATTAAAAAAACATTAGCTGCATCATGCCTGTGCGATCGTCGAAGACATTCAGCGGACTTGGTACTGCGAGCTGCTGGATCGTCAGGATACCCATCGAAAATATTGACACTGTTTTTACGTATCTTTTAACGTAATTCACATATTTGGCACTAATGTCGACAAAAGTATCGGTTTGGTGCCAAATTACACGGTGCCGAAGATATCCTCCGTCGAGAACATGATGTAGGTAATCAAATGTGGGCTCATCGGTAACAGGATGGAATAATTTATAGAACACAAACATATGCGTCTTACGTATTCCCGCTTCATCAAAGATCGCAACCGGAGACGAAGCTAGTTCAAACTGGAAATATTGTTTCAATTCTGCATCGGATTTCTTTGCAAGGCAAATGATATGGATGATTGTGACAGAGACATCGATGTTAATCTTGAGCGCCCTGTGACGTCGGACAAGTGTACCGATACAGACGATGAAAGCGATGACGGAGAAATTGAGGCAGACGATCAAGACTGCCAGCCTTCATCAAAACGGTTTAAAATCGACTAACTTTGACATTTGAACAGCGGATTAGGCCTCCTGGGGCATCACTAAAAAAACGAAAAAAAAAAACCGCGTCATTTACTCTACCGCCAGGTGGTGTGGAAAAGAGTGATTTTATGCCAATACTACGCAATATGTACTTTGCCACAGATGTTTACATTGAAAAGCTGTTATACTTGTAACAGTAACAGCTTGTGCACCTGGAATGCTGACAAATATTTATAACATGTAGAAACTTTGATATGGCATATCATTTCCATAGCTTCTCCGCAAGAATCAAAAAGGGCTCTACTTCGAATGGTCGTAGCATCGTAACGGTTCACATTAGAGACAAAATGTACAGGACATTGTTGTAGGAAATTTACTCTAGATTATTTTGTATAATTGGTATGTTGTTGATAAAGTTGATGGTTTGGGAGATATTTGCAGAATAACGAAAAATAGTACCTTTTCAGGGCCAGAAGGGCCAACGCCGACTTCGCTCGAGGGGGAAAACTTGGGAGAGTAATATCTGGTTCCAAATAATGCGATTAAATCAATCTCCAGCTTTCCACTAATCATTTCCTTATTGAGACTTTTTTTCGACCTGTCGCCGGGCCTATAACTCCTCAGCACTAAAAAAAAAAAAAAAAAAAAACAATAAATATAAAAGGATCAAGCAAAACCAAATACAACTCTATTAGGATTAGAACCCCAGCCGGCCGGGTGAGAGACCAATGCTGTAACCACAGACCTAAATTTGTCCTCCCAAGTTCAATGTTATTAATCGATTTAGATACAACGTCTTAGCAAATAATGACTTTGACTAAACGATTTCTTCACTGGAGTATATTACAAAGTTCATTTCATACAAAGTTCATATTATTTCTATCTGTAGGCTATATTGCATGCCTTCCTTCGGAGGGGAAGTAAAGCCGGCGGTCCCATGTCATAGATTTATGGCATGTTAAAGATCTTTCCACTAATTACACCTGTGTGAAACTAAATTGGATAGGTTAAGAATGTAAACAACGCTCTTAGGTTGCTACTGCGGTGGCGTCTAGTAGCTAGTTCTGAACTAGGCCTAGTAGTCGTTGACGGTGGCGTTTGGCGGCAAAAGTAGGAACTATTTGAAAATTCAAAGTTGCAGTCCCTACTTGAATTAAAAAAAACAGATACACACACTAATACAGTCATCACAATTAACACCGGTTATCAGACAAATTCTACACACACCCAAAGTACACGGGGCTACATGACCGCGTTGTCGCAGCCCCTAAACTAAGGAACCAACCAACCAACCATATTGCATGCAACATCCTCAAATTAGTGAAATATAGGTAATATTAGTTCGGTCGTAATTTAATTTTAAGTTTTGATCATTTGAGTGGCCGCCATTACGTTTTGGTAAAGATGGCGGCAATATAAAACATGACACTGAGGTGCCCTTTGCTAGTGCTACCTCTGAACCAAATTCCGTTCAATTTGGTTTCGCCGTGTTTGAATTGATAGGGAGGAGGGGGGAGGGGGGGGGGCAGACATACAGGGTACAGACATACAGGGTACAGACAGACACACAACGTTTTGGCCTGTGTAGATCTCATAAGTCTACTTTCATTCTTTGCAAAAATCGTAAGTAGGCTAACAGTTATTAATGGTTACTAATTAGGAAGAATGGCGCCGAATGATGTAGTTGGTTTGCAATATGTACTATCTTAAGGTGGTACAGAGCCATTGGAACATGAGTACAGCCCTCGGTAATGACGCGCAACAAAGAGTTTATATTGTACTGACAGTATGTTTCCTTCCTTAAATCATAGTTGGCTACAATGTACATGGGTTTTGCATTTCAAGTATCTGCTAAACGTGTAATTGATGATTCTTCAGACTGGAAGTAAAACGTTGAAAATATCTGAATTTAAAATCAACAGATCAGTCAGCTGTTAATTTCTTGGCAAGTTGACAGCTTCGTCATTGTTGAAATATCTTTTTATTTTGTAAGGGACGTTGAAAGTTTTGTATGCATAATTCCACTAATAAACTTTGTGGTCACAACTATTGATGTGCTGTAATACAAAACCCATATCTTAAACGATACACTGCGTACATTCTGTAACAAGTGCTTTCCTTGACTTGTCAGCTTCTGCGCCTCAATGGGCTGAATGTGAGTTCATATTCGGCCCTTAACCTGGTTTGCCCCTACAATTTGTTCCGGCCTGTACAGTACGTTTCACGTCCTCCATTGTCTTTCTGGAGGTAGTTTCTAAGGTATTTTACTCTCGACCACGCCAAACTGCAATGTCTAGCCATGAAGCATTTGTCTCGTAGTGTTGGTATTTCTCTCAACCCAGCTGACGCTACACCACATCCAGGTCTCCATAGTACTGACCAAACATATGACATCATGATGAGTTTTCGTAATTTGAGGGACTTGGAACGCTGACGTTAAATGCTTTCTTAGCTATGCTACCTGGGATAAACAAATGGAGAAAGTCTAATCCTTACCTGCTTTTAAGGAGGGATAATTATGCATCTTAAAACTTTCCTACAGCCCAATGAAATAATCAGCATGTCAAGAAGAAAACTACATATATTTCAGAGATGTTTCTTAAGGTTTTATCTTCTTTCTTACAACGAAGCTCTTATTAACTAGGTTCTTTGGTATCTACACTGAAACATAAACGCAATATAAAAATTCGGTCAGGGGGCCACATAAAATGTCTTCGTTGGGTGTATTTTGAACACCCCTGATTATAATGGAATTTCATACAAAATATATTTTCTACTATTATTGTTATTATTACGTGACGAAAGAATGTTTGTATTGCAACCACGTTTCACTAATAATAATTAAAATGTTTGCTTGATTGTTGTTGTTAATACAATTTATGGGCTTGAGACATGTTAGCCATTAGCCCCGTGTAGTTGGGTGTGTCCTGATAACCTATATTAATGTGATGACTGGAGAGACAGAGATGAGGAGGGCGCCTCGGAACTTGAAGTTACGTAGTATGTCGACAATTTCCTGGAGGAAGTGAGGAAAACCCCAGTGAAGACCACGCTCAGGATAGCCACAGCCAGCACCGAGTTTCGAACCTATGATCTCCGGACTTGCTGCGGCTGCCACCGTGGTCGCGGTGCACGGCTAGACCACACCACAGTAGCGGGTAAGGCCTGATGACCTCGATGTTCTGTGACCTAGGCCCACCCAGGGCGTGAGCCGAGTTATCAGCAGCACATTGTATGCTTATTGAGCGCAGTGTTGCAACATTTCCTAACCACTTATTGACGCTTGTGTTGTTTGTGAGCGGCTAGCACACTTACTGTCATCCCGGAGATCTTGGTTCGATTCCCATCTCTACCAAGAATTTGATTTTGGTCTGAGGGCTGCAACTGGGTCCACTCAGCCTCATGAGGCTGAACTGAAAAGAGGAGGGTTCGATTCCAACCTCAGCCATCATGGAAATGATTTTCCAGGCAAATGTTGAATTTGTCCATAACTTAATACACGGCCGCCTCCTTCCCAATACTCCATGGAATACACTTTCCACTACAGACACCACAATAACACAGGTTGTCAGACACACCCAAGTACACAGGGTTATGTGACCTCGATGTCCAACCCCTAAAATGCAACAACAACTCCTTTTGCTTTGGTTTTACGCCATAAAATAACCCAGATTTTCTTATGTTCAAAATGTCCTTGGTGCAATTCGTATCTCACTTGTTATCAGCATTTTACTACTGACGAAAAGACACAACAGAAAAAAAGGAAAGAGAAACCAAGAGCAGAGGAGCTGAGGGCTGCTCATGTGAACCAGCAGTGGCATAGTTGGTAGAATGCTGAGTTTCTAGGCCCAAGGTTGCGGGTTCAAACCTGGCCGAAGTCATCGGATTTTTCAAGAGCGTTAAAAATCCCTCAGTATGCCTTCCGTCGGGGGATGCAAAGTCGGTGGGCCCATGTCATAGATTTATGGCATGAAAAAAATCTTCCCCTAACTACACTTGTGTGAAGCCATAATTTGTTGGTTAGAATTGATAACGCTCTATTAATTCCAACGTTCGCCGCCAGGTTCTGACTGCGATGCCATCTAGTAGCCAAGTCCGCAAACTAGGTGTCGTGGACGGTAGCATTTGTAGCAAAAGTAGGAAGTACTTGAAATTATTGCCTGCAGTCCTTACTTGAATTAAAGCAGATAACACACACTAATACAGCCATCCCAATTAACACCGGTTATGAGACAGATTCTACACACACCCAAAGTACACGGGGCTTCATGACCGCGTTGTCGCAGCCCCTAAACTAAGGATTCATGAATCCAATATTTCAATGGCGATTTCTCTCTGTTTATTTTCCTCGTAATTTCCTGTCTGTAAGATGCTCTGCGGTGTTGACGAGCGCCAATGCTAATACTCTGGTCAGTGCACTGGAGGACCTAACACCTTGTATAGGACTGACGAACCTTCAAGTTATTCAGCGAACAGGATGGAGTGACATTGACCTCTGCGATTAAACATTGAAATGTTTGGCTCGCATCCAAGTTGTGAACTGATAAGTTATACTAATAACAGGTAATTGAACCATTAGAGACAGACAGAGCTATTGTTTATTTGAGGCGAGGTCCATACATTATGTTGAGCACGAGCAATGCATTCTTTCGACCATTATGTGAACTACTCTGTTTAAACAGACGTATTGTTTGCCAAGAGCTATTTAATTTAGTTTCTATAAATATATTTTAAGTTTGTAATGGTTGTGTTTACAGTAGGAACTAGTGGAGAACACTGAGTGCCTTTAAAAAGTAAGTAAGTTAATTGTCAACTTCCAACTTAAATATGATTTCCTGAAAATGGTTATTTTTCCAGACATGTTATCCTTTATCTCTGGAATCATAAAACACAAGCTTCTGGAACGTTTGCGACAGTCTTCAATATATAAACTGAACCTGTAAACTTATCTGGAGATTTAATAAATATATCCTAATATTGTCAGTAAGGTTTAGCTTCTAGGCTTCAATTCGATCTACTAACTTTCTACGTGGTTGGTTGGTTGGTTGGTTGGTTCCTCAGTTTAGGGGCTGCGACAACGCGGTCATGTAGCCCCGTGTACTTTGGGTGTGTGTAGAATCTGTCTGATAACCGGTGTTAATAGTGCTGGCTGTATTAGTGTGTGTTATCTGTGATTCAGGTAAGGACTGCAGACAATAATTTGAAGTAGTTCTACTTTCGCCACCAAATGATACCGTCCACGACACCTAGCTGTGAACTTGGCTACTACTGCATGCCATCGTAAACAGCGCCTGGTGACGTACGTTGGAACTTAAGAGCATTAATCAAACCTAACCTAAAAATTTTGCTCACATAAGTTTAGTTAGTGGAAGGTTCTTTTACAAGCCATACATCTAAGACACGGGCCCGCCGGCTTTACTTTCCCTCCGAAGGATGGCATACTGAGGGATATCTAACGCTCTTAAAATATCCGACGACTTCGGCCGGGTTTGAACCCGTGCCCTAGGGCATGCTACCAAGTACAGTACCGTAGTTAAAAGCTATAACCAGGATAGCGCAGTATTGTTGTTGTTGCTTATTTTAGGGGCGGTTATATTGTCGAGTCTTTGTGTGACAACCTGTGTTAATGTGATGACTGTACAACTGTGCGTTTTTGTAGTTAACGTGAGGATTGGGAAGGTGGCAGACGTGGCCTGAAGTTAGGAACCATCCCAGCATTTCCTTGCATTAGGAGTGGGAAAACCACTTCCAGGATGGCTGAGGTGGGAATCGAACCCTCCTCTTTTCAGTTTTTCCTCACGAGGCTGAGTGGACCCCGTGCCAGCCCAGAGCCGGGAATTGAACCCGCACCTCTAGCTAGCCACTACACCACGAGATGGTCACCCCTGAAGCCCTGTGCCTCGTGGCGTATTGACTAACAGTTCGTCACGGTGAGTGAAGGCACGCATGTCATACGATGTTGGCATGTCAAAGAACCCATTTGAATTCAGTAGGTCGTGTTCATAATGGCAAAATTAATCTCGGGAGTTTCCGCCAACACGAAGTTCCTCCTTTCTCTACTAGAAAGCGCTATAGTGTCGAGGAGCTTAGATATCTAACCTCCTTGACTTTCATAGTGCTCCAAGGAGCAATAAAATTCGACATGCAAGCTGCCCTCTGGGTGTCAAATAACAATGCTTTCACCCAGCATCCGAGGCCATACGATATTAGTGAGTTACTTATTGTTGTTTTAAGGGGCGGACTACAAGGTCATCTGCCCCTCCATACGATATTATTAATTATAAATACATACAATACTACAGGCATGAAGAATAACACAGGTTGCCTTAGTAAACGTAGTTTGATGTTTTTCGGTCGGTCAACACGACTGTACCCAATTCTCTTGGGTTATTCCCTAATCCTGGGAATATCCCACAATCGCGTAGACCGACTGAAAAACATCAAAATAAGATAACACAGGTTATTAGACAAATTCTATGCACTCGAGTACACGTTCTTGCAAGCAACAACAACTTGAGAGGGTTACCGCGAGTGTGGAATGTTACTTTCTTGGTTGAGGAACTAAGTTAACAGTGTTTCTATGCTGCCTGTCATGTATTAATTTATATATTTTTTATTTTTTTATTTTTATTTATTTATTAATAACGGAAAATGGTGGAGAATGATCGAATCACCTTCTGTACCTGATTCTTTCATGTTATTCAAAATAATAATCATGAATTAATGCATGTTGTTTCCCACCATTTCATGGCACAATTTAAATGTTTTTATGTTCGAACCTGGCTATTACATGTCAGAAAACTGTATCATAATGATGGTCATTATAACACTATTTTTCATTATGAAACGTTTCTCCCACCAATCACAGCTCAAGAAACAGTTGTTTGTCCAACAAACGATAGCATCGCACCTGCGCTGAGTTCCAAAGCCTTCTAATTTAAATGTCACTGGGTGGTCTACTGTCATAGTGGGGTAATCGAGGAGGCCATGGTCAAATACAAGGTATTCTCTGCGTCTCATGCGCTCTGTTCAGTACATCAAACTGGCGAAATATCGACAGATATTTATGAATATTTATCTTCGAACATAAAATAGTTATAATAAGTATCGTCGAACTTAAATAGTCGTATGCAACTCGCCTATAATGGTAATTAAGACACTCATATGGAAATTATAAAACTCGCATACACTCGTTTTATAAACATACTCGTGTCTTAATTATTGCCATTAAAGGCTTGTTGCATAATGCACTATTATGTTCGACCATGGCGAAATGTAAATATTATATGTCAGAAAACTGTACTATAATGAGGCTCATTATAGTATAAGTGTTCATTATGATACAGTTTATCCCACCAATCAGAGCTCAAGAAACAGTTGTGTGACCAATTTGGTAAGGATAGCATCGCATCTGGGCTGACTTCCATGGCCTTCTATTTTAAAATCCACTGCGTGGCTAGTGTCATAGTGGGGTATTAGAGGAGCCCATGGTATTCTCTGCGTCCCATGCGCTCTGTTCAGTACATAGAACTGGTGACATTTTGACAGATATTTATAAAACATTTATTTTAGAACATGTAATAAAGTTATAATTATCGTCGAACATGAACAGTCGTATGCAACTCGCCTATAATGGTAATTAAGAATCTCGTATGGAAATTATAAAACTCGCTTCGCTCGTTATAAACATACTTGTTTCTTAATTATTGCCATTAAAGGCTCGTTGCATAATGTACTATCAATATTTTGATTTCCATCAATTTCCATGAGACCGCGTGAACAGATCTGAAAGGTTCATATTAATCATGTTTGTATGGTGTCAGTGAACAGCTCCATTATATTGGCAACTTAAGATCAGGAAAAGCAAGTAACTACAATAATACAGAGTTATAATCTTGAAGTTTTTTTTTGTTTTTTTTTTTGAAATACGAATTAATGGAAAACGAACATGGATGCAATATATACTTGTCAATGTGTGCTCTTGATAAGCAGTAGAGGTAAGTTCTTGAAATGGCAAAAAAGACGAAGTTAATGGTTTCCCAAATAGTCTGTTTGAATATTAGGCCTGCAGTATTATCCGCCATTTTTTGGTTTTCCAGCACCACTCACCCAATTGTGATGAGTTGTTGTGCACATTCCCACAAATGTTTCTGAATAAGTAAATCCATTTAACAATAGGTGGCGCACGAGTAGTTTCAACAAATGAGATTTGGTGCGCGAGATTTTTCAACAAAGTCCCGTATGCATTCATTTGATTGCGATGATACTTTGGTAAGTTGTTGCGCTCACTTCCGAAAAGCTTCTGAATTAGTAAATCAATTTTACAATAGGTGGCGCACGAGTAATTTCAACAAATTGTTGTAATTCACACAGTTTAGCGGCAGTTTATGTGTTTTCTTTGTATGCGTGTGTTTCCAAAAGCACATTTACAACACAAACACTTGGCCTTGACCTAGCAAGCGACCGCTGCCCAGGCAGATTGTAGGGTGACACGTGTTTTCCGTGACCAGATAGAGCTCACAAGGATGTGTGCGCCCCGCGACTGACGGTGCTAGGAATGGAACCCAGGGCTTATGGGAGTGAGGCCAATAATACATTAATAATAAAAATAATGGTTTTACGTCTCTTTTAAGCACTCTGGATTTTACAGACGCCGCGCCGGGCGGCCAGAATTTTGCCCCGCAGGGGTTCTTAAACGTGCCAGTAAATCCCTCGCATTTGTGCACTCTAAATACCAAGCTAATAATAGACGTGGAATAACAAGAACGTAAGCAATGCGACTGAACGATTGAATTCAACAATTATTGGTGAGTTCCCAATAGCTTAGGGAACTGCTGTGTCCACTCTCGACTCAGTGAGCACTGAACTCAGGACGAATGACTAACTGGTGGATGGGCGTACTTTTCTAATGTTCGAATCAATTCCTCTGCATGAATACAATGAAACACCTAACGTTCATGAAGAAACATTCAAATATACTTCTTGATAAGGAATAAAGGTACCCATACATTTAGGATGATGATGATAATTGTCGTTTAAAGGGGCCTAACATCTAGGTTATCGGCCGCTAATGGTTTGGGTGATCGTGAAGATGATAATGAAATGTGAACTACAACTAAAACTTATATACTAGAAGAAGAAATGGAAAACAAAAGGAGAATAAGGCAAATAAAGGACAGGAGGAAAAGAAATCCCCTCAACCCTCGAAGAATGCGGATTGAGGGACTTGGAAGGAGGGAGAGCCATGAAAGGCAGATAGGAAAGTGAAAGAGGAAAGGGTCCGCCCCACAGGTAAAGTATAAAAAGGGGAAAACCGGACCCAGCCCAGGAATCCCTCAGGGCCACCAACTCCCGAACTCACCAGCCGTGAGCCCTTGAGGGTGTAGCACTATCCAGGGTGCAGCAGAAGTGGTGGGGCTACATACACCCTTCCTCCTTGAGGGCCTTGAGCAGAAGGGAGGAGATAACATGAAACGAAAAAGAAGGCTGACCCCTCGCAGAGGGAGGGCATCTGAAAAAGGCCAATTAAGGCGGGAAAGGAAGAGACTCCCTGGGCCTCGGATACCCTAATACCGTCGGGGTTGGAAGAGAACAAGAGTTGACCAAGTGAGGTCGACAGGAAAGAAGACGAGGAGCCCGGCACAATTAAGTGGAAGCAATGCCGGACTCAGCTGGGGCCCCGTGGTCGCCAACCCACGTCCCACTAGATGTGAGCCCCTGGGTGGCATACATTTAGGAGAAAGTAGGCTATATGTTTATTTACTGAACACCTAATTTATATACTGTACATGTTGTGTATATATACACACACATCCAAGTAAACAGGGCTGAAATGATGTCCAAGCCCCTAAATGAAACAACAACAGAAGTTTAAGTGTTTCAGGATCACCCTGTGTCATTGTGCAACTCCGCACCGCCCTGCAGTATTTAGTAATGACCGGGGCTTACAGGAAATAATAACCAACCCGCATTTACCATCACCTTATGTGAATCATTATCCTGAAAATGGTTTTCGTGAGTTCCCATTTTCACCACCAAGCCGCTCCCTTTCAAAAGGTCCACGGCCGATTTCCTTCCTTGGCTGCATTCACGCCACTTCGTTCTCAACTAAAGGAACAGAACGAGGAAGAGGTAAAAGTAACAATGATGATCTTAGTCAGCACATGGACAACCAGATGAAAATAAAAATCCACATCCTGCTTCCAGTCGACAGACCGGGTCAGGGAATAGAATGAACGAAGCCCACATCTAGCGGCGAGGATACGAACTGTGCCGGCTGCCGAAGGCTGTCGCACTCCTCTGGGGGCAATGATTAAATGAACGGCAGATGGCATGAAGTGATAGTGGAGAGTGTTGCTGGAATGAAATTGTGACAGCGAAAACCGGAGTACCCGGAGAAAAACTTGTCTGCCCCCGCTTTGACCACCACAGATCTCACATGGAGTAGCCTAGTGACCGGGATTTGAGCCACGGACCCAGTGGTGAGGGGCCGGCGTGCTGCCGCCTAAGCCACGGAGGCTCAGGACAACCAGATATTGTTCCAAATTTTGAATAGTAATTTTTTTCCTGTTGTCAGCTAATACTGTATATTTTTAAATTGAGAAAATGACCATTCCACTTCACATGAGGTCAGGGAACAGACTGACAGAGCAACGCCTTTCCCTGTCTTAAGCTAGTGTCTCTTAATCACATTTAAGTGCCTGCCTTTGCAAAGAATACCAGCTTTCAGCAGCTATCTGGTACAACAACAACAAAACTTAAAAAAAGTACAAGTGGCTGGAAAAATACGATTTAAAAGCTTAATATTTCTTGTTTTAGTCACTTAACATGCAAGTTTCTTCAAAATAAGCTTTAATCTATGAAATGGGCATTAATTGACACTGTAAAACCCATATATATCTTTCACAAATCGACTGAAACAGATATTAGACAATTTTGGATTGAAGATAAAAATAGGCATTTAGGACGAAATCCTCGCCTTAGTAATGACATGATGATGATGATAATTGTTGTTTTAAGGAGCCTAACATCTAGGTTATCGGCCCCTAATTAGTATTGACATCTGTGAATCTCTGACTGAGATGTGATACGAGCGCCAAGGACAACTGCAGTGTGTAACTCTATCTCGGTGAACTCAAATAAACTAATTTTATTGCAGAAAGCAATACCAAAAGGAAGGCGATGCAAACCGGTTGGGATCTACCCGCAAGAAGGCAATTCACAAATTTATGTCTCGTGATTCTATAGCACACAGTCCTAAATTACTCCATTTGCTCTTTGTTTGAGTTGAGCCAGCCGATAATTTATGTCCAGTAATGCATGTGATTGGTGAGGTGGTCGGCAGCCACACGTCACTAACATCTCATTTGCATATTACATATGCCTGCCATTTCAAGCCCCGGAAGAGAACGGTATCTTCTTTCTTCCAGCTGATTTAGTGGGTAAGGTCTCAACTTCAGGACCGAGCAAAGAGGCACTCGTTGGGTGAGGTCTTGCCTTCTATTCCCGATGCTACCATTCTGTCCTGAGAGTACGCCCAGCCCCTTGAGGCAAACTGAGAACATGTGGATTCGATCCCCACCTCAGATGTTTTAGAAGTAGTTTCCCACTTTAAGGGGAGTCTTAAGCCCTATATTGCCAATATTAAAATGTTGTCATTGATCCTCTAATATTTTCATTAAATATTTGGAGATTTGTTTTTTAACTATCTACTTGATCAAATTGACTCTTCGAGGATCCACAGTATCGGTGTGCAATATTCATTATATGGCAAAATAATTATGGAGATACCATCAGTATTCCCTGAGAAAATGGGGCTTTTATCTTCAAAAACGTAATTTTGAGAAAATTAATGTTAAAGTAAGGCCATTTCGTTTTGAAGCATTTTCGCACAGTTTCACTTTTCCCCTACAAATATTACAACAAACGGTGTCAACTGAATTTTATGTAACTAATTAATATGTTAATATCTTTTACAATTGTGAGGGGTTATTCCCTAATCATGAAAAAGAAATACATGAGATTCATAAATAAATTAATAAATACACTTGGATGGGGGAGGGGCAGATGACCTCATAGTTCCGCCCCTTAAAACAACAATAACTAACTAACACTTGGATGGCCAGTTTCGTCAAGCGATCATCATCAGATCCATTACACTTAGGCTATTAAATCTAAGTCTCAAGGTTTGGGTGAAAGTATTTAGCTGCAGTAGTAGTAGCAACTATATAAGTGTATTGTGCCCGTTAGACAGGGATGTCGGAGGACCATCGACCGCTGACACTCTTCTTAACAGAATAACCAACTGATGATTTCCTTTGAAATATAAGCCAAACCACAGCCTTCTAGACCAAATAGTTAGTGAGATATGCTGTTTATAAAACCTTGAAAGATTTTATAAAGAAATCTCAGGATTACAGTAATAGAATACAAATAGTAAATGTTGGAGTATTATAATTAAACACATAGGCCTACCAAATTAATCAGGATGAATCATATACCGTATTATTAATGTGTGAAAAAGTGAAAATGTCAAAATTAACCGATTTGGATCTTTACGACTGAAACGTTTTTGCTTAGGCTGGGATGACAAGTGAAACGGTATTTACTTTGCTCCACGTTGAGCGTACAAATGAAACGTTTTGCTTGCTCCTAACTGTTGGGTGAGAAATGTAACTGTTTACCTTTGCCTAAGCTATGTTGTTTTAATGGGCGCCAAGACCTCAACGCAATGTTGAAATCTAAATTTTTATTTAACAACGTCTAGCTCTGGCAGAACACCTTCAAGACTCTATTCACTCAGATCGTGGTATGATTTGATCATTAACCCAACAAACAATTGTATCAGGAGAAGGAATTGGTCTATATCTAATGCTACCTACTGAAAGCAAAGATTGCATTGTAAAAGAAATGAATTTATTATATAAAACAAGAATAGCAAAATTAATAATAATAAGTATAAAATTTAAATTGGAGCGTTGTGATTTGAATATTACCGATAGAAAATTACGTGAAAACGGAGTCTGATAAATTGATTTTACTCTTATTTCCAAGCTATGAAGTTACTGAAATATGAAATGTAAAACAAAGAAAATGAGAGATTGCGTATTTCTGCGTCATTGGCGCTTACCACTGGAAATTGCCAAAGCATTTCCCTCGTTCTTGATGATGTTGTGAGCTTCCCACAGTCTCCTGGACGTCGTCATCTCCGTCGGAATTTGATGATATTCTGGTAGATTAGATAATTCAATGGTCCGTACCTCGGACCCAAACACTCGTACAACCAAGTTTTACAAAAGTTCGTCGCTAACTCCACTGAACATCGGAGCGACACGCACTTGCGACCGTACACCTCAAGTATTTCACAGATAGTCCTTGTCCCACGGAACATCGGAGCGACTCCCGCGTATATCCACACTCGGCAAGAACTATACAGATTGTTCTTGTTTCACGGCGCGTCGAACGATATCTGCACACGTTGGCTCCCCACTCTTCAGTCCCAACTAGCTTACGTCGTCCTCCCTGATTGGCTGACCCACCACGCGATCTTCTCCTCCTCCGGGTCATTACACTCGGCGGGAGGGTTCCGTTCCAACAATTCGTCTTTTCTAGACCTTGCGACCCAAGATTGCGTCATGCTTCTCGACAAGATTAAGCGTGTACTTGAAATCCCAGTGAGTCACGTCTCTCGATATACCCTAACTGACGAAAACTCCGTAAAATTCCGTAATCAGATAATTTTCTATGATATCGTCGTTCGTAATAATTTGCTGGATAGCGTTTTCTAAGACATAGAAAACCTATCTGAATGCTAATAATTTTTATAAAATGCTCCGAAAATACCTAAATAATAATTATAATAAATTAATAATAATAATAATAAATTACCATGAAAAATTCTCTTGGCTGAACAATTTGCCGCGTAAATAAATATAGAATGGCTTCCTACTGACTTATGCCAGTTGCATAAAACCCCTCGAAAAACACGTTACATATTCGCCTCGGATCATCGGATGATTTACCGTGACGACGGTCCATTATCCGATTATCCCAGACACGTTAATAAACCCCATCCAAAATACATATTACATAAATGAAATCACCCTAAATTACAGATATATACACTCATATTTTTTCTTCACGCACTTTGCGTCAAAGTTTGTTGTCACTATGGATTGCACTTTGCAACCAGTCCAATGTTTTACATATGGAATAGTGTTCCACGGATATTTCCGCCTCTCAAATTTCTCTATGTTGGAGAAATAGACATAATTAATGTGTGAGCACTATGTATTTATGATGTCATATCACACGCATTGAAGGTGTTCTGATATATTTATATCACCCTAGAACTTCCTAATTTCACTGGAGGTCCCCTCCTTATGGTGACATTTAATTCCACTTATCACTGAGCACACGATCACACTATTGTGGCAGCGCCTCGTGACCATAATACTTAATCTCTCTTTGAAGTAGATTAAATTAATATTGACTTCTGAAAAAAAAACAGTAAATGTGCATTACATATAACACCAAATATTTCTGTGCCGTAAGCGCCCTGTCTTGTTAAGTTCCCGTTAACCATATTCTACTTAATACTAGTTCTCAACACAGACCATTTCTCCTCACACAAATAATACCATTGTACATATTATCTTAAATTACACACTTACAAATCTTACATGGCGAGGCCGTAAACAGAAATCACGTGTGCTGATATGTATGAGTTTCATGAAGGACTGTCTCGCATTCTGATGGCCCATCTTTTATCTCGTGGACGCCTTAAGCTAACAAGCCCTATTCAAGCGCTCCCCCATCTCTTGGAGATAAATGGGAACCCATCAGCGCTGCCAAAATGGCCTTGGTGCATCGAGACAATTTAGTGCTCAACAGCATCCGACAATCCCGTCATATTTCCCTGTACCTTAAAAACTCTCATTTACTTACATACTACCCCCCTGTGTGACTTCTGATACGCCTGCCTTAAGACCAGATCCTCCCACGCACCAAACACCACACTTACTCATTTGATAGGCTGGCTCGCCAGCTAAACACACTCACTTTATGACACATATTTTCGTAGACTATGTATATTATACGTTCCGCATAATCTGTTTCCCTCACTATTCTCCAGCACATATGCTGTTTTCCCAATACGTTTGGAAACTATAAATGTTTCTGCGTCACCTGCTTCCAACCTTGCAAGTGGCTCCCTTTAAATGAACGTCATCACGTTGCTCTACCTACCTATTTCTCAGTGTCTGTAACGATGCCCTGTTGCTACTGTCCACACATGCTAACCCTACTTTCCTCTGGTGTAACACCTCTACTTGACACTCTATGACCTAAAAATGTCACTTCTGACTGACAGAATGACGACTTAGACAGCTTCAAAGTGAACCCTGCCTGATCTAACTTCTGAAAAATTATATTTAAATGACGTAGATGCTCCTCAAAACTGCGTGAACTAATTACCATATCATCTATGTAAATGGTTACAAACTCTCCTGTGTCATCCCCTAATGCGATGTTTAAAGCCCTAATTAAAGCTGCTGAACTACTCTTTAACCCATAAGGTGTTCTACAAAATTGATAAAGGTTATATTTATGACTAAAAGCTGTAAATGGTCTATCTTCGTACATAAGTGGCACTTGCCAAAAACTGGAACTCAAATCTACACAAGTGAAATACTTCTTCCCCTCAAATGTTTGCATTAATTCCTCTATTGACATAGATTTCAGCTGATCTGAACTAATTCTACTGTTAACCAAACGAGCGTCTAAACAAATACGAACAGTGCCGTCGGTCTTGGATACCGTGATCAAAGAATTAACATATGGACTGTTAGAGTGCTCAATAATCCCATCTTCAAGCATCTGATTAATTTGTGCCTCAACTGCACTCTGATAAGCGAAAGGTACAGGATATCTATGTCCTGTGAATACTGACCTATCAATAACGTTCAATGAATGTGTATAGCAATTGGCCATACCAATGCGATCCTCAAAAACTCTCCTATTACACAATAACACATCATAGAGCCGAACACATTGTTCCACCTCTATATTACCCTGAAATGCAGCCTCACGTAACGAGTCCTCTAGACTTCCGTTCGTAATCACACTGCCCACAAAACATGGAGAACCCCGCTCTACGGCTGGCGATATCTCATTTAAAGTACAAATCACACCTACAATACTACTCCTCTGAATATGGTCATTGAACGCTACTTCTACTTCAGAATCTCCCCATTTAAATTTCAAACTCCCTACATCATAACATAAGTGACCAGACACTCTACTTAGCCACTCTGAACCCAAGATAACACTGAATACTAAATTTGGAATTACAAGGCAAATCTGCTTCTCTACATGATTATTAATTTTAATGTCTACTAAAACTTGCTTAGAAATTACTTTAGACCTCTTCCCAACAGCTGTGATAACAAAAGTGCTTTTAATTGGCATCTCCTCAAAATTTACTCCAGTTCCTTTCATTTTATCATAAAATGCACTACTTATGCAACTCTTCATACAACCACTATCAATTAAAACATCTGTGTACGCCTCGGACACGTTAAATTTAACTATGGGGCTCTTACTAACCACTTCCTGAATAATACCTTCATCATTTAGTTCATGTAATAATTCATTTCTCACATTTAGGTCATAGGGTTCCTGTATAATTGTATGGACAGGGCATGCTACAGACTGAGATTCTGACCTTACTTCGCAGCCTGGTTCGCGTTTAAAGAACCGCTACAGCTGGCCGTAGTACTAGTTACTACTGCACTGGTCTGGTTGTTCTGAGTTGTGTTGTCATTGTTTGGCTGTATATTACTACCACTAGGCTGTCCTCTTCCTTGACCCCTATTCTGGTTGTAATTATTGTCATTATAATTTCTCCCTTGATTTCCCCTGAAATCATTGTTTCTCCCTTGATTTCCCCTGTAATCATTGTTCCTCCCTTGATACTGATTACCATAGCCATTTCCTCTGTTCTGATTTAGCTGATTATTATTATTTCCATTTTGAGCATTGGCCCCTTCGCCACCGTTCCCTTGAACTTCCTGATGCCTGGCTTCATTAGGTCTATTATTATTATTACCCTGGTTCCTATTGAAATTGTCCTCATAACCCCCTCTCCCTAGTGCATCAAATGTGCTTAACAAATTTTCTACTTGTGATATAGTCTTTACATTCTGGATACAAGCAGCCTCCTTGATCCTATAGGGAAAGTGCCTAAGTAGCAACCTTACCACATCACTTTCCTCCTTCAAGCCATCCAGATATTTACACACTAATACCTGCCCTAAAAAGTATTCGGTCATGGTGGAGCTTCCTTTAGGGTTATATTTACCACACACTACTCCCTCACGATGCTGCGACTGAATAACCTCATTCCAGAACTTTTCACAGAATTTCATTTTAAAATCCTTCATATCAGTAAACTTGTCTCTGTAGACAGCAAACCAATTCCTCGTTTCCCCCACAAACACTTGTTCTAAAATTTCAACTACCTGGCACCACTCAATACTACCATTTTCCAACCTCTCCCCGAATTTATTTTCTATAGTGTTCATGAACTCCATTGGGCACCCCTGTCGATTGCTGAACTTACCCAGTTCTACCTCCCTGTGTGTGCTATTCACAAAAACTGGTCTATTCTGACTATTTTCTTGCCTGATCCTAGCTTTTAATTTTAATTCTAATTCTGCGATTTTCTCCTCAGCCTTCCTCTCAATACTGTTTACTGTTAATTTAATGTTTCCTTCTGATTCTTCTACTTTATCATATAGCTTTGCTTGTTTCTCCTCAATCTTGCTAATGCTCTCTTTATTACTCTCTCTTAAATCATTTACTTCTGCAACTATTTGTGAGTGGACTTTCTCAATTCTACCCCCCAGCTGTTCCTTAACCTCTTTAGTAGCTACCTGAATTTTGTCAATTTCTCCCCCCAATTGCTTTTTGACCTGCTGTGTTTCCAGTTGCACTAGTTCTTTTAAATTTTCAGCCTGTGTACTGATTCTAATTTCCAACTCCTCCTGTACTTTTCCTAATTTTCTGTCTACATCTGCAAAAATCTCTTTAGCCTTTTCTTCCATCACCCCCCTGATCTCACCTCTAATCAGTTCGAATTTGTCACTCATTTCCCTACTGTTTTGTTCTAATTTAGCATTTAAAGTTTCAGTACTCTCTCTATTTTCCTTACTGTTTTGTTCTAATTTAGCGTTATTCTGTTCTAACTTTGCATTTAAAGCTTCTGTACTTTCTTTATTTTCCCTACTGTTTTGTTCTAGTTTAGCGTTATTCTGTTCTAACTTTGCATTTAAAGCTTCTGTACTTTCTTTATTTTCCCTACTGTTTTGTTCTAATTTAGCGTTATTCTGTTCTAACTTTGCATTTAAGGCATCACTACTAACTTTGTTCTGATACATAAACTCGAGAAGTAAAGTTTTTAATTCTGGTTGGCCGCCTACACTCCCTGTTTCAGTATCGGGATTTACCTCCGCTACCCCGGTACTACCATCACTCGACATACTGCTCGTATCATCACTCTCCCGTTGATGACCACTACGTAACCTCATCTGTCTTTCTTTCTCATCCCCCATAATGATATACACTGATACAGACAAATAACCCCCAAAATACAGGCACAGAAATATATACCCTTCTCCTTCCACAAATGTTATTAGGTTTTCATCCCCACGTTGGGCGCCAAGTGAAACGTTTTTGCTTAGGCTGGGATGACAAGTGAAACGGTATTTACTTTGCTCCACGTTGAGCGTACAAATGAAACGTTTTGCTTGCTCCTAACTGTTGGGTGAGAAATGTAACTGTTTACCTTTGCCTAAGCTATGTTGTTTTAATGGGCGCCAAGACCTCAACGCAATGTTGAAATCTAAATTTTTATTTAACAACGTCTAGCTCTGGCAGAACACCTTCAAGACTCTATTCACTCAGATCGTGGTATGATTTGATCATTAACCCAACAAACAATTGTATCAGGAGAAGGAATTGGTCTATATCTAATGCTACCTACTGAAAGCAAAGATTGCATTGTAAAAGAAATGAATTTATTATATAAAACAAGAATAGCAAAATTAATAATAATAAGTATAAAATTTAAATTGGAGCGTTGTGATTTGAATATTACCGATAGAAAATTACGTGAAAACGGAGTCTGATAAATTGATTTTACTCTTATTTCCAAGCTATGAAGTTACTGAAATATGAAATGTAAAACAAAGAAAATGAGAGATTGCGTATTTCTGCGTCATTGGCGCTTACCACTGGAAATTGCCAAAGCATTTCCCTCGTTCTTGATGATGTTGTGAGCTTCCCACAGTCTCCTGGACGTCGTCATCTCCGTCGGAATTTGATGATATTCTGGTAGATTAGATAATTCAATGGTCCGTACCTCGGACCCAAACACTCGTACAACCAAGTTTTACAAAAGTTCGTCGCTAACTCCACTGAACATCGGAGCGACACGCACTTGCGACCGTACACCTCAAGTATTTCACAGATAGTCCTTGTCCCACGGAACATCGGAGCGACTCCCGCGTATATCCACACTCGGCAAGAACTATACAGATTGTTCTTGTTTCACGGCGCGTCGAACGATATCTGCACACGTTGGCTCCCCACTCTTCAGTCCCAACTAGCTTACGTCGTCCTCCCTGATTGGCTGACCCACCACGCGATCTTCTCCTCCTCCGGGTCATTACACTCGGCGGGAGGGTTCCGTTCCAACAATTCGTCTTTTCTAGACCTTGCGACCCAAGATTGCGTCATGCTTCTCGACAAGATTAAGCGTGTACTTGAAATCCCAGTGAGTCACGTCTCTCGATATACCCTAACTGACGAAAACTCCGTAAAATTCCGTAATCAGGTAATTTTCTATGATATCGTCGTTCGTAATAATTTGCTGGATAGCGTTTTCTAAGACATAGAAAACCTATCTGAATGCTAATAATTTTTATAAAATGCTCCGAAAATACCTAAATAATAATTATAATAAATTAATAATAATAATAATAAATTACCATGAAAAATTCTCTTGGCTGAACAATTTGCCGCGTAAATAAATATAGAATGGCTTCCTACTGACTTATGCCAGTTGCATAAAACCCCTCGAAAAACACGTTACACGACTTCCCTTAACTCCAGACAACGAATAGACGATCTGAGCGAGACCACAATATACACGCCATGATACCTACGTTATTTGCTGTATTGAAATGCCGGAATGGTTTGTAACCTAAGGCCATGGCCGCTTCCTTCCGAATCCTAGCCTTAATTACTAGAACACATACTACTACAGCCATAAGAATATCACACGTTATCAAACAAATTGCACATACACACCCAAGTTTACGGGGCTACATGACCAACAACAACAAAAGAGTATTTAAGTTTGGCAGGTTAAGAATAACACGCATGAGTATTGATGTAAGTTGCACTGTGTGTGGTTAAGTGTAAGAGAGGGCCTCGAGAGCTAACTTAGCCACAATAAAGGCACCAATAAGTAAATAAATAAATAAATAAATAAATAAAAAATAAAATAAATGAGAGTATTTTAAAATAGTACATTATGCAACGACACACCTCACCAGTTGTATCCCTTCCGATTAGATGTTCCCAGCTCTAGGACACTGCCCGTAGAGGCGGTAGTGGTGAGTTCCCTCGCTGAGTCCGTGGGTTCCACCAACCTGGAGGGTAAACGACTAAGAAAGAAGAACATTATGCAACGAGCCTATAATGGCAATAATTAAGACACGAGTATGTTTATAAAACGAGCGTAGCGAGTTTTATAATTTCCATACGAGTGTCTTAATTACCATTAAAGGAGAGTTGCATGCGACTGTTTATGTTCGACGATAATTATTATAACTATTTTATGTTCGAACATACATATCTGTCGAGATTTCACCAGTTTAATGTACTGAACAGAGCGCATGGGACGCAGAGAATGCCTTGTATCTGACCATGGCCGCCCGGAATACCTCACTATGACACTAGGCACGCAGTGAAATATAAAATAGGGGGCCATGGAAGTGAGCGCAGGTGACATGCTGTCCTCACCTAATTAGTCACACAACTGTTTCTTGAGCTCTGATTGATGGGAGAAACTGTATCATAATGAAATCTTGTACTATAAAGAGCCACATTATAGTACAGTTTTATGACATATAATATTTACATTTCGCCAGGGTCGAACATACATTATATTCTGATATCAGATTCTTACCTTACATCCAATGGTTTACATTTTACGTGAAAAGGGTGAGATTAAGATCAAAGTACCGTACATCCTTGAACTGACAAGGAGAGGTCGCCAAGTGGTTTACTAGAAAAGTGTTCAAAATTGGAGGGTTTGCATTCATAAGAAAATATTTTGGCCGTGTTCGAGCGTTTTTGCCAATGGGCCTTAGTGCGTTCAAAATTGAACGTTTAAAATCAATCCTTAAACTTTAGTAGTCCCATTCTCGCAGCCGTTCCCGGCTTGTTTCCGTGGCGTAGTCGCTAGCGCGTTGGCGTGAGGAATTCAAGGTTTCATGTTCGAGTTAGACTTTGGTCAGAACTTTTTTTTTGTACTGCAATTATTGTCTTTTGTGTTTTCTATAATGTATTTGATGTGGTCTCTTCAGTTTTGGAGCTATGTACAATATATATATATATATTTTTTATCGTGTTTACCCTCCAGGGTGGTGGCACCCAGGGACTCAGCGAGGGAACTCACCCCTACCGCCTATCCAGGCAGTGTCCTAGAGCTGGGAACATCTAATCGGAAGGGATACAACTGGTGAGGTGAGATTAGCACCTCGCCCAGGCGGCCTCACCTGCAAAGCGAACAGGGGCCTCATGAGGGAAGGGAGGGGAAGATTGGGATGGATAGGCAAGGAAGAGGGAAGGAGGCGGCCGTGGCCTTACGGTAGGGACCATCCCGGCATTTGCCCGAAGACGAAGTGGGAAACCACGGAAAACCACTTCGAGGATGGCTGAGGGGGAATCGAACCCCCTCTACTCATTTGGGCCACCCGAGGCTGAGTAGACCCCGTTCCAGTCCTCGTACCACTTTTCAAATTTCGTGGCAGAGCCGGGAATCGAACCCAGGACCTCCGGGGCGGCAGCTAACCATGCTGACCGCTACGCTACGGAGGCCACACAATATTTTATCATCATTATTATTCGTCCTTGAAGCATGAACGAGTCGTAAGTTTTATTCGTTAGAATTTAAATGCAGCGTGGCCGGCGACGCTACGTTCATGTGCACTGCGCCGAGTCTAATGCAGGAACGCAAGCGCCTTCCCTCTGTTCCACTCTGCTCTACCATCAAGCTAAACTGTCTGTATCCAAAACTCGATATGGAACTCGTGTGAGTAACATCGCGGGACACTCTTCGTCATGCAAGTGCCGTATAAGCGGGTTCGATAAGTCGGAGGTCTTGATTGACGCTTATGCATATTCAATATTACGTGTGTGCGGTTATCTACATATCAACAGTATCTAGAACGCGGTAAGCACGGTAATCGACGGTAAATTAGGATCGCCACCACCTACTTCTAAAATATTTACAAATGATGAAGACGACGAATGTGATGGTCTTGGAGTTGATTCAAGGCAGGACATTACAGACGCACTGCTCATATGCATGCAGACTCTAAAATCGCGCTAGCTTAGCTCACCGTTAAATATCACACTTAAAGCAACGCCTATGGGTAAAAGTTTTACAGAGGCCATTATCAAGGTACTGCAAAAAAAAAAAAAAAAATGGATAATAACAGTAAAAGAAAAAAAAAGTGCTGACCAAGGTCTGACTCGAACTCGACACCTTGAATTCTCCACGCCAATGCGCTAGCGACTACGCCACGGAAACGAGCCGGGAACGTGTGCGAGAATAGGACTACACAAGTTTAAGGATTGATTTTAAACGTTCAATTTTGAACACACTAAGGCCCATTGGCAAAAATGCTCGAACACGGCCAAAATATTTTCTTATGAAGAGCAAGCCCTCCAAATTTGAACACTTTTCTAGTAAACCACTTGGCGACCTCTCCTTGTGAGTTCCTGCTCCAAGTTTGACTTTTATATCAGGGAACTAAAGACTGTGATACATTGTATAGCTCTATCCCATTTGATGCAAAGCAAGGCTGTAGATTTTAAATTGTGCGAACCATTTATCTTCAGAGGTACAAGCATGTTTCATTTCCCTCACATTTTACTTGAATGAGTTTTGTGTTCGGGATGCTATTAGCGTCACCATGTCAACTGGTGTACACTAGGTCAGTAGCGTCACCTGTCCGTTGCTATAAGAACACAAGCTCTCAGTTACGTGTTGTTAGTTCTTCTATGTTCAGTTTTATTTATTTAGCGTACGGCTTTTAGTGCCTGGAGTGTATGAGGACATGTTCGGCTCGCCAGAGGCTGTAGCTGCTTCAAGTGGACACCCATGCGGTGAGCTACAAGTTAGTTCAATTTCAAGTAGTTCCAACTTTTGCTACCAGATGTCACTGACATCTAGTGGTGAACGTTGTAACTTTGACAGAGCGTTTCAACGAAATGTAAACTAGAAATTTAGCTTCACACAAGTTTAGTTAGTGGAAGGATTCTTTACATTCCACAAATCTATGGCATGGAACCGCCGGCTTTACTGAAAGATTTTAACGCTCTGAAAAAAATCTGTCGACTTCGGCCGGGTTTGAACCCACGAGCTTGGGCACAGCAGTTCAGCATGCTACCAACTACGCCACCGAAGCCCAAAGTTCAGTAAAATGCAAGAACAATATTGGATGGTTTTCGTTTTACTCACATTCGTCAGGACAACGCCGGACAGATACAACTGCCTGGAAGTGCAGTCTATACTCCCGATGTGGCGGCGACTCCTCTGAATTTATTGTACAGCGGGACGATCGATTTGAAGGCGAATATACAGTGACAATCCAAGCATGCCCTTCCTATGATCTATCACCGTGTCCCAGTCACTCGTCACATGAGCTGTCGTAGGATGCCAGGGCTAGCATTTGGTAAGTTCTAATATACTAATTTTAAAGCAGAAAGAAATACAGTGAACTGCAATTTGCTTTAATGATTATAATTATTATTATTATTATTTTATATAATGTATTCTCTAAATAAGTCCATTGGATCCAATGGCAACATATCCCACGAGTCGGCGGAGCATCCAGACAATTATTTGTGGGACATAATATAAGGTGCGTTCAAAAAGTAACGAGCCGGAGGCATAATTACAGAAAACAGTACCTGTATGTTGAAAGTATTGACCCTGGCTGATGAGGCACTTGTCCCACTGTGACACGAGGCGGTGAATGGCTGTCTCATAAAATTCCCTGGGCTGCGATGTGAGCCAGTTCCGCACGTACAGCTGGACGTCGACGTCCGAGGGGAACCGTTGGCCCCGCAGAGCCCTTTTCAGGGGACCAAACATGGCGTAATCACAGGGAGAGAGGTCTGGACTGTATGGAGGGTGGCCGAGAACCTCCCATTTGAATTTCTGCAGGAGTGCCGCGACTGTGTTGGCCGCACGAGGTCGTGCATTGTCATGGAGCAGAATGACCCCACGGGTGAGATTGCCTGGTCGTTTAGTTTTGATGGCTTGGCGAAGGGTGGTCAAGGTTTGCGAGTAACGCTGGGCATTCACTGTTGTCCCGTGCGACATGAAGTGTATCAGAAGGGGGCCATCATGGTCAACGAAGAACGTGTCAGCATTACTGGCAGCGTTGGACGATTGATGCATGCTGCTGCTCGCTTTGTACCGTCACGTAACGTGCACGCGTGCCCTCTAGCGACGGACTGTGACCTTCCACGCTCTGGTCAGAAGCACACCTCGTTACACACGCCACGATTAGCCGATGTCGTCACCGGTTTGCGCATTCCAGCCTCCGGTTCGTTACTTTTTGAACGCACCTTATATATTATACATTACATATACTCAAACTAACAACATTACACCCTAACTGACTAACATAGAGAGCCAGGTCACACAAGATGAAGCCATTTTGGGAGCAGAAGAAGAAGAAGCTGAAAATCCAAATCTCTTAACTAATACTATTAGACTTAATGTATATGGACTGATTAAAGTGCTCCAATGTGGTCGTAAACTATCTTATCTTATCTTATATATATTATATCTCTTATATATAATCCAAAACTGACTCATCACCGCAGGGCTCAAACGACTAGACCTAGAAAGCTGAAATTTTGCATGTTGGTTGATCCGAGTATGTAAAGGCTCACTAAGAAACGGTTTTTGAAAATTCAATTTGTAAGTGACTTTTTTCGGCCCTTTGGCATTGACAATCCAAAATTTAGTCATCGACGCAGGGCTCAAACCACTAGACCTAGAAAGCTGAAATTTTGCATGTTGGTTGATCCGAGTATGTAGAGGCCCACAAAGAAACGGGTTTTGAAAATTCAATTTGTAAGTGACTTTTTTCGGCCCTTTGGCACTGAGCAAGGACAGTCGGTACAAAGATCGGATTTAGCTCATTTTAAGCCACCAGATACGAGAAACAATACTCGGAGGTCCTGTAGGGATCCCGAAACACACTTTTTAAGTTCCTAAAATGAATGGTTTCGGAGATATTCCCAAATAACTGTGTTCACTCTGAGAAACAGATCAACGTTACTATGGCAACCGCTGAAATATCGCAGACCGGGGATAGTTTTCTGGCAATATCTCGAAAACCGTTCGTTTTAGGGCCTTAAAACGCTGGGTTTGGTTCCCACTTTTAACCACGAACGTTGTCCTCGCATTGATACGCGTAAAATGAGATACATTTTATTTATAGAGGTTGCTTTTGGGGCTCGGATACGATCGTGATTTTTGAGTCTAGTTTTATACTCTTACGGCTGGTTGTTGTAAGCGAGCTTTCAGAAGTTTACTCGAATTTACAATGTTAAGATACTTTCTATTTTGCACAGTATGCTTTCTTTTTCTTTATAAATTTGTTTTTTGTTAACTGAATATTTTTGTTTGCCAATTTTCATCTGCTCTTTTTCGTTTTTAACCATGATCTGTAACGTATATTCACAGTCGAATGTGTCGTATTCTACCGGCTGTCACGCTAATTATTATTGTTTCTTAAATTATCTTACTGAGGAATTGGGCAATCTTATTTCAATAAAGTTGGTATTTTGTCTTTCACGGCCATTGAATCCCCGCACAAGGCACGGCTTAAACCTAGAAAAGTTGCTGAGTTGTACTAATGGACTAATGGTGCAGCGGAAAAGAGGATTATTGAAGCTTTTGAAATGTGGTGATACAGGAGAATGATGATCAGATGGGTAGATAGGGTAACAAATAAAGAGGTATTAAGACGAGTGGGAGAGGAGAGATGTTTCTGGCGACTGCTAATGAAGAGAAGAGATAGGAGGGTAGGTCACATATTATGACACCCAGGAATAGCAAGCTTACTGTCGACCCAAATATTATGTGCACTCGAGTTTGAAAGTTGTTTATGAAGTAACCAATAGACCTTCATAAAATCCAATGACATCATCATTTTCGTCGTTCGATTTTACGTTAGTTCATGTAGGTTTGGAATTTTTAATTTATATTTTAATATTTTTTATCGCAGTTGAAGCACAAAAAGTGCCCGTTTTTAAGCGTGTTTCAACCATGCGTCACATTTAAGAATTATTATCTCACAAACCCGTCATCAGATCGAATCCAAATTTTAACACAATATACATTGGAATGTTGTATAACGGGTTTATTAATTTCAAAATTTTGTGTGTTCAAGAACGAATGTTGTTATCATTTTTGTAAGGTAACTCTTTCTCGGCTCGGGGTCGTTGGAAAATGTAGTTCTTGGTTGCGTTGTAATCCTTATACATCAAAAAGTTATGCTGTATGACTGTGAAATAGGTAAATTAATTCACTTAATTTATATCGGTTTGTATTTGTACGGAGAATTAAGACATGGTTCACCAGCTAGCCGCTCCGGGAAATGCTGTACAGCGTTGCTGATATGGAGCCCATCACTTCCGAGCGAGACGCGCCATGACGCGTGATGTAGCCCATCTTGGCAATGATGTACTGCTTTCACCGGAGCGGCTAACTGGTGAACCATGTCTTAATTCTCCGTACAAATACAAACCGATATAAAATAAGTGAATTAATTTACGTATTTCACAATCATACAGCATACCGTTTTGATGTATAAGGATTACAACGCGATCAAGAACTACATTTTCAAACCATCCCGAGCCGAGGAAAAGTTACCTTACAAAAATGATAACAACTTTGTTTCTTGGACACACAAAATTTTAAAATTAATAAACCTGTTATACAACATTCCAATGTATATTGTGTTAAAATTTGGATTCGATCTGATGACGGGTTTGTGAGACAATAATTCTTAAATGTGACGCATTGTTGAAAATCGCTTAAGAACGGGCACTTCTTGTGTTCCAACTGTGATAAAAAATATTAAAATATAAATTAAAAATTCCAAACCTACATGATCTAACGTAAAATAGAACGACGAAAATGATGATGTTATTGGATTTTATATAGGTCTATCGGTTACTTCACAAACAAACGTCAAACTCGAGTACATAGTTTGGTCGACAGTAGTTATGGATGGGAGGGTCGCGGACTAGAACTGTAGGGGTAAACCAGGGTTAAACAGATTGCCTCGGATGTAGGGTGTGGTAGCTATGTAGAAATGAAACGATTAGCTCAGGAGAGGGAGACATGGAGGGCTGCATCAAACCAGTTAAAAAACTGAAGACTCAAACAACAACAATCAGGAATTTTAATTACTTAGAGAGGCATGTGGGGCAAAAGGGTCGTTAGAGAATTTCAATCCCTGTGATGGAACACTGGAAGAGACTGCATAGTGTACATCAGCGGCCAAGGTGAGCGATATTTAACTATAGGTCTATTAATAGGGATATGTTTACGTTCAAATCATCAATTAGTATGGCCAAATTACATCCAGAATAGCTTAAGAAAAGATTACTTTTAATTCCCCATATTCCGATAGATTTGCCATTCCAGTGTGCAAGAGTGCAGTTCCCTCTTCAAACAATATTCGCAATTTCTTTAACAAAGCGCAATGACACACACTTAACAGTAGCACGTGTACATTTAGACAAAACCATTTTTCCCATGGCCAACTGTATGTGGCGTGCTCGCAAGCATCCTGACAACAAAATCGTTATGTCTCAGCAGAATATGTCAAAACCAAAAACGTAATTTTAAAATGTGTTAACATATTGTAACATCGAACCCTGCAGACCTTCACAACTCTATAAAATTCCCACTTTGCTGATCATATCAATATACTGTATGTATCAGATAATTCAGAATTAGAATGGACACACCTATAGCCGCGATTGCTGTAATAGAATAGACCAATTATCAGCAATAATGCATCGTCCCCATTGTCTTGAATGCGGGCGAAGCCGCGGGTACCTGCTAGTATCTTATATAATCTCTATATATTTCTTATTTTCTTATATAAAAATGAAAGTTTGTCTGTTTTTTCTGAATTTCCAAGGAAATTTGCGTTATTTGCGCGTTTCAGACTGTTTTATGACGGATGCGCGCAAACATATATTTTTGTCTGTCTGTCTGTCTGTTTGTTTGTGGACAATTTTGTTTCCTTATAACTTGAGAACGGCTGGGTGGATCAACGTAAAATTTGATACAGATATCCATCAGAAGCACCACACTAATCATTGATGTAACTCATCTCCGTACCTCTCTTAAAAGGGGGCCTACCCCCCTTAAAATACATGCTGAAATAGGCGTAGAAGGACGAGACAAAGCTTATTTTCAACCCCTCGATGTGAGAAACAAAACTCGGGGGCTCTAACCAAATTTTAAGGCCCTAAAACCAACAGTTTTTGAGATATTCCCAGAAAACTAATTTCATTTAATAATCTAATGAAAGAGTGCAAGCTGGTAACCATGGCAACTAAATCTCAGGGGACCATCCATTTCTGTAAGACGCATTGCAATCCCATTTATTATATTACTGTGAAGTTTGCAAACGGCTATAAGGTTATCACGGAACCAACTTAGACTGTAAAATTTATCAATGCGCATAAGGGGGTCAAGGAGTACCCTAGAATTTTTTGACGTGATTTACACGTGTGATATGTCGTACAGAATTGTATCTCCAAACGGCAATATTATTTTCAAAAAATACTCAATTGAATAGTATTTTTTGCGGCTATTAGGAATTTGGGCCATTGGAGGCTAAAAAACCTGAATACCCATGCACCACAAGCCTTTATAATTTGTTAAAGGTGTCTTCCTGTGGATGGGGACTTAGCACAACGGTGAGGGTCAGTCTTTATGTGAGGTGTATTGCGTTTCGTCTACGAGGTTTTCAATTTTATTTTCACGTCAGGAAGTACACGTTAGGTGAATTTAGATTGAGCACATTCTAACTTTTTTTTTCGACAAACGGGTTCATCGTAAGGATGATTTTGTTTGAAACTGTGTGGTTGATATATCCATATTCGGACTTCTGGGTGATATGTTGTAGGTTGCTTGGTTGGTTCCTCAGTTTAGAAGCTGCAACAACGCGTTCACATAGCCTCGTGTGTGTAGAATCTGTCTGCTAACCGGTGTTAATTGTGATGGCTGTATTAGTGTGTGTTATCTGTATTTCAGGTAAGGACTGCAGACGACCAATTTCCAGTAGTTCCTACTTTTGCTACCAAATGCTACCGTCAACGACACCTAGCTGTGACTTGGCTACTAGATGCCACCGCAACCGGCAAACTTTGGAACTATTTGAGCGTTAATCAAATCTAACCTACAAATTTAGCTTCACACAATTGTAGTTAGTGGAAGGTTCTATTTTTTACCCTCCAGGTTGGTGGAACCCACGGACTCAGCGAGGGAACTCACCACTACCGCCTCTACGGGCAGTGTCCTAGAGCGGGGAACATCGAATCGGAAGGGATACAACTGGTGAGGTGGGATTGGCACCTCGCCCAGGTGGCCTCACCTGCAAAGCGAACAGGGGCCTCATGAGGGAAGGTAAGGGATGGTTAGGATGGATAGACAAGGAAGAGGGAAGGAGGCGGCCGTGGCCTTAAAGAAGGTACCATCCCGGCATTTGCGCGAAGACGAAGTGGGAAACCACGGAAAACCACTTCGAAGATGGCTGAGGTGGGAATCGAACCCCCTCGTCCTTCTACGTCTATTTCAGCATGTATTTTAAGGGGGTAGGCCCCCTTTTATGAGAGGTACGGAGAAGAGTTACATCAATGATTAGTGTCGTTCCTCTGATGGATATCTGTACCAAATTTTACGTTGATACACCCAGCCGTTCTCGAGTTATAAGGAAACAAATTTGTCCACAGACAGACAGAACAAAATGGCGAGCGTTTGTTTCAATAAAGTCCCACACTCTTTCATATGCCATTCATCCCATTGCGATGAAACTTGGGTGAGATGTTCTGTACACTTCAGGTAAGGTTTCTGGCTTAGTAAATTCACTTCACAATAGGTAGCGCACGAGTATATTCCACAAATGAGCGACTACGGGCGAAGCGTTTCAACAAAGTCCTGTATGCGTTCACATACCATTCGTCCGATATCGATGAAACTTGGGAGAGAGGTTGTGTACACTACAGGGAAGGTTTCTGGCTTAGTAAGTCCATGTTATAATAGGTAGCGCACGAGTAGATTCAACAAATGAGTGACGACTCGCGAAGAGATTCAACAAAATCCCGTATGCGTTCCTATACTATTCGTCTGATAGCGATGAAACTTGGGAGAGAGGTTGTGTACACTACAGGCAAGGTTTCTGGCTTAGTAAATCCATGTTATAATAGGTAGCGCACGAGTATATTCCACAAATGAGCGACTACGGGCGAAGCGTTTCAACAAAGTCCTGTATGCGTTCACATACCATTCGTCCGATATCGATGAAACTTGGGAGAGAGGTTGTGTACACTACAGGCAAGGTTTCTGGCTTAGTAAATCCATGTTATAATAGGTAGCGCACGAGTAGATTCAACAAATGAGTGACGACTCGCAAAGAGATTCAACAAAATCCCGTATGTGTTCATATACTATTCGTCTGATAGCGATGAAACTTGGGTGAGATGTTGTGTACACTTCAGGGAAGGTTTCTGGCTTAGTAAACCCACTTAACAATAGGTAGCGCACGAGTAGATTCAACAAATGAGCGACGACGGGCGAAGCGTTTCAACAAAGTCCCGTATGCGTTCATATACTATTCCTCTGATAGCGATGAAACTTGGGTGAGATGTTGTGTACACTTCAGGGAAACTTTCTGGGTTAATAAATCCACTTAACAATAGTTATCGCATAAGTAGATTAAATAAATGAGTGACGACGAGCGAAGTGTTTCAATATAGTCCCGTATGCGTTCATATACCATTCGTCCGATAGCGACTAAACCTGGGTGAGTTGTTGTGTACACTCCAGGGAAAGTTTTAGGCTTAGTAAGTCCATGTTACAATAGGTAGCGCTCAAGTACATTCAACAAATGAGCGAAGACGCGCGAAGCGTTTCAACAAAGTCCCGTATGCTTTCATATACCATTCATCCGATTGTGATAAAACGTTGGTGAGTTGAGTACAGTCCTGCGAAGGTGTATGAATTAGTAAATCCGTTTTTCAATGGGTGGCGCACAAGAAGATTCAACAAATGAGCGAAGGAGCGTGAATCGTTTAAACAAAATCCCGTATGCGTTCAAACGCCATTCATCCGATTGCGATGAAACGTTCATGAGTTGTTGTGTACACGCCAGGGAAGGTTTTCGACTTAGTAAATCCATTTTACAATAGGTAGCATACGAGTATATTCAACAAATGGGTGACGGCGCTCGAATCTTTTCAACAAAGTCCCGTATGCGTTCATATACCATTTATTTCATTGCGATGAAACTTTGGTGAGTTGCTGAGCACGCTCCCATGATTTTTAGCCTATTTTCAATTTTTAAAAAATAGGCTTATGAGATCACCTTTTGTCCGTGTGTGTGTGCGCGTGTGATTCGTGTGTGTGCCCCCCCCCCCTAATAAAAATCTAAACGGCTGGAGCGATTTCAATGAAACTCGGTAATTTCATAGCACTATTCCGGGCGACCCCGACCGTGCCCTTCAAATTTTGTTATGACTCACCAATCCAACATGGCGGCTGTGCGAAATATTTCTCCAGCATTCAATATCTCCGAAACTATTACCGATATTACCCTGACATTTTGTATGGTGATAAAGGGAACTACTCTAAGTTCACTTATGTGACCTTTGAAAACCTGGTAACTACAGAACCAACATGGCGGCCAAGTAAATTTGCGAATTTTAATAGACGTTTTTCGCGATTTAACCAACCAAACGCAATGAAACTTGGCACAGTATATGTTTATATTCATTGTAATGCACCGACATCTAATTTCGTTCAATTGTTTACATAACCACAAGATGGCGGAAGTGCGAAATATTTCACCGGCATTCTATATCTCTGAAACTATTAGCGGTATCTCCCTGAAATTCTGTACGGAGATAAAGGGCACTACTGAAAGTCCATCTATATGACTTTCAAAAACCGGTTAACTACAAAACGAACATGGCGGCCAAGCGAATTTGAAAATTTTAAATAGACCTTTCTCGCGATTTAATGTTCCAAACGTACTGAAATCTGGTACAGGAAATAATTATACACATTGTAATGCACTGGTATCTAATTTAGTTAAATTGTTTATATTACCTCAAGATGGCGGCTGTGCGAATTTTAAAATTAAGTTTTTCTTTCTTGTGATGTAGTCATGCGATCGAAGTGAAAGTTCGAATAATGAAGCTACGCAATAATTTTCCTTTAAAGGTACATGACTCTATGGCCTATACATTTAACAATCCAACATGGCGACCATCCGAAATATTTAGACGGCTCTGGATATCTACGAATCTATTATAGCAATCAAACTGATTTTTTAATGTTTATAGGGGCTATGAACTTAAGTTCACCAATAGGACTTTAAATAACCTGGTGATCACAAATCCAACATGGCGGCGACGCGAAATATAAATATTCACATGGACGTTTCTCGCAATTTAACCATCTGAGTGCAGTGAAACTTGGTACAGTATATCCTTATACGAATGGTAATCCACTGGCATCTAATTTATTTCAATAGTTTCCATAACCTCAAGATGGCAGCAGTGCGAAATTTTAAAATCTCCTTGTTACTTCTAGTGTCCTAATTATGCGATTGAAGTTTGAATACTACGCGTACACAATAATCTGCATGTAACAGTACATAACTCTAGGACCTACATATATAAAATCCAACATGGCGACCATCCGAAATATTTAGTCGGTTATCAATATCTACGAATCTATTACAGCAATCAAACTGAAATTGTGTATGTTGATAGTGGCAATTAACATAAGTAGGATATATGAAAATAGGCTGTAGGCTATAGTTCTTCACGGAACTACTTGTTTTTTTGAGATAGTGAATCAATTTTACAATAGTTTAGAGGTGGTTAACGGAAAATAAATAAATAAATAAATAAATATTGGGAATCCAAAAGCACTTCAACAAACAAAGTTACAACGCCAACACTTTCTTTGATTGGCATTGCAACGCATGCCGGGTACAGCTAGTGTTAAATAAAAACATATACTGTACATTTGCTACATATTAAATTTCAAGAAAGCAAAAGAACATAAAAAAATAAACAAATCGCAATTAAAATCAGATAAAATTAAAATTTAAAAAGAAATATTATTATAAATAATAATAATAATAATAATAATAATAATGTTAGGCCTACTTAATAAACATAACATCACGATGCGGGCTTAAAGGAGCAAAACAGGCACATCCAAGCTGTAAAGCAGAATTATTTCATTCTTCAGTAATGTTCCTTTAACAAAACAGGAACAACACCAGTTGCAGGTTTTCGAAAATAAAGTGTATAGGAAATTTTTTGGACCATTTTTTGACCCTGTATCTCAAAGATGGGAAAAAAGATCAAATAAAGAAATACACTCACTATCACAGCAAGCACCAATACTCAACATCATTAACTCCAGAAGACTTCAATGGGCTGGCCATTTACTAAGGATGGCAGATGATAGGTTGGTCTTACAAATCTTTAAAGAAGAACCGAGAGGAAAAAGGCCAGTAGGAAGACCACGAAATCCTGGAAAAATAATATCTCCAAACTTTGTGGACATCTCAATGTGAACAACTTGCAAGAACTCGCCCAAAACGGAGTTCAGTGGAGGGATTTTGTGTCCCATAGAAGCCTTCAGAGTGAGTGACTGAGGGTGAGTCGAGTAATGTTCCTTGCCTAAAAAGATCAGTGTGTCTCAACCACCTTCAACAATGGCTCTGAGCTCACAAGTGGCGAAGCACGTATCGGTGGATCTGCTCGTGATCTGGGAGTACAATTCAGTTAGAAATACCAGTCCCCAATGGAAATAGAGATCGCCACAGGCCAGATGGGATTTGGGAAACTTCACAGATCACATCGTGCAGCTTGTTCGCTCTGTGAAGCGAATCTGGGGGATTTCCTGCCCAATACAACGCACTCAAAGTCACGATGCGATGGTGTGACGTCATGTGCTGTGCTCCCGAAACAGGATATCAAAAACAAAGGAGTTGGTAATGTTGGCAGAGCAGCTTAGCTGGTCGTGAGGCACGTCAGTGACACCTTATCCTTGGCGTGGTTTCCCCACTCACTCCACACATTTATGGTTTGACGTAAGAATTAAAGACGCGTATAATCATAATAGAAACGCTTGCATGAGATCTCTGAATAAGAGACGTAGCAAACGTTCTTAGTAATGACAAGCGTTTGGCACTGGCGAGCAAGGCTAAAACCAGCTCCCACGGGAGTGTTCCCTAATCAATGATGATGGTAATTGCGGTTTTAAGGCGCATAACATCTAGGTTATCGTACCCTAATGGTTTGAGTGATAATGAACCATGAGAATGTAAGGTACTATAACACTTACAGAGTAGAAGAAGAAATGAAAAATAAAGGACAATAAGGCAAATGAAGGACTGGAGGAAAAGAAATGCCCTCAACCCTCGAAGAATGAGGATTGAGGGACTTGGAAACAAGGGGAGCCATGAAAGGCAGATAGGAAAGGGAAAGAGGAGAGGGTCCGCCCCAGAGGCAATGGAAAAAATGGGAAGAACCAGACTCAGCTCAGGAATCCCTGGGGGTTGCCAACTCACCAGCCGTGAGCCCTTGAGGGGGTAGTACTATCCAGGGTGCACCCGAAGTGGTGGGACTACACACACCCTGCCTCCTTAAGGGCTTTGAGCAGATGGCAGGAGATAACATGAAAATAAAAAGAAGGCTGACTCCTCGAAGAATGAGGGATCAGGAAAGATGAGACAAGGGCCAATTAAGGCTGGAAAGTAAAGGACTCCCTAGGCGTCAGATACTCTAATACGGTCGGAGTTGGTAGAGAACAAGAGTTGGCCATGGGAAGTCGATATCAAAGGTGACAGTGAGGAGCCCGGCACAAGTAAGTGGAAACAAGGCTGAAATCAGATGGGGCCCCGTGGTCACCAAACCACGTCCCACTAGATGTGAGCCCCTGGGGGGCCTAATCAATGAGTGAGATTCTATGTGTTGTTGCAAAGAAATGTTCATGTGATTAATTGTTTGCAGAGATCATACATTTCGATCAGCAAGTGAGCATCATCAGTCACGGCCCTCATGGTGTAGTTGCTGTCGTCCCTTAGGGCCGGGTTCGATTCCCGCCTCTGGCAAGATATTTTAATTCTGGTATGCGGGCTGGGACGGGATACATTCAGCCATCCTGGAAGTGGATTTCCGTGGCTTCCCACTTCTAATCCAAGCAAATGCTGGGATGGTTCCGAACCTAAGGCCACGGCCACCTCCTTCCCAATCCTATGCCCAATTTACAAATACACACACTAGTACAGCCATCACAATAATACAGGTTATTACACATACACCCAAATACACGGGGTTATATGAGCTGCAGCTAAAATAAGCAACAACTGCAAAGGTATCACGGCGAGGCCAAGACGATTAAACTAATCGATAGAACATATTTTCCAGCACTATTGATTTATGTCACTTGTGCAGCAAATGACCTCGCTGTTCCGTCCCTTAGAACAACAATAACTAACTAACATATTTTGCTATCCGGCCTATCGCTTAGTCTCTTCAGCCGGTCAACGCGGCATTGTGCGTGGAGTAATCTCCTACTGGCTGAATACGTATACTGTAGTACATTATGCAACGAGCCCATAGTGGTAATAATTAGTGTGTTTGTTAAACGAATAGTTATTAACAAGAAATGTACATCCGCCTGAATCAATACTATAAAGAAAAAAATAATTATTTGACTTGTTTTCAGTTTCAGTACATGTTTCGAGGATTAATTACATTTTATCCCCTTCATCAGCTATTGAAAAAAAAAGCGCAGCACAGTAATAAGACACATAATTAAACACTATAAAATTTAGGTTATAAAAACAGAATAAAAAGAAATGAAATAGATGGTGACGGTGATCAGCTGCTCATGACAAATAGTAGTTCCTTGAAATGGTAGATATGGTGCACCATATTAGGTTTAAATACGTGTCTTACTGTGCTACGCTTTGATTTTTTTTCAATAGCTGATGAAGGGGATAAAATGTAATTAATCCTCGAAACATGTACTGAAACTGAAAACAAGTTAAATAATTATTTTTTTTCTTTATAGTATTGATTCAGGCGATGTACATTTCTTGTTAATAACTATTCTAGCATATCAATACGGAACCACCATGAGTCATTTAAATAATATAATTTATTAAACGACACAAATAAGAGAGATAAAGAACACTTGGTGGCAGCAGAAAGCTGAGGAACTTCAGAGTGATCTGAGGAACTTCCATGCAGGGATTAAAGAGATGTATGGCCCACTTCGTTCTTCATCAGGTACACTTAAAAGCGCTGACAACTCTGCCACCCTTACTGACAGCCATGATATCTCAGAGCGTTGGAAGGAACATTTCTCCATCCTTCTAAATCATCCTTCTACAGCTGCTGAAGACTTCCTTCGTGATGTGCCGAAATATCCCGAACAACCATGGATGGCTGACTCCTTATTACACGGAATTCAGTGTAGCTCTCAATCAACTGAAATATATATTATATTTAATATTTCCGTGTCCGAGAGACTCACTAAATTCTTTTTCTGTTTCATCCATCGACTGTTGTTCCCTTGAAGTGTAACATAGAACTTTCAGTTCAGGAGCATCCCACGTATGCCATTTGTTAGATTCATGTCCTTAGTGATGTTGTACAGCTTGGCTATGAGCTTCTTATAGTTCACTGTATCACTGAGATCTACTGGCAAGAGTTTAGTGCTTTTCAGTCGGTCAACACGAATGTACCCAAAAGAGATGGGTTATGCCCTAATCCTGAAATAAATTACATGAGATTAATAAAACACTAGGATGACCAGTTTCGATCGTCAAGCGATCATCATCAGATCCATTACACTTAGGCTACAAAATCTATGTTTGAAATACAGGTGAAAATATTTACAATATGTACAATTATTTAGTTGAGTATTGGTACTGCAACTGTCAGTGTATGCTAAATGCAGTATATATGTTAGGTGAAATGCTAAATGGTGATAGCTATCCGTAGATTGTACTTTAGAGAGATTATATGGTTGTAAACTATGGTTAAACTATAAAATCGAATTACGAATCGAAAGGCAGAGCTCTTGACATAAAGGAAGCAATCGAGATACACCTAACCAAACGAAACAATCCCAACAATCTAAATGAACACACGTTCATGGAGAGCTCACCCCTCTTCACGCTACTAAAAAACACACCCTGTCGGAAACAAAACACAATTTAGCGACACAGCCAAGCTAGATAAAAAAAGGGGGGAAATTAGGGGGTTATTAATAGGTAAATGTTATCTGGATCAGGTGTACGATGTACTTTTCTTCTGCAATAAACCAAGGCCCATATTCGCGGCAGTATTAAAGGTGCCGGGACGTCCTCATAAGACCGTCAACGCTTAGTTCGAATGGGTTATGCTCCACGCGTGGCGAGGGCTAATCCACGGTCTTTAATAATTGTAGACCCACCTCATTCAATAACATACATCTTATCTAGGTTGGCAACACCTCACATAAACACATCGCTAGCACTCCCCACAGCACGTAGGAGCAGGGGGGAGAAAGCAGGGAAAAACCAGTCGTTAAGATAACCACCGCAGTCGACCGCACAGTGAGTTCCAGTGAGCATGAAAACTGCGAGTAGCTGTTGTACGGAAGACAATCAGATAAGTAGTTAGCCTAAAATTTTATAGTTTAACCATAGTTTACAACCATATAATCTCTCTAAAACACAATCTACGGATAGCTATCACCATTTAGCATTTCACCTAACATATATACTGCATTTAGCATACACTGACAGTTGCAGTGACAATACTGCAACTAATTAATTGTACATATTGTAAATATTTTCACCTGTATTTCAAACATAGATTTTGTAGCCTAAGTGTAATGGATCTGATGATGATCGCTTGACGATCGAAACTGGTCATCCTAGTGTTTTATTAATCTCATGTAATTTATTTCAGGATTAGGGCATAACCCATCTCTTTTGGGTACATTCGTGTTGACCGACTGAAAAGCACTAAACTCTTGTTTACAAAGGCAACACTGAAAATATGGCTTCAAACACCACAATGAGATCTACTGTATAAAGACCATACCAGTGATAAGTTTATTCTCATAACCATCATCGATATGTTGTGACAGGTTCAAATTTGACTGCAACATGATTTCCCTGGTCTACTGTAAATCCAGCTTGATATTGAATTAGGCGGTCATCAATGAATGTTGCAATTCTTTCAAGGATCAACCTTTCAAATGCCTTGTATAGGTGGCAAAGAAGAGAGACAGGACGGAAGTTCTTTGCATCCATTGGTTCCTTGCCTGGTTTTAGGAGTGCGACCACGTGAGCCTTCCCCCACAGCTTTGGTAACTGCATCTATTCGTCATATTCACCAGCCACTGGATTGTTCCTGGTCCAAAGTTCTCGATTTGTTCTGTTCTGATGTCATCTGCTTTGTTGACTTCCATCAGCTTGATGCCATGTTCTAATTCTGATGATGTGAAAGGACGGCCGAGAAAATTATTCTCATCTTCAGTAGGCTTCAGCTTCACAGGCTGTCTTCATGGTAGTTTTCTCGTTACGAAGCAGCTGATGAGCTATTTGATTCGGTGCAATCTTGGTGAGATCCTCTGGTGGACTCTTAGGGTCGTCGCTCAAGTTTTTAACCAGCTTCCATGCTCTTCTACCGTTCTGGGCCATGTAAAGGTTTGCTAGTACGTTCATCAATCTTTCCTTTCTTCCGTCAGCGATGCTCCTCATGAGTTTTTCACCCGTTTGATTAGTGACGTCTGCAAACGGGTCCGTCTCGTACTTCTCCTGGTAATCTTTTAACAGGCCAGAAATGAACTGGGTACGGCAGCTTCGGGGAATATGTCTACGAGAGATCTTCTTCACAAGGTCAACAAAGTCTTCATAATGACTTTGCTCTGGTTGAAAAATTGAACAGTTCCTCATCAGCTCAATGGAAAACCCCTCCCAGTTTGCCTTTTTAAAATTGAAACATCGTTTAAAAGGGACTTCCTTAGGGCTGAACACTTCCAGAACTGAACGTGTGATTGGGCTATGTTGTGTCCTAGGGATGGGTTCCTACATGTTTTGTTGCTTACTCCCTTATGAAGATGTTGTCAGGGTTGTAACCTCTATGCCATCTACATCTCAAATTATAATAACAACTTACAAGTGAAATGAAAGATTTCTGCAAGCTCTTTTTTCTTGGCAAGTACACTCATGAAAGTTCTACCTGGTGGCGAAGTGACAAGCATTCTTGGTAGCCTACTCACCGCAGAGGTCCAGGTTCGATTTATGGCTCTACCTTGAAATGCATTTCTCTTGTCTGAGGACTGAAACAAGCTTCACTTGCCTCGGGATGCAAGTCGTTACGAAATACAAAATAAGTGGTTTCTTGAACCTCAAGTTGCAGCAGATAAAGGGACGAAGTTGAAAACAAGAGATATAAGCGTTTAGGAGAATAAGATATTCTTACACAACTCCAGATCAAATCTCAAGCGCTACTGATTGTTAGATTAGCTTGCGAATATTATCACAATATTCCTGTCTGACTGCTGCAACAAGGTTCACGTGAGTAGATGGCTACCACTTGTTTGTTAAATGTCTTTAATTATCTCCCGAAAAAGACATGTTAGGACAGTTGTTAACGTCTAAGAAACCCCTAACACTAACAAAGGCATCACAAACTATGCAAAAGGTTGTTGCATTGCAAGAGGAACAAAAAGGATTAGATAGTAATAGTGATGATGATAAAGATGATAATTATATTGATGATGATAATCACGATGATGATGATGATGATTATTATTATGATGACGATAATGGCAATGCCATGTTTACCCCAAAAAATCATTTGTTATTTATTTATTTATCGTATTGAGCCCGTTTAGACCAGAGTCCAACGACTCTGTTCAGTTCAGCAAAAGACAAAAGCTATCTCAGGGTCTATCTGGGCGAAAACAAGGTAAAATCTGGCTTCGCTGATATCGGCAATATGCAAGTAAGGTAGGAAGAGAAATAATCTAAAATAGCACAATTTAGAAAAATATCTCAATTTATTTATAGGGTACTGTAATTAAAAATTTTAAACTTTGGCATAATTCATCAAAAATAAACAAAACACTCACACATAAAAAATCAACACACCACAAAACTTAATAACAACCCTACTCTTCGATGAATGATATCCAGAAAATTATCAGTCCATTCTGGTATCATTAAAAATCTCTATTCACACAATTCTAGGCGATCATGATTCGGTGAAGAGTTCTAATGATCCCTATCTGTACACTCGCAGTTTTCTATTCCTGAAAATTGATTTTTGATTGTTCAAGTATTAGATAAATACTTCGAAAATTGTATCACATTCATCTGTAGATAATGCATTCCAAAATTAATAATTATGGAAAATTATTTCAGCAAATTCCTTTGTAGCATTTTGCATTAACATAATATTAATATTCGGCTAACATGGTGGTCGAATGTTAATATTGTTTGCACTTTAATTTTTTTTTTTCATTGAACAATTTGTTTATAATTTTCATCTTTTTAGAGTAATATGAAAATTCATATTTAGTATTTTCTTATTCACAATTGGTCTCACATCACCAGTGAATTATTTTATAATCATCTCAAATGATGTTATATTAAATAAACACAAATTATTATTAATAATTGACTATAAATTGATATAATTTTCTATCATTTAATTAATTCAATTCCTCATCAAATAATTACTATTTTCACTCTCAGTTAATCTTAACAATATTTACATATCAAAATATTCATAACAGAATTTATTATTGTTATTATTATTCGTAAATTTCCTTCAAAATTATTTATAACAGGTCTCCTTTCTCTCAAAATTAGTTCATGAAAATTAGCTTTAAGTTAGTTGACTGTTTCAAAATTTATTATTATTATTCCAAGCACATCCAAGTATTTATTATAAACATTCTCAGATATTGATTTATCTTCTTTTATTGCATTAGCAACCATTTATTTTCTCAATACGTTTTCGGTCAGGTTCATCAAATCTAGCAATCATATTTTATTTATTTAGGCACAAAATCGGGAATCGAGATAATTGACCCAGGTTAGAATTAAATACTCAATCCTACAGGATTTGAATTGGACGGGAATATGGGGCGGCCTCTCGCCTCACCCTCCTTTAACAACTATGAGCAACACATGCGCTCACTAACCTCTTCCATAACTTAGGAACTAATTTCCTCATGGATGACCCTCAGTCTCCACAGAAATATAAATGTCGACATCCTAGTCGCATAATATTTTCAATGATAATCATCACATATGATTCTAATTTTTTTCTCAATTTTGTTATAGGCGATGTGATAATCCGTCATACAAATTGTAACATTTATTATAAGTTCCTTACGAATAGCCCTTACGTTGTAGCGCCAAATGTAACATTTATTATATGTGCCATACGATGTGGTGACAAATATAATTGTTATAATAAAAACACAAAAAAGATAATAAGAATAAATACACTGTGGTGTGACCTTACCTTTGTAGTGCAATAGGATATAATAAGTTGTTGAGCGCCAGATCCCTATTTAAGACAGTGAATCGAAATTTATTAAATATATCCTCGGCAGTCAGCAGTAGAGTCGAGACCGCCTACCCGGGCAGTAGTGTAACAGAGTTGACTAACCATTCAGTATTTATTTATAAGGGGTAGTTGAATTTGCCTATAGTATGTGCTAACTACAAGAAAAGTTATAGTCATGAAGTTAAAGAAATAATTTATTGAATCAAAAGCAAAATATTAATAGTGACACAAAGAATTTAAATTACCAAATGCGGTTTAATTATTTAAAAGAAAATGAACATTTAAAATGAATTGAATATTAATTGAAGTTAAATGATAATAGAGACGATAGTTTTATTTAATTGCTTGCTCACCCAGTCGAAGATTCGTCATATTTAAGGTTATGACAGATCACCTTAATACTCTGTCACGTATGTAAAAATGTTGTAATATATCGTAAGATACAGCATACCACGATCCATTTTGTTGCCATCTGTAGAACGACTGTAGAGCAGGGATATGATCCACTATCTACTGATATAGATATCGGCAGGACATAGCTTTTAGATGTACTGTGGTTGAAAGCTAAGATGGAAATCCGTTCCGTCCTCAAGAGGCCTTCCTCTACACTAATGACTTGTCGTTTCTTAATGAAGACTGTCGGAGAATGAATGTCTTCTTGTTCCCTAATGACTTTTCGTTTCTTAATGAAGACTGTCGGAGAATGAATGCCCACTCTGTTTTTTTTCGGGGGGGGGGAGAGAACCTGCACCCCCTGCGTGACAGCCGACCTTACCCCTCTCTGTTGGGGGTTCCGGCTTATATGTTTCCTTGTCACGTGATTCGGAAACTTCCCTCTCCACTGGTTTCATTCTCTTACGAGGGCTAATTGCATCATTACTTGCAATATTTAGCATCGTACTTTGGCTGCAGTAGTGACGTATCTTGTTGCACCAGATATCGTAATATTATGTTCTATTCCTTCTCGAAAGTCCTTGATGGTCCGCACGTGATTCTTAGTCATTGTGGGTTTTAAAGATCCCGAGACAATGAGGGCTTGCTATGGTGACATAACTACTGCGTCGTTCTGTATGTGACACATAGGGTTGGTCCTTATTGCCACACTCGTTGCAATATATATACTACTTCGTCTCTTTACAAGTGAATATTAACAAAAATATAATCGAATATAATAATAAATACCGCTTACAATCATCTGACATAAAAATCATCTCATCGATGTACCAATTAATAATAATAATAACATGATAATAAATGAATAACCCTTTGAATATAACCGCTATGGGATCGAATCGTTACAATCGCCCCTAAGATAAATAATTTAAATGACATTTAACATTATTTCTCTTACCACATCCAACATAAAAACTATAAATATAAATATTATAACCCCCTAAAAGACAACATACAATTAATATCCTTCAATAATGGACAAAAATATACTAGAAATATTCTCTTCACAAAATACATATAGAGACAAAATATGCTCTTCCAAGTGTTCATAATTACATACATTCTTCTTTATATCTGTATTAGTGAGCTGTAAAAATATACATATAATGCCCTTCACTTTTAATTTTGATATATATGTCAACGCTGCACTCGTTTATAATTGTGGTGATTGTATACATGACATACAATTTTGGCTTCATAGGTAGAGAACGTAGTTTTCGTATGCCAGTCTGGTGTAGAATTACATTGTTGTAGTACCAGCTGATTAACCCATAATAACTAATAACTATCACAGCACCCGATAATAGGAAGCAAACAACAAAATATTCCTTTCGTCTCTATAGAAAAATACATTAATGGTGTAAATATATCTAATTTTTGAAGAACAAAAATAAAATTTAGCAAGATACCTAAGGCAATTCAAATTTCTGTGCTTATGTCATACATGTAAATACTTCCCCAAATACATAATGACATCGAAATACCTCAAAGCAGTTATTAACCAGTTCACTTAAATACCCAATTTACTACTAACTTGCCTATGTGGCTTCTTACCTTTATAGGCCACGGCCCCTCATTTCAAATTAATACCTTCTAAGTCTCCACGACTTCTTAACTTCTCATAAAACCATGATTCCTCTTTACTACTTCTCGAAAACAATAACTTGAATTTTCAAAATCACAAATAAACAAAATCTGACTTCTTGTTCACATTATTAAATTTAACTTTAGCATTAAGATATAACTTTGCTGTATCGTCATTCCTACCTACCACAACAAAATGATTAAGACTTGGACAAAATACTACTCAATACCTGAATTACGTATATCACTAAACTATTTCACAAAAACACATGACAAACTCCTCGGAATAAATATTTCGTTCCACAAAATATTAATGCTCTTATACTTTAAACTTAGTCTATACATGATTTGACTTCTCGCTGAATACCTAAAAAAACATAGTTTTCTCTCAAAACATATTGTTAAGTACCGTGTCTTACCGACACCACTTCCTACTTGCTTCGATCGCCTGGACTATAGCTCATTTCTATTAAACCAGAATCTCTCAAAACTCATCGTGACATTACTCGTCACCATTTCTATACTTCTTCCACCTTCCAATACGTGGTATAATCCCACATCTTCGTACTGTTACAGGTCACCTCTTACTGACCAATAACACTCTAAATTTCAGCTAAAAAATCTTACATGCTTCGACTAACTCCTTGGAATAATAACATCACACTTTGTTTTCCTAACTATTCTTCTTCCTCAAATAATGACAGTGTTCAAGTTGATAGTCAATAACACCGACACTCATAATTGGCAAATATTCTCCCATAATCACTTCGTAAAGCAAGTCCTGAGTTAAAACACAGTTCAGTTACTCTCTACTCTAGCAAATTAAATGCGTAAATTATACCTGCCTTGAATTGAGACTTCATTATTACCCCTAGGTACACACTTATCTTACTAACCTACTCTTGTCTTCAAGAAGATAATTACACACTTCTCTTTACTAACTCCGTATGACATAAATAAAACTTTAATTTCTCGTCTACTAAAAAAATGATTTACCTTTAAATCCTCAAAACTTCGAATTATAACAAATTCCTTTCAATACTAGTAAATATTATGCCAACCATCTAATTATTATTATTATTACCTTTACTTTTACCTGTGTATAGGACAACAATCTACCTCATCATTAATTCGTTATTAATCATCAGTAACGTTTTACTAAAAGTGGTTTAGCTCGATAACAAGCCTTGTAATATCTTTAAAACGTGCGTAACTGTAACTAAAACTTGGACCATCTTACCTTTGTAATCTCTTATTACCTTGTGTGCATACAAGCATATATACTTTAAAAACCTCCCAACATTAACTTCACGTAGTCCCGTAGACACCATAAAAAACTCATTGCTCAACGGAATATACCTCGTTGGCTTACTTCATCCTCCGAAAACTTCCTCCAACTTACTTCATTTGGCATCTTACCAAAACTTCCTCCATTATAACTCCATTTGGCATCTTACCAAAAACTTAAAACCACATTGCTCAACGGCATTACCTTCGTTGGCCTACTTCTTCAAACTCACGTCCATTTACGTGAAAATACACACATACACACACACATATCTGTCACCAAGTACCAGATGCCCTAATTAGTTACTACTTCCTTATTTCAACCCGATGTTGGTTAATTCATACAACGCATTACCATCAACTATTCTAAACCACTTCTAAATTTCTTCAAATATATCCACTGATGACCTCACTGTCCTCAAAATGAAACTTCATTATTAAATCAATACTTACTTCTTCAACTCATTAATTTTATTACCACTGTATCATCTTATCTTCACTCATTTTAGAATTAAATCTTTATTATCATTATACTTCTTCTGAGTATTATTATTATTATTAATAATTTCATAACTATGGTTGCCATAATAATTATTACTTTCTTACGATTACTTACCTTTGTAATAATCTTCCTAACTTTTTAAATTTAATTCTTACTTCTTCCAACTTACCTGCAGTTTAAGGACCCACGTCAACTTACACCTGAATTGCTAAATAGCATGACAACCTCTATCTTCCATATTAAATGCCTTTAGACAACCTAAATCAATAAGCGTAGGGACTACGCGCCCCTTACCATCCTAACTTCACGAATTAAAATTAAAATTACACACAGCAGGTTTCTTATTTACCTGTGTTAAATCATACTAAATTTCTTTACTTAATATTTAAGTCATGCGGAACAGTAACTATCGGTAATACAAATTTACATCACTACTTTCTCCGGCATTTAACAGTTCTTACCACATTCATCTTCAATTCTATCTCCTTCTATAATCCCTTTTTCTTCTTTCCTTCTAGCATTAGCTTCTACTTCCTCTGTACTATATTCATCCATGGTAACACAGTACTTCAGCATTCCCCCTCTCGCTTCCCCAAGTCTGGCTACATCAGTACGCCACTGCACGTCATATGCTTTCTTTCTCTCTTTCATCCTGATTTCCCTTTCCTCTAACAGCTTAATTCTCTTCTCTTTCATTTTACCTCTAAAATATCTACCTACATGTCTTCCCTTCCCTTCTCCATTACTATCATTTAATGTTTTCTTTAGTCGTTGCTTATTGCTTCTGCTCTTATCCATCTCCCTCTTCCTGTTCACCTGTTTACTACGTTCTATAGTCTCTCCTACAGCTATCCTGCTATACAGCTATCCTGCTTTCATCTATCATCTCCGCTGATTGCTGTTCCTTACCTAAGCTACTTTCATCTAAAATCTCCTCTACCTCCAATCTGCTTTCACCTAACATTTCCCTTAACTCCAATCTACTTTCAATTACAGTCTCCTTACAGGCTGTCTTCACTGATTCTACTTCAGTATCCCCTACCACCTCTAATCTACTTTCACCTAAAATCTCCTCTACCTCCAATCTGCTTTCTCCTAACATTTCCCCTGACTCCAACCTACTTTCAATTACAGTCTCCTTACAGGCTGTCTTTACTGATTCTACTGCAGTATCCCCTAAATCTACTCTCACTTGCCTAGTATCCGCTTCTACCAATTTGCTAAAACTTTCACCTTGAGTTGCTATTTTCTCTTCAATCACAGTTACTATTCTTTCCTGAATCCTACTTTCTGCTGTTTCTAATTTCTTATCTATTTTTCAACCATATCTCTAGCCTTCTTCTCTACCACTTCCTTAATTTCACCTCTGATCTCCTGTTTTACCCCCTGAATACTTTCCTGTAGCATATCATACTTCTTACTCAATCCTTCATTTACCTTAACCACACTATCTAGTTTTTCACTATTTTCTTCCAGTTTTTGATTGATCTTTTTACTATTTCTATCCAATTTTTCAAACTTCTCATTCAATTCCTTCCTACTTTCCTGATTTTGTCTACCCATCTCTTCTCTCATCTCCTGATTATTCTTATCAAGCTTCAAATTCATCTCCTGACAATTCTTTTCTAATTTATCAAATTTAACATTGAACTCCTGACTATGTTTATTTAATTTTTCACTCATATTTTGATTTAGCCTACCCATCTCTTCTCTCATCTCCCTACTATTTTTATTCATACTCTAATCAAATCTCCCATTCGTCATCCTCATCTTCAAGATATCAGCTAATGAAATTTCAGGGACCTCTATAAACTTTTCTCTATCCTGACTACCACTAGTCTCAGGATGTACCTCTGTATTCTTGTCTGCCATCTCGAAGTACACCGTATAAAAATTGCCCTTCCAAAATTCACTCACTTCACTGTCCCCCAAAAGCACTGACAATTTGCACTGAAATCATAAACTCCTCTCCTAAATAACGAAAGGTTTTCGTTCCCTACGTTTTGGCGCCAAATGTAACATTTATTATAAGTTCCTTACGAATAGCCCTTACGTTGTAGCGCCAAATGTAACATTTATTATAAGTGCCTTACGATGTGGTGACAAATATAATTGTTCTAAAAAAACACAAACAAGATAATAAGAATAAATACACTGTGGTGTGACCTTACCTTTGTAGTGTAATAGGATATAATAAGTTGTTGAGCGCCAGATCCCTATTTATGGCAGTGAATCGAAATTTATTAAATATATCCTCGGCAGTCAGCAGTAGAGTCGAGACCACCTACCCGGGCCGTAGTGTAACAGAGTTGACTAACCACTCAGTATTTATTTATAAGTAGTAGTTGAATTTGCCTATAGTATGTGCTAACTACAAGAAAAGTTATAGTCATGAAGTTAAAGAAATAATTTATTGAATCAAAAGCAAAATATTAATAGTGACACAAAGAATTTAAATTACCAAATGCGGTTTAATTATTTAAAAGAAAATAAACATTTAAAATGAATTGAATATTAATTGAAGTTAAATGATAATAGAGACGATAGTTTTATTTAATTGCTTGCTCACCCAGTCGAAGATTCGTCATATTTAAGGTTATGACAGATCACCTTAATACTCCGTCACGTATGTAAAAATGTTGTAATATATCGTAAGATACAGCATACCACGATCCATTTTGTTGCCATCTGTAGAACGACTGTAGAGCAGGGATATGATCCACTATCTACTGATATAGATATCGGCAGGACATAGCTTTTAGATGTACTGTGGTTGAAAGCTAAGATGGAAATCCGTTCCGTCCTCAAGAGGCCTTCCTCTACACTAATGACTTGTCGTTTCTTAATGAAGACTGTCGGAGAATGAATGCCCACTCTGTTTTTTTTCGGGGGGGGGGGGGGGGGGGAGAAAGAGAACCTGCACCCCCCGCATGACAGCCGACCTTACCCCTCTCTGTTGGGGGTTCCGGCTTATATGTTTCCTTGTCACGTGATTCGGAAACTTCCCTCTCCACTGGTTTCATTCTCTTAGGAGGGCTAATTGCATCATTACTTGCAATATTTAGCATCGTACTTTGACTGCAGTAGTGACGTATCTTGTTTCACCAGACATCGTAATATTATGTTCTATTCCTTCTCAAAAGTCCTCGATGGTCCGCACGTGATTCTTAGTCATTGTGGGTATTCAAGATCCCGAGACAATGAGGGCTTGCTATGGTGACATAACTACTGCGTCGTTCTGTATGTGGCACATATAGCCCAGGCATATTAAGTTTTAATCTAAAAAAAATAATGTAAAGCTGAAATTTGGCATATATGTTCCTTAGTACCCTAGTAACAAATCCTGAAAAGTCCCCATCTCTGCGGCGTCCGCGTTATAGTTTTTGGAGAGTTCAAAAGGGCTTAAATGGGGCCTAAGTGGCAAAAACAGCATTTTTGCTTCCAGCGTTCAAAATATTGATTCAAAATCAGATCTAATGAGCTTTGATAGTAAAAAAGAAGGAATGCGTTAAGTATACCGCTCCTATTGGTGGTAATTATAGCCATACATTTAAACAAATGAGTAATCAAACATTTTTAGCTCAACTTTTCTCACGAAAATTTAGCTATTTTGTCATTAGCCGGGACTTTCCGTGCAAACAGCTGCTGATAGCGACTAAAGACCTGAAATAAAAGTTGTAAAGCACACTTGTAGCTTTAAAACGATACATTGCCCATGCTCATCCGACAAACAGCAGCAGAGATACAGTTACAAATATAAAAGTGGAAGTGTGGGAGTCTTTTTCCGAACGAAAGCCCATTAACGCTGGTGGGCTCCATCTATTCACCTTTGCTGACACCATTTTGTATCTTTGCTCAAGAGCTTTTAGGATGGTATTCCTTTGAATACAGGTAAACTAGCAGAAACAGTTTGCATAGAACAAAACGAGTTTAATGCAGTTAGCAGTTAAACGTACATTCATAATATGCATAATGCAAATAATAACAAAACAAAGCTTAAAAAGCTTTCTTTCGACAAAGAACACTTGCAATACAAAGCTTACATCGGACTCAATCGTCCTCCTCATCGTCTGAGCCATCAAATGTGACGTTGCCACACGCTTTCCCACTGCAGTGCCCACACATTAATGAGCATTCTAAACCGGAACGTACACACTCACACTGGCTGCCACAAGAGCTCTTGCAGTTGCAGGACACCAAATTGTGGATATGATCTGGAGCAGCTGGAAGATGAGTTGTCACTGGTACTAAAGCTGAGTGTTGGATTTTCCATCCACATTGGGTCGGGTCCAAAGAAAATCCTAACCATTCCTGAACTTGCAAATATACCCGCAGTGAATGTTGTTTGCATGCCGCCGAAGTCGGCTGAAGTGAAACCAGCTGAAACGACGCTGTGGCCGGTTGTTTGGCAATTTTTGGCTGTACTTCACTACCCGAAGTTCGTCGAGGCTTTTTCACTCCGATTTGGCACTGTCGTAGATACAAATGGCGAACTTATCTCCAGCTGATATTATGGCCTTTTCATCTGGAGCCGTAGAGACGAATACCTTCATTTCCTCGCGTAAAGATGCGGAATCCTTCAATATATTCCAGGCTTGCTGTAGGATGTACTCGAACCACAGCTTTCCTGTGCGAGATTTCTGGCTCATTGAAGAAAATGTGTCATGAAGCGACTCTTTGAGACGTTGAAGGCAAGGATATGATAGCAAGTCGTTGGCGATGCCTTCTTGGAATGCGGTAAAAAGCGCCTGAATTTCGTCCTTGTCATCCTTCAGCCCGTCGTTCATGTTGATTAACATTGTCCCGATAGCCTGTTTTGTCAGAAAATGCGCTCTGAGGGCCCTAGAACAAACACAGTTTTGTGTTATTGATACATTTAAAATTGAAGGCATAACGTTATCACTTTTAAGAGCGAGCTAATTGCAAGCCTACCTAGAATATGCGTGTCCAGACATCATGTGAGTCACTGACGATTTAGCGTATATTTCCGCCCAGAGCTCCTCCAAACCGCTTCCATTCATCACGTAGCCGATTGCCCCAAGAAACGATATTAGGTGAAATCCGCCTAGACGAACAACCACGTTTTTGAGTTCCTCTAAAATGTCCGATGCGACTATCTCTGCAGCTTTCGCGTATAGAGGCTGGTCAAAGGTTACGAAACAAGTGCTTTGTTTCAGTTTCGCGCACTCTCTTGCGGCAAACTTCTACGCGGGATATATAGTTGATGGATTCCGCGGTTTCAAATTAATGAACGGCAGGGCATCAATTGATGTCGTCTGGGGAGCTGGTTGAGCATGAGCAGACAGTGATGTCTTCATAAAGCCGTTCCATGAAGCGGGTAAATTAATACCTGACCACCGTCCAGATAACCACAAGGAGTCCATCATCGACGCAAAAGCCACAGAGTTTGGGTCTTCCACAGTTAACTCCTTAATCTTGACGTAATTTGAACCAGGAGAAGAGAGCTTCCGATACCACGAAATGTTGAACTTTCCCACCGCCGCAATCACACCAGCATTAGGAACTTCTCGTGTACGTGGGTGAAGATATTTCACTGTTAGACACTGCACCTGTGCACTTGATGCCTTCCATTCAGGGAAATGTGTTTCGCCCGACCAATCACCTTATGTTAAAGTCAGCGTTGTCAAAGCAAAACTGGGTGAGCGCTCCAGCATTCGGGATTGGACGTTCTTCACGAAGCGCTGAAACTTCGTATCTGTGGACTTCCGCCACATTTAAGGCTGCTACACACTATCAGACCAGACCAGACAGGCGAGGGGCAGTCTGGTGGTCTGAAGGTTTTCCAGCCAGCCCGTCAGACGGTCTGCGCAGACCGAATTGGTCGGCAGACAGGCCTACACACTATCGAACTGCCCGCCCATCAGCTACTTTTTCCGACCGTCTGCTGGTCTGGTCTGGTCTGGTCTGATAGTGTGTAGGGGGTTATTACTGAAAATCCAAGACTGTTTAGAATCTGAATTAATTGTTTCGAGTATAGATTGTGGAAGGATATCAAGAAGGTGATTCAAGAATCAGCTAAAAACGCATTACCAAAAGTGGAACGAAAGAAGAAATGGTTTAATGGTACATGTAAAACAGCAGTAGCAGCTAGCATCTCAGCAAGGAAAGCATGGCTACAGGACAGGAGAAATGAAGAATTGGAACAGCACTACAGGGAAACACGAAGAGAAACAAGCATAACCTTACGAAAAGAAAAGAAGCTTTACCTTAAACATATGTTAGAGAGTATTGAGAATGACCAGAAGGAGAACAACATCCGTAAAGTATATGGGACGGTGAATAACATTAAGAAAGGTTACCAACCGCGATCAGCAGTTCTCCACGACAACAATGGTAACATCATTGCAGGAACAACCCACATATTACAGGCTTGGAAAGAGTACTTTGACCACATACTGAACTGCCCTGAACCAGACAACAAATTGGAGAGAACCACTCTTTCAACGGTAGAACCTTTCATAAATGATCCTTCATATGAAGAGGTAACCAGCAGTCTGAAGAAACTGAAAAACCACAAAGCTGCTGGATCTGACGGTATACCAGTTGAATTGCTGAAATATGGGGGTGAGAAGCTTCATGAAAAACTGCATAAACTTATCCTGAAAATATGGCGCGATGAACAAATACCGGATGAATGGAAGGAAGCAATTATTGTTCCAATACATAAGAAAGGAGATAAACATAACTGCGGAAATTACAGAGGAATATCCCTACTTGTCACAGCTTACAAATTACTGTCGCACATAATATTACAACGTCTAATTCCATACACCGAAGATATAATAGGAGACTATCAGAATGGTTTCCGTAAAAACAGATCAACAACAGACAATATATTTTGTATTAAGACAATCAATGAAAAAGTTTGGGAATATAACAAAAACGTCCATTACCTATTTATTGACTTCCAAAAGGCCTATGACTCAGTCCACAGAGAAACGGTGTGGGAAATTATGGCAGAGTACGGAATCCCACAGAAACTTATCAGCCTGGTCAAAATGTGTATGGAGGAGACAGTGAGCAAAGTGTCATACTGTGGATCCGTATCAGACGGTTTTGAAAACAGAACAGGACTAAAACAAGGTGATGCGCTCTCCCCACTTCTCTTCAACATCGTTCTGGAAAAAGTAATTCGGGAAACCAAAGAAGCTGCAACTGGAGACCTAGCAGATAACAAACACAACATCCTGGCATATGCAGATGACATTGTATTAATAGGAAATAATGGAGGAGAAATTGAAGCTTTATTCAGGAGATTAAATGAAACTGCTGCAAAAATAGGTCTAAAGATTAATGAAGAGAAGACAGAATACATGATCATACAGAGAGAAAACATGACTACAGACCAACGCAACAACCTTCATATAGGCAATTTTACCTTTAAGAACACGCCAAACTTCAAATACCTTGGGGTAAATATAAATGACTGCAATAGAAGACAAGTTGAACACCAAATTAGATTGCGGAATGCAAACAAAGTTTACTTTTCCCTGCATAAATTACTTTCCTCCAAACTTTTGACCAGGAAAACAAAACTAAAACTATACAACACGATCCTCAGGCCGGTACTGCTATACGGAGCCGAAACATGGAGTGTGACCAAAAGGGAGGAACGCCAACTTGCAGTCTTCGAAAACAAGATATATAGAAAAATTGTCGGCCCCATCTTTGACCAGGAAACACAAAGATGGGTTCTCAGATCAAATCATGAGCTGTACAAGTTGGCCAATCAACCCAGAGTAGTGGACGTCATGAAAGCGAAACGGCTGCAATGGGCAGGGCATGTTATCAGAATGGACGCTGACAGAATAGTTCGCCAGGTGTATGAGAAGAAGATCGAAGGCTCGAGACCCCCTGGAAGACCTAGGAGTAGATGGCAAGATGAGGTGACCTCTGACTGCAGACAAATGGGTATTACTGTATGGGAGAATACTGCGCTGGATAGGAGGAAATGGAGGCAGATAGTGAGAGCGGCACGGGATCGTCACGTCCCAGAAAAGCCAACGGAGTGAGTGAGTGAGTGAGTGAGTATTGTTGGCCTGCTCCGACAAGCCGAGCGCTGTCACCTAGAAACGCGATCGGTTGCCCTTTCAACAGCGGTTATGCTTTGGGACCGTAACTCGGTAACCGTTTCTCGCATAGACATGGGTAATGTACCAATGTAAAGCTAAAAGAATGTTTTATAACTTTCATTCTGGGTCTTAAGTCAATATCAGCAGTTGTTTAAAAAACAATAACCTGCTAATGACAAATTAATCAAATTTTCGTGTAAACATTTTGCAAAAAATGTTAAATTAGTCGTGTTTTGTTCTTCATCAATAGCAATAATTAGGCCTGATAAGTCCGTTATTCTACTGGTTCTTTTGTATTAATTGCTAAAGCTCGCGAGAACTAAATTTGGATCAATATTTTGAACGCAGGAAGCAAAAATGCTGTTTTTGGCACTTAGGCCCCATTTAAACCCTTTTGAACCCCCAAAAAACTATGACGCGGACACCGCAGAGATGGGGACTTTTCAGGATTTGTTTCTAGGGTACTAGGGAACATCTATGCCAAATTTCAGCTTTACATAATTTTTTTGAGTTTGGCAGTGTTTTTTGCATATAATGCCTGGGCTAATAGGGTTGGTCCTTATTGCCACACTCGTTGCAATATATAAAAAGTCCTCTCGGCACGCCGGAAGGCGGAGGTAGATTTCACCGGACAAACTTGGGGATAGGCGAAAATAGGCAGAATATGCAGGTTTTCGTAGAAGGATCAGACCTCATTTATTGCGAGAAGGTATTTTATAATTGGAGCTTAATTAACTTTGTTTTTCGTCATTTTATGCTTATTTTAAACATTTTATTGTCTTATGGGAACGGTAACCTTCTTGTCATTTGGGGTCCATTTTTATACTTGTGGTCACACTGTCCTTATGCAAGGTTTCGACACTGATGTATAACTATGTAACGGTCTGTTACTTCTTCACGCAAAATTATATCTCCCGCAGAGATTTTGGTTGGTTTCTCAGTTTAGGGGCTGCGACAACGCGGTCATGTAACCCCGTGTACTTAGGGATGGCTGTATTAGTCTGTAATTCAGGTAAGGACTACAGAGGTCAATTTCAAGCAGTAGTTCCTAATGTTGCTACCAGGTACTACCGTCAACGACACCTACCCGTGAACTTGGCTACTAGATGCCACCGCAGCCAGCAACTCGCAACGAACGTTGGAATTTCCCCTCCAAAGGAAAGCATACTGAGGGATTTTTAACGCTCTTAGAAAATCCGACGACTTCGGCCGGCTTTGAACTCGCAACCTTGGGCATAGACATTCAGCATGCTTGCTATCAGTTACGTCACCGAAGCCGCTTCACACTTAGTCAGATGGAATTCTGAATATGATCTCGTGCAAGTGCGTTATCTTGGCAACGTCTGATGGCTCATCCCTCATCAATTTAGTAGAGTTGCCATGGCAAGCACTGATAGCTCTTGGCATTTTCTTATAATTCCGAAATCATTTTTCTCATCCCTTGGCATAATGGTGGGTCATATCAAAAATTCTTTAAGACAAAATTTTAGGTAATTATTAGGGGAATATTGTCCATTTTGTACGGTTTTGAGATTGTGCCTATTAAGAGAGATATGATTAATGTTTCCCGAAAAACCCACTTTTTCCCACCCCTTTGGTCAATGGTTGGTGCTATAAAAAAAACTCTTCAAATATAAATTTTTGGGCTTTATCCGACACATAGTATGAACGTTGAACGGATTCGATATTTCACATATTAAGAGACTTATAGCAATATTTCACTTTTTCGAAAAAAAGCCCCCAATTTTCACCCCCTTCGACCGATTTAGCCCATTAACGAACTCGACCGAGATTTTATAGGTATACATATTCGGTAAAATATTCAAAGTGATTGGTGCAAAATTACGGCAGTTATCGTGTCCACAAGAAACTGATATGCATATATATATATATATATATATATATATATATATATATATATTGAACCCGATGGGGTTATGCTGACTGGAATCGAACATGGTTCTCAGAGACTATGATCTCAGTATAGAGGTTCCACCAGGAAGCGAACCAGAGATCTGTACAGGGAGTTTCTTGGTAAAAAACCCTCGAAAGAAATGTATATTTAACCACGGGTGTGATTTTGATGAAATGGCATTATTTATTAAAATAATGTAGGAAATAATGAGCAGATTATATCATTATAAGACGATTTGGTGTAAGCTATTGGAAGCTTGAAGCACAGAGGAGGGCAGAGCTGACATTTACTAATTGGCCCAGAATTGTGGGTTGGTCCCAGTGGAGCCACGTCCATCTCAGAGACCCCATTATGTCGTCTGGAGCAGGGGTGAGGCCTGAATAATGACATAGTTATTCCCCGACGGAGAATGGATTTGGAGTAGGGGCGGAGAAATGCCCAGAAAAATCATTGATTACTCGTGATTGGAGTAACGAATCGAGATGAGAGTTGCACACAGGTGAATATCTTGGCAAGAAGATAATTTTAGAGTCTTTTACCTGCGAAATTGGTGCATATTTAATGATGTGCGTAAGGACTGTAAAACGACCATTATTCGCGGATGGATGTGAAGATGTTGCCGGGGGTTTCCCGTTAGGTAGCGTCCCACGCCATGGAGAAAGGAATTAATATTAATTAATTGGACGAGCGATTCCTTTGCACACATATAGTTTTGGGACCTGTGAAGAGAGAGGAACACAATGATCATGGTTTGAAGACCTGAATCATGCTGTGAGAGGAGCCAAGATTACGCGGGAAGATGTTGCTCTACTTTCTGTGGAAATCCGATATAAGGGAGTAGACCCCAGGAGGAGCTCTCAGCTATGCTCAGTTGTAAGTCAGTCAAGCACAGTCGAAGTGGTAACGCAGCCAAGCTCAGTCTACATGCCGCCAAGCGCAGTTACAGCCAGTTACAGTCTTACTCAATTGTCAATTGTAGCACAATGGCAATAAGTTGCAATCAGTATGCAGCAAATATGCAGCAGTACGAGACAGCGTGTAAGCCGCATACAGAAGTCTTCAAATAAGTTACGTGCAGTCTTCGAGTGAAACTTCAGTCAGCTACAGCCAGGTTGAAGCAAGTTCGTCAAGGCAAAACGCATGACGATTCTATTCATCAAGACGCCGAACAAAGACTGGTATGTGTAAAAGAAACAGTAAATATGCTTGTATGAATAATAGTCGTGATACAGGCATAATCAGCAGCACGAACTATGACGTGTTCAGTTACGAAGCACCGTATAGACTAACGGTAGCACTATTGTATATAATTATTGTGAAAGTGTTGAACTTTATTAAGCGCAGTGTGTATTGTATTAACTAATCGTATATGTGTAACTACGATAGAATGCGCGAAAGAAACTCTACTAAGTGTTTGGTATTGCCATGAGAGTACCAGATGTTAACGCTCATGTTTGGGAGCCAGCGTATTGATGTAACGCAGGACGCTTACTGTAGGAGTAATGATATTCATAAAAACTGTTGGAGAGTTCCGAGAGCAGATAACCAGACTTTCAATCAGGAGTTGGTAACGTAAGATGCCGTCGACACCTGCAATTTCGATCTCTGCTAGGGAATTTCAGCATTGAAGTGTGTATAAAGTGACGAGTGTTCAGTGTAATGCATATGTAAAAATATCATTTAAAGTAGTGTTTGATGAAGTGTTTCACATGTTTGGGGAGTGATAACTTCCTGAAAGGTATGCAACGTGTCGTGTTGGTGATAGAAATTATGTGTAATCAAATGTGTGTAAACAAGAGAAATATGTCGCGTTAAACCCATTATGGCGGGCGACATGGAAGAATATGATTGGTCGGAGCCACCTTAGATGCCTATAGAGATGTAAGTACCCCACAAATTATGGTTATGATTATGTAGAAGTATGGACCGCTGCATGTCTGTGATTCCGTAAAGATATTGTGAATTCCTTATAGATGCCAGTAAAAGTCAGTTAGGAGGCTGATCCTCCATGTTTAATCAGTATTGAGTTGATTTTGATAGAGTTGAAATGTTAATTTGCATCATTAAGTGGAGTAATTATTCCCACTATGAATTAAGAATGGCAATCAGTTATGTAAATGCAACGAACGCGATTGTTCGAATTTAAAACGTCTAGCTATGTCGGAAATTTTGGTAATTTATGTGATAATAATAATAAATAATGATTTTGGTCATTTACGTCAATGAGATTTATAATAATAATAATAAAGGATGATTTTGGTCATTTATGTCAGTGAGAAATGATGATAATAATAATAATGGTTATTAAGAGTATGAATGAACACATCAGGAAACAAATAAATGTTGTAAGCGAGAATTATTAACGCTAAGTGCAAGACTTATCAATCTAAGCAGGAAGATGTTACAGTGAGATTACATTACAGTAATTATGGAAAGAAGTTTTATATCAGAATATTGCAGATATTCAGCAATGATACCAGTAATGAAAGAGCTTTTAGTGAATTGAATTTGCAGCTTAATTGAGAAGCTTATAGAGTAAATGGTAGATTTCTCTTAATATTATAGGTCGGAGTGTCGTAGCATGGAGCATTAGGGGCCAGATAGTCTATTCTACGTATGAATTCTCCTATGTCGTGGACATTGTTGGAGATATTATTTATTCCAGAGTTTTAGTGATGGACCCTAACTCTGAAGAAAGGATTGAAATGTGTTCCGGACTGAAATCTTGACAGAGTCGAGGAAACTAGGACACCTCGCAGCTCTATGATTTCCCGAGAACTTATTGATGAGTTATTTACGCTCGTGGGCAGCGAAAACTCATGGCGACAGTGGTTTTGTGCGCCTATATTATACTTGAGACATCGGTCAAACCGCCAGGCTCATGCATTGCGAACCCCGAACCTTCATGTTGAATGGACCCATGTGAGGCCATTAATTAATCATTATCCTCGACGTAGGAATAATTACAAAAGCTCATTCAATACCTGTTGGCATAATAGTCAATTAAGATCCTTTGGGAACATGTGTGTCGGTCAGGACACAGTATTTTGTCTTGTAAATCTTCGCTGCTTAGAGAGGGAGCCTTTCAAACTTTTAGGAAGGTCGAGATAATTGGTGAAACGACCCATTCCACTTTCTATTGTGTAGCGACTTCCTTAGCCGAGGGTCGGTGCTAGCCACCCGGGCCGCTCAGGCAAGTTATAAGAGGGGAGATTCTAGACCTTGTTGAAATGACATATAATGCAAGATTGTTATGTTGAGTATTAGAGCCATGTGGTTTGTGAACACATGGATAATTATAGTTCATCCTGATGGTTCATTATTTTAGCTATCTGACGAATAGTTACATGATATATTTGTACTGTCACTGGAGCCAAGTCATGTAGTTGGTGACTAGATGCCAATCGCCATGAGCGCGAGGTAGTCTATCGTACAATCCGACATAAGCTATGACGTAACGTTTTATCTAGGAATCACAGACAGCATGCGGGGAAACCATATAATTGGAGGATGTGTAGGGGGTAGCTTACATAATTATGGAGTTGCACGTCGATTTTGGTGCAACGTCCAAATAGGTAAATGCATGCAAAGCATTTCATTGGTGAGAAGAAAAATATTAAAACACGCACGGCACACATAATTGTTTAACATAAAGAGGTTTAAGGAATAATCCTTGTTGTAATATTAAAGAAGTCACATTGTATGACTGTTATGTTAATGTACAGTTTGTTTTGAAGTCGTAGGTGCATCAGCGCACTAGTATATCCTTGTGAAGTTCACAGAAGGGTAAAGCCTTATGGCTAGGTATGACTTTGTTGTGATTTTATATTTGTTTATTTATGGATTGTGGAAGTAAAAATTTTGTTTGCTTTATTTTATGCTTTTTTGGGTATTGTTTTGTGTTTGAAGCCATGATTTATTTTATTGAATTAAAGTTTTAGAATAGAGTTGTGCCTTATCATTGTAGAGTTGATACCTTTTAGCCTCAAATCCAAAATATGCACTGCTCAATTGGGGTTACCGTACACGCCTGAGAGCTGATGCTAGTTGGAGGCAGATGCATATTATCCACCGAGATTACTCACATGGGTACATGGAAATTGATGTCCTATACTGTGATTTGAGCTAAAGGTACGACTAAAGTCGGTCAGATTTAATGCACACAACTCTATTAAAGTAAGAATTAACGAAGTAGGGTGTGACCGCTCCTAATCCATAGCTAAGTTCCGATACGTATATATAAATTTTGATAGATAACGATAGATAGTACATATTCTCCTATTAATTTATCATGGCGTGGCCCAAGTGGGGCTTTCGGCAGTAAAAACCACTCCCTGAACAGTTTTTATAGTAAATTAGAATATGGCCGATGTCCTACTAATACCACCCTCTGATCTCATTTATCATGGCGCCCAGAATACGTGGAGCTTATGGGATTTAGGGAAAACCCATAGATTTTTTATGGTATTTCATGGGGAAAACCATAGTAATTGTTTTGCCTCAAACTGTGTTTGAGTGATCTTTGAATTCAGTAGGCTTTTGAGGTAACGCAGAATCTCTCTATTGAGAAGAGAATGGCCTAAGGGTACTAGCGTTACATACCCAATCCACAATCTACTATAATATTATCAGGTTTTGTACGACTTCACAATATGTGTGCAGTGTTTGATGTTTCTCTTCGAAACGTATCCACATATTTTTCCAGGAAGCCTGCCTGCATATTTAAGTGTGTTATTGGAAAATGTCAGGTACACAGGAGATCTTGCAAGTTATTGCAGGACTGAAACAGCATTTTGATGCTGCTCACGAGCAGAGTAAACTGGAAACCAAGGCGTTCCAGGATAGTATAAACACTCGGTTAGATGAGAACCAGAGAGAATTAAACAACCGTTTAGATGCAAATAAAACTGAAATAAACAGTCGGTTAGATGCAAATCAGGTTGCACTAGATAATAAGTTAGGTCAAATGCAAGAAGTCATTAAGACCGAAGTAACAGATACTGTTGTAAGCATTGTATCGGAAATGCAGGTAAATACTGATAAACGTTTCGAGGCTATAGAAGCCTAACTTGAGGGTAATTTGCAAGCGTGTAGGCATGCTCAGGAGCAAACCAACAGTAAATTAGAGGCGTTGTCTAACGATATTAAGGATATTCAGATCCAAAATGAGGCGAATCTCGAACGCCAAGCGAAACAGTTCGCAGAGTTTACAAAAACAGTAGACCAGAGATTAGAGGAGAACGACTCCAAATGGGACCAGAAATTGAAAAGCTACGCCAGAGCAATTAACGGTGACCTCAAGAAACAGGACCAGAATATATTAGGTCAATGCCAGGAAATAGGCGAAATTAAGGCTATCGCTCATGAAAGTAAGGAGCTGGTAGGCAACGTGAAAAGTCAGATGGGTAAAGTTCATAAAGAACTGGACCAAGTTCAGGGTGATATTGTCATAGTCAATAAAAGACAAGAGGAAAATAGAGGCGAGATCACCAAGGTCCGGACTGAATTGTCTAAAGTCAATGGACACATTCAAGATGAAATTAAAGGTCTGAGAGAAGAACTCGAAATAAGAGAAGGCCAGAAAACAGAGGCAAGCGACAAGACCCTTGCTCAAATTAAAGAGGACGTAGAGGATGAAATATCCCATATCAAACAAAGTCTGAAAGAAGACAAGGTGAAAATTTTTCAAGTAGCCGAGGAAAACCGAGATAGGCTTACGAGAATAGAAAAAGAAGTCATTACTCGCCTAGAAAGAGCAGAAATGCGCCATAACCAAATGGAGACTAGGATAATAGCACAGGAGGAGACACTTCTGAAAGATCCTAAGTCAAGTGAAGGCAGCATAGAGGATATGAGAAAAACAAGGTGGGCAGACCAAAAACCCAACCTATAAGCAGGAACGCTGCAGGCGCAGGAGAAAGTCCATACATGACGCCAGGTGTACCAATTGCGGCATCGACGCCACATGAAAACGCGATGCACACCCAGGTGATAAACGTCATTAGGGCAAGCGAAGAAAAACCTAGGAAATTTTCAGGTAGTCACTGTAGTATGACACCAAAATATTGGTTAAAGGAAGTGACTGAATATCTCAATGATGCACGAATACCGCAGGAGCGTAGGCTACGTGCTATAGAGAAGTTAACAGAGGGGGAGTGCGCATTATGGTTTCGCAGCTTCCGTTACACTTTTGATACTGTTGAGGAATTCCGCGAGGCATTCTTGAAGAGATATTGGGACGCCGCGACTCAGCAGAATTTACGGCTGGATTTGTATGCCAAAAAGTACAGCACGAACAACCCGACGAAGTACGCAGAATTCTTCATATCGCAGATGTGTCGTTTTAAAGAGCTGGATCAAAAACCTAGTGAACTGGAGATATGCATTGCTATCGCCAAACAGCTTCCATACGAGATCCAAAGGCTACTAATCTCGGCTAATGCGAAAACTGCTATGGAAATGGAGACAGTTCTGAGGCAACTGGACCTCACCACAGCAAATACTGTGCGTCAGAGTCGAACCGTGGAACAAGTCCACGTGACCAACACACAGACTGACCAACAGCAAGCTCCAAGGAACAATAAAGCCACGAGCACAGAAACTTTAGATTCCTATGGACGGCAATGGGAACAGGAACCCAGAAAATGGCAGTCAAGGTACAAAGGAAATGCTAACAAAGCAGGAAGAGGTCGAAGTTCGTGGAATAAACACAATAACAGGGGCAAACCGTACCATAACAATGGAGGTAATAATGGCCAGGAAGGCAATAATAGAAATTGGAGACCCCAAGAGAGAAGAAATAACTTCGATGACGAGGCAGAAGAGCGATATCATGCTTCTTTGCGATACCTCGAAGAAAGGGGAGATGAGCCCCAGAAACCACAAGTCCGCTGGCAAGAAGTCATGCAGAACAGGACATCGCCAGACAGATATGGAGATGGAGCGAAGAGTTTGGAACTACAGCGCAGCGAACAGGAGAGAAGGAACTCCAAAGGGGCGGGCGCTGAAGAAAAAAAAAACGCCAAAATTAGAAGAGCTCGAGACTGATGGATGGAAGTCTATTAACATCATCAATTGGATAGCCAAACCAGAAGAATTGATTGAGGATACAGGAGGACCACAGGTCATGGTCAAGAGAGAATTGCCTATTATAATTGTGAGAGTGGCAGGATTAAAAGTCAGAAGTCTGTTAGATACTGGATCAACAGTAAGCCTGATGACACAAGCTCTATATAATGAAATAGCCCGGAGAGAGAACATTTTGAAGATACCGATCTCCAGTGTAAAAATTAAAGGGGTAATTCCAGACAGAACAATGATATGTAAATACCAGGTATTCCTAGATTTACAGATAGGAGGCTCTATTTTCTCACAGAGTTTTCTGTTAGTAAACAAACTACCTTATAACCTACTTATTGGGGCAGAGTTTATAAGGGAATACAGAGTGATAATTGACCTAGCACAGGACAGGGTTATGTTCCATGTGAATGAAGAAGCTGAAGGCTTAGAGGTCGCACTCAATGAAATTGAACCAGGATCCAGTGAACAAGTATGGCATACATACAGAGATGTGGCTGATGAAGAAGTGTTAGCTATTGAGCAGTTAGAAGCGGAGCTCAAAACACTAGCCACAGACTTGGAAAAAGATCTGGAACCCAAATTGGAAGAATACATTTCGGAGAAGCTAGAAGAAGCGAAAATTTGGCTAAAAGAGAAGGAAAATTTAAAGCAGTTATTGCTGGAACAGAAGGAAGTCTTTGATTCGAGACCTGGTCGGATAAAGAACTTCACTTATGATTTTCAAGTCAGTGATTGGACACCATTTAGGCAGAAACCCTACCCTATAGCTGAAAAGCATTATGCTAAAGTGAAAGAGGCAATTCAGGAGATGTTGGAGGCCGGCGTTATTGAGAAAACACCTACGCCTTATGTAAGTCCATTGGTAATTGTACCAAAGTCAGACGGATCTGTCAGAGTCTGCTTGGACCTGAGACGCTTAAATTTGAGAGTTATTCCGGAATTTGACCAAGTGCCACCTATTAAAGAGATCCTCAGGAAGTTTAGAGGGAAAACTATATTCTCAAATTTGGATATCACATCCAGTTTCCACCATCTTGAATTAGAGAAGAAAACTAGTCTGTTGACAGGATTTATGTTTGATCAACATACATTCACATTTTTAAGGCTACCTTTTGGGTTGAAAACAGCTGGTTCAGCCCTGATAAGAGCGTTAGATCGCAATCTATCAGATGAGGTTAAAGAGAGTACCATCAGATATGTAGACGACATTCTACTCCCATCAGAATCTCTGGAGGAGCACATGAGAGACCTGAAGAAGTTGCTAGATGACCTTCGAGAGGCTAACTTTAAGGTCAATATCAAGAAATCGCACTTCTGTCAGAGGGAAGTTAAATTCCTAGGGCATGTTATTGATGCAAATGGAGTGAAGCCTAATCCAGATAAATTGGAGGTAATTCGAAATTTCCCTCGACCCACGAAAGTAAAGCACGTCCGACAGTATTTGGGAGTAATTGGATTCTTTTCGAACCACTGCCCAAACTATACTGCGACAGTAGCACCACTGCAGGACCTATTGAAGAAAGGCGGCAGATGGAATTGGACGGAGCAATGTCAGGAAGCATTCGTGAGGTCAAAACAAATGCTTTTGGAATATGTGAAACTGGGATACCCAGATTATACCCAGAAGTTCATCATACAGACGGATGCATCACTTATTGGGATTGGAGCGATGCTATTCCAGGAAAATGTTGACCAGCCTGAGAAGAAAGTTTTTATCGCCTTTATAAGCAGAAGACTGAGAGCCCATGAGAAAAACTACACGATCACAGAGATAGAATTGCTCGCAATTTTGTACGCGTTGCAATCGTGGCACAAACTCGTGTACGGCTTCCGAATAGTTCTGAGAACAGACCATAAAGCTTTAACATTCTTGTAAAAGACAGATTTGTCTAGTCAGAGATTGACAAGATGGTCCCTGTATATCCAGCAATTTAATGTGGACATAGAATACTGTCCAGGGAAAGAGAATGTAATACCGGACATATTAAGTCGTTACCCTAGAGAAGAAGAAGTACTAGCGGTCCAGATTGAGAATCGAGATCAGAAGACGTTGGATGATTTAAGGAACATTACCAACCTACAACGCGAAGACCCATGGTTGAAGATGATAATCGATTACTTCGAGGGACGCTTAGCAAGGGGAACTGCGATATACAGAGAGGCGGAGGCATTGGCAACAGATTATGTATGGTATAATCAGATATTACACAAGTGGGACGATGTGGATCACACACGTCAAAGGATTGTAATTCCTGCATCTTTGCAGAGGAGATTAGTATGGCTAGCCCACAGAGCATTTGGACATCCTGGAATAGATAAAATTTGTGCTCTGTTGAAGGAAGCATTTACTTGGCCAAAATTGAGAGAAACGGTGAGAAATGCTATTAGAACATGTGATCTTTGCCAAAGGGTAAAGCCGAATCCCTTTTTAATGAGGCAACGACCTATCCCGTTATTACCAGAGAAGCCAAGGCAGCTATTGAGTATCGACAACTTTGGACCATTGCCTAGAGCACGTAGAGGCAATAGACACATTTTTGTAGCCATGGATGTATTTTCGAAAATGGTGGTGTTGTGCCCCATTCAGAAGACAAGTTCAAAACAGGTCTTGAAGCGCCTGAAAGAGAGAGTTATTCCGATTCTTGGGAAGCCGGATAACATTCTCTCGAACCACGGAAGTTGCTTTACTAGTGCAGAATTTCGTCGAGAACTGGAAACTCTAGGAATTAGGCAGATTTTATCTACCATTCGCCATCCTGAGGCAAGTCCCGTTGAAAGAGTAATGAGAGAGGTCCAGAAATACATGAAGATCTACTGTTCTGAAGCGAATTGGCGTTGGATTGAATTTCTAGAAGTCATTGAATACTGTATAAATAATACTGTACATGAGGCGACAGGTCAGGTTCCCGTTACTCTACATCTGGATCAGAGACCAGAGAGACCGTGGAATGGTGTTATTCCGTTACCTGTAGACGCACAGCCCGGTAGAGAATTGAGGATCCAACGAACCTTTGAATATCTCAAAGCACAGGCGGAGAGACGTCAGAGAAGGAATCGTGCGAAGAGGTATCATAAACCGCTTCTCGTGGGACAGAAAGTTTTAATTAAGAAACCCGCCAGTTCAGATCCAGAGGCACGGAAGTATAAAAAGTTTAATTTTGCTTACCACGGCCCGTTCGAGGTGATAAGAGACCTCCAGAACAATGCATACAGGTTAAGGCATTTAGAGAATGGAAACGAGGTCGTTATGAACATAGCCAACTTAAAAGTTTATTACTCGCCAGAAGAATTCGACGAACCAGAAGAAGAATTAGTAACGCACACCCAACTCAACGTGGAGAGCGGAGGCAGCCAAGCAGGCAGACCTGAATGTTGGAACGGCGAGACGGGACGAGAAGCAGACAGTTTACCCAGTGTAAGCGGAGAGCAGAAAGAATGCCAGTGTTTGCGAGAATTCTATGAAGAAATGGTCAGAGTGGCCAGAGAGGTTGAGGCTGTAAACGCGACCCTTCGCAGGGAGAATAGACAGCTCAGAAACAAGGCCGAGTGTGGAAGGGGGAACACTACTAACCCACTCGCAGCCAGACAAGGTGAAGGACCCCAGACGTAAACACAGACGGTGGTCGACAGTCAGCTGGTTACTTATATAAGCCACTTGCATTTGACTTTTATAAGTTTTGCAAGGGGAACATGAACCCGATGGGGTTATGCTGACTGGAATCGAACATGGTTCTCAGAGACTATGATCTCAGTATAGAGGTTCCACCAGGAAGCGAACCAGAGATCTGTACAGGGAGTTTCTTGGTAAAAAACCCTCGAAAGAAATGTATATTTAACCACGGGTGTGATTTTGATGAAATGGCATTATTTATTAAAATAATGTAGGAAATAATGAGCAGATTATATCATTATAAGACGATTTGGTGTAAGCTATTGGAAGCTTGAAGCACAGAGGAGGGCAGAGCTGACATTTACTAATTGGCCCAGAATTGTGGGTTGGTCCCAGTGGAGCCACGTCCATCTCAGAGACCCCATTATGTCGTCTGGAGCAGGGGTGAGGCCTGAATAATGACATAGTTATTCCCCGACGGAGAATGGATTTGGAGTAGGGGCGGAGAAATGCCCAGAAAAATCATTGATTACTCGTGATTGGAGTAACGAATCGAGATGAGAGTTGCACACAGGTGAATATCTTGGCAAGAAGATAATTTTAGAGTCTTTTACCTGCGAAATTGGTGCATATTTAATGATGTGCGTAAGGACTGTAAAACGACCATTGTTCGCGGATGGATGTGAAGATGTTGCCGGGGGTTTCCCGTTAGGTAGCGTCCCACGCCATGGAGAAAGGAATTAATATTAATTAATTGGACGAGCGATTCCTTTGCACACATATAGTTTTGGGACCTGTGAAGAGAGAGGAACACAATGATCATGGTTTGAAGACCTGAATCATGCTGTGAGAGGAGCCAAGATTACGCGGGAAGATGTTGCTCTACTTTCTGTGGAAATCCGATATAAGGGAGTAGACCCCAGGAGGAGCTCTCAGCTATGCTCAGTTGTAAGTCAGTCAAGCACAGTCGAAGTGGTAACGCAGCCAAGCTCAGTCTACATGCCGCCAAGCGCAGTTACAGCCAGTTACAGTCTTACTCAATTGTCAATTGTAGCACAATGGCAATAAGTTGCAATCAGTATGCAGCAAATATGCAGCAGTACGAGACAGCGTGTAAGCCGCATACAGAAGTCTTCAAATAAGTTACGTGCAGTCTTCGAGTGAAACTTCAGTCAGCTACAGCCAGGTTGAAGCAAGTTCGTCAAGGCAAAACGCATGACGATTCTATTCATCAAGAAGCCGAACAAAGACTGGTATGTGTAAAAGAAACAGTAAATATGCTTGTATGAATAATAGTCGTGATACAGGCATAATCAGCAGCACGAACTATGACGTGTTCAGTTACGAAGCACCGTATAGACTAACGGTAGCACTATTGTATATAATTATTGTGAAAGTGTTGAACTTTATTAAGCGCAGTGTGTATTGTATTAACTAATCGTATATGTGTAACTACGATAGAATGCGCGAAAGAAACTCTACTAAGTGTTTGGTATTGCCATGAGAGTACCAGATGTTAACGCTCATGTTTGGGAGCCAGCGTATTGATGTAACGCAGGACGCTTACTGTAGGAGTAATGATATTCATAAAAACTGTTGGAGAGTTCCGAGAGCAGATAACCAGACTTTCAATCAGGAGTTGGTAACGTAAGATGCCGTCGACACCTGCAATTTCGATCTCTGCTAGGGAATTTCAGCATTGAAGTGTGTATAAAGTGACGAGTGTTCAGTGTAATGCATATGTAAAAATATCATTTAAAGTAGTGTTTGATGAAGTGTTTCACATGTTTGGGGAGTGATAACTTCCTGAAAGGTATGCAACGTGTCGTGTTGGTGATAGAAATTATGTGTAATCAAATGTGTGTAAACAAGAGAAATATGTCGCGTTAAACCCATTATGGCGGGCGACATGGAAGAATATGATTGGTCGGAGCCACCTTAGATGCCTATAGAGATGTAAGTACCCCACAAATTATGGTTATGATTATGTAGAAGTATGGACCGCTGCATGTCTGTGATTCCGTAAAGATATTGTGAATTCCTTATAGATGCCAGTAAAAGTCAGTTAGGAGGCTGATCCTCCATGTTTAATCAGTATTGAGTTGATTTTGATAGAGTTGAAATGTTAATTTGCATCATTAAGTGGAGTAATTATTCCCACTATGAATTAAGAATGGCAATCAGTTATGTAAATGCAACGAACGCGATTGTTCGAATTTAAAACGTCTAGCTATGTCGGAAATTTTGGTAATTTATGTGATAATAATAATAAATAATGATTTTGGTCATTTACGTCAATGAGATTTATAATAATAATAATAAAGGATGATTTTGGTCATTTATGTCAGTGAGAAATGATGATAATAATAATAATGGTTATTAAGAGTATGAATGAACACATCAGGAAACAAATAAATGTTGTAAGCGAGAATTATTAACGCTAAGTGCAAGACTTATCAATCTAAGCAGGAAGATGTTACAGTGAGATTACATTACAGTAATTATGGAAAGAAGTTTTATATCAGAATATTGCAGATATTCAGCAATGATACCAGTAATGAAAGAGCTTTTAGTGAATTGAATTTGCAGCTTAATTGAGAAGCTTATAGAGTAAATGGTAGATTTCTCTTAATATTATAGGTCGGAGTGTCGTAGCATGGAGCATTAGGGGCCAGATAGTCTATTCTACGTATGAATTCTCCTATGTCGTGGACATTGTTGGAGATATTATTTATTCCAGAGTTTTAGTGATGGACCCTAACTCTGAAGAAAGGATTGAAATGTGTTCCGGACTGAAATCTTGACAGAGTCGAGGAAACTAGGACACCTCGCAGCTCTATGATTTCCCGAGAACTTATTGATGAGTTATTTACGCTCGTGGGCAGCGAAAACTCATGGCGACAGTGGTTTTGTGCGCCTATATTATACTTGAGACATCGGTCAAACCGCCAGGCTCATGCATTGCGAACCCCGAACCTTCATGTTGAATGGACCCATGTGAGGCCATTAATTAATCATTATCCTCGACGTAGGAATAATTACAAAAGCTCATTCAATACCTGTTGGCATAATAGTCAATTAAGATCCTTTGGGAACATGTGTGTCGGTCAGGACACAGTATTTTGTCTTGTAAATTTTCGCTGCTTAGAGAGGGAGCCTTTCAAACTTTTAGGAAGGTCGAGATAATTGGTGAAACGACCCATTCCACTTTCTATTGTGTAGCGACTTCCTTAGCCGAGGGTCGGTGCTAGCCACCCAGGCCGCTCAGGCAAGTTATAAGAGGGGAGATTCTAGACCTTGTTGAAATGACATATAATGCAAGATTGTTATGTTGAGTATTAGAGCCATGTGGTTTGTGAACACATGGATAATTATAGTTCATCCTGATGGTTCATTATTTTAGCTATCTGACGAATAGTTACATGATATATTTGTACTGTCACTGGAGCCAAGTCATGTAGTTGGTGACTAGATGCCAATCGCCATGAGCGCGAGGTAGTCTATCGTACAATCCGACATAAGCTATGACGTAACGTTTTATCTAGGAATCACAGACAGCATGCGGGGAAACCATATAATTGGAGGATGTGTAGGGGGTAGCTTACATAATTATGGAGTTGCACGTCGATTTTGGTGCAACGTCCAAATAGGTAAATGCATGCAAAGCATTTCATTGGTGAGAAGAAAAATATTAAAACACGCACGGCACACATAATTGTTTAACATAAAGAGGTTTAAGGAATAATCCTTGTTGTAATATTAAAGAAGTCACATTGTATGACTGTTATGTTAATGTACAGTTTGTTTTGAAGTCGTAGGTGCATCAGCGCACTAGTATATCCTTGTGAAGTTCACAGAAGGGTAAAGCCTTATGGCTAGGTATGACTTTGTTGTGATTTTATATTTGTTTATTTATGGATTGTGGAAGTAAAAATTTTGTTTGCTTTATTTTATGCTTTTTTGGGTATTGTTTTGTGTTTGAAGCCATGATTTATTTTATTGAATTAAAGTTTTAGAATAGAGTTGTGCCTTATCATTGTAGAGTTGATACCTTTTAGCCTCAAATCCAAAATATGCACTGCTCAATTGGGGTTACCGTACACGCCTGAGAGCTGATGCTAGTTGGAGGCAGATGCATATTATCCACCGAGATTACTCACATGGGTACAATATATATATATATATATATATATATATACACATATACATACATAAATTATGTATAAACTTTTGAACTGACGGTGGTTTTGGGGTCTGGGGGATGTGAAACGCGAAGATATGTCGAAATTTTCCGGAAGTCGAAACATGGTACCCATTGCAATAGTTAGCTTTCTAATGAAACCTACCTCTGGTTGGTTCCTCAGTTTAGGGGCTGCGACAACGCGGTCATCTAACACCGTGTACTTTGGGTGAGTGTAGAATCTGTCTGATAAACGGTGTGAATTGTAATGGCTGTAGTAGTCTTAATTCAGGTAAGGACTGCAGACGGTCAATTTCAAGCAGTAGTTCCTAATGTTGCTACCAGGTACTACCGTCAACGACACCTAGCTGTGAACTTGGCTACTAGATGCCACCCTAACCAGCAACTCGCAACGAACGCTGGAACTTCCCCTCCAAAGGAAAGCATACTGAGGGATTTTAGCTCTCTTAGAAAATCCGACGACTTCGGCCGGCTTTGAAACCGCGACCTTGGGCATAGTCATTCTTCATGCTACTGGTTACGTCACCGAAGCCGCTTCCCGCTTAGATGAAAATACTGAATCTGATCTCGTGCAAGTGCGTTGTCATGGCAACGTCTGATGGCTCATCCCTCATCAATTTAGTAGTGTTGCCATGGCAACCTCTGATAGCTCTTGGCATTTTCTTATAATTCCGAAATCATTTTTCTCATCCCTTGGCATAATGGTGGGTCATATCAAAAATTCTTTCAGACAAAAGTTTTAGGTAATTATTAGGGGAATATTGTCCATTTCGTACGGTTTTGATATTGTGCCTATTAAGAGAGATATGATTAATGTTTCCCGAAAAACCCACTTTTTCCCACCCCTTTGGTCAATGGTTGGTGATATAAAAAAACTCTTCAAACATAAATTTTTGGGCTTTATCCGACACATAGTATGAACGTTGAACGGATTCGATATTTCATATATTAAGAGAGTTATAGCAATATTTCACTTTTTCGAAAAAAAGCCCCCCATTTTCACCCCCTTCTACTGGTTTAGCCCAGTAACGAACTCGACCGAGATTTTATAGGTATACATATTCGGTAAAAAGTGATTGGTGAAAAATTACGGCAGTTATCATGTCCACAAGAAACTGATATATATATACTTTTGAACTGACGGTGGTTTTGGGGTCTGGGGGATGTGAAACGCGAAGATATGTCGAAATTTTCCGGAAGTCGAAACATGGTAGCCTACCCATTGCAATAGTTAGCTTTCTAATGAAATCTACCTCTGGTTGGTTCCTCAGTTTAGGGGCTGCGACAACGTGGTCATCTAACCCCGTGTACTTTGGGTGAGTGTAGAATCTGTCTGATAAACGGTGTGAATTGTAATGGATGTATTAGTCTGTAATTCAGGTAAGGACTGCAGACGGTCAATTTCAAGCAGTAGTTCCTAATATTGCTACCAGGTACTACCGTCAATGACACCTAGCTGTGAACTTGGCTACTAGATGTCACCCCAACCAGCAACTCGTAACGAACGTTGGAACTTCCCCTCCAAAGGAAAGCATACTGAGGGATTTTAGCGCTCTTAGAAAATCCGACGACTTCGGCCGGCTTTGAAACCGCGACCTTGGGCATAGACATTCTGCATGCTACCAGTTACGTCACCGAAGCCGCTTCCCACTTAGTCAGATGTCAAAGTCAACCCCTGGCACCATCCAGCCCATGACGGGCTAAGGCCGACCAAGCGACCGCTGCTCAGCCATTTGGCCTGCAGATATTGGGGTGACGCGTGATCAGCGCGTCGGGTCCCCTCGGCCGTTAATATTGGTATTCGTGATCGGGGTGCTGTCTCACTGTCAGACAGCTACTCAATTGTCCTCACGAGGCTGAGTGCACCCCGTTCCAACCCTCACGTCAGTTTTAAAATCCCTGACGGAGCCGGGGATCGAACCCGGGGACTCCGGGTGAGAGGCAGGCGCGCTACCCCAACACCACGGGGCCGGCTTAGTCAGATGGAAATACTGAATCTGATCTCGTGCAAGTGCGTTGTCATGGCAACGGCTCATCCCTCATCAATTTAGTAATGTTGCCATGGCAACCTCTGATAGCTCTTGGCATTTTCTTATAATTCCGAAATCATTTTTCTCATCCCTTGGCGTAATGGTGGGTCATATCAAAAATTCTTTCAGACAAAAGTTTTAGGTAATTATTAGGGGAATATTGTCCTTTTTGTACGGTTTTGATATTGTGCCTATTAAGAGAGATATGATTAATGTTTCCCGAAAAACCCACTTTTTTCCACCCCTTTGGTCAATGGTTGGTGCTATCAAAAACCTTATTTGACATAAATTATTGGCACTTATCCGACACATATTATGAACTTTGAATGGATTCGATATTTCACGTATTAAGAGAGTTATAGCGAAATTTCAATTTTTCGAAAAAAGCCCCCCATTTTCACCCCCTTCGACCGATTTTGCCCATTAACGAACTCGACCGAGATATTATAGGGATACATATTATGTAAAAAATTCAAAGTGATTGGTCGGAAATTACGGCAGTTATCGTGTCCACAAGAAACTGATATACATATATACATATATATGTATATATATATTTGATGTTATTTACACAAACTCAATTGTCTAACCATGTTCCTAAATATATATATATACATACATAAATTATATATAAACTTTTGAACTGACGGTGGTTTTGGGGTCTGGGGGATGTGAAACGCGAAGATATGTCGAAATTTTCCGGAAGTCGAAACATGGGACCCATTGCAATAGTTAGCTTTCTAATGAAATCTACCTAATACTACTTCGTCTCTTTACAAGTGAATATTAATAAAAATCTAATCGAATATAATAATAAAAACCGGTTACAATCATCTGACATAAAAATAATCTCATCGATGTACCAATTAATAATAATAATAACATGATAATAAATAAATAACCCTTTAAATATAACCGCTATGGGATCGAATCGTTACAAAATTACTGTGTATTCTAAAATTCATAAACTTTCCAATGAAACGATGTAATTATTCCTGGTCAACATCTCCCTGCCTCTATTTTACACAAATTCTATCTAGTTGATACATTTTTAATACCTGCCGTTATTTTACCTCCTTCCTCATTCTCACTTGGTGCTTTTTAGAAAAGTCTTCTAATCTCAAAACTATTGCCATTTGATGTTATTTACACAAACTCAATTGTCTAACCATGTTCCTAAATATAAATAACCCTTGTTATTTCTAAACTCTATTCATAAATATCAACTTCTGCTTCAAATATATTGAAATAAATAAACGTCATTGGATTCATCACTGTTCCATAACTATTTAAACCATTTCTATGTTTATTGTTATTATATCTTCTAACCCCATGACATAATTATTATTATTCTTGGCAATATCTTATTTAATCATTGTTATGATTTTTACAACATTTACAATTATTATTATGACCCTAGTTATCAAATATTCAAATATAAACAATTAAACAAAATGTTTGAACCCTCACCTTGATTTAACAAGTAACACAAATTATTTACAACTTTCTCATATCATGATTTTTAATTTAATAACATCTCTAATTATTAATAGTGTAAATTAAATTACTATAATGGTGCTATCACCTTTCAAATAGTTTAATTAAATTAATTTATAATTTAACGGTGTATCCTCACATAAACAATTATTAGAATATTAATTTCCCTTTTTATTTCACTGTAATTTATTATTATTAAATAATTAAGAATTAATTTAAATAATCCAAGTTTCGCTCAAGCATCTAAGAGCTATTAGAAAAAAAATATTCCTATTCCATTAAATAAATTCAGATGTCTTATATCGGGAAGACATCAATGTAACTTGTTCTGACAGTATAGAAAAGTTGTATATTAAACTGTCGGACCCCACAATGGTGCTCCATTTTGCGTACTGGACAAATACACATGAAGTTTACATGAAGATGGTGTTGACTTTCTATTATGAATGGTAAAATAAATTCTCTACTACTCTAGCCTAGTAAGAAATACATGTAGAATATCAGCTTACTTTATTCTTGATGTGATGGTAATTGCGTGTCCTTGGTGTTCGCCACAAACATAGCGATCTCTCTTGGTCATCAGCGACTCCATTGCCTCATCTTCGTTGCCCTCCATTGCAAACCTATCCTCGCACGGTTTTAACGACACATAAGTTCGTAAAATGGGGAGGAAAACAATGGACAAGAACAGCGAAGATGAGGCAGGAGTGGAAAGACCTAGGGAGACTCGCATGCAGTGACCAATAAAACAATGCATCAACTAGAAAGACACCGTTCAGTGGACATGCAGCAATTCGGTACATATCTCTGGTGTGCAATAAAGGCTTCTCACAGAGCGGTGACCTCAAGAAGCACACTGTTGTTCATACTGGAGTGAAGTAATACACTTGTAGCATATGTGAGAAGTCATTTGCACGGCGGACAGAGCTAATGGAACATTTTGTCGTTCACTCAGGGATGAGACCGAATTGTCTCGCGCTCTAATTGGATACCTATCAGTAGAAAGGTGCTAAGTGCCATTTTTATGAACATTGAGGGCCGGTTCCATCAACCTTGCGTTAAATTTGGCTAACAAAACGTTAGTTAACAAATCGTTATAATTTTAACATTCTGTTAAAGATTACGTGTTCCACAAAACTTTTTAACAAGTCGGTTAACAAACGATGCGTTAAATGTCACTTGCTGTAAGGATCAAGGAAGCAGTGAACGGCATGGATGGTTTTTCAGACTTCTGAACTGTGTCTAGTCAACTTGTATTCATTTGTTTGCTATTCGCGTCTTCGAGCATACAATTGTATGCTCGAAGATTCGCGTACTCAAGCGACGGTGCTGCCGTTATCTGGAACTAGCGTAAGGGCGATGGATGGAAACATAAACAAGCAAATGCTATAGCATGTGATTTGAGTAGATGGGTATGCTCTTTTCTCGTATTTTCAGTTATTTTTATAATAATTGAGGCAAAGAGATGAGTAATTTAATTGCTCAGTTCCACTGTGCTCTTCAAATTCAGCAATTGCCATATCAATGCTTTACTTCCACAAAAAAAAAAAGCCTTTTCAGACGGAATGGAGTAAATTAGGCCTACTTCGCGTCGCAAAGCCGATTTCAAAGTATATGATCGTATGCGGCTGCCATTTTACAAAGGAGAATTATTTATTAATAAATACTACCGGTAATGAATTTCTTAAAATAACCAGTACCCTACATTCTACCCTGCATTACAAGCTAGGCGACTTTTAGCAGGGTCAATTTGACAGCTGTTCTTCCCATGTGACAAAAATTGCTTTTTAGGGGTCGCTTTATCGTAGGCCTACATGTGGTTGTCTTTTTTTAAAACTTCCCCTCATTGCTGCTTCAAATCTGTGAAGCTCACTTTTTCCAATAATCAGGTGCCTATTAAAAAATTTAAAAATCTTTATGGTCAACTTGTAGGCTATTTATAGATCAAACATTGTGTGTGCGTTTATATTTAAATTGCATTGTGACACTGTTTATCTAAACTATGTGAAAATGAAAACTACAAATTAACACTCGTGCTGATCAACTGAAAGCTTTGGAAGCAAATCGAATGGCTGTCGTTTCCACTAGTTTTACTCATCATTTTATAATACATTCAGTACAATAACCTTTTGTGCACTATAATACTACATTATTGACCATTACGTATTGATGTTGCTGTCAGAATAGGCTATATTTACCAAATTCAATTACATGTAGGCTAATTTGTAGGTTAGGCCTAGGCATGTCATTTAAGTGGCTGGTTGTAAGGTAAAGTCCTTACTGTATTTATGCACAACACATTTGGACAACCTATATCTCTCCAGAAACTTATTTTTAGACAATTGCAACATGTCATTAGACCTTGGCAAGAATTCTTGTTCTGTAGCATTATTCAAATACGGCAATCAAAAATAATTGATACAATAACTGAGCACGAAAGGCATGCTGTATTTGCTTGTAAGCATTTTTAACACTATGTTAAACTACTTAACTGAGCAAGAATGGGATGTTAAAATAACGGATAGTTTAACGATTTGTTAGCAGTAATGTTGGTTGATGGAACACCATTTTGCTAACATTTTCGTTAAATTACCTTAACGTGTCGTTAAAATTTTAACGAAGGTTGATGAAACCGGCCCTGAGTATTATAGTAAAAAGGGTTTAGTCAGTTTATTTGTGAGTATTTATTCTTCTAATTTGAATAACATACAGATATAGTATTCCTTGCTATCCAGTGGCAGATATAGGTTCATAATATGAAAATTGTGGAATTCTGTTTGAGTGAAATGTTAGAAATTGTGAAAGGGGCAAAGTCCACTAGTCTTTACGAATGTGCTACGTGCTAATTAAACAAAGATGACGGCTTTCCGACACGCAAACACGTGACATACGTTTGTCCATGCACGAAACACTGAAACTCCAAGTTAATTCCACAAACTAACAACGACTGACCTTGTGATTTGTTGATGGTCATTCCGAAGGCCATAAGCATGGGAAATTGCAACCGCTTAAAATCGAATAGCACGTCCGGTTGAATCATTGGGATGCGCGGAATCAAAACAACTTCTCCATCGATGACGTTGTTCATTTGTTTTTCCACAGCCAGTCGTGTTCCATTGCATAGTCGAAGTTGATTGATGTTACGCAACATGATGATGATTGAGCCTACTTTCAATTGCACATTGTGAGGTGGTAATCCAGGCAATTTCAGCGAATTCAAAAATTCTGTTAGATGGCTCATCCTGGTTGATAACTGTGTCAACCGATTTGAAGGAAAACAACTGTCCCGGAATGAAATGTTGAATGGACTCGTTGGTATCTTTATTTTTCGCTGCCAATATGGCTCGTTCGCTCAGTCAATTATGGTTTTTGAAGTTCTGCGCTACGTTCGAAAAAACAAGCCGAATGAGATCCTCCTTTGATTCGGTCAACGGATGTTCCATGTTCATAGGAGCATCGCGTCGCCGGAATCAGTCATGTCCATTGTGTCGTTGTGTTTAATATTCACGAACTCATTGCATTATGAATCTATTCGCTGTTCGTTCATTTTCGGTCGCTCTCGAACGTAAGTCAGACATGCCCATACGACTATTTTCATTATCCGTCGCTCTTTGGTCATCAGTGCGGTTTGCACGTGATGTAGCTCGCCGCGCATTTAACTGGCTTCGACGACCTCTGTCAGCTCTTCCTTTCCTTGGCATTGTAATGGACACTAAAATGACACGGAATTTTATTAATGTAATGGACACTGTAAAACGACACGGAATTGTTTTCATAGTAATTCAAATCTATCGAACCTACCTTGAGAACTTGACAATATTGACATCCTTTCCGTTAGTAGTACATTCTCACATTAGATATGTTGGTCGAAACACATTAACGTGAAATATAATATTATTATAACATACTTTAATATGCTGTAATTTGATTATACAGTATGATTCTGTTAAGTTAAGTATTATTTTGTTGCACGTATTGATCAAAGGGTATGGTACGGGATGTTATCTTTGCTCATAGAAAATTTTGAAGTGGATGCACTGTGTCACCATCTGTTAGTCAAGTTATTAGATTCAATATTGGCAAGGCTTTTTAATGTAAATTAATTTAAAAATACTGCCAATTCGATTTTGTTCAAACCACTTTCTAAACACTGTCTACCATAATGAGAACAAATTGTAAAATTTTCATTGAAATCGGAGCAGTAGTTTTCCAGATTTTGCGAGACTAATGCACGGCAAAGTCGCGAGTCCAACGGGAAACAAACTGTGCTATCGTACACAGGTTCCCACCAGTACGAACTGCTAATAATTGAGTATTCTAAGTTCCTTGAACAATTCTGTCAACGATGCACATATTGGAGGGAAATGAGAACAAATGATTGGGACATTGCACCTTTCTTCTGAAAGAGCTGCAGGACTTACCACTAGTGCCATCTTGTGATGCTCTTGGAAGGTCCTTCGAAACCACTGAGGAGTTAGCCCTTTTGATATGTAATGCTACATCGCACATAGCACCATTCTAGCAGAAAAACGGCTTTTTTCAAAAAATGGCACTTAGCACCTTTCTACTGATAGGTATCCAATTTGAGGAAACATCATCGTGTCCACTAGGGAAAATAAACATACTGCATCACCTGTTACAAGGAATTCAAAAGGTTCGACTATCTTGCGAAACACTTGTTAATTCGTTCCGGGACCACGTGTGCACAACATAGTGAATGATTTGTGGGATGTTAAAGAACGTGTATAGGTATCTGCATCCAAACTAGATGTTAAAACTCCACCGGTAAGGTTTTGTATTGCATTTTAAAAAGACCTATTTGAAACGGTTCAATATACGTTGATTTTACTGAAGAGTGAAGACTTGGCAGTTCCTGTCATTGTTCAAGTGCTTAGACAGGGTAAGCTTTGTGCTTAGTGGCAATGGGAAGCTCCCAGATATTGGTTGATGGCTATTATGATTTCCGTAATACTAATGGATATTTGAGGCCTTGATATCGCCAGATTCAGAAATGAAGATTGTTGTAGCGAATGTTATGCCATCGTAATATAATTTACTTAATCTTTAATCAGCTGCACATCTATATAGAAGGCCCAATCAGAAAGAATAACCCCGAATGCTCCTCAGGACTTGCTCACCTGATGAGTTAAAACTGAGCAATTCCCTGCAAAGCAGGAGGCCATAGCCCTTATGGGATTTGTAAGGCTATTTATTTATTTATTTATTTATTTATTTACTGGTGGTTATAAATGCGCGTATATAAACTTTTCCGCTATACTCTCTAATGTCCAACATTACGAAATGTTTCAATTCTGAACACGACTTGTTCACTTTTATAAAGTTCATTTGTAGACTGTGATTTCACTGTTCTGATTTGACTAGTTATGACAGGAACAACTTTTAGCAGCATGAAATTCAGCGAGTTTTGCACTAACAATCTGGTATCTGTGGATGTCGAAGAATGCCTCATATATGAGTTATTCCCTCAGCGAGTAATCAGATATTATCTGCAACAAGTGCGCTAGGCAACACTTGTCCCGCATCGTAGGCTAAGCTATTTTCTAATATCCTATAACTGGCACTTTGGATATGCTCCACCGCAATCTGCAAAACAGATGGGACCAGACGTCGGCTAAGTTCCACCCAGACAGGCAAAATCGTGAATAGTGCAAGTGCTTAGTTCACTCACAAAAAACTAAGTCCAGAACACTAGTCCAGCGACTATGTTCGTTCGTTGACTATAGTAACAGTATCTTACTAGATTCACAGCGTGGCGATGCAGCATACCCGAGCAGTCGCTCGGACGAAGTTCGCATCTCAGTGGTGTTCCTCGCCTCATTAATACAGGTTCCGGCGATACGTCACAGCATAGCGATCAAAACTTCCAGAACATTCCATTGCCGTATCTCGGCTTTTAGTGAACGGATCTCCTTGCTAGACAGCTCTATCTTCTCCAAATTCAATTGCCAGAAAACTGTACTACTTTAAAAAATTCAAATCAGTCGTCTTGAAGAAATTCCAAAATCATGCAGTCACGTAGGCCAGTGTGCACGTCACAGGCTCAACGTCACATCTCACTCGCTGCTTGAATTCTTTCAGCGCGCGATTCAAAATCTGCCACTTCGTTGTAAACATTGCCCAACGTCTCTCCGTCTCTATATCTCTACGTCACTATATCACTGAAGCGTCCGTGATTCGGGTACAGTATGGCTTTTAGTGCCGGGAATGTACGAGGACATGTTCGGCTCGCCTGAGTCTGTAGCTGCTTCCAGCGGACACCCTTATTAGGGTGAGCTACAAGTTCCGTTCAATTTCAAGTAGTTCCAACTTTCACTACTAGATATCAATGATACCTAGTGGTGAACGTTCGAACTTTCATAGAGCGTTCCGACGAAATCTAACCTAATAATTTTGCTTTACACAAGTTTAGTCTGTGAAAGGATCTTTTAATGCCATCTATCTATGACGTGGGACCGCCGGATTTACTTCCCCTCCGAAGGAAGGCATACTGAAGGATTTTTAACGCTCTTAAAAATCCGACGACTTCGGCCGGGTTTGAACCCGCTATCTTGGGTACAGCAGTTCAGCAATCTACCAACGACGCCACCGAAGCCGCTCAATCATTTGTTAAACTTGTTTACCGGAACAATGCCGGTAGCTAATCCAGCGGCTTCAGCACTTGCATGCCCGTAAACTGGCTGGTCATACTGAATATGAGGAATAACTGTAGAAAATGAGCTTCGTCGTGCCAAAATTATTGTGTAATGGATCCACGTAACCACTTAAACTATTTCTTAACAATACATGTAATATTTTCTACCACTTTGCTACCATTTTTCTACCACTTTACTACCACTTTGCTACCTCTTTGCTACCGTTTTTATACCACTTTACTACCACTTTGCTACCATTTTTCTACAACTTTGCTACCACTTTTCTACTACTTTGCTCTCACTTTTACTGTCACTCTAAACTGTACATATTAAATATAAAAGCCAACGCTATATCACCCCATTATCAGAACAGTTAAAACCTTTGTAGTGTACAAATCATACTAACAGGCTAGTTGCTACTATGGAACTTACTACAACTAACTAAGGTAAACAACGTGAACTCTATAAAGGCTACTCTTATAACTATAGACGACAAAATATAGAAGGAATAATATTCTGGCGATGCTCAAAACGAAAGTTTTAAAAAATGTCGAGGGATATGAAAAGTAAAAATGGTGTGGTATTACGGGTGAGTAATCATAATGTAGTGCTCCAAACAAAACACTGTTAGTATTGACAAAAAATCATCACAATGCTAAAAAGCTAATACAAGAAAAAGATGTTGCTACTCAAGATAGTGCATTGTTTATTGAGCAACGTTCACCCCCTCTTCTAAAAGTTATTTTTAATCCATCTTCCACGTCTCAAAAGCCATCAACATCACAGACTATGCAAGAGGTAGTGTCGTTATTGCTTTAAGGGGCTGAACTACGAGTTCATCTGCCTCTAATATGCAAGAGGTGGTATTGCAAGAGGATCAAAACGGACTAGATAGTAATAGTAATAAAAAAAGAGGTTTTTACACCTATAAAACCATTAAAGCTCTGTCTGTTTTTAAAATCATTGGTCATTGATAGCCGAAAAAAAACCTATACCGCTAACTTTGTGTTTAAAACTCTAAAGCAAGCAATGTTAAAAAGAGAAAATAGAGTTGTGTTTTGTATGTAAATATTGTACAAGTACTTACATTAAATAAATAAAAATATTGTATAGGTATTGTCTGTTTTTCTTAATTGCTAACCCTACGTCCTACTATTAATGCAATTGTTAACCATCAACAGTCTCTAGCTATGTTCAGAAAGTGAGTGGTCTCAAACAATATACTCTATCTGTGGTATGTGTACCGAGTATCATAATAATACAGTGTCGCCAAGCCATGTTCAGGCAATTGTTATGTCAGGTAAGGGGTTCGAACCCTTGCTTCCATGTACTGGAAATTTGAACTTAAGTCAAATGCCTCAATCACTCGGCCAACCTGACTGTTAATAATTGAATTCGTTCCGTGCACTTGAGTGTTTACAAAACTTTGCAGTGTGCATTGTCTCAACCACTTGCTCGTTTTCTAATGTAGAATTTGTGTTTTTCCATAACATTGAAGTTATGAGTCTTGTGAACTGGGTGCTTAATATAGGGTTAATGGCATCTTAAAATAATTTTAGAAAAGCTTTCAGGTATCGTGTCATGGGTTTTAGTAATGCATCACTGTTCGTTGACTAGCTTTTACCGTTACACAAGATTATTTTGGTAAGCTCTACATGTTGTTTTTTGAGTCTTCAGTCTTTTGACTGGTTTGATGCAGCACTCCATACCTCACTGTCCTGAGATAATCGTTTCATCCCTATATAGCTACCGCACCCTACATCCAAGGCTATCTGTTTAACATACGGTATTCTAACCTTGGTCTACCCCTACAGTTCTTGTCCTCGGCTCTTCCTTCCATAACTAAGCTTGCTATTCCTGGGTGTCTTAGTATGTGTCCTACCAACGTATCTTTTCTCTTCATTAGCAGTCGCCAGAAACATCTCTCCTCTCCCACTTGTCTTAATACTCTTTGTTTGTAACCCTATCTACCCATCAGATCTTCATCATTCTCATGTATAACCACATTTCAAAAGCTTCAATTCTCCTCTTTTCTGCTGCACCAATAGTCCGAGTTTCACTTCCATAGAGTGCCACGCTCCAGACAAAGGCCTTCAAAAATGACTACCTAATACCTAAATTTATGTTAGATGTCAACAGATTCCTTTTCTGTAGAAATGCTTTCCTTGCCTAAGCTACATAAGTATCCTAATCGTCTCTGGTATAATGTCTTGTTTAGCAAACATGGTCACTCGGTTTATATATATCTGTTGCATATAACCCAAAATATCAAACAGCTTTCTTGAACCCTACTCACTGGTCAATAACAAGCATAGTCACCAAAGTGTTTCCCTGGTAGCAAACTCATGTCTGGTTAGTCAATTCTTATTGCAAGGCCAGTCAAGACCTAAAAATTAGTCTTAACGTATAGTGTAATCATCTGTCTACATATATCACTGTGTGTAATAAATAGTAAATATTAGTTTAGACTTTACGTGAAATCTAATATAAAATATCTAAATGCTAGAATCTAAAATCCCACATTATGGTTTGGTCTTTTCACAATACTAAAATAAAAAATTATAAAATGTAAATTATTAAATATAAAATGTAAAATTTAAAATATAAAAATAAATAATTCATAGTAAATGTGCCGTTATTACGTCACATTTTACCCTTACTGCTCTGTTTAGTCGATGGTCTCTGGGACTCGGCCTGCAGTGGAGATATCAGTTCTCTGTTTTGCCGCTAGAGAGCTGCACCACGGTATGATGTTCATAGTAGCCTTGGGTCTGCTATATGTATCTTTGGAGCATGACCAGTCTTACTGATTTTTTTGAAGTCAATTGCGTTTTGTTTTGCTTCGATGTTCTGTTGGGGTTTCTTAACTATGCACGACAGTCAGCTGTAATGTGGACAGAAAAAGATCGACGGAGCCATTGCTAAGTTTTGACTTCTTATGAAGTTATTCGAGTAATATAAAGATTTTGATGGCTAAGTCTTTCTACGTACGACAGTCAGCTGGGATGTGAATAGAGAACGATCGACGGAGCCATTGCTAAGTTCTGTCTTCTATGAAGTTATTCTTGTAATTAAAAGATTTTAATGGTCGGTTGGTTTGGCTATACGCTTTATATGTATGGCAACGTGTATGAGCTATGAAAATACAACGTGAAGTTCTTAAAGGGTTTGAAGGTACCGTAGTTCATACAGCTGATGAAAACTTCTAAAATTGTAAAAGTAGGCTATTCCTTCGATGATAACGAGCCCTATATGATTGATAATTGGTAACTGTCGCGAAATGTATGCTGGACTACATAAGTCTTTCTCCGTGCGAAGGCAAGTACTGGGAACGTGAACTATTTCCACATCTTCTAGTTTTTGTTAAATATAATCTTGTTGTTAATGTTATTGTAAATGTAATGTTTAGAAATGCCAATAGATGTTGTTCATTTAAGGAACGCAAGTGTATCATTTCTATGTCTAAGCTTAGTACTGTGGTCACGGAATATTATTCTGGGTATGTTTTTCTTTTGGGCCTGGTCATTCCAATTAAGGGGGTAATTCCTGCGTGTCAACTTGTATCATGAGCGTGGTTTCGATTATTTACCACATCTATATTTAATTGAGGTTAACTTGCTGGTTATAGACATGGAAATGATTAGATATTGAATGAAATTACGTAAAGTGTTTATGATATTTTTATATAATCTCTAATTATTGTATTTTTTTGTTTCATGTTATTTTACACCAAAACCAAATGGATAATCGAGCTATGCCTGCCATTTAATACTTGAATAAAAGTGAGGTGGCCTATGAGATATTGATTAGAAATGGATCTCCATCCTATCATCGTGAATTAGATGTCATTGCTTTAAGGAAACTAAAGGTGTGCCTATTGCCATTCCCTCTCATGACAATATCTGTTGGGATGTAGGTAAGTCTGACATTGTACCCTCTGTTTCTTGCTCATTGGATTCGTTAGGTGGTTTGAATTGTGTTAGAAATCAGTCTGCTTCGCAATTGAATCGTATTAAGTACAGATCCATTCATTGGATTAATAGATTGCACGACTTGATTGAAGTTTGGTCACGAAGTGATAAGATATTTTCTGAAGAGTTATCTAGATTGCGAGCTAAACTTGTTGAGTATTATGACCAAATCTTTGCTGAGGTTTCTGAAGGTGAGAGTAATGATTCTATTGTGTGTGCGAATAGTGGTATTAATAATTGTGATGAATCGTGTGAAAATAGTGATGGTCTTAATATTATCGAGAATTTAGAACGTGTGTCATTGAGTGAAAATGAAAACATGGTAGATAATTTTGAAAATAGGAATACTTCTGATGTTAATAGTCTGGTAGGGTCGTCAATCAGTTTATCCAGGGGTAGGTTGTGTACAATTAGGCCCGATGTGAACAAGCAAAGCAATTTCATAGAAAAATGTATCTCGGTAAATACTTCTGTACCAAATGTTTCTGCGATTAGGACTCCACTTAATCTGAATTATAGCTGTTCTGGTGTTAGCAAGTCTGTGCAGACTGGGAGGAGCCTATTAGATAAAAGTGAAGCGTTTGATTGTGATATTTTCAATCCTCTATTGAGAAATTGTGCTTGGTCTCAGAGTAACGTACCGATGAATGCCATGCCTGATAATGGTGTTAGGTTCCAAAATATTCCCAACCCTGTGAATTTAATTCTAAAAGACTTCCATGTGTGCGATGGCACTGATAGTGAGCTATTGGTAAAATTTTTAAAGAAGGTGATTGAATTAAGAGATGCTGCGGTCATGTATGGATTATCCGAGTTGCAAATATTTAGGATTGTATACCCATGTACGAATGGTTTACTTCGAGACAAGTTACTAGAGTGCATGTCTGCTAATTATTCTTTGGAATATTTTCAATCTGAAGTTTTAAATTATTTTATTTCCCCTCGTCTGTTGTCTGATTTACAAAGGGATTATTTGTTTCGAGTACAACGCATGGACGAAACATTAAGTAATTATTTTATGGACATCAGATGGTATGCTAGGTTATTTGCTGTTGGGTTGTCTGAACAACAAATCGTTACTTCAATGGTGGAGGGAATTAATCCTAATTATAGATTATCGTTAGCTATGAATACCAAACCCAAAAGCTATAAAGAGTTCAACGATATTATCTTCGAAGCAGAGAAAGTTAATAAAGCTAATTTAAGGCGCATGGATGGTCCAGGGAGGTTATGTTCTACTGGTTTTCCCCCTTCTGGAGCTATTGTTGATACTAATTATTTTCAGAAGCGTGAAGAGAGGCAGCATGCTGACAGATATAACCAGCCTGACCAGAGTAGAAATATTTTTTTTAGTAATGATTTTCAGCATAGCAGCAGAGAACTAGTACCAGTTCGTGTGGGGGCGGAGACTCCTCAGTGGCGTAACTTCAAGAGACCCGATAGGGGTAGCAACAAAGGTAGGAGATGTGATCGTTGTGGATCATATGATCATCTACGTCGATGGTGTGATGCCACTGTGAACCATTATTATTGAATTTTGAGTTGTATGATTTGTATCTTCAAAATTGTGTACGGCAATTGATTATTCCTCTAGTATGTATGTTTTGTGTGTGCTATTGGTACGTTTTTTGTCTGCACGTGTGATTTTTCTAAATTGTACTAGACTGACAAAATCATTTTCTCGTGTGTATGGTATGTGTGGACGTTGAATGATCGTGTATATTTAGCTTTGTTTTGGTAATTGGGTGGTTTATTGTTGCTTTGATGATAAAATAAGTTAGGGTTTTATTATATTTAATGGTTTTAAGGTATTTTAATATAAAACGGAATATATAAAATGGGATCTCGTTAGGATATCATTGGGCATCTTACGACCCTAATATTATCAAGGAATGGGACTTGATTGGGTGATATAAGGTGTTCAAAAATGTGATGGTAGGTATTTACAAAACAATTCCATTTGAGTCTCCAAGTAAGTGTCTAGAGTGCACTTTTAATCGCTTGTTTATTTCGGAATGTAAAGACTTACAGGTGAGTTGAGGTCATAAGAAGTATGTCGAAAGGTAATTATTGTTGTTGGTCGAAGATAAGGTTAATTTTGATGATGGGTCGACATATTAATAGTGTTTCAGGGTAATTTTATTTTGTATATGTCGGTGTTCTAATGTGATCCTATTTAGATTTTTGGTAGAGTTTTGGGATATTTGTGGGTGGTAACTTGTTGTATGTAAGGTGTGATTTTTGAGGTTATGGATGTAGGAATGTAAGCTTTCTTATGTGATTTTGTTTGTCTGTACGTGTGGTCTGGTTATTAATTTATTTTAGAGTCTTTTGGTTGATCTTGGGATTTGCTTGAGATCTTTCATCGTTTTTTTTTTTTTGGATTTGCTAATTTTTCGTTATGTATGTAATTTCCTAAATTTGTGCAGATCTTTAGAATGGACACGACCTTTGTTTATCGTGTGGATGTATATTTGAGTGTGAGATGTTAGCTTTGCATATTAATTTGGGTGGGATGTTTCGTTTCTTGTTATGGTGTCAAAATAAGGTTAGGTTTCTAGCGATTTTTTTGGGCTAACTTATTAATTTAATTTATTACCGAAAGTATAATCTAGTATTTGTTAAAATACCTTTCAATGAGGTAAGTATTAGTTTAAGAGAATTACCTTACGATCCTTGACATTTTCTGTATGGGATCTGGTTTAGGTGAAAGAAAGTAATTATTAGTTGTAAGTTTAGTGTTTGTTAATATTAAAGGGTAATGTATTTGTGTCATTGTGTTTGAATAGGTGTTTTAACGAGAACTTGGTTATATTCTGGTATTTTCTGGGTAATTTGTGGGTGGTAATTTGTAATTTTGTTGATTGTGTGAAATGGAGGTTATGTGAGTGGTGTTATGAAAGGGTTGTGTGTTTATTTTGTTGGTTTGTGCGTGTTGTCTGATTCTGCTATATTTTTCGTTTTGGGAATTTGTTCGTTGTTTGGTCGAATTTTATGGGCGATTCTTCTTTTGTTTTTTCTCTGGTTGGTGTGTGTCTGGTCAGGGTTTCTATGAGTGGAAACAGATGGGCGATGAAGGATTTAACCTGCATTTAGTTAGTTCTGTGAAATTTTTATTATTTTCTTTGGCAAGCAAGCTCATTTTCATTTAGGTCTATATCTGTGTAGGTGGAAAGTATTTGTTTTCTGTTAATAAGAGAGTTCATTTTATTTGGAAATAATGTAGATATAATGGAAGAGATTATTTTGGTTGTTAACGATGATAAATATTTATTACATTTGAGTACATGACATAAAAAGATTATAAAAAAATGATTGTAAAACTTAAAACTTTGATTGTAAAAGATGTGTTTTTTTTTTTTTTTTTTAAATTCGATTTTGTCGAAACTCTTGCCAGATTTAATTGAAAGTTTATATTTTATGCTGTTTCGAAAATCATTTTATTGTGTGTTAGTTGTAAGATCTTTATTACATGGTACTGTCCCAAGCGAAATTGATTTCAGCCCTATTTATTTGGAGATTGCTTCTGCGGAGAAGATTCTTTGGTGTATTATGTGAGGCAATCCTGAGCCCAGATGACTAAGCTGTTGCCAATGGATCTGTACGAATGGGAAACTACCTTCGTCTATGTTTGAAAACTTCGAAGATACATTTATATTGTATTTGTACGAGAAAACCTGTATTTGGAATTTTGTACCATTGTAAGATGCGTGATAGTACTAGCAAACGTTCTTGACATGATGTCAAAACCTGGAAACGACATGCTAGCAAATAGCTTATAAAGATAATAGCGGAAATTCGGCCGTAAAAGCATGCGCTCGTTTGGAGACAGCGATCACAGTGCCATCTCTTGGTGCGAGTTGACAGCATTACTCGCCTTGCCACCCACAGCTAGCATTTTAGAGTGCGCACCGACAAAAATTGCATTGCGAAGTCAACATATGTCTCGGCTTAATATTTAGGCAGCAAATAACTTAAAGATTAGTGTTAAAAGAAACAAAAGATACTTGGTTCTGTACAATATTTATATAGAATTCTAAAAAATACTGGACTGTTTCTGCATATGGTTTGCTTTGCCATAGGCAGTAGAACTGAAGGCACTGCACCAGACCAAATACTGATAATTACAAGGAAATATTAGCACATTGGTTTTAATCTATCCTTTTTGACATACTGGTATTTAAAAACGAGTTGTACACGCTTAATTACATTAAAAGAAAACAGTTACCTTCTTATATATTTCCTAATAAAGTCAGTAAAATTAAAATTTGTGTTTCTGAACTTGTTAGATTACACCAACCTCCTTAGCTTTAATAGTGCAATACGTACACTTTAGAGGCAGATGACCTCGCTGTTCCGCCCCTTATAACAACAATAAATAACTACGTACACTTTCAATCGGAAATATTGAAGCATGTTGTTAAATGTTAGGCCTACTGTACCGTAGAGTCACCACGTTTTATAAAGGCTGTTATTTCAATATTAACATTAGGCCTACAACCTACAAAGATCTTACCCTTGACATAACAAGTTTTTGTTCCTGAAATCTTTCTCCACAAAGTGGTCTGAGCATACAACACGAGTTCTGTTTAAATGTTCTGGGCCATTCCTTTTCAATACGTCATCTGAGTCAGCTCTTCGGCTTCGAATAACCCACAGCGTGCATCTATAAATATATAAAGAACAGGCTAAAATATGCTAAATTATATTGTAAAAGCATTCTGTATTAAAAGAAAACCGAACTATTAGTGTAATGGTAGGCTACTTGTTTACAATAATTTCTTGGGAACCTGAAGAAAGATTATGGGTCACTTTGTTGTTTATAATTATTACAGCCATATATGGCACAAATACTCCCAGTACCAACCATTACAATTGGATAATTAGATCATCCACAGGTGAATAATTTCTATAATTGTTTGGTTCTATCTCACGGTTGTAAGTCAGCTGGTCTTACGTTGCCAACTCGGACCGCTAGGCAGTGCTGGGGTGCGCTGTCTCCTGTTTTGGCGAGGAGTTTCCGCTATTATCATTATAAGCTATTTGATGCTAGTGTGATTTAAAATTGATGGAAGTATGTGAAAAGACTTTATTTGGCATGAAGAGTTCATATTCTAATATGTTGTGATATAAAAAAAACTTCTTTATTTTGCATGAAAGTTTGCATGTCAGCATGATGTATCTATTCCTTTTTCATTGACGTGGTTGTTGAACCAACGTCAAGCTTGTAGTGGGGGAGATTTGTGCCGTTATTACGTCACTTTTTACCCTTACTGCTCTGTTTAGTCGATGGTCTCTGGGACTCTGCCTGCAGTGGAGATATCAGTTCTCTGTTTTGCCGCTAGAGAGCTGCACCACGGTAAGATGTTCATAGTAGCCTTGGGTCTGCTATATGTATCTTTGGAGCATGACCAGTCTTACTGATTTTTTTGAAGTCAATTGCGTTTTGTTTTGCTTCGATGTTCTGTTGGGGTTTCTTAACTATGCACGACAGTCAGCTGTAATGTGGACAGAAAAAGATCGACGGAGCCATTGCTAAGTTTTGACTTCTTATGAAGTTATTCGAGTAATATAAAGATTTTGATGGCTAAGTCTTTCTACGTACGACAGTCAGCTGGGATGTGAATAGAGAACGATCAACGGAGCCATTGCTAAGTTCTGTCTTCTACGAAGTTATTCTTGCAATTAAAAGATTTTAATGGTGGGTTGGTTTGGCTATACGCTTTATATGTATGGCAACGTGTATGAGCTATGAAAATACAACGTGAAGTTCTTAAAGGGTTTGAAGGTACCGTAGTTCATACAGCTGATGAAAACTTCTAAAATTGGAAAAGTAGGCTATTCCTTCGATGATAACGAGCCCTATTAGATTGATAATTGGTAACTGTCGTGAAATGTATGCTGGACTACATAAGTCTTTCTCCGTGCGAAGGCAAGTACTGGGAACGTGAACTATTTCCACATCTTCTAGTTTTTGTTAAATATAATCTTGTTGTTAATGTTATTGTAAATGTAATGTTTAGAAATGCCAATAGATGTTGTTCATTTAAGGAACGCAAGTGTATCATTTCTATGTCTAAGCTTAGTACTGTGGTCATGGAATATTATTCTGGGTATGTTTTTCTTTTGGGCCTGGTCATTCCAATTAAGGGGGTAATTCCTGCGTGTCAGTAAAGAAAATGTAATTCCAAGTAATACAAATCCTTTTATGTCTTTCTTTAATAATTAGTTACCAAAATTTTAAAGTCATGACATAATGGTTTGATCTTTTAGCAAAATCTAAAATCTAATGTAAATTCTAAAATTTTAAGACTAAAATCTAAAGATCAAAACTCTGACATGCATTAACTATATATCAAACCCAGACCACCTTTGTATTTGTAATCCAAGTAATAATTTGAAAAAGAGACAAGTGTAATTGGGTTTAAATATTATCCATGCTTTATTAGATGTTTATGACATGCGTATTAACCGAAAATCGAACCCTGGTCTACCTTAGTAAAAGGCTAACTGCTTAACCACTGCGCCACCATGACCTTCTTTCTTAGTTTGGTTCGTTCTCGTCCTCAGAGCTGGAAATCGAGTTAAGACCTCCAGTGCAAGAGCCGAGAGTGCTTACCACTGCAGCACGAAATGGTTAGCTGGTAACATTAGACGACCGGAAAAGATTGTATTTCTGTTAGCGTTGTATTTCTGTCATATGCCTACTGTCTGAGCACTGCCAGCAAAACAGTTTAGTTTATTTTGTTGCGAGTGCGTGAGATAAGTTTGTCGCTTAACAGTCTTCTTTAGTGATGTACTAAGAAGCCGTTGCTACTGCTAAGTCAGTAGGTCTCGTGGTTCTTACTTATGATGAGTAGTATCTGATTTCTATGAATGAGAACTCTTTGGTTAGTTTGTAGATGTATTTATTAATCTTTGACAATCCAATATATACAAGTTAACACCAGACAGTCAACCTGTTTAGTTGCTGCTGTAACTGGAAGAGACCTTTGCTTCTGAGCCCAGGTCCTTTTATACAAAATCCCTTCATAACAAAGTGCGTTACAGTAGAGCGGCGCACTAGATAACATGTATGTGGAAATATATATCTTACAGAATATGGACTCATGTCTTTGATAACAGTTCCGTGAATTTGATCACTCACAGCTGTTGCAGTCAATACATCTGGAATAACAGATTGAATAATCATATGAGGAAATGTACAGGGTCATTTCCTTAGTCCTTCTAGGAGTATTTGATAAATAATAATCTACAGATAGTAAAGCAAATGTGTTGAAGATAACATGTTTGTGAAGGAAGCATTTCCTTGTTTCCAAGAACGAGCATTGTTCCAGTTAACACGTTGATAATAGCATATTGAGAAATACATTGGGCAATGGTGTTCCTTCCATAGGAAGAATGACCATAACCTTTAGTTTAGAATGGAGTCTGGGGTTCGACCCTGGACGGGATACATAACTCCTCCACCCTTTGTTGCTCGTTATCGTACTCGATAACAATTTTCTTAAGTCTATTCATTGCAGATTTAATACCTTGATATATTCTTGTTCTAAATATTAACATAATAACACAGACAATAAGTATTATAATACTTGTTTACAGACACAAAAGTTTTCATTTTAGTATTGTATTCTGGAATGGGTTTTAAATCTAACTTCATTCCTTTCACATCGAGGTGGAATGAATGGAAATTTATTTCGGTTTTAACGTATGGATCATTTGGAGTTGACAGGAGTGGAAACAGGTGCGCATAATTTGTAGGTTGCTGTTGCAAAGTTATGCCCATACTTGTAATAGGGCAAGACTGATTTGAGTAGATAACATATGATCCTGCTTATTTTATAGTTCTCTGAGATTCTGGGCAGGTTTGCAAGATTATTTGAGGATTTTTACTAGAGAAAAGCTATGCTTCTTATTTAGTGGTTGAAATAGTTGTACCTCGTTTTTGACAGTGGCAAATTGACATCTGGTAATGTCCGTTAAATTACATGAAGTTATTCTAGTATTAAAGAGTATACATGCGTAATATTGAGTAATTTTTATACAAGGTGCGTTAGACCATCTTAAGGTAGGTCCTTGCAAGTAATATTTTTCCGGAGGGATTAATATTAGATTATTGCTAGGTACAGGAGAAATTTTATACAGTGTATAAGTTTTAGCATCAGTGATTGGCATATATAATATTACAACCATTTCTTCGTTCATCATGAGAACTTGCGTTTTTGACAGTTTAAGGTTCTCAAATTGATGATACTGGTCAGTATGAATTATAGTTTTTGTTGGGTAGATTAGTTGTAAATGTTTTACAACATTTGTTAAATCTTTTTGGGAGAACATCTTGATATTTGTCATTTCATTAAATGACAAGCTAATAGTATCTTGCATCACTTGTATGATTTTATCTAATTTGTACGTACACAAGAGCACATATTGTTGATGTTCCAGAAGGTTAATCTTGAAGTCTTCTTCTTGTAAAATACATTTAATGACCTTCATATTATAGTTTACATGGTTCATTTCATTATCGAACTTTTGAGCAATGGAGTTACTGAATGATATTAATTTATTAATATGTTTAATTTCTTTGGCATTACTTTGTTTTAATGCTTCTAATTGTTCTTGTAGGTTGTCTAGATCATCTTGGTCTAGATTACCTGATATGAATTTAATTATACTACCTAAACCATTTATAAGACCTTTCTTACTTCTAGGTGTAGCAGGTAGCAGCTTAATTAATTCCTTTTTTGTTTCTTTAATTGATTCTCTTAATTCTGATATTAGATAAGGAAAAGTATTATTGCTTCGTGATACGAGACTTGAGATAGTGTCTTGAATATTATTATAAGATTCTTTTAAACTCGTTAAATTGAAATGAAACATGAACCGGTGATAATCGTTAATTATTAAGGCTGGTCCTAATGAGTCGGCATAGAATCCTTGTGTCTGGATGGGCTGTGTGATGATGGTGCCATATCCAGGGAGGAATCTGGAATAAGAAATTTTCTTTTTGGTTTAATGTCCCGAAAATTCCTTACATGAGTTTTACCGTTTCTCATTTTACAGTATACCCTGTTTTCTTCAATTTTGGTAATGATACCCTCGTTGTACAGGTTTTTTGATTTCTTGTTTCTGGTGAGGGGATCTAATACGTAGACAGTTTCATTAATTTGGTAATTATGATTGAAAGTGTCGGTGTTTGGTTTAGTATGACTCTCTTTCACAATTTTCAACTGATTTCCTTGTCTTTCAATGTATTCATTGATTTTGGGACATGGCGAGAAGACGTGGTCTAAAGCCTTATAGTAGGGTCCGTATAGAACGTTGAAAGGAGGTTGTTTAGTAGTGGAATGGATTGAAGAATTGTAATTCGTGATTATGGTGGTCACGAGCTCTGAGAGCGGAGTGAACTTATCGTGATCTCTGGAGATACGAAGTTTCTCTAGAAGGGTCGAATTCAGTCTTTCTACTGGAGAATTAGATGAAGAATTCAAAGGGGTAGTAGCGTGATATTCGATGTTCGTGGCTTTACAATATTCTTTTATGACATTGTTTTCGAACTCTCCTCCTTGGTCATGTGTGATTTTCCTTGGGAATCCATGGTGAGAAGAGTAAACTTGTAATTGGCTTAGTGTGGCCAGACCTGTACCATTTGGTAAAATGTAGGCTTGTCCATACTTTGAGAAAATGTCAATTATAGTTAATATGCGACTTTGCTCGAAGTGAAACGTGTCGATATGAATTTGAGAGAAAGGGTGATCGGCGGTGATGGGACCTTGGTTCGATACCTCATTAGGGTGTCTCTTGTATTTGTTTCTCTGACAGAGGTTACATTGATTGATGATTGTCCTAATTTGTTCTCTTAAATGAGGCCAGTAGTATTTGGTCTTAAGATGTTCGTAAGTTTCTACTATACCATTGTGGTTTTCAGAATGATAGTGTGAAATCAGCTGTCTCTGAGTTTCGGGGCTTTCAATGTCTTCCAAGAATTTGGATGACTTGATAATGATTAATTCAGAAGTAAATAGCTTCTGGCATGCCCTGATGAATGGGATCTCGAGAGTGATATCGTCAAAATAAGTAGCGTACTTGTTTGAGGTTACTATTATTTTGAGGAGGTGATTTGCTAAATCTTCCTAAAGATTCTTCTTTGTGACAATCATTATGTGTCTGGTACATTTTTTAAACAGGTTTTGTTTAAGTACCTTGGGATAATTACCATATTTTACAATAATCTGATTGCGGTTTTGGTTTAAGTTCCGTTCAGATATTTTCAATGTGAATATGGGGTCTGCTCGGTTTGAATGGACAGTTTCATTATCCATATCATTTTGGTAGGTGTCATCTCCGGGGATGGCAATGATTGAAGCTGTTTCATCAGCCATGTTAATCTCTCCTCTAGAGGGTGCGTCTGCGACATAGTTTTGTCTTTAACGTAATCAGACTCTGCTAGTTTTGTGTGGGGATATTCTTGAATGTTACCGTATGTAATGGAATTTATTTCCAGTGGCTCAACTAAAATTGGTTCCTTAAACTCTTGTTTTAGTTGTCCCTCTGTGGGCTGTATGGCTTGGTGAGTTTTGGCATCTAAGAGATACATTTCACCATATTTAAAATTCAGAACATACGCATTTTCTTTTTCGATATTGACGGGAATCGCAGTGTTAGCTGTATCTACTGTGGGTTGAAAATGATACACTTGCTTATGTGAGGAATGATAGTGAAACGGTATGTCCGTGCTGTTGAGAGTGACTAGGTTCGAGACGTAGTCAATCTTTGTGTCTAATTGAGCGAAATCTGCGCTACCTAAATTATTTAAGTCTTCGATTTTGATGGCCGGGCCAAGCGAAAATCCTGAGACTGTTCCTCTTCATCGTACTCATATTCATAGTACTGAGTGTCGTATTCTTTCGGGTAGTTTTGTATGTTGTACTCATCTACATACTCTAGTGATTGTTGTATGGGACCTAAAGCTTCCTGTTCGATGTCTTCTGAAGGTTCTAAGTGAGCATTCTAATTGCCTCTAATGGTTGAAACACCGGACATCGGCTGTGGAAATCTTTGCTGGTTAGTGGGTGTGAAACGTCGGCCAATATTATTGGGAGTTGGGTAAGGACGATTCATGGGGTTTGGTGGCTTGAATGGCTGAGTGTTCGGAGCTTGAGCGTGTCCGAAAATTGGTTGTGGTTTATCTTTATAGAAGGGTCTGTGGGTCTGATTTTGCATGAAAGGTTGGTTAAATGGGTTCCTTGGTGGAGCGGGGTTAAAATTCGAGAATGGATTGTGTGCTGAGTGGCCTAGTGGTCGAGCTGTTGGAAACTTGCTAGGAGGTAGCTTTCCTGACAGTTGGTCCATGTAATCTTCATGCGCGCGATCGTTATCATAAGAACTGCATAACCTGAGACAATGATTCAGGTCTGTAATCTGTGCATATCTTAAGTATGAACGGTAGGGTTCCAAAACTCCTGCTTTAAATGTATTTAGGCTTAACTCTTCAAGTTCTCTTAATTTCAATTCCAAAATTTGGTTTTGGTAATTGAGTTTGCATAAGCTTTTGCATTGCAAAGTCAATCCTTCTAATTTATCATGATAGTCATTGTATGGTTCGTTTCTTTTCAGGAAGCAATTAGAGATCTCCTGGATGAGAAGTCTCCCGTCTTTGACGTTACCGTATTTTTTTATGAGTTTATCTTTAAATTTTTCATAAGTACTGTTGACTTCTAAGTCAAGAATGCTACATGCTTCACCTTTTAGTTTTGACTTTATGACGTTAAATAGGAAGTCATTTATTATTACTGAGTTTGTAGCTGACGCTATTCTCTTATGAGTGTTTAGAAACGATTCTGTTCTTGCTAAGAAATAGTCAAGACTGCAAGAATTAGTGCCGTTAAATTCAGGCAAAAGCTGTATCTGAGCATATTCGAATTTTGAAAGTAACTCGGTTTCAGGCATTTTGTTTGAATTTATGAAGACGGTTTTCAAAATTGTTTATGAAATAAAATTAATTAAAAGTTAATGAAAATTAAATGAATTTACATGGATTACTTTTAAAAGTTAATTACTTACTTATAAGTGTTAATATTAATCAAAATATATGTGAAAGAGCCCCAGTTAGGTTATCACAACAAAGAAAATAATTTATTATTATTATTAATCGAAATATATGTGAAAGAACCCCGGTTAGGTTATCACAATAAAGGAAATAACTCATTATTATTATTATTAATTAAAAATTAATGATATGTGGATATCCCGTTTAGATTCTCCACAATATAAACTAGTTAAATGATATTTCTTCTGAAATAAGGATGATGATTGATGATGATGTTTTGTTTATAATAAATATTTAAATTGTTAGATTAATTCCTCTAATAGTGATAAGCGAAAAACCGATATGGGCTGCACTAATTCACTTGTTGTTGGGAAATGATATTACTTTATTATTATTATTTTTGTTTTAATTGTTTAGTTACAATATTTATTCAAAATTAAATAAAGAGTGTAAGGTCTGCTAATTAGAGCCCACTAAATTATTTCCTCTTGAAAGTCATGAATATTTATTATTAAGTATTTATTTTTGTTTTAATTTACTAGTTTTAATTCGAAACGAAATGACAAGGCAAACTCTACTAGTTAAAGTTTACTGAAATTTGTTTCCGTTTGAAATGTAAAGAATGTATTATTTAGGTTTTATTATTATTATTGTTGCTCTCCCAATTTGTTACTTGAAATATTGAACCATGCTTTACTAATAATACTCTAGTTCACAAATAAGGTATTATTTGGAGTTTGACTTACAGACAAGAAAAGATGATCAGTGCTGGCTGCATCCTCTTGGAACTGCGGAGTCGGTTGGTTCTCTTGTGTCGTCGTGTGGTCGGAAAGAGCTTCTGGAGCGTTGTCAGGCACGCACGGCGATGGCGGTCGGTTGTTGCGAAAGGCGTTGCTTGGAACGTTGTCGGCTAACTTCCTTCCTTCCGTTAAGTTAGCAAAGTTGGTTGTGGACGAAAGGCGTCTCTTGGTACGTTGTCAGTTCCACTTCTAACTTGCTTCCTTCAAGCTAGCAAAGTCGTTTGTGGACGAAATGCCTCCGTGTGAGGTTGTCAGTACCACTCCTGGCTTGCTGGCTGGTTCATAGAATCGATGATTGCATCTGGTGCTGAAGATAGGTACCTTGGTGTCGCTAGTATAGTGACGAAAGGCCTCCTTGTGAGGTTTGTCAGAACACTGTACTAACTTATTCGTAGATTATCTGGCAAGGATAATCGTTACCTATCCCGGACGGGCCTCCTGTTAAGTTTGTCGCTTAACAGTCTTCTTTAGTGATGTACTAAGAAGTCGTTGCTACTGCTAAGTCAGTAGGTCTCGTGGTTCTTACTTATGATGAGTAGTATCTGATTTCTATGAATGAGAACTCGTTGGTTAGTTTGTAGATGTATTTATTAATCTTTGACAATCCAATATATACAAGTTAACACCAGACAGTCAACCTGTTTAGTTGCTGCTGTAACTGGAAGAGACCTTTGCTTCTGAGCCCAGGTCCTTTTATACAAAATCCCTTCATAACAAAGTGCGTTACAGTAGAGGGGCGCACTAGATAACATGTATGTGGAAATATATATCTTACAGGACATGGACTCATGTCTTTGATAACAGTTCCGTGAATTTGATCACTCACAGCTGTTGCAGTCAATACATCTGGAATAACAGATTGAATAATCATATGAGGAAATGTACAGGGTCATTTCCTTAGTCCTTCTAGGAAGTATTTGATAAATAATCTACAGATAGTAAAGCAAATGTGTTGAAGATACATGTTTGTGAAGGAAGCATTTCCTTGTTTCCAAGAACGAGCATTGTTCCAGTTAACACGTTGATAATAGCATATTGAGAAATACATTGGGCAATGGTGTTCCTTCTATAGGAAGAATGTCCATAACCTTTAGTTTAGAATGGAGTCTGGGGTTCGACCCTGGACGGGATACATAACTCGTGTATAGATTATTAGCCTCGTATACTTAAAGCTTGTTGTGCGTAGCGACCATCTTGCCCAGCAACCACTGAGCATGGGATAGTTGTATCTGCTCTATGTACTTGGGCGTGTGCATTAGCACCATGCGCTAGCTTTACCTTAGCCTCTATAGGTAGAGCGTTATCCCTTTCCTTTTGACATCGCCAATGACAACATCCACCCACAAGGATTACACTTAGACCCTTGGCTTGTTCTCGATTAGGTTTGGTTCGGTTTAGGTTCGGTTTAGTTCGGTTTGATTCAATTTGGTTCGTTTTGGTTCGGTTTTGGTTCGGTTGGGTTTGGTTTTGGTTCGGTTTAGTTCGGTGTAGTCACCATTTTGTTCTTTCAGCTACCCCCTTTAACCGATCAATTAAAGATAGTCTGCTCTTAATTCTTGAATCGAAAATCGGATTTTGTGTACACCGTTTGTCATTTACTAACCCATGCCTGCAACCTATACTCGCTCTCCCTCTGTACTGCAGTCAGGTTTGAAAACAAGTTACAGTGGTCAAATACGCGTCAGTCACCATACGTGTAGCCAACGATAATTCTTTCTCTATGGCTATGTTTCATCACTCACCGTAAACATCTAGCATTATGGGATTGCGATATATCAAGAGAAACAAAAGTCCATGGCCTTGTCGTTTCAGTTTTTTTTGGTAAAATTCATAAGCCATTAAAAAAGAGCGCGTCATATCAATTCCTATGACACCACATGTATCCAAATCCGATTATTAGTTTATAAAATCTCAGGTCGATACCCTTGCCGTTTTGGGATATTTCAGTCAATGAGTGCACTATAGGAAAAAATCAGAAAAAATACCCTTGAAACAAACCGTAGTATGCCGTCCTGTCAAAATATCCATTGATCCATTGGAGGCACAGGCACCGTGGCTAGCCACATCTTGTTTAAACACACCAGCGGTCCCATCTCTCTCTCTCTCTCTCTCTCTACTACCACTCTTCTATAAAATTTAGAGGTAAAAGAAATCAATTTTTTTAAACATGTCTCGTTAGGTCCTTTGTCAATTTTTTGTTTCGAAAAATAAATATTACATTCAAAAGGGGGATGTCACTCCAAGTCCTTTGACACCTCGTACACGCCTCTAGCCTTATTGGTTTGTGAGATATTAAAATCCGATGACCTATTAATTTTGGGTTCTAGTGTTACATTAGGTAAAATAGGGGGTAACACCCCCAGTAATTTAATACCTCATACAAGTTTCTAGCCTTATTGGTTCGCGAGATATTAACAAAAGTGTAGTTAGGCCCTTTTGACAAAAAAAAATACATTCAAAAACAGGGCGTTGCCCCAAGTCCTACGACCCCTCATACAAGTCCCTAGCCTTATTGGTTCACGAGATATTAAAAAGCCGATGACCTATTGAACCCATGTGGATTGGTTCGAGCGTCGAATCCATATTTTATATGTAAGAAAAGAGAGGAAAGAATGCAGTCTTTAGAATGAATTTGTAAGATTTTAAGGGTTAATAAGTAGCAGGGCTGTTATGATGTGATGAAAGAGCGGGTGACCACTAGTCACGCGGGCATGAGATCACGCCTGACGCATCGATAAGAAGCTAGCGCATGATTATTAATAGAGCTGGTAGCTTTCCACTGCGAGTGAGTGAGAATGAGTTTCGGAAAAAGGTCTTACTCAGCTATAAAATGGCAGCATCGCAATGACGCAAGAAGAGAAATAATTAAAATTAAGCCATTTGCAAGCATGTAATTAATGAAATTAACCCATCACTGTTGATCATCTTGGAAAAGAGATTTTTGTGTGTGGAAAAAGTTTATAATAATGGCACAGGAAAGAAGTGCATACGCGGCATTACGTCGATAGTTATTCCCCGAGCCCAAAGTTGGGAGAGAGGGAAAAATAAACTACACTACCCACGCATCTTGGAATTGTGTGATCGATTTTCGTGATCAAAGAAACCCTTTTACGTTTAAAACGAGAGCTTTCAGGAGACATATTTTTCAAAATTATACGACAATTATTTTAGAAGTTAGTGCTGGAGAAGAAGCAGATCTGATCTTTTTGTGGCAGATTTCAATATAAACCCTGGATGCGCTAGGAAAATCATTCAGTCTACCATAGGTGCCTGGGAGGCACGGTGCTGTTTCAACCAACAACAATTCAGTCTTACGAACCCTAGGGAATGGTGTCGTACTGTTTCAAAGTACAATTCAGTCTTGAGCGACCGCGGGAGCGGGTCGTGCTGGATCGACAACAATTCAGTCTTCAGCGTCCGAGAGGGCGTGTTGCTGTTTCGCAAAGTACAATTCAGTCTTGGTGTCCCTCTGAGGAGGACACACTGATTCAACAATCATCGTTAAATGCAGTATTCAGTACTCACTAGACCGAGAGAGGTCGTGTTACTCTGTATCGCAGACGATCACCCCGTATGGGAGTAGCCGTCCAGTATCGTCAATAGTATCGCCGTGCGAAGACACATCAAAATCCTTGTTATAGGAAATAATATCATCAAGCTTCGGACTTTATAAATTTCACCAGTACAGTCAAATTTTTAGACTGTGGACTTAAGAAATTACCGGCGATAGGTACTCGAATCAAATAGTTTCAGTTAAAGAACCAACGCATCATAGGATTTCGAAGTACCCAAGGACAGTGAAATATACAATTCTATCTACGTTAAATAACCAGATCAGGGTAGAACGTAATAGTAACGCCTAGTGTTCCTGAACTGAGGGGCCTAGAGCGGAGTACGATAGAATTTAGGAATCGAGGTTCCAGGCTTTGTCTAGGTGTAGGCAAATGAACAGTTAGACATTGGGGAGTACTCCAATATGTCAAGAATCGTAGTAACAGAAAGTAAAATCCACGTGTGGATTATTGGACAAGGAAATTACTAGGTCGCCGTTATACAAGTTCGAGCGATCATAAGAGTAAAACATCAGTAACAGACTTCTATTAGATGAACAAGTTAGCGTCAAGCAAGATACGATATCGTGCAGTAAAATTTATAAGCCGATAGTTAAACCCAGAATAAGAGGATCAGCCGTTCCAGTGAGGGTAGTTCGATCGAGACTTTCAATCATCTCATCAGAGTAGGAAGCCGACGTGCATTTAGTGCAACCCTTGGAAACGGGAAAGAATGAGGAAATCACGTGTGTTAAGGCAAATAATTGATGCCAGAGTGATAAAATGTTATGTAATTCAAGTATAGTGAAATTTTTGAGTGTAATATATTTTTAGTGAAATTGTATTTGTGTTTAAGTGAAAACGAATCCAAAATGGTATTCTTTATATTAAAAGTGATCAGTGTATATGTTTTATGTGATGTTAGGAAAGTGTTATCAAGTGTAGATATGACAATGAATATGGCTTAAGAAGCAATTGGTGGGTGAAATGTTCCATCGATGCAGAACTCGGTCTCTGACCGTAAAATCATGTGAGTACTAATTTCATTATTATGTGTTTTGGGAAGATTTGCGTATAATCCTCCGGAGTGGAAGTAGGGATGTTTGAAAACATGTGAAATAAAGGTTGCGCGATCTGAACGATTAATTAGATTGAAATATAAAAATGTGAAGTATTAATGAATCCCTTGTGGAAAATATTCAGTGGAATATCAGTATTATGGTAAATAATATAACTATGGTAAAGCAAGTGCGATAATAATAATAATAATAATAATAATTAAATTAATTAATTATGTGATGAATTTTATATTGTATAAGTGGTAGCTGCAAGAGCTCCTTTGATGAATTATTAATTGTTGTGTATCAATATGTTCTTAATGGTATAAATGATTATTGTTGATGGAGGCTAAGGCTGAATATATTATTTTTGAGACGTAGATCGAACTTTGATTTGAATTTATTTCGTTCTTTGAAAGGCAACTTGGCTATTTTATGTATGAGCGCCATGTCGCGCAATTGAAATAATTTGTCACGCTAGGAACGCGTTGAAATGCTCGGTAAAAATAATTGTGAGGGGCAGTTAGTTGCGGTAATGAGTTATGTTGAATTGTGATACTATGCAATACTGAAAAGGGTGCAATTTATGTTGTATTATGAGCGCTGGTTTCCTGCTATGCATTCCTTAAGTCGCTAATGTTGTAAGTCCTCAAAGTTGGGATATGGTTCTCGAGGCAGTTTTAAACGATTGAACTCGGAGTCGTCCGCGTTGAAGCCCCTTAATATTTGTTGTTTTATTGGATTTTCTTACTCGCTAATGAGGACACTTCATAATTATACTTTACCGAAGCTAAAAGAATAGGTCAGTAGAACCTAATATTTTCTTGTTGTTAATTTGTATTATGAGCCTTGTCATCCAAAGAAACGCATTTGAAGCAACTGGTTGTAAAGCTGTCTAGCCAGTCCCTTGAGGAAGCGAGACTGTAGGTTCCCTCCTTCCATAGCCATAAATCAGCCAAGTAGTTGAGACAGACCTTTACACACTCTCTTATAGAGATAGGTCAGGAACGGGCTGTCTTATTCACGGTACACGGAAGTGTTTAAGATTGTTTTAACGACCCAGTATTTGAACTGAGGTCCTTTTACATTCATTATTATCGCTTGCAGAGTTCAGATCGTTGCTTCCTTAAGATATAATTGTCTTTGAAGACAATATAATGAAATCCCTAACGTTATTATTAAATGATTCAGTGATTCACGAGTTATTATGAAAATATTAAGATTTTGGGAGTAATCTTAAGTCGACTTGGTCAGTAGTTTTCTATAACTCGGGGATACGCAAGTTTTTCCAATCACGGTAGTGAGTTGGTAGCTGGAGAAGAGAGATGGTGACAGATGAACATTGTGGGAGCCCAAAATTAATTAATGATTAGCCATACTATGATATTATGATTAAAGCCAGATATACTCATGTAAAAATTAAATGATGTGTGTTTAATTGTTAACACAGTGCATGTAAACCTTACCGAGCCATTTGGAGCTCGTTTTTAAAGAATTAGGATTGATGCCATATGGGAGTAAAACTCAGTTGGAGTTTTTGTTTGGTTTCTGGATAACCAGTAATTATTATTTTGTGATTATTTAATTTGAATTCCTTGTTCATCTTTGGACAAGTGTGAAGTGTAGTGTCAGTATTTTTATTGTTTAGTTTTGTAGCGCCATATTTTGGATAATTAAATATTTTGATAGTAGGATTTTGATTTTGTTTATTTTTGGAATTTATGCTTAATCCAAAGTGTGTAAATCACAGAGTGGGAGAACATACCATGAACCCCGATACTCCCGATTGAGCATTGCTGGCAAACTGTGATTTACATATTTCATTGTTGAAATGGGCACACTATTGGTTTTGGATCTTTTGGTTAAATTAAAAAAAAACTCATACATAAATAATTATTTAAAAATCCCACCCTCTTACAAAAAAAAAAAAAACAAGTGTGCATGCGTACAAAACAAAACAAAAAGTTAATTCATAATGGTGTCAAGCCCTATGCATGTCATGCATGCGGAGCAACGCTTAATTTAATAATAGTGTCAAGCCTCGTACTTGTTATATATGCAGAGCAACGTTTACTAATGAAATTACTATTTCACCCCCTAGTAGGGGTAGGTTTTATTTTGGGGTGAAAATAAGTTCTCCATAGGAAAGGGGGCGACATCCCGAGTCCTACGACATGTCGCATACCAAAATCCGACCATGGATTCGCGAGATATCGGTTTGCCAAGTTAAACATGCAGTCGCGGTGCGTGCTTTAACGCTCATGACTACGAGTGCGTTTAAACTCCCAGTAGCCATCTACTCACTTAGCCTCGTGATGATAGTCGTTATCACATACTGAGGAAATAATTAATTTAGTTTCAAGTACCGGTAGATAAAGGGACAAACAGATATGAGCGTTTCTGAGAATAACATGTTGTTCTCAAATCAACTTATTGTTAGATTAGATTGCAATCATTATCACAAAACGTCATCGTGTACTCTCCAATAAAAGCAAGGATCTGCGCAGAGAAAAAGCTATTCTTCCCTCAGGCAAATCACTATTTACTCTAAGTCAACATACTACATTTCTGCCTGCACCTTTTCTGGGGTATCAAGGTGAGTGATGTATTCAATATATATTTTCAATATTGAATATTGGTTTTATGTTCGACCCTGACTATTATATGTCAGAAAACTGTACTATAATGAGGCTCATTATAACACTATTTTTCATTATGAAACAGTTTCTCCCACCAATCACAGCTCACGAAACAGTTGTTTGACCAATTAGGTAAGGATTGCATCGCACCTACGCTGAGTTCCAAGGCCTTCTAATTTAAATTTCACTGCCTGGCCTAGTGTCATAGTAGGGTAATCGAGGAGGCCATGGTCAAAAACAAGGCATTCTCTGCTTCTCATGCGCCCTGTTCAGTACATAAAACTGGCGAAATCTCGACAGATATTTATGAATATTTATGTTCGAATATAAAATAGTTATAATAATTATCGTCGATCATAAACAGTCGTATGCAACTCGCCTATAATGGTAATTAAGACCTTCGTTATGAAATTATAAAACTCGCATACGCTCGTTTTATAAACATACTCGTGACTTAATTATTGCTATTATAGGCTCGTTACATAATGTACTATTCTCTTACCCTGATTGTTGTTAACATTTTGTCGCGCTCATAAGCCCAGCATTAACTGTATCAAATTTATTTCGCATGTGTGCTGAACCCAACTTTTAGATACATGGACCATCCATTGAATTTGCTGTACGATATGTTTTAAAATTTTAAAAATATTTAACAATAAAAGTCTCCTATTTATTGCTTTACATCCTAAATTCTGACTATGGTAGAGTACAGAGACGGTAGAAGAGGCGGTGTACATTAATCGGAGGAAATCGCGGTACCTTGTATTCTTCCTTTAAGCAAAGTGTCTGCCGATCCCTTTACACATTGTCGCGGACCCTACTTTCCCATGTACTAATCTGATGTTGTAGCTTATGCCTTCCTCTCTTGAGCTAATCGTTACATCTCCACATAGCTACCACACCATACATCCGCGGCAACCATGCTCTACCCCTACAGTTCCTATCCTCGACGTTCAGCGAACAACATATACCCACTAAGGGCTTAATTATTATTATTATATATATATTTTTTGTCGTGTGACCTCTTGAGAGGCCGAGTGCAGGTCTTTCTAGTCGACGCCCGTGGTTGACCTGCGCGTTGGGATGGGAGATGGAATGGATGAAGATGAACGAATGAAACTGGGCAAAGATGTGGAAGGAAGCGGCAGTGGCCAGACAGAAGGTACCGTCCCAGCATTTGCCTGGTGTTGAAAATGGAAAACCACGGAAAACCATGTCAAGGACGGCCGACGGTGGGGCTCGAACCCACGCGTCTACCAAGTCAGCAGAGGGCTTGGCCCCATGGCCTAACGCAGCGCTTTTAGCCAGCGTAGCCCCTACTGTCGTTCTATTTTTTTATTTTTATTTTTTAGCGTATGGCTTGTATGCCGGGAGTGTCCGAGGACATGTTTGGCTCGCCAGTTTTGTAGCTGCTTCGAGACGGACACCCAATGGGTGAGCTACAAGTACCGTTGGGAAGGAAAGTTGGAATGTAAGGACGAGGAGTTGGAAGGTAGCGGCTGTGGCCTATAGTTAGGGACCAACCCCGGCATTTGCCTGGAAGGAAGATGGGAAACCACAAAAGACCATTCTCAAGGTTGCCGGCGGGGGGATTCGAACCTCCTCGCCTCCCGGATGTGAGCGAATGCCATCAGTCATGCCGTAACGATCACGGCTAACTCACCCGATACTACTGTCGGTATTTAATTATTATACACTCATCTAACTAATCAAGGTTGATGGTTGGTTCCTCAGTTTACGGGCTGCGACAACGCAGTCATGTAGCCCCGTGTACTTTGGGTGTGTATAGAATCTGTCTGATAACCGGTGTTAATTGTGATGACTGTATTAGTGTGTGTATCTGTAAGGACTGCAGATCAATTTTGAAGTAGTTCCTACTATTGCCGCCAAACGCCACCGTCAACAACCAACTAGTTCAGAAATTAGTTACCAGGTTTCACCGCAGTCGGCTCTTGACGACGAACGTAGGAACCTAAGAACGTTAGTCAAATGTTTAATCTATATTAATTTAGCTTCACACAGAAAATTAGTGGAAGGTTCTTTAACATGCCATAAATCTATGACATGGGACCGCCGGCTTTACTTCGCCTCCGAAGGAAGACATACTGAGGGATTTTTAACGTTCTTAAAAAATCCGACGACTTCGGCTGGGTTTGAACCCGCGATCTTGGGCATAGAAGCACAGGATGCTAACTAATCCACTTAACTCATCTCATCTACTCATCACTGGTCGCTCAGACTCAGAGCTACATGGTGGTGACTGTCCAGTTGCTCGACACAACACCGATAGAGAGAGCTGCCTGCCTCGTGTACTAAGGTTCTAAGCAATAAAGCATGTTATATTTTTATACGCGCTCCTGATTCTCACCTGGCAGATGCAAGATTCAAGAAACCACTTATTTTTGCGTGGCCGCTTAGGAGAAAGTTGTGCATTAGGCCCTCACACATTTCGTATCACGCAAATTCTGTCTAGACCAGGGCCATCCACACAGCGCTCCGGCTGCGCTCTAAGCCAGTGCTCCGAGCGCTTTGGTGGAAAGTAGTTTCGGTAGTGGTGAGAGGAGCTTTGCTGGGGAAGAGCTCGGTCTGCCCGCCACGCCGAAGTAAACAGCCGATCCATGAATCGCTAGTCCGGTACAATGCGTTTTGTTGACAGCGTGTAAGTAAATCAGTTTCACAGTGGTCATGACTGAACATCATACAAAGAATAGGAGGAGTGGTGAAGCAGCAGCCTTTAAAGCAGAATGGGAAATTTCATTTTTCTGTAGAGCTTATAAACGGCATGGCAAATGTTTAGTGTGCCACAGAGATTTAATGTGTAAAAAAAAACACAATTTGTTGTTGAATTTTCCTCCCAAATATGTTCACATTTTAGTTTGGAATAAATCACAATATTCCTTACTTAACACTTGCGTTCTTTTCCTGCACATTCCATACATCGGAGTACCATTCGATTTGTATATTGAACCCATGGGAGAGGTACAGTATCGAACCCATGTCCTTGTATTTCAGAAAAGAAAGAAGTAATGCAGTCTTTAGAACGGAGTTCTGAAGTTAGTTGAGAAGGGTAATACAGCATCATATTGCGTGGCGCATGGATAAGTTGTGTAACCACAGATTGTCAGGCCACAGCTGCAGGGTGATGTCATGAACAGTCACCAGAGACCAGGTTACGCACTCGATAAATATAGATATGAAAATATTCCATTGAGATGAGAGAGATGGAGTTTCGGAAATAGCCCTTATTCGACAGTTAAATGGCATCGCCGCTTCAATGGAGGAGTCAAGAAATCAGAGAAATAATTGAAATTAAGCCATTTGCGGGCATTAAACTAAAGAAAGGACTCCAGCAATGTTAATTATCCAGGGAAAGAGATTTTCTAGAGTGGATAAAGTCAATGGTAATTGTACAAGAAAGAAATGCACAATCAGCATTGCGTAGTTGGTGATTTCCCGCACCAGGATCGTATGGTGGGAGACAAAAAGAGGACACCGCCCACATAACTGAAGAGATCATTTGAATTAATATTAAAGATTTGTACGATCGATTCTTGGAAACTTAGATATTGTTGAGACGTTTAAAACCTCAGCTTTTCAGAGATATTTTTTTAACATCGTAAGACGATTATTTTGGAAATTGGTGGTGGAGAAGATGAGAAATTTATTTATTTTTACCAGAATGATATATATATAGGCCGTGAGCCCAAGGGCAATCAGGCAGTTTTCGTCAGCCCAGTGGGGCGAGAGGCTGTATCAAATTCAGTTTACCAAGGGCGCGGGAGCGCACGGTTCTGTATCAACCTACAATTCAGTTTATCAGAGACGCCAGAGAGCGTGGTACTGTTTCAAAGTACATTCAGTAATCATCAGACCACGTACGATCGTGCTGTTCATCAGCATCGGCAGTCTTATTCAGTCCGTTGGGACTCGAATCTGTATCACGACGCGGAAGTACTCTTAAGAGAAGTAGCCTACTATCCAGCGTTCATCAGTGTCGCCGCGCCTTAAAAACATTGAAGTTCTTTTCAAAAGGAAAGTATCGTCAAAAGTTCGAACAATTAATAGTCGACAGACTTAGGCCAAGTTTTAAACTAGGAGCAACATACGTTAGCCGGCGAGGGTAATCGAAGCCCAGACACTAGTATTTGAAGTTACATCGTAGAATCTCGAAAGTATACGAGACATCAGCAGAGAGTGGAAACTCTAAAACGTTTTTCCCAGTGCGTTAAATAACCACAGTAGGGTCAAACATAGCAAACACCTAATTTTCCTGAATTGAGGAGATTAGCGTGACAAGTGGCGATAGAGAAGGAGTCTACAAATATACATCAGTAGCCACGTGGAATTACAGGGAATTATTCCATCAAGAAAAGACTAATAGTCGTCAGATTCAGTTCAGACGCTAAGTACTAAAGACAATTGTCGAGCGCAGTATAGTGACTCCAGGGCTAAACGTAAACCATAGACCGTTTCCCATATAGACAATTGCATACCGGAAGAGACAATATTATCGTGCAGTACTGTAAGTGCCGATAAATTCAACACCAGAATTAGGAGAATATTCGTAGCCAAGGAGGGGAAATTCGTACGAGACTGTCATTATCCAAATAGGAAGTAGACGGCAGCGGTCGAAACTTGTACCCCTAGGATTTGGATCGAAAAGAATTCACGTGTGTCAGGCAGTGTTTGATGCCACAAAAGTGAAATTCTGTGTGTAAATATAATTATTAGTGAAATTTATATTTTCAGTGATTCTTTTTTTAGTGTTGTGAAAATGAGTGTAATCCCTCAATTTAATTAGTGATAATATGCGTACCACCATGGAGTGAGAAATTTAGTGTGGGCCAAATGTCGCTCCGCTGGAATCCGGACAGTTTGGCCGGATAATTCATGTAAGTAACACCAAATTTTATTATGTGTTTTGGATTCGGGAATCTCGTGTAACAATAGTAACCTTGGAGAATGTATTCTCCAGCATTGAAAATCAGGGATGTAAAACTGTGTGATAATGAGAAGTGCGGGATCTAATAATTAAAGTAAAAATTACTTAAATGTAAATGTGTAATCAAAAGAAATCGTATTCAGTGGAATACCAGTAAATGAAAAAGAAAATGTTATTTAAAGGCAAGCAGGATAATAATAATAATATTAATGTATTGAATGAATAAGTGATTGAAATAATATTCAAGTATGAGCCGTTATGTGCTAATAATGATAAGAATAATGTAATGAATGAACAAATTATTGAAGTAATATTCAAGTATGAGCCGTTGTGAGCTGAAATAATGACAAAAATAATGATAATGATAATTATTGAACCAGTTGTGTTCTTCTAAATGGAATGTCAAGATTACGTTAAGGGCAAAACTATTATTTTTGGACGAAGAAATTAATCATGTTGGAATAAATATTGGGCTTTGGAAGGCATCACGAATGTATTGATTGTCGCCAATGAGCGCTATATTATTAATGGTCACGCTATAAATGCGGTGAAAAATAATGCCAGGAGATTATAATTACGGGGATCAGCTGGATATAGTAAATGATTGTGTGTGTGTTTGTAATGACAAACTTTAAAAGGTGCTAAGTCTACTGTCAAGCGCGGAATTGCGTGCGAATACCTTTCCAAAAGTTGCTATTATTATTCGGTCGAGTGGTCAGATACCCTCGCTCCAGGTGTTAGCCCTAAGTCCTCAAAAATGGAAATATCCTAGAGGCTGGCCAGAGAATCGAACCGGAGTTCTCTCACGTCAAAAGCCCCTTTATTATTATTGGTTGTATTGAGTTCTTACTTGCCAGTGATAAAGTTCCAAAATTATAATTATACCTGAGCCACAGAAATAGGTCATTAGAACCTCAGATTGTTTTGTTAAATGAATGTGATGTGTCGCCTTTCCAAGTCTCAAAGTTACGCTTGTTTGAAAGCTGTTGTAAAGTACCGTCCAGGAGGGAGGAAGCATTGACTTGTCCTCGCCGTCATAAATTTAAAGCCTGAAGTGCCTTCACGTTTTCTTAATGAAGGCCACTGTTGGGGTAGGCCGGTAACAGAGCCAGACACCGTCTGCGTTCTGCTGTAATAAACCTCTTAATGGACCGGTAATCTGTACCGAGTTTGGCTATGATTATTTATCCTTGCCGCTGCATTATAGATCCGCACTTCATGAATAATTGGATTGTCATTGAGACAATAATGAAAATCCCTTTGTATTGTTGCATGATAAATGTTATTGTTCACAAGTTATTGTTGGAAATATCGGGTAGCTGGGAGTCTACTTTGAGTTGAGTAAATCAGTAGTTTCCAAAGCTTGTGGTGCATGAGGTTGCCGAAGACAAATACAATTTGGTAGTGTTGGAAAGAGGGATGATATAGTTTGAATATCAGGTGGTACCCAAATAAATGGTAATTGTTGACACCATTTTTTATTTTATTAACATTAACTCAAATTTATAAAATATTCAAGTTAAGAATATTTAGTGTGTTTTTAAATAGAAAATTATGTGTAATAATTTTTACCGACACTTTTAGAGCTCGTTTTGAGAGAATTTTGTAGTGTTGCTAAATGGAAGTGAGAGCAGTTTTGATAATTTTGTTTAGGGTTCAGTGGAGCCTCAAATATTGATTTTTGTAGATTAATGTTGTATTTGTTCCTTGTTCATTAGAACAAGTGTTAAGCTGATTCAGTTTAATTTTGTGTATTTGTAGCGCCTATTTTGATAATTAAATAGTTTTATAGTAGGATTTTGAATTTCATTTCATTGAGGTGTTATCCTAAGCTTGATTCTATAATGTGTGAATCACTTAGTGGGAGGACGTTCTAAGCCCCCAAAGAGATAAGACTGAGCAGTTGGACAGTGATTTGCATATTTCTTGTACAAAAGGGCACAATATGCGGTATATTTGTTATGGCAAAACAGCTCTATTACTATTATGTTAACATTCTCACAAGAGCCGTCACCGTGGTCCGAACATCGTGCGCAATGACTGGTCTAGACCCACAGCCCAAACACATGTCCATGTTAAAACGACAGTAGGTATGATTAGTTTCATTTTGGTTTGACACAGCTAAAATCTAAAAGACTGTCAGGTCTAGTATTAAGTTTAGGGTTTCATCAAATCGGCTTTACGGGACGTGTAGAGCATTTCCTGATATCTTCTGACGTTTCTCCAACAAGTACTGTTGGCATTTACAAAGATTTCCATTGATAGCTGGTGTTTATATAGGCTATTGGAGTGTTCTAGAAAAACCATGAAACTTGAACGGCTTCTGGTTGACAATTCTATTGTTTTTGTTCCCCTGTAGCAATGTTATCGTATGTGATACCCTGTACCAAGGAGTAATAAGGAGACGCCCTGCCAGCGCTATAGCATGCGGAGAGTTGAAGCACTGACCACGCCCCCATACTTGCCCGGCTTGAGCGGTAAATGGAGCCTACGACCGTAGACTTATTTATTAGTGGGATTTAAGTATGATTACTAGTAAAAGATTCGTGTGCAGGTATAGTACGAAGTTTAAGGTACATTAGGTCTATATGACGATGGAAATCACGGAATATTTGTTGATCTTTGCTGGCTAGCGTGAAGTGTACGGTAGTCACAATACTAGGCGAATAATCAAAGCGATACCAGCAGGTCTGCCATTATATTCACGAATGTGTATTAAATAAATTTAAAATATTAAGGCATGTGAACTAATAGGGATGTAGCCTGAGAAAGTTCGCGCCAGATAGCTCTCGTGTAGTACTGGGTAAGCGCAAGGCGATCGTCCTATGTTTCCCCCAGTCAGCTGCGAGGAATGTACAGATGGTGACCGAGTTTTCTAAGCTAAAGTGAATTATATCTTCTCTAATTTTACTCCAAGACTACATTAATTAATTCTATAGGTATATCCTCTAATATATTATGGACGATTTTCAGCGTTTAAGCGTTAAACAGCTGCAAAATGAGCTACAGACTAGAGGTGCTAATGCTAGTGGGAAGAAGGAAGAATTAATAGGCTACAGCGGTAATAACAAAATATTCTAACACGCTTTATTATTCAAATAATGAATATGGGTCAGAATGCTTGAGTATTGTAGGCCTATATTGATAAATATATCTCCATAAGACTTAAATCATAAATAGAGATTTTCCAGTCAATGCATGGGAGATTTTCAAAGTGAAATGCCATGTCCTGGGGTTCGGATTCCACGTAAAAAGGAGGTCCCGTGGCTCATGATATCTAGATTAAAGGTCACGTAAAACTACAATCTTCCTTTTATAAATAGAGATTTAAATATTCACTTGGTCCCCTTGCTTATAGACTTCGATTCATGTCTTTTCTTGGTTGATAGCTTACATGAAACTGTATGTTTTAAGGTAAACATAATCAAAGAAAGTTGATACCGGTATTGTATACCTCAAAATGCATCGCAACGTTTGGTTCTTATGTAATTTTGTCAATTTCTTAATACGAATCGTTCCCTTACCCCTTGGAAACGACTTAGGGGTACAGTATTTAAAAAGTTTGAGAATCCCTGCTTTAGGGCCACGAACTGTTTCCATTCATCTGACTAACTTATGTCTCAAGAATGTGGAAGTTAGTCGCTACCGGTACCACATTCTCCGTCGGGCAGATGGAAGTTGACGATTAATTCTGATTTCAAGAAACCAACCATAATACTTTTGTAACTGTTAATGTTGTGACATTTATTCTTAAAGTATTATTGTCCGAGTATTGAAGCCTTTGATAATGGGAGTCACAAATGTTAAATTCACTTCTTCCTGTATATTGACGATTTCTTCCCGTACCGTAGGCCTACTTCAATGGAGAGAATTTATGCAGATTCCGATATTGTAGGCTTATCGTGGTAATCCGGAAAGTTTCTTGTGTATGGCCTCTTCCTTATTTTTGTTGTGTTCGTGGCCCACGGAAAAAGCGATGGAACAGTGCCCGGTTTTAATCTTGCTCTCTCGCCTTCAAATACAAACGCATAAATTCAGTGGTTGTTATCGAAATGTCTAATCAGTTTATAGGTAGGAATTATTTCCCTTTGTAAATCACACTTGCCCAACACAGTTTCCGTGAAGTCATCGAGTTGAAAATGATGGGAACACACTTTAATATTTTCGGTCAGATTTTCTTCACCGAAATGTTTCCTTCTTTAGCATGTAAACATTTCTTCCTCATTTCTTTATTTTGTGCATATTGGTGAAACGAAAACGGGCTTCCCTGATTTTTGCAAAGAGGAACACTGCAATAGCTCGGCATAGTCACGAAAATAGCAATTTAAACAACTTAAATTCGTGGATATTAGCGGCATGAGAATACAGGAGACAAATGAACAGCGCCTTGCGCTTACCCAGTACAACAGCAGTGCGCTCTATCGGTGCTAGTTCTATACATCCCTATTGAGTTTTTAAAGAAATAGGCCAGTTCAGTTCCTGTAACAAACTAAACAAGGTCTAGGCTGAGGTTTGAGACTAACACGCTAAAATATGCAAATAATGACATATCAATCTTCTAACACCCTCGAGCAATAAATCTAGAGCTCAAGCCACCGTTAAAATAGATTGGGGGTAACTAGATTACCGGTACAGTAATACCGTTCATTAATTGGCAAGCAGAAACTATTTCCAGTAAGAAACGAAGGAAAATATCCGTAATTAATTCCTAGCAATCAGAATACTTATTGTTGGACACATGTCCCACTATTTGAACATTTAACGAATGATACTAGAACGGTACCGTAAGGTGGCTACTCTAAGGATGAAAACTTAACACAATAAATGGCAAATAAAGTGCATTTACTTGTGAAATGACATTACTTTGGCAAGTGGGAGTTCTGTTTGTGCAAACATATGCCCCATGTGTCGACATTTCGTCCCACAGGCGAAATATCACCACTTTTAAGTACGTACGTCACACCTTTATATGCTTTTCTTATGGGACTACCGCAATGTTTTGAGCATATGTGAAGGAGTAACTTCTGGCTTCACTTCCTTGCCGTTAGGGCCTCTCCTTATTACTCCTTGCCCTGTACGTGGTAGCGAAGCGTGACGTCATTTAAGTTTCATGAGCTGGACGCGCAATGTTGTTTAAGGGAGCCTGAATGTCCTAGGCTCTCCATGTTAATCATCAACTCGTTATTTACCATTTCCTCAGGAACTAATATTGTACTTCTTCAGGGATGTTCCTTCATGTTCTCGTCTTACTTTAACATAGACCTTTCGAAAATAAGAACATTTTTTTTTTTTTTTTTTTGATGTTCAGAAATGTCATTGCTGATTTAGTTATTTCATTTGAGGGGCTTGGGAAAATTTGGTCATCAACCTCGTTTTGTTGCGTGTGTGTTGAACTTGTCTAACAACCTGTATTTCTGTGATGACTGTAGTGGTGTGTGTAATTGAATTTGAAACAGTGATGGGGTAGGCGCCCCGGGACTTGGAAGTAAGGTACTATCCTGACATTTGCCTGGAGTGAGTGTGGGATAAACCCTGGAGAAAACCACACACAGGATAGCCGCTGCCAGCACTGGAATACAAACCTGGGACCTCCGGACTTCCTACGGTTACCCTAGCGGCCTTCCATCTGCTCTCTCTGGAGCTCCTACAGCAGTCAACCTATCATATACACTGCGCACTCTCATACACACTCCTGTAGTTTTAGCTCCGTCCTCCCCTGAGCTAAGATTCATACACCGCATCCCACCAAGCAACCACTCTACTGGGGGGGAGAGAGATTAAAGGGATTAAAACAATATCAATAACATTACCACACGGGAACGAAAACAATGGAACTGTCAATCAGAAAATACCACAGATCGCTCAAGCTTCATAGTTTTCCTTGAACATTCCAAAAGCCTATATAAACCACTTCTTCAAGCTATCAGTACAACTCATGAAAATGCTAGCAGCACTTGTTGGTGAAAGTACAAAATATATCAAGAAACGTTATCCACGCCAATAACTCAAAATCCATTCTGATGAATTACATTTTCTGTTTCAGGTTCAACATGAAGGGAATTTTACTGATCGTGACCTTTCACTTGCTGGCTGTTGGAGTACTCTCATCGCTGGCCCAAAAACAAATTCCGGGTAAGCTACTACCGGTTTGAATTTATAAACCAAAAACAAATGTTTACATTATAATCAAAACCAAATGTATGTGAGACTCAACGTGAGCTCCCCCTGTTGTTTTCAATATGACCCCTCTCAGCCACACTGCTCTGTGTTACGGGACCAAATAGCCTATAACCGAGCCGACGATCGAACCCGATGTGTTGTCCGATTGTCAGCAGACAAATGGCTTTGATTCAAACAGCGAGTACTTAAGGAGAAGCGGGAGACACGAATATAGCCGATTGTATCCGAAGTGTTGTCCAATGGCAATCAAACAAAGGTTTTTTGAGTCGATGGGTGAGTACCGGTACTCGATAAGAAGTTGGGGACAGAAACATAGTCGATTGTGTCCGAAGAGTTGTCCAATTGTCAACCGATAAATATCTTCGAGACGAAGAACGGGTACTCAAACCCGGATGTTTCTCTTTAAACTGTAACAACACTGTAATTAGTGCAAGTTGAAAACAATTTTCTTGCGATAGTTTCGTGACTCAGTGTCTGAAGACCGCATTAAAACGATTGTTTACCTGTGGTTTCCAGTTGGCAACCATTATAGTAGAGTATGACTCTACACATGTAAGGGGATTCAATCCCCGGCTCCGTCAAGGATTTTAAAACTGACGTGAGGGTTGGAACGGGGTGCACTCAGCCTCGTGAGGACAATTGAGTAGCTGTCTGACAGTGAGACAGCACCCCGATCACGAATACCAAGATTAACGGTCGAGGTGACCCGACGCGCTGATCACGCGTCACCCCAATAATATCTGCAGGCCAAATGGCTGGGCAGCGGTCACTTGGTCGGCCTTAGCCCGTCATGGGCTGTATAGTGCCAGGGGTTGACTTTTTTTTGTTTGACATGTAAGGGGAGGGGAATGGTGAAGCCGGGCATCGGGAAGGAGAAATACAAAGCAGTATATCCTGTTAGTGTTTTCCCTTTAGAGCACAAGGAAGATTGTATGTGAATGAGCGACAGGTCAGTGTACTATTAAATTGTTCCCAATTACATTTGGCGGCAAAACAAGTAACTATACTCCCTAACCTGAAAGAATTATTACATAAGACATTTATCACATAACGACACGCTTCTAAGTACAAATGTAGGGGCAGATGACTTCGTAGTTCCGACCCTTAAAATAACAATAACTAAGTACAAATGTATACATAAAGGCGTGTTAATGGCCACAATTTTTATTGGCCGACTGGAAAGCTTACTTTATGAGAAGTAATATTAAAAGTTTATAATTATACGCCGAATCAGTACTACATAAATACATATTTTATATATTGGACATGTTTAACCTAACAATGAGATAGTCTTCAGCTTAGAATAAATGAAAATAAATTAAGAATAAAAATAAAAATATTATATATAAGGTGCGTTCAAAAAGTAACGAGCCGGAGGCTGTAATGCACAAACCGGTGACGACATCAGCTAATCGTGGCGTGTGTAACGAGATGTGGTTCCGACCAAAGCGTGGAAGGTCACAACCCGTCGCTAGAGGGCACGTCTGCACGTCACGTGACGATACAAAGCGAGCAGCAACATGCATCAATCGTCCAACCAAGACCAAGACAGTAGGCCATTCGACATGCTTCCTGCTGTGGTTGAAGACTGTGGGACACCCATTGGGAACACACTTTACACAAGTGCAGTCGTTCCTTCATGATTGTGTGCACACTTCCGACGTTCAATCCGACCACGGCGGCTATGGCGTTCACTGTCATTCGGCGGTCCTGTGTAATGAATGCATCAACCAGCTGGACGTCATCGGTAATGCAGAGGGGTGCATCATCGACTAACGACACCCGTTCTTCCCTGATGCGCTTGTGCCACGCCTTGACCCTTGCAAGGGACATGCAGTGTTCGCCGTACACTTGTGACATTTGGCGATGAATGTCCGTTCCCCCTACTCCTTTCGCTGTCAGAAACCGAACAACACCTCTTTGCTCTTCGTTTGACGCCTTCATGTCACTGTTTGGAATGCGACTGTCAGCGTTGGACGATTGATGCATGCTGCTGCTCGCTTTGTATCGTCAGGTGACGTGCACGCGTGCCCTCGAGCGACGGGCTGTGACCTCCTACGATCTGGTCGAAACCACAACTCGTTACACACGCCACGATTAGCCGATGTCGTCACCGGTTTGCGCATTACAGCCTCCGGCTCGTTACTTTTTGAACGCACCTTATATATATATACTTAAATCTAAATAAGAAGTGAAGTTGTTAAAGAATAACTGTAATAAAATGAAATATAGTACTAAAATGGATATCTTACAATGCAGTATAAAATAAAATAACATTCAATATTGGTCTTTACAATAATTTACAAAAATGCAGTTAGAATATAAGAAATGTTGATGGTAAGTGTAAATAAATATTAAGCTTTATATTATAGTTTAAAATATACACAAAATAGTTAATTTAAAAATCAAGTGCCAAAAATCAATAAATAAGTCAGCTCAACGCTTGAACTGGTAAGCTAAATATTCTTCAAATACGGAGTTTAAATGTGGAATACTGTAGGTGCCAACCTGTTGTTACGTTGACATGAAATAACCTAATAGATGGGAAAATAAAATATGTCAGAAAAGATTTTATATAAATAAAAGAAAACATAATTAGCTAGCATATGAATGTGATAAATGTCTACTTTATATTGAATATGGCGGAAGACTTAGAAGTGCGTGTTGCTCATGCTCTGAAATGTTTATTGAATATCGCGGAAACAAGAGGATACCTTACGAAATACTATAGTATACATCTGCATGCGAAGCAAGGGGGAAGAGGTAGACCGAAAGGAGGACTAACAGTTCTCCTCAAGCCGTGGCTCACCCCAATAATCTTGACCATCAAACAAGATCACACCATGCTAATTGAGACGAAATATATTACAATTATTTCGGCTTACTTTCAACCGAACACAACTGCTATGGACATAATAGATGAGTTAGGCCAACTAATCATAGAAAGTAAGCAGGACAAACCTCTAATCATCGCAGGAGACCTAAATTGCAGGCTTGATATAGAAAACTACAAAACTAAACTAGTCATGGAACAGTTGCATGAAGAAGGCCTCCGCCTATTAAACAATAGCACTGTACCAACATATATTTGCCACAATGGCAAAAGCACAATAGATATCGCATTGATAAGAGGCCAAATAAAAGGGGAAATAACCCCTCTTTGGACAGCACATCACACACCATTACGAAAACATATACCAATGGAAATAAAGCTTCAAGGAGAATGGAAGGAAATACAAATCGAAGTAAAACAACAACTCTCGAGGAAAATAGACGTCCGGAAGGTAGAAGAACGATCAGAACAGATAGAACAAATAGAATCATTAATAGAAGACTCAAGATTGGAGGAAGCGGTGCAAGCTATAGAAGAACTTCTAACACAAGCCGCAAGCCCTAGGATGAAGAGAAAAGCAAAACAATGGTTCGACCAGGAATGCTATTTGTCAAGGAAAGAGGTACTGGACAGCCTACACCAGCTAAGATTGAACATTGCGAAACATACACTCATCCAAGAGTACAACAAGAAGAGAAGTTGTTACAAGCAGCTACTAAGAGAGAAGAAGAGGATTTATTGGGAAGAAGAAGGCAAACGAATAGTAAAAGAAGCTACAGGAGACCCATATATTGCACTACGTCCAAGGAAGCAAGCGCAGACGCACTATATAAACATGGAAGAATGGAAATCTCACTTCAGTAACATTCTTAACAGAGAAGGAATAAAAGATACACCAAAATCCACACAGGAGAACGGCCTGCAATTACCAACAGAATGGGCTCCACTGACTGATAGTGAGATCCAATTCATCATCGCAGGAACAAAGAACAGAAAAGCTGCAGGACCAGACGGGCTATATAGTGAATATATAAAGGACACTTCCCATCTACTAGTTCCTATTTGGACGAAACTATACAATAAATGCGTAGAGACAGCATCAATACCAGATAGGTGGAGAGAATCAATAATCAAAATGCTCTATAAAGGAAAAGGAGATCCCAAAGACCCCAATAAATACAGAGGTATTGCGTTGGAGAATATCCCCTTTAAAATATTTACAAAAATAATAACTGAGAGAATAAAAGAAACAATCAACGAACATCTTCCGGAAAACCAATTCGGTTTCAGAAAAGGAGGATCGACTCTAACTGCAATAGAACTGCTGTTAAATGACATCTGGGAAGCCCTTAACAGAAAGGAAAAGTTTTACGCCATTTTCATAGATTTCACTAAGGCCTTTGATTTGGTAAACAGGAATTTGGTGATAAAGAAACTAGAAGAGACTCTAGGCAAAAACAATATATGGATTAGAAGTATAAGCTCCATACTCCAATGGAACAAAGTAAGAGTCTCGGACAATCTTTCAATCTCAGAGCCGATACTCCAAACAAACGGAGTACTGCAGGGAGATCCACTAAGCCCTCTACTATTCATTCTAGCAGCAGGGGATCTAATGCGAATAACCCAAAGAGATAACATAGTTGCATACTCGTACGCCGACGATATAGTGGTTGGATCAACAGACATTATTAAACTTCAGGACACTATAAATGATATAGAGAAATGGTGCACCAAGCATGAGTTCGAGATCAACATATCTAAGACAGAAATGATGGTCTTTAGACCAGGAGGAAAGGCTCCAGCATTGGCGGAAATATGCATAAGAAAGTCGACAGTAAACATCGCTAAAGATTTTAGATATCTAGGCATCACGCTGCAAACAAGCGCCAAATGTTTCACGAAACATATAACTGAGAAAGCAACGCAAGCAGTAAGGGCGATGCATGAGATCGGCTACATTAAATCCCTCAACTTAGAAACAGCAATGATGCTCTTCAGAGTTAAAATAATGCCCATATTAACGTATGGGATAGAAGTCATATGGTCGCACCTCACCGAAAAGAACTTATCCGAATTAGAACGGGTAAAAGCATTATACATCAAAAGAGCACTAGGAGTGTCAAAGACTACACGTTCCAGACTCGTCTACCTCCTCGCAAGAGAAACATTCCTTATCGAGGACCTAAGAACACGTTTGACTCTTCCCAGCACTCGAGCCTCGGAAAATCTTTTATCAACATTAAAAGCAAAACGGGAAGAAATACCCGCAGAGTTTTATGGAACGGGGGCCATGGTAGATCGGACATGGGCCACATCAAGCTTTGAGATGAGGCACGTGTTTACAAGAATGGCGGTACACGGATTTCATCATCTCATCTGTGTGAACACATCATACCATGAGCCAGCTGAGACGTGTGAGTGCAACTTATGTGAACAAACATGTGGACGCTACCACATAGAATTGTGCAAAAAGAGAACTCAATCAATTACAGAATATGCAAACCAAGGCACCAGAATACAAAATAGAAATTGCTTAAATAATTTGTAATGTAATTGAATTTTCCTTTTGTTTTTGTTTGGCCATTTGGCTGCAATAAAAGTATTATTATATAATATACTAGCAGAAGTACCCATTCTTCGAACGGTCTTCGGTAACCAGACTTTATCAATTGAGCTGCTGTTGCAATGGTTAGGGCCTTGGAACCTGTTTGTCGACCAAGAAAAATGATTAGTTAAAATGTGCTCTCAAACTAAATTTACCTAACGTGTTCTTCCTGACGTGAAAATAAAATTGAAAACCTCGTAGACGAATCGCAATACACGTCACATAAAAACTGACCCTAACCTTTGTGTCAAGTGCCCAACCACAGGAAGACCCTTTTTATAAATTATAAAGGCTTGTTGGTGCATGAACATTTAGGTTTTTAGTCTCCAATGGCCAAATTCCTAAAAGCAGCAAAAATAGTCTACTATTTCAAATCAGGAATCTTTGAAAATAATTTTGGTGTTTGGAGATATAATAGACCTTCCGTACGACATATCGCATGTGTAATCGTGTGAAAAAATCTATTGATGAATTTTACAGTTTTAGTTGGTTCCGTGATAACCGTATAGCCATTTGCAAACTTTCGTAGCAATGTATTAAATGGAGTGGCATTACTTCTTGCAGAAATAGATGGAAATTTGGATGTCACCTCTTGAGATACTGTTGTCATGGTTACTGGCTTGCATTCATTCATTAGTTTATTAAATGAAATTAGTTTTCTTGGAATATCTAATAAACTGTTGGTTTTAGAGCCTTAAAATGTAGTTTTCGGGGACCCTTTACGACTCTTTAGGGGCCCGAGTTTGGTTTCTGACACCAAGGGGTTGAAAATGAGCTATGTCTTGTCGTTGTACGCCATATTAATGATAACAATAATAATAATAATAATATAACAATATAGGGATAGGGATATAATTGCCCTTCCTTACCATACCCGCACGTGTAAATCGCGTGAAAAATTTCTCGAGTACCCCTTGACCCCTTAAGCACATTGTAGGTATTGATGAATATTTCAGCTTAATATGGATCCGTTATAACCTTATAGCCGTTTGAGAACCTTCACAGTAATGTAATAAATGGAATTGCATTGCGTCTTACAGAAATAGATGGACCTCTGAGATTCTGTTTCCATGGTTACAGGCTTGCATTCTTTCATTAATTTATTAAGTGAAATTAGTTTTCTGGGAATATCTCAAAAACTGTTGGTTTTAGGGCCTTAAAATGTGGTTTCGTTTCTCACATTCAGGAGCTGAAATGAGCTTTGTCTCATCCTTCTACGCTTATTTCAACTTGTATTTTAAGTGGGTTGGCCCCCTTTTATAAGAGGTACGGAGAAGAGTTACATCAATGATTAGTGTCGTGCCTCTGATGGATATCTGTATCAAATTTTACGTTGATCCACCCAGCCGTTCTCGAGTTATATGGACACCAAAAATTGTCCACAGGCAGACAGACAGACATACAAAAAAAATATTTTTGCGTGCATCCGTCATAAAACAGTCTGAAACGCGCAAATATAGCACATTTCCGTGGAAATTCAGAAAAAACAGACAAACTTTCATTTATATATATAGAGAGAGAGAGAGATTATCACCTACCGTGTCGTATAGGATGGAGAATTCAGTACTATTCTTATAAGAATTTGAGAGAATGCCCAATGTGGATATGTGGCAATTCTACATTCATCAAACGTTTTGAAAACAACAAAAAACGGGCCCCTTGTAGTGGAGTTATGGAATCAATAGCTCCTCTTAACTTGTCCAATAGTGTATGGTTATGTATTTATCTTCTTTTACTTAACAGTCTATGGAGAAAAGAATGGATAAATAGCAAATGTGTTTGCATTTTATGAGAAGTAGGCAACTCTGAGTGTGCTGTGGTAGGTCACCGCTCAGTGCTCTTGTGGCCACTTGCTGTGCACACAGACACGAAATTTGCTCACGATTGAGCAAACAAATTTTTGGAAACATCCTGACGAAGAAAATCTTTTGAGATCGAATTTTTGGATCAAAGCAGAATGTAACATATAACTCAGTTGCAGACGCCCTGTTTATAACATAAAGATTTTTGTGTGGTATCCCTGATTATACAGATCCAAACGGTTTGATCGTGTACGGCAGTGCACTTGTATAAATGAATTTTAGAATTCTATAATTTGTTGTTAAATATGATAAAAATAAAACTGTAATACATATGTATCCAATGTTATATGAGTCAAGCTGGTAACTCGTCATTTCGTACGGATACACTATTTGTCGCCGCTGTGGTAACGAGGTTGTAAATCTCCCTCATGTCCTTGGGTTCTGCAATTTTGGCAAGACATCAGTGAGATCCATCTTTCCGGAGAGTCTGAGGGTTGTTGGTTTCGTGGTTCATGAAGACGTTTTAGGGCCAGCCACGCAAAGCAGTACCAGGTGCATTGACACATAGCCTACAAGGAAGATAAGAAAAATGGATGTATATTTGATCCAACGGTGCGTTTTGAAACATATGCCGAGCAGCCAGATGAAGTCAACAACGAAAAGAAGGACATTTACGAGCCTGTAATATTTTGTATTTTTATATTTTCATTAAGCAACTATATTTTGTATATTTATTTATACATTTCGTAGTAGGAAATATGACACTGGATACCACCAAAAACTTACCTTACTTAACTTACTTACCTTACCTTACTTCTTTTGTCAAATACAATGTAGTGCTAAAAGCAAAGAGTTTCTTGTTTTTTGTGTCCACCACATCACTCCCCCACCAGTAAGGACTATGACAACTATAACATAGTAGAATACATAAACAAAACACAACACTGAAACATAAGACACATATTACACTGAATATTGAAATCACCGTCTTTGGTTAAATAATCCACGGATTTAGTTCGACATTAATCACGCAATCCATAAACCGTTTGGGGAATGTTACTTTCCTTCCTGATTTGGTTGTCCGCATATTAAAGTTAGAATTATGTGGCACTAGATTTTCTTGGGGTATTTTGTCAGAATGCCTGTCTTTTTTTTTTTTTTTTTTTGAAATTCAGTTCAGTGTCTGTCGATAATAAATAAGCTGGTTTGAGTCTATCCATTGATATGTTGATTACTTTGCCTTTAATATTGATGGCAAAGTATTTCTCACATTTCCTTACCACAATGTAAGGTCCTTCATAGCAGGGTTCCAGTGGCTTTTTGATAGATAGATAGATAGATTTTTATTAATTCCATTTGATCAAATACATGCATTCAATACATTTTTGATATAGGACACGTCAGAATTTACATGCATAAAATAAAAGAACTAACAGGTATATATTACTAAGATTATAACTATTTATAACTTCTTATAATAGCAAATCTTAATAGATACAGTCTTATTGCACAACTATTTACACATCACTCTATTATCATAATATGAAAACTTAATTCTATAAATACAACAACATACAGCTAGGTATTAAAATTAAATTAAAAAAGTAAAATATAGTTATAGATTCCATCACTCCTATACGCTAAAATATTCAACTACTGAGTAAAAACAATGGCACTGCAGATAAGCTTTCAACATTCTATCAAAGGTTTTTATTTTTGGGGCCAGTTTTATAAACTGGGGTAGTTTATTGTATAATTTAACTCCAGTGTGAAAAGTTCCTTTTTGATATATGCTTGTGTGTGTGTGTGTGAAATATGAATGTTTTGATTTTGTCTTGTGTTATGCCTATGAACATCATTGTTTGTTTTAAGAAAAACATCTTTATTCATTAAATTCTTTTTAAAAAACATAACACTTTCAAAGATATATATGCAGGGCAGTGGGAGAATGTTTAAATCTTTAAACAGAGGTCTACATGATTCTCTAGAGTTTACATTTGCCATAATTCTAATCGCCCTCTTTTGTATCCTAAACGTGCTTAGTACATCTGGCGACATACCCCAAAATATGATCCCATATCTTAAGTATGAATGGAAATAAGCAAAATAAGTATTTCTTAATGTGTGCATGCTAGTGCAGGTTTTCAAAATACGTAACGCAAAGCACATCGAGTTCAGTTTAGTATTCAGATATTGCATATGTTTATTCCATTTCAAGTCTTGTTGTATCCATAGTCCTAAAAACTTTGTTTCTGATTTATTTTCTATTTGATGACCATTTAATGTTATATTGGGCATCGCAGGATTCCTATTCTGTATAGTGTGGAAATTTAGACATACTGTCTTTTTATAGTTTATTATGAGGCGATTATCTTGTGACCATTTGGTTAACTCTCCTGTAACGGAGTCAGCAGACTGCTGTATGACCTGTTTATTTTCACCTTTTATTACGAGTGTTGTATCGTCCGCAAACAAAATTTCCTTATGTGAATGAACGTTCTGTGTTATATCATTGATATATAGAAGAAAGAGTAGTGGGCCCAAAACCGATCCCTGGGGTACTCCAAATTCAATAATTCCCTCATTGGACAATGTTTCATTAAGTAATTTGGTTCCATCATCCTTGTGTCTCAAGCTTACTATTTGTTTACGCCTTGTTAAGTATGACTCTATCCATTTATTAGCTAGACCTCTAACACCATATTGATTTAGTTTGGTAAGGAGGATTTTATGGTCAACAACATCAAATGCTTTCGATAAATCCAAGAATAGGCCAGTTACATGTTCCTTATTGTCAATTAATTTCAGTATACTATTACTACATTCGTAAATTGCTGTCTGTGTAGATTTTTCCGTTCTAAATCCATGTTGTGAGTTTGATAATATTTTATTTTTTTCTATGAAACTTATCAGTCTCTTATACATAATTTTTTCCACAATTTTTGCAATACCAGTTGGTAAGGTAATAGGACGATAGTTATCTAATTCATCTTTTGAGGCGTTTTTGTGCACTGGAATTACTTTTGATAACTTCAAAATATCCGGGTAAGTTCCTGAGAGAATTGAACTGTTTATTAAGTGCGTAAGTGGATTTATTATATTTTCTGCACATTTCTTTAAAATTGCATCAGGGATGCCATCAATGCCAGCACAGAATTTATTTTTTAGCTCTTTTATAACTATTCTTTCTGTCAAGTCTCACGAAAACATGAGAACATGACATGAGATCCTTACGAATGAAAACAGGTAGTGTTTTAGAGTGTCTAGAAAGAGTTGGTTTAACCAATAATATTCTCTCTTGTAATTGTAATGCAAACGATGCTGGGTCACCCCTTGGTAGGTGTTCCTCAAAAAATTCACCTGGTTATAGAATAGTGTTTCCATACGCCATTTGTGCTATTGAAGAATTGGTACCATCCTGTATTGCTCCAAGTAAACCAAGCAGAACAGTTGGTAACGTATCAGTCCAGTGTATTGAGTTGTGAGCTCGGAGTGCTGACTTTAAGGTCCTGTGTAAACGTTCTATTTTGCCATAACACTGTGGATGGTAAGGTATAGTATGTCGCATTTCTACTCCACACATCCTGGTAAGACTCTTGAATAATTCGGACGTGAATTGAGCACTTTGATCACTTATGATGTGAGATGGAGTGCCAAATCTAGTAATCCAATGCTCATAGAAAGCTTTGGCTATTGTTTCTGCTGTTATGTTAGGTAAGGGCACCACTTCCATCCATGAGGTAAAACGGTCGATGCACGTAAGGCAGTAAATCATGCCGGTGGAATGAGGCAAAGGTCCTATAATATCAATATGCACTACGCTAAATCGCTCATCTGGTTCTTCATACTTGCCCAATGGTGTTTTTGTGTGACGAGTAACTTTATTTTTCTGGCAGTTGACACATGATCTTGTCCATTGCTGAACATTACGGCGAATATCTGGCCATACAAATTTAGAAGTCATGAGCTTTACTGTAGATTTTACTCCCAGATGGGCTAAATTATGCATTTGTTGAAATAGTTTATGCCTGTGCGATTTAGGGATGAAAGGCCTGATTTGTGTGGTGGAAGTATCACACCAAATGGTCTTGCCTGAAGGAAGAGTACAATCTTTAAACTGCAAGGACTTGCTTTCCTTTAGGAGTTGTTGTAATTCTTTATCTCCAACTTAATCTTCAGCGACTGTTTCATAGTTAATTTCCGCAATTTCTTCAATTCTTGACATTGCATCAGCAACGACATTATCCTTCCCGCTGATATGATGAATTTCCGTAGTGAGTTGGAAAATGTACTGTAGTTGTCGAAATTGCCTTGGAGATGCCTTATCATTCTTTTGTTTGAAAGCATAGATTAGGGGCTTGTGGTCCGTAAATACCATGAAATTCCTGCCTTCCAATAGGTGTTTGAATTTCTTGATTGAAAGAAAAATACCAAGAAGTTCACGATCGTATGTACTGTAGGCATTTTGTGTTTCGTTTAGCTTTTTAGGGAAAAATGTTATTGGTTTCCAGTTACCATTGTCATACTGTTGAAGTACTGAACCGACAGAAATATCGGATGCATCAGTACACAATGCTGGTAGACGTTCAGGGTCAGGAAAAATAAGTAGTGCAACATTGGCTATGTCCTGTTTACATTTTTCAAACATTGACTTTGCATCCTGTGTCCACTGAATTTGTCTTTTGTCTCTTTTTCTTGCACCTTTGAGATAATCATGAAGAAGTGACTGAGTCTGAGCCGCATCTTTCAAGTATGGTCGATACAAGTTAACTATGCCTAAAAAGGTCCGAAGTTCGTGGATCTTTTCGGGTAGTTTGTAATCAAGTATTGCTTGAACTTTCTCTGGCAAAGGCTTGGAACCTTCGGAAGTAATCCGATATCCGAGAAAACCTAATTCGTTAACTCCAAAAACAGATTTGGGCATGTTAATACGTAGTCCATAGTTTGCTAGTTTTTTCAAAAGTGTTTTCAGGTGTTCCTCATGTTCTTCATGTGATGACGATGCGATCAAGATATCGTCCAAATACGGAAATACAAAATTTAGTCCATAACATACTTCATTAATAAACCGCTGAAAAGTAGAGGGTGCATTTCTCAGCCCAAAACACATCACATTAAATTCATAGAGACCGAATGGGGTTATTATAGCTGTCTTCGGTTTATCTTCTTCTGCAATTGGAATTTGGAAATAGACTTTAGATAAGTAAATTTTTGAGAAAACCGTTTTGTTCTTTAAAATATAATGGAAATCTTCTATCCTCGGTACTGGGTATCGGTCAGTTATTGTTCGTTCGTTTAGCCACCTGTAATCACCACAAGGATGCACATTTCCATCTTTTTTGCTCACCATGTGGAGTGGACTGGCCCATTGCGATTTTGAAGGTCTGATAATACCATTGTCCAACAAGAATTGAAACTCATGCTTAGCAGTTATTAAACGTTTTGGATCTAGGGAACGAGCTCTACAAATTACTGGCGAACCAGTAGTGGTTATGTAATGCTTCACATCGCGCTTTATGTTCCTAGGTGTCAGACTTGGTTTTGTAATTTCAGGATACTGATTTAATATGTGTGAATATTTTGAGTGTTTGCTCATAGTGCTAATATCGTTTTCGTTCGAGATTGTTGTGACGTCAACATGGACAAAAAGTTGAGTCACTCCATCTATTAACATCCTGTTACTAATGTCGACTAGCAGTTTGAAGTTATTCAAAAAATCAGCACCTATGATAGCCTTATTCGTTTTTTGCAACGATAAATGGCCACTTAAACTGACGGCGGAGTCCCAGGTCAAGGCTACATATTCTCATACCATAAGTGGCGATCTCTGTACCATTAGCAGGATACAATTTATAAGTATTGTCTATTTTATCACTTGCCCGCGCGGGAAATATCGATATATCAGCTCCACTATCGATCAAATAGCGCAATTCCGTATTTCTGTCCTTGACAAATAGTCGGTATTTGCGGCAATTAATTTCGTCCGGAGCAGCAGAGCTTGCCGCTATATCTATTGCTTGGCGAGTTTTCCTGTTTCTCCCAACTGCACGGCTGTATACACTTTGTAGGGTCACATTTATTTCCAAACCGAAAATGAAAGTAACAAAACTTTCCCTTCGGATTGTATCTCCTTCTCGAGTTATGACGACTTCAACTGCGATATCTGGGACTGCGGTTCCGAGATCTAGAACGGTGCTCAGTTGATAGCGCTGCAATCTGCTGTTCCAACACTGAAATCTTGTTCATAACGTCATCCATAGTTGCTGCATCTTTCGATCGCTGCTCTTTGACGTTACCGGAACTACTACTCGCAGAATACAGTTCGGAACTGGGATACATTTCAACCATCTTATCAGCCATCATTGCTAATTTTTCCAAAGCTTCCTCACTGACAATTAAAATACCTTTAATACAATTTGGCAACTTTTCGAACCATAAGGTCCTCAGAACTTGATCGGAGATCTCTGCTCCCGCTAGTGCTTGCATTTTTCGTTATAATTGACTTGGTTTAGAATCGCCTAGTTCAAGGCCTGTTACCAACCTCTTTATGCGTTTATCTTCACTCTCCTTGAATATAGCTAAAATGCGCTCCTTGGCCGATAAGTATTTATTTTTATCACCAGATTTAACAATATCCCAAATATTTTCGACATATTTCGACTCTAGTTGAGAAACAAAATAATTGAATTTAGTTTCTTCCGTCGAGATCTTATTTATTGTGAATTGAGCTTCGACTTGGTAAAACCATATTTCTGGCTTTTCACTCCAAAATGGTGGAATCTTAATACTTACTCTATTAGCTCCTACCTTGTTTCAATTGAATCCTTTTCCTGCAATTTGATCACAACACATCACGTCGCGTCGGGGTCACCAATTGTAATATTTTGTATTTTTATATTTTCATTAAACAACTACATTTTGTATATTTATTTATACATTTCGAAGTAGGAAATATGACACTGTATACCACCAAAACTAAACAACTGACTCTCTACCTTCGTACTTCTTTTGTCAAATACAATGTAGTGCTACTTCAAAGAGTTTCTTATTTTTGTGTCCACCACAAGCCTATATTCCCTTTCTGCAAAGAGAAATACTGCCTTCAAGATATTGACGTTATTGGGTTACTAGTGAGGGACTGGGGAACAATACCTTCTCCTTTTGCTACAACATGTATCTCCAATACCATCATGAACACCACAGCAGTAACACCCTTAAGGGATCTATTGGTATTTTGTGAAATCACTTACATTCGTAAATAATGTGCATATTACGGCTGAACTACTATTTAATTATTCAAATGATTCATGGTTTTTGGGCTAAATACCACCAGACGTTTCGAAGGAACCTTGCCTCCTTTTTCAATGGAATTAAACAATGTGGCCAAAGAAACTATATCAATGAGATTACAAAAAATAGATACATTCCTCTGCTCGTTATAACTTATACCACGTGTAACTTAAAATAGGCTATAAACCAGAGAGCAGCTGCCAGGAAATTACTGTATGGACCATGGAAGAAAAACACGCCATATTAATAAGAACGGTGGACAGAGTAGTAAGAAAGGAGAAGGTAAAGGGGGCGGGGGAAAATATTGAGACTCCTCGAAGATTGAGGATGCCCAAATAAGGAGAAAGGGGGAGAGGGTTTGATGGATGTAAGGAAACAGAAAACAAAAGGGAAGTGTATCTGTACGATACCTAACGTCATTCAGGTAACGGAGAAAAAAAACCAAATGGAAACTCCTCCAGTGACGAACAAAGGAGATCAAATCCCGGCTCTGTAGCCATAGAGGAAACCGTACAATTTGAAATAGGTGAAGAACTAGAGAAACTGTGGAGGAACTATCTTCCTAGATCTTTAATAACTGGTAGCCAAGTGTCACTTAACTGATATCCAGTGTGTCTGTAAAAATTATTGGGGTTTTTACGAATTTCAACTGCTTCCCTTATAATTCTAGACCAGTTGTGCTTAACAAGGGCAAGCGCATGAGCATTCTTGAAACCTACATCGTGCCCTGAAGACAGGGCATGTTCAGCTATAGCTGATTTGTCAGGTTGGTTTAGACGGATGTTCCTTCGATGCTCTTTGATGCGATTTGCAATGGACCGTTTTCTTTGTCCAATGTAGACTTTCTTATGGTGGGCTAGAAACTGAGCATGACGACCCAACATGGCAGGTTGCGCAAGCGCTCGCGTTTGTTAGGGGAATCTCTTTTTCCTCAAGATAATCTTGCACCACTTTAAAAATCGACGATCCTTCATATCAGTAATCAAAGTTCTTGCAAACAACATTTCCTCGGTAATTTCCTTTTCTTCATTGATAAACCTCACATTTGGCCGATAACCTAGCTGTTAGGCCCCTAAAAACAACAACAACAATAATAAACCTCACATAAGCTGATAAAATTGCTTTGTTATCAATCACAACTTGGTGAGTTTGGAGTCCGTGGCCATTTCGTCAATTCGCCTGGAGACAGTATGTTGCTCAAAGGAACCGATTGACTCATCTTATTACTTGGGCCCTCGCCTAGCATGATTTCAATAATTTTTTTTGGGAGCCGGTTAAACAAGAGTTTTGCCAATTGTGTGAAGTCTATCACATTTAACGATCAATAAAGACACCTCGTGAGAAGCTAAAAGACCATTGTTAAGATCTGTTGATCGTTTTTAAAATAATTCACTCACATTAGGCCGTTTATCGGCTTTAGCTTCGAGATGTTAAACTAAGTTATTTATTCACTTTATCACTGTTTACTCTTGATAAATGTTCTTTCATTCACGAAGGCTTCATGGCTTCATTAATAGTAAATGTTTTATCGACAAAAGACAATGTGGAAACTGGACATTTTGCGGTGACGCGATAAAACCGAATTTAAAATACTCAGGTGAGTGAGTATTGACGACACTTCTTCTTTTTTTAATCCATTGTGCATGAACTTCTACACTTCAAAACAAACGCCCAAAAACAAAAAAGGACACGCACAAAGACTGATGGTGGAGCACACAAAGGCTAGTTAAGACTGAGGACGAATGTAGATCAATGGCAGGTGTGTTGTGATGGCACGAAGGGGAGTGGAGTACTTCCCGCGCAAACCGGAGTCAGTCCTCGCGAACGGGAGGTGCTCCTGTCATATTTTTTCCGTGTACTACCCGGCAAATCATACTGACCAGTATTATTTTAAGTCTTCCCCCTTTGAATACTCATCGCCCCCATATCGCCCCACACTTATTTATTGCCCCCCCCCCCCCCTGATAAACCAAATTGCCCACTTGGGGGTGATAGGCCCCAGGTTGGAACCACTGATTTACAGTATGTCAAATTGAGCATGTCGCACAGTGATTTAAGTGACAGTGCATCGACAACTCCTGAGTTGTTTTTTTTCGGAATATTATTTTGGTCCTGTGAAACAAGAATAGGTACGAACTGACTGGTTTAATTGAACATGAACATTTGCACCACAATTTAATTTCGTAATGCCGCCAGTATCGGAGGCAGGATTTGTTTGATTTACTGTTGCAAACCAAATGCAATAAATATTCTGATTGTTCTTTTATCTTATCCGATATGTTATTTCTTGGATTTATTGAAGTTTTCCTTGTAAATTTCAGGCTTCAGCAGGAGTGTGTTCTTTTTTATGAAAGTTAGTTTGAGGTTGCCCTAGAGACACTGTCTTGTGCTACCTGAGCTTCTTTTTGTACTTTTTCCAAACTTCAAACACACTCATTTTACTTTTTCGGTATTCACTTGTCCCTTCTGGGATAATTCCATGGAGGAAAGAATAAGAGGAGATGCCCTGAGCTCGTATGAGTGAAGCCAAGCGCTGCAACCAAAGTGGGCGTAAACTTAACTCGTATTCGGTGTTCTGTGACTTGCATAAGGCATTGTGCATGGCTAAACCTTATTTTGGCCCTGGTTTTTATCGCGCTCCAGTTACGCAACTTTGGAAACGTAATAACAGTAGTGATAAGTTATTTAAAAAAAAACTCTTCAATTCTAATCTCAGCATGTGTAGGCCTACCCTATATACCGGTAGCAAAAAAAATAAAAATCAATCCTCTGGAAATCCCAAATTATCAAACGGGTGTCGGTCAATAATTACGGTAGGCCTACGTAATTAATCAATTCGAGGCTAATCGTCAAGTTTCTACCCCCCACAAAGAAAATACCGTACCGTACTGAAACGTATAGGCTATACCGTATTTTTGTGCAAATATGCGTCCGTTTTTAATTGTTCTGATTATTAATTTTGAGGTTCGTATTCTTGAATATCAAAATGTGTACGACCAATGAGTGAAAGTGGCTGTGCTCGAAATTAGGCCTAAAAGCTGATGAATGCCTCAACACCAATAAGAACATAAAACTCAATTTGGTGTCAATACCGCAATTAGTTCGGCATCATTAATTCCCAAGATGTTCCTTCTCGCATCTTCAGACACCTGCATTCAATTTAATCAGTATTTCAGCGTATTATTACGTTTTGCCGCGTCTTCCTTACAAAACTAGCCTCGCAAAGGTGCTCCCATATTTATATTTAAATTGGCTTTTAAAACAATAACGCAGCATATTTGTGCCAAGTACCGTGATGTACAGAGTGTATTCTGCCTATCCAAGAAAAAAATTGACTTGTCATTGCAGTTTTATGTCACTGAAATCCATTACTAGTTGGAGTGGTTTACGGCTTTATGCATAGGGACACCCATTTTCTTGCAACCAAAGTGGGCGAGCCGTTTGGCTTCAGCAGCTTGCGCTAGGCAGCGCAGCGAAGGCATCTCCTTCCTTTCTTTCCTCCATGGATAATTCGCGGTGCTTTTATCCGGGTCATCGCATATCTTTCCCGGAAGCGGGTACAGTATATATGCACGTGTATACAATTCATAATAACACAATATAATAAATAAATGATATCAATAATATAGCAAACACTAGACTTCTTCTATTTGTATAAGATTACTTATCTTAGTAGAGCTATCGCCGTACAATAGCTGTCTTGTCAACCGGCTCGCCCCATTATAATAGTGATAGTTAAGTAATACATGGAATGTTTCTAGGAGTGTTATGCATTGTGCCCCGCCCAGTCATTGGGCAAATTCGTATTCACCAACTGAAGAGCTACTCAAATAACTGCATCAAAACTTTACATTTGTGAAAGTACTTGTGTCCTATAATGGGTTAACAAATGTGAAGAACATTTCTGAATGTTGCAGATGGCTACGAGAGCTACGGCAAGTATAGTTTTTACAGCTACAACAGCACTCCCACCAGTTGGCACGTCGCTCGCCAAGTCTGTGTTAATCAGCATACCCATCTGGCGATCATCAACTCAGAAGAGGAAATGAACGCGGTGGTATACTTCATCAGAAAGAACGCAAACTACAGTCATGATGTATACATAGGGGTCAACGACCTGGTGTCCGAAGGGCAGTATGACACTGTCACAGGTAAGAGCCCTTTTCACCAACTCTTTACTAACCATTAGTTAGTTAATTACTGCAGGGTCTTTCACTGGAAGTGGGGCCAGCCGCGCGATGCGTGGAGGGTCGGACTAGCACATGGCAACTCACTGAGCTTGGGGTCGAGAGAGCGCAGTAAATAACAAGCACACATAATCGAAGTCACATGTCACAGAAGATGTTGAAAATGTCCTCCACCTGCGTCTACACAGTTCTGGCATCGTCTAAGGAAATGTTCATTCGCACGCATTACTTCATCTACCTGAATTTCTGGCGGCTTCGGTGGCGTAGTCGGTAGCATGCTGAGCTTCTATGCCCAAGATCACGGGTTCAAATCCGGCCGAAGTCATTGGATTTTTTAAGAGCGTTAAAAATCCCTCAGTATGCCTTCCTTCGGAGGGGAAGTAAAGCCGGCGGTCCCATGTCATAGATTTATGGCATGTTAAAGAACCTTTCACTAATTACACCTGTGTGAAGCTAAATTGTATAGGTTAGGAATGTAAACAACGCTCTTAGGTTCCTACGTTCGATGCCAAGAGCCGTCTGCGGTGGCGTCGGGTAGCTAAGTTCTGCGTTGACGGTGGCGTTTGGGGGCAAAAGTAGGAACTATTTGAAAAATTCAAAAGTCTACAGTCCTTACTTGAATAATAATAAAAAAAACAGATAACCCACACTAATACAGTCATCACAATTAACACCGGTTATCAGACAAATTCTACACACACCCAAAGTACACGGGGCTACATGACCGCGTTGTCGCAGCCCCTAAACTTAAGAACCTACCAACCAACCTCAATTTCTCTCGTGATATTTAAGTTGAGTTCATCTAGGGCAGAGATTCCCAAACTGGGCGATTCTAGCACGCCAGTGGGCGAAACTGACAGAATGTGAATTCGATGGGCGATTTGAAAATAAGTGGTGGGCATATAATTCAGTTTTTTATATATACAATATGACCGATAATTTTTTGCCTATAAAAACAAAGAATAAAATAAAATTGCAAACAAGTAATTTAATTATATCAAATAATCTTGCCACGGAAGCCTCCGTGGCTTAGGCGGCAGCACGCCGGCCTCTCACCGCTGGGTCCGTGGTTCAAATCCCGGTCACTCCATGTGAGATCTGTGCTGGACAAAACGGAGGCAGACAGGTTTTTCTCCGGGTACTCCGGTTTTCCCTGTCAAAATTTCATTCCAGCAACACTCTCCACTATCATTTCATTTCATCTGTCATTCATTTAATCATTGTCCCAGAGGAGTGCGTCAGGCCTCGGCAGCCGGCACAGTTCATATCCTCGCCGCTAGATGGGGGCTTCATTCATTCCATTCCTGACCCGGTCGGAGACTGGAAACAGGCTGTGGATTTTCATTTTCAATCTTGCCACGAAATCTAGAAATAGGTTTTGAAACATGAAGCCTCGTTGTACTGCGTAAACTGTCTGTTCTATAACTTGTTCTGACTGATTGCATAAATCACTTTGAATACCGTATTTTCCATGCTGTCACAGCGATGCGGTCAGTCCTTCGTCACTAGACTGTAGTTGAGTATGACTCGCGGAACTGTCTTCACTCGACTGCGTAGAGAAAGTAAGTGGCTGACCTCAAGTGATCTGCTCACCTCCAAAACTCGCTTTCTGCGCACGGAGCCCTCTACAGAGTCCTCCTGGATCACGTGGTCTTATTCTTCCTAATTGGTCCCATACGTTACTACGTCATTCGGAGACTCTTTCATAAATCCTCTGATAATAATTGTAAAATTATGAGCCTTATATTCTTCCATAATTCAAGGTTTCTGAACATCTTGGAATCAAGGTGGCCACGGCAGTGACGTCTCAAGCATACATGCACATCATCTGTCCGCCCTTTAGATCACGTGGTGCGTTCCGACATCTTGACACATGACATATCGGGGACAGTATAGATATGTGCTCCTGATACGACAAATAATAATATGACATAATTGGAAAGGAGATGTACCTTGAATGTGTTTGTGTGCTATGAAACTGGATATTATGCTCTACAGAGGCGGCTAGATCCCAGAATGGGATAAGTCAATGTGGTCTTAGTTAAATACTCAGCGAGGGCGAGCGTATGGGTATGAAATGTAGGTAACTGTAAATTAATGTCAGTAAATTATTTAACTCACTTTTCTACTAACCCCAAGCTTGCAGGTTCGCTCCTGGCCGTGGTAAGTGATTATATATTTTTTAAGGCGGCAATAATACGAGACGCATGTCATACGATGTTGGCATGCCAAATAACCCATTTGAATTCAGTAGGCCGTGTTCATAATGGCAAAATTACTCTCGGGAGTTTCCGCCAACACAAAGTTCCTCATTTCTCTACTAGAAAGCGCTATAGTGTCAAAGAGTTTAGATATCTAACCTCCTTGACTTTCATAGTGCTTCAATGAACAACGAAGTTTGACATGCAAGCTACCCTCTAGGTGTCAAATAACAAAGCTTGCACCCAGCACCCGAGGCCATACATTATTATTATTATTATTATTATTATTATTACCGGTATCACTTTTCTTTTTCCTTGTGTCCAAATTGGTTGAGTAATATACGTTTATTTTTGTGCATTTGCTCGCGCGTTTAAAAACAGTTATTTTGTGTTGTTGTGTTTGTGGCACATAGAAATGAACCGGTATTGTATTGTTTTTCCCCTCTTTCAGTCTGTGTTGTGTGCCAGTGAGCACCGTTGATTTTGAGCCACCATCAACGTATTAGAAAGCATGTTTTGGTTTTGAGATGCAGGTTTTTGAGGATGGCCGACAATAAAATAAATGTCTAAGAGTTAGTTTGATTTTGTTTTTGAAGTGGCTGGTGAGGTAAGTCCTATTAGGGAGTTAGAATCATTTTGAGTGAAGTGTAGCCTAATATGATATTACAAGTAAACGGCCGTCGGATAATTGCATCCTGTAAAGATAAATTCAACCAGGGTAATCTAGCCATTGATTTTGAACAGGGTAGATATTTGAGCACGACTGAGGCCAGATGCGAGAGTTGAGAGCATGTTTGTTCCCCCTGTAATTTGTTTCCGACAGCAAAGCAAATTGTGCTTAAGTTGGGTCTCGTGAAGTAGAAGATGACGATTGTGTACCGCCCAAGGTAAGACGTGGGTCTCGACAAGATGTCATTTGCCACCTATGTATTTTCAGAGTTTTCCGGCGTGGAATTGGAGTTTCGTGGTTTGAGTCTCGGCCAAGGTTGAGCTGACGTTTATTTTGTTGCTGCGGTTAATTTGGGCGTACACAAAGGAATCCTGCGTATGCAGAAAGTTTTGATCGAGAGGAAAGAGACCCGGCTTGCCTTTACAAGTCGCTGACTATTGCGTGATATCCGTGGTTTAGCGAATGCGCTATTAGCCTATTTTCATTTTATGAAAAAATAAAAATAAACGCTTATGAGATCACTATTTGTCCGTGTGTGTGTGTATGTGTGTGCGTATTTGTGTCTGTGTCTGTGTCCCCCTAATAACTTCTAAACGGCTGGTGCGATTTCAATGAAACTCGGTAAGGTCATAGTACTATTTTGGCCGACCCCTACCGTGCCCTTCAAATTTTATTACGTCTCACCAATCCAACATGGTGGTTGTGCGAAATATTTCACTGGCATTCAATATCTCCGAAACTATTACTGATATCACCCTGAAATTTTGTACGGCAATAAAAGGCACTACTAGAAGTTTACCTATGTGACTTTCAAAAATCTGTTAACTAGAAAACGATCATGGCGGTCAAGCGAAGGTGAAACTTATAAATAGACTTTTCTCGCGATTTAACCATCCAAACACAATGAAACTTGGTACAACAAATGTTTAAACAGATTGTAATGCACTGGCATTCAATTTAGTTCAATTGTATACATAACCTCAAGATGGCGGCTGTGCGAAATATTTCACCGGCATTCTATATCTCCGAAACTGTTACTCATATCAACCTAAAATTTTGCTCGGTGATAAAGGGCACTACTGGAAGTTGAGCTATGAGACCTCTACACACCTGTAAAATACAAAACGAACATGGCGGCCAAGCGAAGGTGAAACATTTTAATAGACTTTTCTCGCGATTTAACCATCTGAGCGCAGTGAAATATGGTACAGTAAATGTATATACACATTGTAATGCACTGGCGTCTAATTCAATTAAATTTTCACATAACCTCAAGATGGCGGCTGTGCACAATTTAAGTTTTTATTTCTTGTGTATTAAACATACGACGAAATCGAACTTTGAATAATGAACGTACGCAAAAATCTTCATGTAATAGTACGTAACTCTATGGCTTACATATTATATAAAAATCCAACATGGCGACCAACCGAAATATTTTGACGGTTCTCAATAACTACTAATCTATGAGCAATCAAAATGAAATTTTGTATGTTGATAGAGGCTATGAACATAAGTTCACCTAGCCTATGGGACATTCAATAACCCGCTGAGTACAAATCCAACATGGCGGCGACGCGAAATATAAATATTTAAATGGACCTTGTTCGCGATTTAACCATCCGAGCGCAGTAAAACTTGGTACGGTAAATGCTTATACAAATTTTAATCCATTGGCATCTAATTTATTTCAATTGCTTTCATAACCACAAGATGGCAGCTGTGCGAAATTTTAAAATCTGATTTTCATATCTTGTGTCGTACCGTAATCATGCGATTGAAGTTTGAATACTACACCTACACAATAATCATCAAGTAATAGTACAAAACTCTAAGTCCTACATATATAAAAATCCAATATGGCGACCATCCGAAATATTTAGACGGTTTTCAGTATCTACGAATCGATTACAGCAATCAAACTGACTGAAATTTTGTATGTTGATAGAGGTGATTAACATAATGGCATATATGAAAATAGGCTGTATAGTTCTTCACGGAACTACTTGTTATTTTCAATTTTTGTTTTGCCATTCCATGTAGTTACTGTTTTCAAGAAGCGATGTCTTCTGTGTTTTGAAGCCTGCTTGTGCCTGAGGGTTGCATTGTTTGGCGAAGGGGTTAATGATACTTTTATCCTTGGCCGTCAACGCGCAATCTCGCATGGCGAGCTTTGAGCGACCGCCTCAGGGTTCATGTGTTTCCAATGACTGAATATAGGCTACAGTAGTGTAACATTGCTCGCTGGTTCAATTGTTTATATGTGTTTTGTTTTGATTTTGTTTGTTGTTCTTCTTATGGACCATCCCAGTGTGTTTGTCACCCTTTCATTAATGTCGAGCGCGCCAATGCGGTTGGAATGAATGGTTAGAGACATGTGTAGATTAGGAACTTCATTTTCGGCAGCGGAGCGTGATGGCGTTGTTTCCTTATGCCCCGAGTCATCTTTGTTAAGTGTCACACCCACCACATAACGCTCACTTTACCGGACATATCGAGCTGTAAAAACGCTTGGTATGTCCTCCTGGGGGTGCATTTAGCCAGGCAACCCAGCGCTAATCTTATCTGACAATGTGAAGATATCAGATGAGACCAGAAGTTAAGAAGTTGCTTATGTATCATGTCACTAAATTCTTATGCAGAATCTTTTTGTTGATCTAGTTTCTTTTCGTAACGGTTTCTTTTGTGTATTTTATCTGATTGTTTTTACCATTTTATTATGATTTTGAGAGGTATCCATTGTCAAAGGTCTATGTTTCGAGGCTATCTTCTTGAGTTTAAATAAGTCAAGTGAGGAATTCTTGATTATTATTATTATTATTATTATTATTATTATTATTATTATTATTATTATTATTATTATTATTATTATTATTATAGATTGCAAATAGATTTGTCATTGATAGCACAAATGTGTGTGGATATCCGTACTGATAGATGAATTCAAAGTTTAAATTATACGCCAATATGTTATACAAAGAATTTGCATAAGTTGTTTTAAAAAAGATTCATACATGAACCAATATTGTTTGCTACGTACGAGGAGTTTCTGGTGTCAACATTTGCTTGCAAGGGTACCAGTTCGTTATACAAACATTTAGTTGAATTCAGAGTTGCCACTTATCTATAATATTGTGCCCGTTAGTCCGAAGACCAACGCCTACATATGCGAGAATCTCGAAAACAGTTGAGAACGAGACTCGGAAAACTCAGGGAAACGGGGTATGGGCAAAGGTGCTAACTGAATTCGAGATTCTCGAATTCCGTATTCTGCCGTATATACGCGCGCGCGGCAGCCGGGAACTGAGCTGTCACTGGCGGAGCGCGTGAGCGAGAATGTCCTTGCCAAGCAAAAATAAGTAGTTCCGTGAAGAACTATACAGCCTATTTTCATACATCCTACTTATGTTAATTGCCACTATCAACATACACAATTTCAGTTTGATTGCTTTAATAGATTCGTAGATATTGAGAACCGACTAAATATTTCGGATGGTCGCCATGTTGGATTTTATATATGTAGGTCCTAGAGTTATTTACTGTTACATGCAGATTATTGTGAACGTGTAGTATTCAAACTTCAATCGCACAATTAGGACACAAGAAGTAACAAGGAGATTTTAAAAATTTCACAGCTGCCATCTTGAGGTTATGGAAACAATTGAAATAAATTACATGCCAGTGGATTAACATTCGTATAAGGATTTACTGTACCAAGTTTCACTGCACGCGGATGGTTAAATTGCGTGAAACGTCCATGTGAATATTTATAATTCGCGTCGCCGCCATGTTGGATTTGTGATCACCAGGTTATTTAAAGTCCTATAGGTGAACTTAAGTTCATAGCCCCTATGAACATTAAAAATGCAGTTTGATTGCTAAAATAGATTCGTAGATATTCATTATCGTCTAAATATTTCGGATGGTCGCCATGATGGATTGTTAAATGTATAGGCCATAGAGTCATGTACCATTAAAGGAAAATTAATGCGTAGGTTCATTATTCAAACTTTCACTTCGATCGCATGACTACATCACAAGAAATAAAAATATATTTTTAATATTCGCACTGCCGCCATCGTGAGGTTATGTAAACAATTGAACTAAATTAGATACCGGTGGATTACAACATGTATAAATATTTCCTGTACCAGGTTTCAGTGCACTTGGAACATTAAATCGCGAGAAAGGTCTATTTAAAATTTTCAAATTCGCTTGGCCGCCATGTTCATTTTGTAGTTAACCAGTTTTTGAAAGTCTTATAGATGGACTTCCAGTAATGCCCTTTATCTCCGTACAAAATTTTAGGGAGATACCGCTAATAGTTTCAGAGATATAGAATGCCGGTGAAATATTTCGCACATCCGTCATCTTGTGATTATGTAAACAATTGGACGAAGTTAGATGTCGGTGCATTACAATGTATATAAACATATACTGTACCATGTTCCATTGCGTTTGGTTGGTCAAATCGCGAGAAACGTCTATTTAAAAGTCGCAAATTCGCTTGGCCGCCATGTTGGTTTTGTAGTTACCAGGTTTTCAAAAGTCACATAAGAGAACTTATAGTAGTTTCCTCTATCACCATAGAAAATGTCAGGGTAATATCGGTAATATTTTCGGAGATATTGAATGCTGGTGAAATATTTCGCACAGCCACCATGTTGGATTGGTGAGTCGTAACAAAATTTGAAGGGCACGGTCGAGGTCGCCCGGAATAGTGCTATGAACTTTCCGAGTTTCATTGAAATCGCTCCTGCCGTTTAGATTTTATTAGGGGGACACACACACACGAATCACACACACACACACACACGCACACACACACGGACAAAAGGTGATCTCATAAGCCTATTTTTTTCAAAATTGAAAATAGGCTAATAAAGACCCTGTATATTATGTTAGTTTCTTGACATCAGCATTTGTGCCACTTAAGCAATGACTATTTTGTACATACCTAATTAACATACTATTGTATATTTTCAGGTGACCCACTGTCCGAGACGTACGTTAAATGGGAGGGAGGACAGCCTGACAATTACCAAAACGAGGATTGTGTAGCATTTCATTTAACAGATGTACCGTATTATCTAGGAATGAATGATGTAAACTGTGAAAAGGAACTCCATTTCATCTGTGAAGTCGAAATATGAACCTATTAAGATTATTTATTTGGAGGGTTCAGGGCGAGAACACCACGAACACATCAAGCAAATTATTCAGGAGAGCAATTTGTAAGTTGGAAGTCCCACATCGAACAGAATTAAAAACTGTAGCATATAGGTTTTATTAATATCAAAAATTTATGTTTGCAGCAAACATGCATATTATTTTGAATAACGCTGATCGTTCTCCCCTGGAATTTAACTCAAAAACTGTAGTTGGTAGTATTTTGTGAAAAAAGAATATTTGTTTTTACTGAAAACATGTTTTACATAATAAAGCATTAGAAAATGCTTGCTGTTTTTGTTGTCAATTGAGTATTTTGCTTGGTTTGGTGTACAACTCCATGCCTCCCTGTCCTGAGCTAATCGTTTCATCTGTACATAGCTACCACACCTTACATCCGCGACAATCTGTTTGACATTATTCTAACCTTGGTCTACCCCTAGGATTTCTTTCCTCGACCCTTCCTTCCGTAACTAACTTTGCTCATCCTATGTCTTCTCTTCATTAGCAGTCGCCAGCAACATCTCTCCTCTCCCACTCGTCTTAATACATCTTCATTGTTGGTTACCGTATCTACCCATGAGATCTTTATTATCCTCCTGTAACACCACATTTCAAATGCTTCTATTCACCTCGTTTCTGCTGCACCAACAGTCCAAGATTCACTTATTTAATTGTTATTTATTTACTCGCCTATTTTTCAAGCGCGACTACACCCGCAGACTCTGCGAGGGATCATTCCTCTACCGCCACCAGGATGGACACTCTGCAGCAGATACAACTGCGGATGGTGATAGGGCGACCGCGAACTTGGAATGGAAAGGTCAGGGAAGGAAGTAGGTCGTGGCCATGTTGACAGGAACAGTCCCGGTATTTGGCTGCAGTGAAAATGGGAAACCACGGAAAACCAATTTCAGGACGGCCGAGGTGGGTTTCGAACCCACGCTCTTCCAATACCAGCGAGGCACAAGGTAGCGTGTTAGCCACCGCGGCCGGTATTATTTAATTATCATATGCAGATATGTGTACGCGTCTTTATATTAGGAATCATTTGTGTTCGCTACAAGGACTAGGACATTGGCATCCCACTTTCATCCGCCTACCGGGCTCCTTATTCTTAATTTTCAAAGCGGTGGATATACTGGTTGGTTGGTTGGTTCTTAAGTTTAGGGGCTGCGACAACGCGGTCATGTAGCCCCGTGTACTTTGGGTGTGTGTAGAATCTGTCTGATAACCGGTGTTAATTGTGATGACTGTATTAGTGTGTGTTATCTGTTTGTTAATTTAAGTACTGCAACTAAGAATTTTTCAAATAGTTCCTACTTTTGCCGCCAATCGCCACCGTCAACGACTACTAGGCCAAGTTCAGGACTGAGCTACTAGATGCCGCCGCAGTCGGCTCTTGGCAACGAACATAGAAACCTAAGAGCGTTGTTTACATTCATAACCTATCCAATTTAGCTTCACACAGGTGCAATTAGTGGAAGGATCTTTAACATGTCATAAATATATGACATGGGACCGCCGGCTTTACTTCCCCTCCGAAGGAAGGCATACTGAGGGATTTTTAACGCTCTTAAAAAATCCGACGGCTTCGGCCGGGGTGGATATACTCTCCTTGGTTTGCGAGCAGGAACATGTCCGAGTCTCAATCTAGGTTAGGTATGTTTTGATTTGTGCTCAATCATGTTTCACAACACTCAGAATCGTAACCCCTGAGAACTATATAACACGAAATATAACACGAGGCCTGATGCCGGGTCATTTTGACCCATAGTGTGTCGCTCCCTCTTTGTTGTAGTCGTATGGATTTTAATGAAGTAATTTTACACCTGGTGTCTTCCTATGAACTATTCCCAATATAAGATGAGTTTTTAAAAAATGTATTTCAGGTTTAACACGCAGAAAAATGTCAATAATTTTCGCAACAGTATAATTGATAGTGGCGGTAAGACAGTCACCTCAATTTTATCATTTCAAATGATCTTGTCGACTTCATCGTTATGCTTTGGTCTACCGTTATGCGTTACGGTTACGGTGTGTATGACGTCATGTTGTTCAGTGCATATGCACCGAGTCTGAGTTTACTCCTGGGGTCTGGCGTTATGCGATACGGAGACGGCGAGTGCGTGATGTCATGCAGCAGAGTGCACCTCCCGCTCTCCGTTTCCCGCGCTGGAAGCCTAAGTTAAAGGGCAATGGAGTCTGTTGAGTCTGAGTTTACTCCTGGGGTCTGGCGTTATGCGATACGGAGACGGCGAGTGCGTGACGTCATGCAGCAGAGTGCACCTCCCGCTCTCCGTTCCCCGCGCGGGAAGCCTAAGTTAATGGGTAATGGAGTCTGTTGAAAGAGACCTGGAAGTCCTCCTGAGCCTTTCTAACATGTGTAGCATTTGTAGCATGCGTCATTTGAAATGATATAAAGTCTAGTCTCTCAGACTGACTGTATCTTTTTTTGAACAAAGGAGCTGATGACCAAGGTGACCCTGTACCCTAAACATGGATCAACAAGAACGTGAACTATGTGATTGTGCTGCACCAAAATAGTTATGTTTTACAGACTGTTCCGACTAACGTAAGCCGAAAATTGTCACGCGAGGAGTGGCGCCATGGGTAAATCTGACCCGGCCGTAAATAATATAGAAATAACTTGAGTGTTCAAAAAGCTATGGACATGTTCCTTTTGCAGGGTGAATTCAAGGCTGGGAAGGAAGCTACAGTAAGCGACAGGAAATAAGGGCTGCCCAAAACGAAAATATAGAGCATTATTGAAGACTCGGGTCAAAAATATCCAAGCGCCAGTCCTCGCAGGTTAAACCAGAGGGAGTTAGAAGGAGCGGTTTGTGCCAAAATCTTCCAATACGCCTCAATAACACAGGAAAAAATCTTTCTTGAACAGTCAACGGTTATAGAGAACTGTGTCGTCTCGTGCCCTCATATCCGGGCGGGTGGTTTACACATGCAGCGGCCCTCTAGTATCAACTTGCTCTTACGGGCTGTGTTCTATCTGACTGATAATAATGATCCTTATGACAAACGAAACCTTGTCATTCCTTATTGGACGGTTTATTTAGCCTCTTCCCATTATTTAAAAGAACCGTGAATTTTAGAGCGATGACGCTCTCAATCAACAGAATTGCTTTAAAGTCCGTCAACACAAGATTAGGCGCCAGGTTCTCACCACACACACTTCTCAAACAAATGAGCTCGTCAATCGAGCATCGTCAGAACCAAATGTCGAGAACAAAATTGCAGATTGAATATGCAGGCAACGCTGAAAAATTATTGGGTGTGAGCAACTACGATACGCGACGTTATTTGAGCGTGACAACGTATTCTCGGACTGATTTCTTTAAACTGTCGCTCTTGCGAAATTTAAGCTTCGTATATTTTTGAATTACCGGTATGTATTTTTCGGAACGGAAAGTTCACAGGCGAAATGAAGAAAAGCCGAGTTGCACTTCCATGGAAACTCCAAACACAAGCACTCTTCTCTGAAGTTTTAACTCAACACGACTCGACAGTTTGCTGCTGGCTGTATCTGGGGTAATAGGCTCGCCCGCTAGCTAGGCTGTAACTGGGGTGATAGACTCGCCCCTAGCCAGCTCGTCAACTGTCGCCTCAGTATTTGAATGGAGATTGTTGGAAGAAACGAAAACGTAAAAACACTTACAATGGGCGATGTATTGAAGATAGAGATATGCTCTCACGGACTTTTTTGTAGAACTTTTCATGCTGAACAATTCTTACACTCATAGTATATTGATATTTTTAATGGTTTGCCCAGCGTAAGCTTAAAAATCGCACGAACGCCATGTGTTTTTTCCACCTTTTCACTGAAATCGTTACTGCTCGGCTTCCTTTGATCAAAAATAAATTATTTTCTACAGAAATCTTCCTTGAGATAACCTTTACAGAATGGTGAAGACCGCATCAAAATCCATCCTGAGGTTCATCAGTGACATCCAAAATCGACAGTAGCGACACTCGAGCGCAGCAACAGAAGAGAGAGAGCGTTGCAACAGAAGAGGGATAAAACGATATCATCACCTTTCACTGTAACACTTTTTTATTAACGTCTCCGTATTCCAACAATTTATTTGACGTTCTCACGTCAAAAAAGCTTCACAATTTCAATATGATCGTAGTTTTGTAAATAATTCTTAACATGCAGGCACTGCGCATGCTCGGATGTCGTGAGCACTTACCACAGTTTAGATGTCAACCCTTTATAGGCAAAATATTTTTTTTTATTTTATGTGTATTTACATGTTAATTTATTTTAATTATTATTAATAATGTTATTTTTTGTTTCTCGGATTTTAATGTTTATATATTTTTAATTTATGTTCTTATAGATTTAATTTTGATATTTTTATTGATTTAATTAATTAATTCGAATTGATTTTATCAATTATTTTCATAATTACGTTATAGTTATGTTTATTATTTTAATTTGTATACTTCTGTTATGTTGTGTGTAGTCGTCATTTTGAGAGTCCCATGTCGAAGTTGTGATCGTTTAATCGTGCACCACGGCTGCGAGGGCAGCTGTAGCAAGTCCAGATATCGTGGGTTCGAAACCCAGCACCGATAAACTATCCTGAGTGTGGTTTTTCTACACTCTATCCAGGCAAATGCCGGGATAGTACTTGACCACTGCTAGTAACGCACATGATAGGGACTTCTTTGCCTCTGAGACCTACGATGATATCCAATTAACTACGGAATCAACCGTCCAGTGCATACCCATAAGTTATCTTCTAAAAAAATGGGTATCATAACGTTTTCTTGCGATTATGTTGAATCATTCTTCAGTACATCCCCCAGGGGCTCCCGACTAATGCGATGTGGGTTTGGTGACCACGGGAACCCAGCTGAGTGCGGTATTGCTTCCACTTACTTGTGCCGGGCTCCCTTCTGTCATCTTTCCTGTCGACCACCCTCGGTCCCCTCTCGTTCACTTACGACATTACGACACTCCCCCTCCTTCAGGGGCTTACAACTTGTGGGACGCTGGTTAGCGATCAGGGGGCCCCAGCTGAGTTCGTGATTGCTTCCACTTGATCAATTACCTCCCTTGATCAATTCTTGTTCTCTTCCGACCCTGACAGTATTAGGATATCCGAGGTCTGAGAAGTCTTTCAAATTCCCGCCTTAATTGAACCTTGCTTCGTCATTCCTGATACCCTCATTCTTCAAAATGTCAGATCTCTTGTTTTTCTTTTCATCATATTTCCTGTCTTCTGCATAAGGTCATAAAGGAGGCAGGGAGTGTGTGGCCCTACCACTGGAGGCGCTACACCCTCAAGGGCTCACGGCTTTTGAGTTTGAGAGAATACCTTAGCTGGATCTGTTTTTTCCCTTTTTCCAGTGATTCTGGGGTGGACTCTCTCCTATTTCCCTTCCTATATGCCTTTAATAGCACACCTTTCCAAATCCGACAATTGTTATTTTTTGAGGGTTGAGAGCATTTCTTTTACCTGTATTTTATTTCCCTTATTCCTTCCTTTTTGTCCTTTTCTTCTCCTAATCCGTAAGTTGGTTGTAAGTTGTAGTTATTTTTAGTTCTAGTGTTCATTTTAACATTATTTTTTCATTTTCACCCCAAAGAATTAGAGGCCTATAACCTCCATGTTAGGCACTTTAACATCAACTATCATCATCAAATTACAATTTCAGCAATATCTTTTCCAACAATGAAAACTCAAAGTCTAATTTAAGTTGTATTCACAGTGGAAAGAAATTCGTGTATGAAATGTTTGGATTGCATTTCTCAGAACTCTAATCCTCTCTACTCATTAACCTGACCGCAGCAGCGGTCTTGCCAGCGTCATTGCAGAGAAATTGGTGTCACCGATTGCGAATATTATTGCGGAAGCCGAAATATCGGTTGCTTCTAAATAACTCCTGTACTAACCACTCAGCAGGAAAGTTCATGAAGTTTTATAAAAATCGAGTGAACCTAATGGAATTCTATTCTAATAAGGTGCAAAGGTATGTTTAGTTTCTCTCATTTAATATCATGCTACTGTAATTTGTGATATAATTTGCATGTTGATATTGCGGAAATCATATTGAAAAATAGTGTCAATTTTTTGTTATGCTATACTGGGTTGACAGTGCTGTGTGAGCAGTTGAGTAACTAACGGGATTTCATGTAAACAGTATCATTTTCTATACCGGCAGTGGAGAGCGCAACTCGCATCCAGTCGTCCGTGCCTCGTCTTGAGCTACTGTTGTCATGGATACGACCTGCCTTGCCATTCCTTCATGAGTTTATTTTATTACTTAATTAGCCTTTGCTCGACTCTAAAATGGCCAAAATCAGAAGAACGAGAAAGACAATCGAAAATTCATGTAGCCCCTTCTAGGTCCTAAGCTATGTGTATGCACAATTTGGTTGAGATTGGTGGATCGGTGTAGATTTGTATACGGAACAAATATACTCACATACCCTCACAGACTTTCACTTTTATATATAAGATATTTTTTTACACTTAATTGTTAATGTTTTTAGTTTATTTAAAAAAATATCCAACACATTACGTCAAGTAGATACGTATATAATGATTGATTTTTAGGAATGCTTGGGCATGAGAAGTCTCCGAATTTGGCTGAAAGATTCAACTATCAGCATTTTTGAAAGCATAAACTGTGGTTAATGTAGAGGCCACTGTCCCATTAAGGGGTACAACAACAGGGAGCTATTATAACTTTGCTCTCAAGCAACACTTTATCAGAAATATAAGTCTACTAAATAATGATATTCCACTCGCTCAATACCGCAACAATGCACCGCGTGTTGATCCTCATTGAACCCATAATTCTAATTGTTAAACTTAGGCTAAACTTATCGTGAAGCTTTTCAGTAGGCCGACACCAGGGGCGGATCTAGGGGAGGGCGAGGAGGGCAACCATCCAGGGCCCCGCGCCATGGATATTAAGCCTATTTTCATCTATGAAAAAAAGTAGGCTTATGAGAACACCTTTTGTCCGTGTGTCTGTCTGTGTGTGATTGATTCGTGTGCCCCCCCCCCAATAACTTCTAAACAGCTGGAGCAACTTCAATGAAACTCAAGGCGCAAGCATAGGTACAGCATTGTACCGGGCTGAGTAAGCCTATATTATGTGTACGGCTGTACGCTAAATATGAATCACGAACAAGCTTAGCACATTTTTACGAACAGTTTTCGCAAAGAGATTTCCCAAACATGCACAAAATGACAGCCAAACTTCTATCAATGTTTGGTTCAACATATCTGTGTGAGAAACTGTTCTCTCTAATGAAGATAAATAGATCTTCACGAAGAGCCACTCTAACTGACGCACATCTCACTGCCGTTCGTTGAATTGCAAGTGCAAGATCGATAGCTCCAAATGTAAGCCGTCTGCTTCAGCGAAAGGATACTCACACCTCCTCATCATCTGCAGAATGACAGTTCAGATAAATAAGAACACATAGGCCTATGGTTTGTTTATAGTGAATTATATTTATTCGTGTATTTATTTCTGTACTCCTAGAGCAAGTTTTCGTTCCTTGTGTTCTAAATAAGTTGTTTGGTTGGCTTATTGTAGTTTCAGGACTATCGGTAGTGGGCAAAGGAGTGTGTACTTATCAGCTGTCAAAGTAATTATTTATGTTTCCTACACCGAACCTAATAAAAGGAATATAATTAAGCGTATTTACGTAGCACCATAGTCTAATCACCTAATGCACAACAAACAGGGCACAAGTATAAAGCTGTTGTGATACGCCGCTTGTAACGGCAAGCCGTGCAAGCAGCTACAAGGTTAACTTCGGTGAGAGCGCATACTCGGCTCTTTCTCCTGCCGGAGCGGGAGCGCTGCTCAATGAGCCGAATTGTGCCCACCTCGGGTTTACATAATCTTCTTCAAGGGGACTTAAAGGTTTCTTTCATATTATTTAGAAAAATGTACTGTAGTGTATTCAGAATATTGTAACTATTCTTTATTTTATTATTATTACCAAACTCTTTTCCATTTGATTTGATATTACTTTTATTTTCCATTGTTGTGAGCCCCACCTTATCATAACGCACAGGGCCCCGCAAGGCCTGGATCCGCCACTGGCCGACACGATTTGTAATGGGTGTCAAAGTTATTCTTAAAACATTCCAAGTGCATATATAAATCTCATGTAATTATTGAAGTTAAGGGAATAACACACTGGTGCTGACCGACTGAAAATTAATCCAAATTTCGTGAAGCTAAAATAGAGAGAAATGATAATATCCGGCCACGTGGCCTGCGCAGTGTGCAATCAGGCTGTGGGTGTTGAGGTCAAGTATTCAGTGCGATCGGGACGGGAAGTGTGAAGGTTCGATCCTCCTTTCTCCCCCCCCCCTCCACTCCTCTTTCTATCCCCATCCTTCCCTCCTTCCTTCCATTCCTCCTTCCTTCCTTTCCTCCCCCCCCCCTTTTCACTCCTCTTTCCATCCCCTTCCTTTCCGCCACCCCTCCTTCCTTCCATTCATCCTGCCCTCCTTTCCTCCCCCTTCCTTCCCTCCTTCCTACCTCCCTTTCCTCCCCTCCTCCCTTCCTACCACCCCTTATTCCTACCGCTCCATCTTCTTACCTCCCCTTCTTCCTACCTCTCCTTCTTCCTACCTCCCGTCCTTTCTTCTTACCTCTCCTTCTTCCTACCTCCCCTCCTTTCTTCCTACCTCCCCTCCTTCCTATCTCTCCTTCCTACCTCCCCTCCTTTCTTCCTACCTCCCCTCCTTTCTTCCTACCTCTCCTTCTTTTTACCTCCCCTCCTTTCTTCCTACCTCCCCTCCTTCCTACCTCTCATTCTTCCTACCTCCCCTCCTTCCTACCTCTCCTTCTTCCTACCTCCCCTCCTTTCTTCCTACCTCCCCTCATTCCTACCTCTCCTTCTTCCTACCTCCCCTCCTTGCTTCCTACCTCTCCTTCTTCCTAACTCCCCTCCTTCCTACCTCTCCTTATTCCTACCTCCCCTCCTTCCTACCTCTCCTTATTCCTACCTCCCCTCCTTTCTTCCTACCTCTCCTTCTCCCTACCTCCCCTCCTTCCTACCTCTCCTTATTCCTACCTCCCCTCCTTTCTTCTTACCTCTCCTTCTTCCTACCTCCCCTCCTTTCTTCCTACCTCCCCTCCTTCCTATCTCTCCTTCCTACCTCCCCTCCTTTCTTCCTACCTCCCCTCCTTTCTTCCTACCTCTCCTTCTTTTTACCTCCCCTCCTTTCTTCCTACCTCCCCTCCTTCCTACCTCTCATTCTTCCTACCTCCCCTCCTTCCTACCTCTCCTTCTTCCTACCTCCCCTCCTTTCTTCCTACCTCCCCTCCTTCCTACCTCTCCTTATTCCTACCTCCCCTCCTTTCTTCCTACCTCTCCTTCTCCCTACCTCCCCTCCTTCCTACCTCTCCTTATTCCTACCTCCCCTCCTTTCTTCTTACCCCTCCTTCTTCCTACCTACCCTTCCTTTCTTCCTACCTCACCTTCTTCGTACCTCCCCACCTTCCTACATTCGTCCCTTCCTCCCTTCCTTGCTTCATTCCTCCCCTCCTTCTTACCTCCCCTCCTATCTCCCTTCCTTAAATAATTATGAAAATGTACCAATTGGGTTCCTCAGCTGGTGATGGAACGTGGTCAGCAGAAGATGTACACTTCAGGAGGAATAGCTAGAACTTTAGAAGCGAAATAATGTAAGTATTTTCATCGCTCGCCTTGACGGGCTGAGGTCACCTCACTTGTTGCAGAAGGTCAATAAATGGTTTAGTATATATGTGTGTGGACACTGCTTCCTCTTCAGCACTGAATGCAGTCTAGACTTGGTTCAGGTGAGTAAGAGCAGACATAACAAATTCCCTCCTTTTTGCCCAGGAGTTGATGTCAATTACGCCAATAAAAGTCTAATTGCTTTATTGGTATTATTAGCGTGGTCACAAAGAACGCGCCGGTATTCTTGGTGCACAACTCTTAAGTGTGTCTCGTCAAAACATGCTGGAAGTTCATTGCTCTGTGATGATGGTGGGCGGAACATCTCGGTAATCTGCTCATTATGGTTTGGGTGATCGCTATGACCATCAACTTATTTATATTTTGGACATCCTGGTTGAGTAGCCCCGTGTACTTGGGTGTGCGCGAAATTAGTCTGATAACACGTGTTGTTTTGGTCTCTGTACTCTTGTGTGTACTTCTTCTTCTTCTTCTTCTTCTTCCTCTTCTTCTCCTTCTTCTTCTTCTTCTTCTTCTTCTTCTTCTTCTTCGTCAAGTGTCTCGTCCTCCAAGAACATTGACGATCAGTTACATGATCTGCTGTTTGTCCATAGCTGTTCTAAACAGTGACACTGTATTAAGTCCAAACCACTGGCTTAAAATCGTTAGCCAGGATATTCGTCTGCGTCCTGGACCCCTAATGCCATCAATCTTCCCTTGGATAATTAATTGCAAAAGGTGGTATTTGTTGTTGCGCATGAAATAACCAAAGTATTCTCCATTCGATGATACTGAGAATTTCCGAGTCTTTGTTCATACGCCGCAGTACTTCCACAGTTGTGACTTTAGCTGTCAATGATATCCTTAAAATCCTGCGATACGTCCACATTTCAAATGCTGTCAGTTTCTTACTTAAAACCTCGGTAAGTGTCCATGATTCAACTCCACGGAGCAGGACACTAAAAACGTAGCATCGAAGCAGTCGGGTGCGTAATGACAGACTTAAATCACGGCTGGTCAAAACATTTCTCATTTTCATGAAAGAACTTCTGGCCTGCTCAATTCTACAGCGAATTTCTTGACTTAAGTCCCAGTTATCATTGATTTGACATCCTAAATATTTATATGATGAAACCCTTTCAATTCTTTCATTACCAAGTGTAAGAATGCCCTGAATTTTATCTTTGTTTCTACTAACGACCATCCATTTTGTTTTGTTTTTTTACATTGAAATGTAATCCCATGGCATTACTCTCTTCAAAGCGGCTTCGGTGGCGTAGTCGGTAGCATGCTGAACTGCTATGCCAAAGATAGCGGGTTCAAACCCGGCCGAAGTCGTCGGATTTTTTAAGAGCGTTAAAAATCCTTCAGTATGCCTTCCTTCGGAGGGGAAGTAAAGCCGGCGGTCCCATGTCATAGATTTATGGCATGTAAAAGATCCTTTCACAGACTAAACTTGTGTAAAGCAATATTTGTTAGGTTAGATTTCGTCAGAACGCTCTATCAAAGTTCCAACGTTCACCACTAGGTATCATTGATATCTGGTGGCGAAAGTTGGAACTACTTGAAATTGAACGGAACTTGTAGCTCACCCTTTAGGGTGTCCGCTGGAAGCAACTAAATACTCAGGCGAGCCGAACATATCCTCGGACAATCCCGGCACTAAAAGCCATACGATAAATAAATAAATTACTCTCTTCAGAAATAGAATCCAGTAGTGTTTGTAGATCATCCATACATGTTGCAAGGATGACAGTGTCATCAGCATATCGGATGTTATTAATGTTAGATCCATTTACCACTACTCCTTTAGACTTTCTATCAAGAGCATCCTGGAAAATCTTTTCAGAATAGATGTTGGAGGAGTGGAGAAAGAATGCAACCTTGGCGAACTCCCTTCATAATCGATACTTCTTCAGACAGCTGACCATCAACACGTACAACAGCACGTTGATTCCAGAACAGGTTTTCAATTAATCGGATGTCACGTCCATCTAGTCCCAGGTCACATAAAATGTACATCAGTTTATCGTGTTGAACAGTGTCAAAGGCTTATTCATAATCGATGAAACACATGTAAACATCGGCACGAACATCACGACATCGTTGAATCAACACCTGAAGACTGAGCAATGCCTCCCGAGTTCCGAAACCACTACTGAATCCAAACTGTGTGCCACGGATGTTCTCCTCACATTTATGATATAACCTTAAGTGATGGATTTTAAGGAATAACGTAAGGGATGGCTCATTAAACTGATCATTTTATAGTCCTTGCAGCACTTTGCATTGGTCTTTTTGAGAATCGGTATAAAAGTTGACTTGAGGTATTATGGAACAAACCAATCAGCAAGGAAAGAGATCGCTCATTCTTGAGAAGTTTTCGAAGTGAAATGCCATGTCCTGTGGTTCGGATTCCACGTAAAAAGGAGGTCCCGTGGCTCATGATCTCAAGATTAACGGTCACGTTAAACTACAAGCTTTCTTCCTTTTTATTCTTGAGAAGCTTTAGTATTTCAATGTGCAATTCATCTGGACTTGGAGCCTTTGCACTCTTCGATATTGTTATGGCATGTTCAATCTCAGGTCTTGTAATATGTAGTCGGGCCTGTTTGAAATCTCTAGATGAATGCAGTACATTTGTTGGCACAGGCTAGAGTAAAATGTGGCTTTTGATCGATGACTCAGTGTCACTCAGGGCTGTGATTACATGGAAGCTACTGAGTTATGAGTGGTTAGTAATGTCATTCAGGGCACAGTGAGTGCCTGTGGATGCTGTGAAAGGTTTTACTCTTAGGGTTAGTACTGCTGTTCTGACTGAGTGAGGAAAGCAATGGCGAACTACCTTAATCCTCAACATGCATAGCACGTGTGGATACGGGGTGTCTTGGGCATTTGTGGGTATCTAACCAGAGCATCTAATGGCGGTGCTTCTTGAGGATCGAATTAGTCTTCGGGCTGACTACCTAACAGACAAAATAACTATGGCATGGCCTGTTCGAATACAATGATCAACATGTCTGTTGTATTCGAATGGAGTTTCAATGTTGTCTCTCCATTCTCTGAACTTCTCTTCAGTACTAGGGAGAATGATGGCACATTTATTTATGAGAAACCTAATCGCAATGTTTTTGTAAATCGCTGTTATTTGCTTAACTTTTTTATACATGTTGAACGAGTCATTCTTTGCACACAGTTTTGCTATTTCGTGTGTGTATAGTATTGGCAATTGTGACGAGGATTAGGATGGAGGAGGCCGTTGCCTTAAGATAGGAATCATCCGAGGATTTGCAAGGCTGCGGGTATATTTTCTAGGTGGGTATGGAGTTACGTTTCTGTGGAGTGTGTAGCTACTGTATAGCACTAGTAGTGTGTGTAGCTACCACTATAGCACTAGTAGTGAGTGTAGCTACCACTATAGCACTAGTAGTGAGTGTAGCTACTGTATAGCACTAGTAGTGTGTGTAGCTACCACTATAGCACTAGTAGTGAGTGTAGCTACCACTATAGCACTAGTAGTGTGTGTAGCTACTGTATAGCACTAGTAGTGAGTGTAGCTACCACTATAGCACTAGTAGTGAGTGTAGCTACTGTATAGCACTAGTAGTGTGTGTAGCTACCAACTATAGCACTAGTAGTGAGTGTAGCTACCACTATAGCACTAGTAGTGAGTGTAGCTACTGTATAGCACTAGTAGTGAGTGTAGCTACCACTATAGCACTAGTAGTGAGTGTAGCTACCACTATAGCACTAGTAGTGAGTGTAGCTATCACTATAGCACTAGTAGTGTGTGTAGCTAACACTACAGCACTAGTAGTGAGTGTAGCTACCACTATAGCACTAGTAGTGAGTGTAGCTAGCACTATAGCACTAGTAGTGTGTGTAGCTACCACTATAGCACTAGTAGTGATTGTAGCTACCACAATAGCACTAGTAGTGAGTGTAGCTACCACTATAGCACTAGTAGTGAGTGTAGCTAACACTATAGCACTATTAGTGAGTGTAACTACTGTATAGCACTAGTAGTGAGTGTAGCTACCACAATAGCACTAATAGTGTGTGTAACTACCACTATAGCACTAGTAGTGAGTGTAGCTACCACTATAGCACTAGTAGTGAGTGTAGCTACTGTATAGCACTAGTAGTGAGTGCAGCTACCACTATATCACTAGTAGTGAGTGTAACTACTGTATAGCACTAGCAGTGACTGTAGCTACCACTATAGCACTAGTAGTGTGTGTAGCTACCACTATAGCACTAGTAGTGAGTGTAGCTACCACTATAGCACTAGTAGTGAGTGTAGCTACCACTATAGCACTAGTAGTGAGTGTAGCTACTGTATAGCAATAGTAGTGACTGTAGCTACCACTATAGCACTAGTAGTGAGTGTAGCTACCACTATAGCACTAGTAGTGAGTGTAGCTACTGTATAGCACTAGTAGTGTGTGTAGCTACCACTATAGCACTAGTAGTGAGTGTAGCTACCACTATAGCACTAGTAGTGTGTGTAGCTACTGTATAGTACTAGTAGTGAGTGTAGCTACTGTATAGCACTAGTAGCGAGTGTAGCTACCAATATAGCACTAGTAGTGAGTGTAGCTACTGTATAGCACTAGTAGTGTGTGTAGCTACCACTATAGCACTAGTAGTGAGTGTAGCTACCACTATAGCACTAGTAGTGAGTGTAGCTACTGTATAGCACTAGTAGTGAGTGTAGCTACCACTATAGCACTAGTAGTGTGTGCAGCTACCACTATAGCCCTAGTAGTGAGTGTAGCTACTGTATAGCACTAGTAGTGTGTGTAGCTACCACTATAGCACTAGTAGTGAGTGTAGCTACCACTATAGCACTAGTAGTGTGTGTAGCTACCACTATAGCACTAGTAGTGAGTGTAGCTACCACTATAGCACTGGTAGTGATTGTAGCTACTGTATAGCACTAGTAGTGTGTGTAGCTACCACTATAGCACTAGTAGTGAGTGTAGCTACCACTATAGCACTAGTAGTGAGTGTAGCTACTGTATAGCACTAGTAGTGTGTGTAGCTACCACTATAGCACTAGTAGTGAGTGTAGCTACTGTATAGCACTAGTAGTGTGTGTAGCTACCACTATAGCACTAGTAGTGAGTGTAACTACCACTATAGCACTAGTAGTGTGTGTAGCTACCACTATAGCACTAGTAGTGAGTGTAGCCACTGTATAGCACTAGTAGTGAGTGTAGCTACCGCTATAGCACTAGTAGGGTGTGTAGCTACCACTATAGCACTAGTAGTGAGTGTAGCTACCACTATAGCACTAGTAGTGAGTGTAGCCACTGTATAGCACTAGTAGTGAGTGTAGCTACCACTATAGCATTAGTAGTGAGTGTAGCTACCACTATAGCACTAGTAGTGAGTGTAACCACTGTATAGCACTAGTAGTGAGTGTAGCTACCACTATAGCACTAGTAGTGTGTGTAACTACCACTATAGCACTAGTATTGAGTGAAGCCACTGTATAGCACTAGTAGTGAGTGTAGCTACCACTATAGCACTAGTAGTGAGTGTAGCCACTGTATAGCACTAGTAGTGAGTGTAGCTACCACTATAGCACTAGTAGTGTGTGTAGCTACCACTATAGCACTAGTAGTGAGTGTAGCTGCCACTATAGCACTAGTAGTGAGTGTAGCCACTGTATAGCACTAGTAGTGAGTGTAGCTACCGCTATAGCACTAGTAGTGTGTGTAGCTACCACTATAGCACTAGTAGTGAGTGTAGCTACCACTATAGCACTAGTAGTGAGTGTAGCCACTGTATAGCACTAGTAGTGAGTGTAGCTACCACTATAGCACTAGTAGTGAGTGTAGCTACCACTATAGCACTAGTATTGAGTGTAGCCACTGTATAGCATTAGTAGTGAGTGTAACTACCTCTATAGCACTAGTAGTGTGTGTAGCTACCACTATAGCACTAGTAGTGAGTGTAGCTACCACTATAGCACTATTCGTGTGTGTAGCTACCACTATAGCACTAGTAGTGAGTGTAGCTACCACTATAGCACTGGTAGTGATTGTAGCTACTGTATAGCACTAGTAGTGTGTGTAGCTACCACTATAGCACTAGTAGTGAGTGTAGCTACCACTATAGCACTAATAGTGAGTGTAGCTACTGTATAGCACTAGTAGTGTGTGTAGCTACCACTATAGCACTAGTAGTGAGTGTAGCTACTGTATAGCACTAGTAGTGTGTGTAGCTACCACTATAGCACTAGTAGTGAGTGTAACTACCACTATAGCACTAGTAGTGTGTGTAGCTACCACTATAGCACTAGTAGTGAGTGTAGCCACTGTATAGCACTAGTAGTGTGTGTAGCTACCGCTATAGCACTAGTAGTGTGTGTAGCTACCACTATAGCACTAGTAGTGAGTGTAGCTACCACTATAGCACTAGTAGTGAGTGTAGCCACTGTAAAGCACTAGTAGTGAGTGTAGCTACCACTATAGCATTAGTAGTGAGTGTAGCTACCACTATAGCACTAGTAGTGAGTGTAACCACTGTATAGCACTAGTAGTGAGTGTAGCTACCACAATAGCACTAGTAGTGTGTGTAGCTACCACTATAGCACTAGTATTGAGTGAAGCCACTGTATAGCACTAGTAGTGATTGTAGCTACCACTATAGCACTAGTAGTGAGTGTAGCCACTGTATAGCACTAGCAGTGAGTGTAGCTACCACCATAGCACTAGTAGTGAGTGTAGCTACCACTATAGCACTAGTAGTGAGTGTAGCCACTGTATAGCACTAGTAGTGAGTGTAGACACTGTATAGCACTAGTAGTGTGTGTAGCTACCACTATAGCACTAGTAGTTAGTGTAGCTACCACTATAGCACTAGTAGTGAGTGTAGACACTGTATAGCACTAGTAGTGAGTGTAGCTACCACTATAGCACTAGTAGTGAGTGTAGCTACCACTATAGCACTAGTATTGAGTGTAGCCACTGTATAGCACTAGTAGCGAGTGTAACTACCTCTATAGCACTAGTAGTGTGTGTAGCTACCACTATAGCACTAGTAGTGAGTGTAGCTACCACTATAGCACCAGTAGTGTTTAGCTACCACTATAGCACTAGTAGTGTGTGTAGCTACTGTATAGCACTAGTAGTGTATGTAGCTACCACTATAGCACTAGTAGTGTGTGTAGCTACCACTATAGCACTAGTATTGAGTGTAGCCACTGTATAGCACTAGTAGTGAGTGTAACTACTGTACCCATCTGTCATCATGTGGACCATGTGTTCGTATCCCAACTAACTCACGGTCTTTCGAGGTATGGGACGTTCCTGCCCACCATACGACCACATGCTCAGGATTTGAGTCTACCAGGTAACTACTCTACAGGAAATACACAACATTTTCCTAAAAATGAACTATTTACTGGTCTAAAATCATGGCTATACAACAAATACAAATAAAGGACAAATTATATTTAATTCCCACAAATAAAAATAGGGTTATTCTGTGAGATTTCTTCTTAAAAAATTGTGCTACACTGCACCCAAATCTAATTCTAGCATCCTGTCAATGATATTTTCAGACTTCCATGGGTTTTCATAGTATTCATCATGTGACACAATCTTAGTTAATGGGAGTATCATAACACAAAAATCACATATCACATAAAAATGATATAAATAAAACATTACTCCGTTTCTTATGGCATTTACCTTGATTAGCATGAATTCATTATTTTCTGCAATCATTAACAAATATTTGTTGTGTCGTGTGAATCATCTTCCTTCTTTCCATCCATATGAACGCTTTAAGAAAAGTGGTACTTATCCCTTCCAAAATAAACATGGATAGAATATTTTATAGTTTCACCATATAACGATTTTCTGGGTCTTGTCGGGCTTATCATCGTTACAAATGTGTCATGTTCTGGGAAAACATATACCCGTCTGCATAAATTAGCAGGAACTGTCAAAATGCACTCTAAAAGAAGATGCCTACATTATTTTGGTTCAGTTTTCCTCCTCAGAGAATAACTGAGCCAAACATTATCTGATTTCTATGACCCAACAACGTATGTGAGTCGCAACCCACCGTTCAATTCAATTGGCATCATCATAATACTCAAATCTTAATTGCATATTGAAATATCGAGATTCCTCAGTATCCTATTGTGACTCTAATTTCCAAGGGACCGGTCGAACGACCTTCCTCCCCCTCAGCAGGCAATAAAATTCTTCCAGCTGGCTAGTCAAGATGGCTGCCGCAGAAGTGGTCTATAACCCCACCTCTCTCTGCTGTCAAGATCAAGGTCAGGTTTATTTACAATTTGCAGTACTGGAGTAACGCTAAGTGTGGCTCCTAAGTAATTGAGTCATTTAAATATTTCACACCTATCCTTATAGTGTCTTGGGCTCAACTGGCACCTTAATTAACATTCATGGCTGGGGTGGAATTCTAGTGATAGCCTTGCCGTTCTATGGTGACTACTAGTGGCTTTAGACGCGCATCATAGTGAAAATCCACGATTTTCACCAGCAGCTGTCAATAAAATATAAGGAAAATCTGCGTTTCCTAAGCGACGAATATGATCCTTACCTCTCAGGGTAGGTCATTATACACACATGCTCATGCGTCTCGACGGACGTCATTAGTGGCCATAATTCATTCAAGCGTTGGATACAGACAGGATCTGTCCAATTCGCTGCAAATAACACAGTATGCTCAAGGGCGATACTACTCGTAGATTTAGCCAACTTCTCACCTAACGCGCAAGCTATACTAGTTTGTCCCCGCAATATTTATTACGTAAATCACTGGATTCTACGTTAATTCTGCACGCTTACATGCGGCTCAAACAATACTTCACATAGATGACTCAATTATTAAGGCACCCGCGTTCTCTCTGTCATACCACTTAAGCCAAAGCGTTACATAGCTCCTAACAAAAATGTAATAAATTTACTGGCTTACTTTACTTTAATGGTCCTCAAACATAATCCTAAGGATTGACCATATCAAATATTCATTCATATTTCACTGACACTGAAAAAGCTCTCGTATTTCTCTATATTCCATGTTACACTCTTACTGTTTACCAAATACAGTATCTTTATATTAGACATGACACTATTTGAACATTATTTAGGCCAAAAATGCCTATTACTTTACTGTTGCCGACCCCATAATATTATTATTACTCATTTAACGTTACCGTTACATCCATCACTATTTTTGCCTGAATGGCCTTAAACAAATCACCTTCCAAGCCATATTTTATTCAAGACGAGTGGTGAAAACTCGTTCAGTAAGTGACTATTACATCTTATTCTCAAAGTGATGCATCGTTATATGGTGAACTATTTAGTTATAATGACATTATAAAATGGGTACTCACTTTTTCCTCTTTGCTGGATAGTGCCAGCGCTTCAGCTTTAGCGCTACCATGACGCTTGATTTAAGCCATCATGTTATCCTTTACACAACACGTAGATTCACACACTTTCCACATGATACACATATTTTTATCAGTGGCCTTTTTCACTGCTATACACTGCATATTAATCACTATACACATGAACACTTTTAAATCACTATTACACAATTTATATACATTTATCCACTACTTCACATGTTGATCCTTAAATTGGACTTCTCCTACGCCTGATCTCAGAGATGCGATGCAATTATGACAATCGCTGGTCTCCGTAAAAATCTAACAGCGTTTTACGGACGTTCGATCCTCGTTCCCTGCAATCTTGTTCAGCTCACTATCCAGATTAGGTGGCAATGATTTCCAAGCTCCCATCATTGTAGTGATCCTGATGATGATGTCATACAATTCTGACAATACCTCCCGGTATAAGAACTGTTCAAAAAGATTATAAGTTCCTTTTTCGCTGTGGCGAATTTATATTTGCGTCAGATAATAGGTAAATATCTGTATTAATTTACTTTCGACGCGGTTCATGATTACTTATGAAGCTTTATAACTTGCTTCTATTGTTCTTCAACGGCGGAGCGTTGATACTTTGACATTTGGCGTGCTTACTGGCAGCGTCTTAGTTACGTGTATACTGTAGAATAACTCTAGGCGAACTGCTGAAGACTGGAGAATAACTGTAGAACAACTGGCTTGGCTTGCCTTACTCCCCCTATATAAAGGTTTCTCGTACAAAATAGTCCACTGGACACATGAGAGCGACTGCTTTCTTGAAATAATACCTCTTCAGCCGAAATGACATCTACATCTTGTTTATTTAGGTGTGGAGGTTTCAAAAACATTCGCGTGCCGGCGATCGCTTCGGCCAATTAATTACAATTAATTGCCTTAGTATAGCGCGTGGGGACGCCATCGTGGTAATTCCCCGTTGAATGGTCACAAAGTCACTGCTCTCGAGCGTAGGCTAGGTTGTAATTCGTTCATTTGGAGATATAGGCCTTAATTTAGGTGGAAAACCACTCCTAAATTACCTCTCCGTGAATATATTCACCTGGGTGTATATTTCAATGCATTTCAATACTCCACTTGGCTGTAATTAATTAATTTCCGTGAGCCATCATCCCTACTCTAAGTTTCCCCGTTGTCAAGCGGTGGATACCCGGGTCATTAATTTTGAGCTGTCTTCCTGCTCCAGACGTAAGTAGTAAGGTCGGCGCCTAAGCTCTCGGCCCACTTGCTAAGGGTAATTTGTATAACTTCAAACTGGCCTCCTCTCCTTCTCGTATGCTCTGAAAATGTATATTTCCTTGCATTTGGCTACAGTTCTTCATCTTAAATTGCTATGATATTCACCTATAGATCGTGAAATCACGCTACATTATTATATGTCAGTATACCTCTCATTGCTCTTTGGGTTCCCTGTAATGGCTCCCCCTCAGAGATCAATGGTTCGACTCTAGGCATAACCATGTGCCTGGTCTTCTCTGATGAGACCTGAGTTCGATGCCAGACTGCCGTGACTGTTTGGGAACATTTTTCCCCTGCTAAGCTCGGAAAATTCTTTTCATAGGTGAATTTTTCGGGCCTCTCAGATGGCATCGAATCCATGCAGTATTTACTTTAAGCGGTCAGTGCTCTCGGCAATGGGATCTCTCGTTCCCCATTGCACTCTGTCTGCTATCTCGTAGACTCTCGTTCTGCCTTCGCAATTTTTCATTCATCCCCTCTAGCTCCGCAGCGGCCTCCCTCAACTGGTCATAAAGTTCCAGCAGTTGACAGCTGCATTCTCCCTTCGTATCCGTTGGGTCTGCAAGCTGGTCGCTTCGCTCCGTTCCTTCCTGAGACTGCAAGCTTTCCTCAAGATTCTTTCCGTGCATACGTAATGATTCCCCGTCCACTTGGGTGTACATTGCTTGCTCCTCTCTCGTATCATAGTCTTCTGGTGGACTATATAACTTCAAATTAGCTGCATTTACAACAACTTCTCTACCTGTTGCTTCGTCTTTGATCCGATATGCATTATTTTGCAGATCCCTTATAATCAGGTTGGGTCCGTGATAAGCATGCTGAAATTTTTTATATTTCCTGCCCTCTGGATCTGAACTGGCGGGTTTTTTCAATAAGACGTATTCCCCTACAAGTAACGGTCTGTGATAGCGTTTCCTCCTGTTTCTCCGCTGCCGTCTATCTGCTTGTTTCTTGAGATACTCGAACGTTCTCTGGATCCTCAGCTCACGTCCAGGTTGTGCATCGATGGGTGTCCGAATGACATTATTCCATGGCCTCTCTGGTCTTCTATCAAGATGTAGGCTCACTGGCACCTCTCCTGTCGCTTCGTGCACGGTATTGTTGATACAATACTCAATAACCTCAAGTACGTCAATCCATTTCCAGTTCTCAGTAGAGCAATATATCTTCATGTACTTTTGCAGTTCCCTCATAACTCTCTCTGCGGAATTCGACTCCGGGTGTCGAACTGTGGACAAAATCTGTCTTATGCCCAGATTCTCCAACTCCCTGCGAAATTCTACGCTGGTAAAACAGCTCCCATGATCAGATAAGATGTTCTCTGGCTGTCCTAATATAGGAATGATTCTTTCCTTCAGCCTCTTAAGTACCTGTTTTGTACTGGTTTTCTGAATTGGACACAGGACTACCATTTTGGAAAACACGTCTAGTGCAACTATGATGTGTATATTTCCTCTTCTAGCTCTAGGAAGCGGCCCAAAGTTGTCCAGTGCCAGAAGCTGACATGGCTTCTCTGGTAAGAGTGGTATAGGTTTCTGCCTCATTAAGTACGAGTTAGGCTTTACTCGTTGGCACATATCACATGTCCTGATAGTATTCCTGACCGTCTCTCTAAGTTTTGGCCAAATAAATGCTTCCTTAAGCAGGGCAACAGACTTATCTACACCGGAGTGACCAAAAGCTCGGTGTGCTAACCATACTAGCCTTCTCTGCAATGCTGGTGGTACGACTATCCTGGGTTTGGTGTGGTCTGAGTCGCTCCATTTATGTAGCATCTGGTTAAACCATAGATATTCCGTTGATAGTGCTTCAGCTTCCACATACATCGGAGTTCCTCTATCCAGCTTTCCCTCGAAGTAATTAATCATCAACCGTATCCAGGGATCTTCACGTTGAAAAACGGTGATGTTCCTTAAATCATCTAGGGTCTTCTGATCTCTATCTTCTATCTCGATAGCTAGAACTTCTTCCTCATCAGCTGTAGGGTATCTGCTCAGCAAGTCAGGTATGATATTGTCCTTCCCCGGGCAATACTCTATTTCCACTTGAAATTGCTGTATGTACAGGGACCATCTTGTCAGTCTTTGACTCGACAAGTCAGTTTTCAGCAGGAACGTTAGGGCTTTATGGTCTGTTCTCAATTTAATTCTAAAACCATAAACTAGCTTTCTCCAATACTGTAGGGCATACAGTATCGCGAGTAATTCGATCTCCGTGACCGTATAATTCTTTTCATTAGGCTTCAACCTTCTGCTGATAAATGCAATATAAGTTTTCTCCTCTGGCCTGTCCACATTCACCTGATATAACATAGCTCCGATCAGTATAAATGATGCGTCAGTCTGGATAATAAATTTCTGAGTGTAGTCAGGATATCCCAATTTCACATAATCTAACAACATCTGTTTAGATTTCACGAAGGCTTCCTCGCATTGTTCCGTCCAGCGCCATCTTCCTCTCTTCTTAAGTAAGTCTTGGAGTGGTGCTACAGTCTCGGTATACTTCGGACAATGGTTTGAAAAGAATCAAATAACGCCTAGATATTGCCTGACGTTCTTTACCTTCGTTGGTCTCGGGAAATGTTTAATAACTTCCAATTTTCCCGGATTAGGCCTGACTCCTTGTGCATCTATCACGTGGCCTAGAAATTTAACTTCTCTCTGAGCAATGTTAGACTTCTTTATATTGACCTTAAAGTTAGCCTGACTTAGGTCATATAACAACTTGCGTAGATCTCTGACATGTTCTTCGACAGTTTCAGAGGTCAGTAGTATATCATCTACGTAACATATGGTTGTAGCTTTTACTTCTTCGGACAGGTTCCGATCTAGCGCTCGTATCAACGCTGAACCTGCTGTTTTTAATCCAAATGGAAGACGCACGTATGAATACGTGTGCTGGTCAAATAAAAATCCTGTTAAAAAACTTGTTTTCTCTTCCAAAGCAAGATGGTGGAAACTTGCCGTCAGGTCAAGATTTGAGAACACAGTCTTTCCGTTGAACCTCCTGAGTACCTCCTTAATGGGCGGCACTTTATCAAATTCCGGTATGACCTTGGAATTCAAATTTCGTAGGTCCAGGCATATCCTCACACTTCCGTCCTGTTTAGGTACAACTACCAGTGGGCTGACATAGGGTGTGGCTGTCTTTACAATGACGCCTGCTTCTAGCATTTCCTGTATCGCTTCTTTGACCTTTAAATAATGTTTCTCAGCTACAGGATACGGCTTCTGTTTGAATGGTGTCCAATCGCTGATTTGGAACGCATTCTGGAAATTCTTGATCCGGCCAGGTCTCGAATCGAAGACTCCTTTATACTCAAATAGCAGTTCCCTTAGCATTTGCTTATGTTCTGGACCAAATTTAGCTTCCTCAATCTTCTCTTCCAGGCATTATTCACATTTTGGTTCGAGATCCTTTTCAATGTCTGCGGCCAGTGTTGCCAACTCTTCCTCAATGTCTTCTGTTGTCGACACTGCATCCACAGTCATATCTCCGTATGTATGCCATACGTACTCTTCTGGTCTCGTTTCATTATGCTTTAATGAGAGTTCTAACTATTCCTTTCCCTCACTTGCGCGAAACATAACAATGTCTTGCGAGAGATCTATAATAACTTTATACTCTCTTATGAAATCCATCCCAACAATGATATTATACGGCAGCTTATTCACAAGTAGGAAGCTCTGTGAGAATGTAGAGTTCCCTATATGCAAATCTAAAAATACTTGGTATTTGCATATCATAACTTTATCTGGTAAGACACCTTTTATTTTCACGCTTGAAATAGGTATTTTCAATACGTGAATTTTACTCTGGATTTCACTATATAATGCCTGGGTTATCAAACACACTGTTGACCCTGTATCAATGAGACTTCTTATCTTCATGCCCGCAATGTTTACAATAATAATGGGTAGTTCCCTTCTTACATTGACCGTCCTTTCATCTAGGTCTTCGATAAGCTCCTCAGGTTTGGCAATCCAGTTAACAACATTCACTGTATTCCATCCTGAACTTATCTCTCTTTGGTCATTTAAATTTGGTGGTTTTTTTCAATTGCTCCATTCTTTGTGGAGTTCTTCTGCCTGTCTTCATGCTGCTGAAGTTCCAGACTCTTGGCACCGTCATCATTTTTATATATGTCGGGTGACCTTCTATTCCTAATCGCTTCATCCCAATGAACTCGCGATTGTCTTGGATCATCTCCGCGCTCTTCCATGTATCTTAAAGATGCGTGATAACGTTCTTCCGCCTCTTCATTGAACCCGCGACTCTGCTCTTGGGATCTCCATCCTTGGTTGTTCCCATTTCGGCCGTAATTCCTTCTGTTATCAAGCTGCTGGTCTCTGGTACCACGCTGATTCCAGGTTTTCCTTCCTCGGTTTCCACGGTTCGATCCTCCTCGATATGCTGGCCTCCAATTTTGGTTTTCGCGTCCTTCGCGTTGCCAGACGGATTTTTCTGTTTCGGTGCTTGTAGATTTGCTTTTTGTCTGCACCTTGGTTGGCTCAATCGGTGTAGTCGTCATGTTGATTTGTTCCACATTTCGACTTTGTCTTGTGTGCTGCACTGTGGTTAGATCGAGTTGTCTCAGCACCTCCTCCATATCGATTGCAGTTTTGGCGTTTGCTGAGATTAGCAGACGTTGTACTTCATACGGTAGCTGCTTGGCTATTGCTATGCACAAATCTGACTCTCTAAGTCTTTCATCAAGCTCTCGAAAACGGCACAATTGATTCACAAAGAATTCTCCGTACTTAGTCGGATTACTAGTACTGTAACGCCTGGAATACAATTCCAATCTGAGGTTCTGTTGTACGCTCGCGTTCCAGTATCTGCTTAAAAATGCTTGGCGAAATTCGTCAACGGTGTCGAACGTGTACCGAAAACTCCTAAACCATAGGGCACACTCCCCTTCGGTTAGTTTTTCAATCGCTCTCAACCTGCGCTCTGGCAGTACTTTCGCGTCATTCAAGTACTCGGAAACTTCTTTAAGCCAGTACTTGGGTGTCATGTTAGAATTACTCCCAGAGTATTTCTTTGGTTTCTCATCACTAGCCCTTATAACTGTGACTATTTGACTTTGAACAGCATTTTCATGCGGGGTTGACATGGCAATTGGCATACCAGGTGTGGTATACGGACTGTCACTTGGCATGGCTGCATTCTTTGGAGTGGGTTGTATTTCTATCTCTGCCCATTTGTTTCTCCTATTCTCGTCTATACTTCCTTCGCTAGACCTAGGATTCCGCAACATAGATTCCTCCTGCGCGATCATTCTAGTCTCGATTTGGCTGTGTCTATTTTCTGCCCTTTCCAAACGAGCTAATACCTCTCGTTCTATTTTCTCTAGGCGATCTCGGTTTCTTTCGGCCATAGAAAAGACCTTTTCCTTATCATCCTTAAGGTTTTCCTTCAGGTGGATAATTTCCCCTGCTAGACTTTCTCTTACTTCGGCAAGAGTCTTATCGCTGGCTTCAGTCTTTAAGCCTTCTCGAAGTTCTAATTCTTCTCGTAAGCCTGTAACTTCCTTTCGAATGTGACCTTGTATATGAGAGATTTCAGTCCTTATTTTCGTGATTTCTCCCTGGTCCTCGTCCTGTCTTTTATGGATAACTGCTAAGTCGCTCTGAGTTTGTTCCAACTCTTTCTGCACTTTCCCGACTTGCCTCTTCATATTTGGCATTATCTCCTTATTCTCTTGATCAGAAGTTTTTATTTCCTGAATTTCCTTGCATTGGTCAAGGATATTCTGATCCTGTTTTCTTAAGGCTTCCTCTACCGCCTTGGCGTAACCTGCCATTCGCGTATTCCATTTTATATCGCTATCCTCGAACCTTTGATCCACGGTCTGAGTGAACGTATTAAATTGCTCTAATTGACGTTTAGTATTAGCTTCATTCTGACTCTGAATGTCTTTAAGCTCCATGGACATACTGCTCAAACTATCGTTAATTTCACGCTCTGACTCTCTGCACGCTTGCAGATTATTCTCTAGTTTTAACTCTATAGACTCAAAGCGTTTATCGTTATCATCTTGCATTTCTGAGACCACGCTAACAATATTCTTAGTTACCTCACGCTGGACAGACACTTTAACGTCATCCATTTTCTTATTAACCTCTATTAGGTTTGACTCGAATTGCGTGTTTATTGTAACTTGATTAGCCACTAATTGAGTATTGACTGTAGCCAACATCTGGCTTACCTCATTTTGACTAGCCTCTAGTCTAGTATTTATTTCGGTTTGATTGGCATCCAATCTACCCGCTATTTCATCTTTAAATTCTCTAATTTCTTCCTTTCGCTTAGCATTAGAATTATCAAAATGTTCCTTTAACTCAGCAATACACCTGAGTACGTCTTCAGTTCCAGCCATCCTGTACTTCTTAATTTGAGATTCAGGTAGGCCGCAGCTGAATATGCTGGCGCGTTCTATTGGAAAGAAAAGGATTCCGATCCCGCGACCACAACAACAACATATTATAAAATGTCAAAACTAACTATGGAATGGGTATAGACCCTCGTACCCGTCTGACAACAGTGTCTGACGTCTGAATATCATCTAGAAAGACTCACAATCGCTCAAACAAAGTTTGAGGAAAAATATTATTTTTATAGTTTTCCCCATGAAAACCATGCTATTATTATGGGGTTATCTGAATCCCATAAGCCATCCACGTACTGGGCGCCATGATAATGTTAAAATAACATTATCCTTCTGGTCCTCATTGTAAGACATCGGCCATATTCTGAATTATTAATAAAACTGTCCAAGGAATGGATTTTATTGCCGAATTCCCCACGTATGGGCCGTCATGATAATGTTATGGGTATCCATGCTTTGCCCTGGCCAATTTGCGCAATGCCAAGATCGCTCATATTGCGCAGATGCAGGCGATTCCATAATGAATTAATACCGTCCCACATTGCTTGGGCCATGATAATTAAAGGGGTTTATGTGTAAGTTACATTTACATTTAAGAATGTTTTATGGAGGATTATCAACATTTATTTTACGCGATGGCTTATTAACAAATGGGGCGCGGCCTTTCCTATTATATCCTAATTTCTATGCTGTATTTGCTTCTACCATTTATATCTTGGCCGACTTTTAGCAGTACCTGTGACTCAATCCTAGTACAGAGACATCTCCTCCATGTACCCATCTGTCATCATGTGGGCCATGTGTTCGTATCCCAACTAACTCACGGTCTTTTGAGGTATGGGACGTTCCTGCCCACCATACGACCACATGCTCAGGGTTTGAGTCTACCAGGTAACTACTCTACAGGAAATACACAACATTTTCCTAAAAATGAACTATTTACTGGTCTAAAATCATGGCTATACAACAAATACAAATAAAGGGCAAATTATATTTAATTCCCACAAATAAAAATAGGGTTATTCTGTGAGCTTTCTTCTTAAAAAATAGTGCTACACTGCACTCAAATCTAATTCTAGCATCCTGTCAATGATATTTTCAGACTTCCATGGGTTTTCATAGTATTCATCATGTGACACAATCTTAGTTAATGGGAGTATCATAACACAAAAATCACATATCACATAAAAATGATATAAATAAAACATTACTCCGTTTCTTATGGCATTTACCTTGATTAGCATGAATTCATTATTTTCTGCAATCATTAACAAATATTTGTTGTGTCGTGTGAATCATCTTCCTTCTTTCCATCCATATGAACGCTTTAAGAAAAGTGGTACTTATCCCTTCCAAAATAAACATGGATAGAATATGTTATAGTTTCACCATATAACGATTTTCTGGGTCTTGTCGGGCTTATCATCGTTACAAATGTGTCATGTTCTGGGAAAACATATACCCGTCTGCATAAATTAGCAGGAACTGTCAAAATGCACTCTAAAAGAAGATGCCTACATTATTTTGGTTCAGCTTTCCTCCTCAGAGAATAACTGAGCCAAACATTATCTGATTTCTATGACCCAACAACGTATGTGAGTTGCAACCCACCGTTCAATTCAATTGGCATCATCATAATACTCAAATCTTAATTGCATATTGAAATATCGAGATTCCTCAGTGTCCTATTGTGACTCTAATTTCCAAGGGACCGGTCGAACGACCTTCCTCCTCCTCAGCAGGCAATAAAATTCGTTCCAGCTGGCTAGTCAAGATGGCTGCCGCAGAAGTGGTCTATAACCCCACCTCTCTCTGCTGTCAAGATCAAGGTCAGGTTTGTTTACAATTTGCAGTACTGGAGTAACGCTAAGTGTGGCTCCTAAGTAATTGAGTCATTTAAATATTTAACATCTATCCTTATAGTGTCTTGGGCTCAACTGGCTCCTTAATTAACATTCATGGCTGGGGTGGAATTCTAGTGATAGCCTTGCCGTTCTATGGTGACTACTAGTGGCTTTAGACGCGCATCATAGTGAAAATCCACGATTTTCACCAGCAGCTGTCAATAAAATATAAGGAAAATCTGCGTTTCCTAAGCGACGAATATGATCCTTACCTCTCAGGGTAGGTCATTATACACACATGCTCACTGCGTCTCGACGGACGTCATTAGTGGCCATAATTCATTCAAGCGTTGGATACAGACAGGCTCTGTCCAATTCGCTGCAAATAACACAGTATGCTCAAGGGCGATACTACTCGTAGATTTAGCCAACTTCTCACCTAACGCGCAAGCTATACTGTGCCCGTTTAGACCGGAGTCCGCACGACCACATATGCATTTTACCAATAATCAGTCAGCACGAGAATCAAAATATCCCGGAGCGCCAGATGGGTTAAAACAATTCGCAAAAACGACATCAAATTTAAAAAAAATGCTTTACTGATTTTTGGCTCAACGCAACAATAAGGATAGAAGGAGATTTAATTGGGAGAAACACATCTGGTAAAATTATCTCAGTTTATTTTAAAGTTAAAATCTGACTGCAAAGATGCTCAAAGCAGCATCATCCACGTGTGGCGATCCACACTCTTATTTACACACAATATACAGAAATCTTCCAAACACATTTGACAATCTTTTTGGAAACACAAGTCCGATTAATAGTCCTGTGGACTGTGTTCCAAAATTATTAATATTTAATTCAAGTTCAAAATTAATTGTCTATACTGGAAATAACGTAGATCACTGTTTGACTATTTACATGATATTAACACTCGTAGAATAAATGTTTATAGAATTTCTTAAACTTTCACTTGTTTTTCCAGTTTCAAAAATATATCGTCGAAAATATTATCATCATCGAAGCAACACAAATTATTTATACATATTAATAACATCTGAAAAGTATTTGACCATTGAGCATAGCATCGAAGAACTGTGCGAAGCACAAGAACAATTAATCGTTCTTCTGACATTAAACATTCGAGAAGTGACTCGATTATGAACTTCAAGTTCCAAACAAAATATATGATTTCTGAATCATCAACTTGATCAATAAATGGTTGAACCATTCAACTATTAGATTTTCCACTTGGAATCATTATTATAAAAATATTTATATTCATGGCCATTTTTAGCAACTTTCACAACTTGCAATTCTTCGACAGAATGCGGAAATAAGAATTGTAGCTTTATAATAAATTCATTTAGTTCATGGCACTTGGATTGAAAATATCCTTCAAATTATTCGTGGTTAAAGAATTATTTTAATTGGCAGTGGCCCATTCTATTATCTGTGTAAGAACACAATATTACAACAACAACGGCAAAGGTCTTCCTCTGAAGAAGAATAAACTACTATCATGACAAATCCGGGTTCTAGCAAAATCAAAGTCTAAATGGAATTTGTAAACAAGGTTGAAATAAGAACTGATGGTTTCAAGAAATAACCTTCGGGTCATTCATCCGACGAAATGTGTAGTTCCAATACTCCTACTATAAACCTGAGCCATCGAACCTGCTATTTGATTGATGCTCGAAAAAACCTTCATTCCTGCGACTTAACATGCGCACCTGGGAATGGCATTTCAACTACTCCACACATATAAATTATCTTCCCAAAATTTATACAATAAATCAAGCCTCTGCTTGTTATCAACACTGGAAGATTAATAAACTTACAAGTTTATTTTATTTTACCATTCAGTTCAACCCGTGAATTTACCATACATATGAAAATCTTTACTTCACTTTCGAGTGTATTTACGTCATGATTTTATGTAAATACAAAAATATCCTATTTGATACAAATATCAGTTGCTTCCCGTTTCATGCCTCTCCGTGTTATCTGAAACATATACTTTGCTCAATGCAAATATCAACTGTTCAACCAGAACTGAAATGTTGGTTGAATGCGGGCTTGCGCTAACCACTCTCCTTCGGAAAATCTCCTGTTCCAAACTAGAAATGATTAAACTACTTCATAGGCTCTTTCTCAATACATATGATTATTAGAAAATATAATCTCCAAGAATTATTTAGAAAAATTATGAAAATTATTATTATTATTATTAGTGGATTATTATTATTATTATTATTTATATCATTTCAAATATGTGAGAATCCACATGTTCGAACCTTCGAATATGGAAAAAATATCCATTCCTCAACAAAAATAAATTTAACTTTTACAGTTATATCGGGGGTTTTCCGTGGTTTCCTTAAAATATGAAAAATTCAAATAAATGCTCGAAATGCTCGGTCATCGATCCTAAACTGTTCTGATTGCTGCAAATGCTCAGAATAACTCTAATAAGTCTTGCGTAAATCATTGCAAGCTTTAAATACGACGAAAAAAATGTGTTGGTCATCTGCAGAAAAAATAGTTTGTTCCAATTAGCTAGGCATAATATAATTCAAATGTGGCTTACATTTCTTGATGGTCTTGAAGTGTAGTAAACCTGGTCTGTACCAGATTTATCCGTAGACATGCCCTATCGGACAAGCACGTATAATCCTTGTATCGGCCGCCATTGTAGACCCACAAATCGTCTAGTCAGACATAGTGGTAGTATCTTTCGACGTTTGAATAAACTGTGGTTCCATTTTAATATGGGCTTCTATCAAAGCCATAACAGTTTGTTTAAATAGGGTCAGATCTAAGTGATCTCTTCTTAAATATGTCAGTTGTAACATAACTCACTGTAATCTCATCAGTACAAGAAAAACATTGACAGTCTAAGCAATTAACGGCTGTTCTGAAGATCGTTCCCTGGGCATGGTTTATTAATATCACCATCTGCCATGCGCTGAGCAACCTGCAGTTTCCCTTGCGTAGACTAATGAACTCCACCGTTATAGACTAGTCTTCAGTGTACTGACAGATCGAAGTGGTTAACTAGTTACAAATAATGAAAAACTGACTGAAAATGGATTTAAACATCCAAGTATTAAGTTACTACTGGACTGTGACAAAATACTATTTTCTAGACAAAGTCTAGCATATGTCCTTTTGGAAATATAAATATTTCCACCAATGTCTGTAGAAATCAATCACCTCAGTGATTCTCCTCACCAGAAACTTACTAAGTTCCAACTCGTTTGCGCAGCACTTCTCGTGACTATCACGATTTGAAAAGAACTTCTGCGTAGATACGGCAACCATGTGCCTTGGCTCAGCGTAGACGCAACTTGCTTGCCAAGTGCTTGTGTTAGAATGAGCTAACCATGCCTCCTCCAGCTGGCTTTTATTCAAAACGGTCAGGGTCACGCGTCATCGCCTGATATCTGGAAATCCTCATATCTCTTGAATCCCTGGTCCGATTTACTTGATACTAATTGCATTCTCTTTCATTTGGCCGTGCCAGTAATCTGATCCCAGTCTCAAGTCTCTACTCCATAGTTAACTATTTAATCGATAAATAGCCTCCACCTCTGCTGTTACTCGCTACGTCACTTGACATCCAACTATCGGTAATTTTCTTCGAAATGCTTCTCGAAGGAATGTAGCGCGATATTCAAATATCTGAACTTTCAAAAGCGGCTACAGCCTTTCCCTTGATATCTAGGTGTCTGAAACTTGGAATACCCATTCCTAGAGTTGGGCACATCCACCCCACACCTAGCAAAAAATAAAAATTGAAAAAAATTTATTTTTCCTATCTACACATTAAGTCATCTGGTTCTTGAATAATAGATCTTCAAATTCGATGCATTATAAGTTCCCACGATGTTACCAGTTCGTGTATTGGCTACTTCATAGCTTCCATTATTGTTTACTTCCACAATACGATAGGGTCCAGCGTAAAGGCTTGCAAATTTCGAGTACACTCGATTTTGCACGTCAGAGGGTGTAGGTCTTTTCACTAAAACAAGAGTTCCTACGCGCAAGGGTCTGCGAAAACGCTTTCCTCTCACTCTGCGCTCTCTCTTCTCAGCTTGACTCCTTAACTAGTCTAAAGCTAGAGTTTCCCTCATCTGACGACTTGGTTCAATCTCAGGTGGAATAGAGATGATTCGATCCCATAATCGTGTTGGTTTAATTCCATGATGAAGCAACATAGGAATCTGTCCAGTACTCTCATGGATCGTAGAGTTGATGGATTCGGATGCTAAAGAGAGAACATCCATCCATTTCCAATGCTCATTTGGACAATAGAGGCGGCAAAATTTTGCTATCTCAGCCATCACGCGTTCCGCTGGATTGCTCTCTGGATGTCTAATAGAACAAAACAATTGTCTAATCCCAAGATTATTCATGATTGTTCGAAATTCCAAAGATGTAAATTGAGGTCCACGATCTGATAAAAGGAATTCCGGTTTGCCTGCTTCCGGAATTACGCTGTCTCTAATTCTCTTCGCACAATACTTTGCGTTTGCCTTCTGAATTGGATGTAACATGGTGTATTTGCTAAAAACATCCATAGTCACCGAAATATATCGGTTACCTCTTTTAGACTTTGGGAGAGGACCATATAAATCAGTCGCGAAGATTTCGCAAGGCTTAGAAGGAATAATAGGCCTTGGTAATTCTCTCAATAATCTAGAATTATGTTTACTCCTTTGGCATAAGTCGCATTCTCGAATAGTGTTTCTGACAGTTTGTCGCATCCGCTCCCACGAAAATTTATCTTGAATCATGTTGACTGTCTTATGACCTGCGATTCGATGTGCCATCCAAATAATGGGTTTTGCAATCGTGGAGGTATCACTACTCTCAGCTTCGTATGGTCGGGATCTGCAAACTTGTAGATTAAACCATCTAACATCATAAAATCCCTTGAAATTCTTTCAGTTTCCACAAAATCATCATCATTTGGATCCATGTTTCCCTGTAGAAAACGAAAAATGTTCCTAAGACGTCGGTCTCTCCTCTGGGATAAATGCAATAACCTTAACCTTCTCAAGGTATCTTCATCTTCCTGCGTCAGGTTAACTTGAAAAACCTTAGATGTAGACTCCACTGCTCTACTCAATAAATCAGCTCCAACGTTCAACTTTCCAGGAGTGTGTTCAATAACTAGGTTGAATTGCTGAATAAAAAGTGACCATCTAGTTATTCTATCGCTGGCAAAGTTTGTTCTCAAAATGAACTCCAATGCGTGGTGATCAGTCCTCACAATGACTGAATGTCCAATTAACATTTTCTTCCACGACTCCAAAGCGAATATTACAGCAAGTGCTTCTAACTCTGTGGTGTAATAATTCCTCTCTGATGGACGAAGTTTCCTGCTAATGAACGCCAGGTAATGTCACTTGTGGTCTTCATCCTCTTGAAGTAGAATAGCTCCAATCCCTACGGTGGATGCATCAGATTCTATGATGAAATTCTTGGTAAAGTCAGGATACTCCAATTTCACACTGTTTACCAATAACCTCTTGGCATCTTGAAATGACTGTTCACAATCTTTATCCCATTTCCATTTATTTCCTTTCTTTAACAATTCCTGCAATGGCGCAACTGTCTTGGTGAAGTTTGGACAATGCCCTGCAAAGAATTGGCATGTCCCGAGAAAACTGCGGACATTCTTCACTCTAGTAGGTCTAGGGAAATTTGCAATTGCTTGTATCTTCGTCTCATTGGGACGGTATCCTTCTCCATCCAAAATATGACCCAAAAATTTTATTTCCTTTCGAAAGAACTGACATTTTCGAAGGTTTACTTTGAAGTTCGCTTTTCTCAAATCTGCGAATAACATTTGAAGATGTAACAAATGTTCCTCCTTAGTATCAGATGCAATTAAGATATCATCAATATAACGAATTGCTATCTCTTTTACTTCAGGACTCAAATTTTGTTCCAGAGCTCTGATCAACACGGATCCAGATGTTTTGACTCCAAATGGTAAACGGCGGAATACATATGTCTGCTGGTCAAACATAAATCCTGTAAACTTCTTAGAATCTTCACTAAGCCTAATATGATGGTAGGACGAAGTGAGATCAATATTAGAGAACCAGACCTTGCCTTGGAATTTTCTCAACAGTTCCCTAATGATTGGTGGTCTGTCATACTCTGGCAGTAATCTTGAATTCAAATTTCGCACGTCTAAACATAGTCTCAGACTTCCATCTTGCTTAGACACTACTGCTAATGGATTGACATAAGATGTAGTGTACTTTTCAATCACATTGTTGCTTTCCATGTCCTTGATAAGCACTTTTACTCTTTCTCGATGCTTTTCTGCTACTGGATACAATTTAGCATGAAAAGGTGCATCATCATTTACACGAAAATGATATTCAAAATCCTTAATTTCACCAGGTTTAATGTCAAAAATATCGTGATACTCTTCCAAAATCTTCCCTAGCTCTGGGGACTCCTTCTCAGTGTAGACTTCTATTCCTTCAGCTTCATGAAAAATCAGAGACCATTGAGCATCTCCTTCGATGTCTTCCTCTTCTTTTCCCTCGAAGTTTATCTCTTCGGTATTCTTGAATTTAATCGTCTCTGTCTTCATATCTATCACTGCTTGATATTTCTGAATGAAATCCGCTCCCAATATCATGTCAAAAGCCATGTCCTTCATTACAACAAATACGTGTCGGAAATTATGTCCTCCAATCTTAATACATAAGTATAATTGTGTTTTACACAGAGATATTTTATTGGGTATCATTCCTTGGATCTTAATTCCTGATACTGGAATTTCCTCTAAATTCTCTTCGAGCTTCCACAGAATATATAGCTTCTCACTCACCAGACAAAGCATAGCCCCAGTATCGATCAAAGTATCGACAGGCATACCGAATACTTCGCATGATATGATTGGCATTCTAATTCTTGTACCCATTTCTTTTCGTTCGTCATTCTGTTGAATTAAATCATCATCCTCTGCTTGCCATTTAATAATTCTGGAAGTGAAAGTATTCAAAATTCTATCTTCTACTGTGAATTCGAAGTTTTTTTTTCATTACCATTCCCCCGGGATTGTTGTGTTCCCGATGGACCTGGATCATTGGGCCTCTGCTCCACAAATTGCAAGTTATCTTGGTGTCTTGCTTCCAAATTTTTCCTTGTGTCCTTGTTAAACTCTTCATTGGACTGACGAGTATCTACATTCCCTCTGTTATTGTAGTTATTTCTACCATAATATCTTCTTTCCTGGTACCTTCCTTGAGTATCACGTGGTCTTCTCCATCGAGTATTGTATCGATTACCACCATCCGGTCTCGCATATGGTTTGTAACTGTATCTGTTACTGTATTGGTTCCATCCTCTCTTATTGGAATCTTCCCTCGGCGTTTTCTCTTCTCGCTCCTCTCGAATCTCTCGAGGTGTTTGAGAATAACTGTCAGCCATAACAGCATACACAGCGTTGTTATTCTTTGCTCCCTTCTGATGGAAGAATTGAGCGTTTGTATGATCCAGCTTCTGTAATACTTCATCAAATTGTTCCATATTATAGATATCAGCAGCGATCAAAGTCCTCTGGACGTCTGCTGGAAATTGACGTATCAATGCAGTAATCAACTCGTTATCTGGCATTGGCGGATCTAAATGTTGAAGTTTAGACAGCTGTCCAGAAAAGTACGTAGAGTATCGAGTAGGTTGTGACGTCGAGAATCTCTTCGAATATAACTCTGCTCTGACTTGCTGTTGGGTTTCCGGGGACCAAAACTTCTTCAATAGCCCACGAGAAAACTCCTCAAAAGTGGTTAGAGTGGATCTAAATGCTCTGAACCACAGAAGTGCAGGACCTTCCAAGAACTTCCCTATCACTCGGATCTGTCTTTCTTTAGGGATCTTAGAATCTTTCAGGTAATCCCCTGCTTCTCTCAGAAATTCCACGGGTGTTACAGAATCTCGCCCTGAAAATTTAGAAGGCTTGTCTTCTATATTCTTAAATACAGTTATGGGGTTGGATTGAAATACTGTCCTGACCTCATCCTGTCTATCAGTCTCTCTAGCTGCTCCTAGATTTATCTGTATCTGTTCCTTTCTCCTTACATTTGGCATTTTCAACAGATGATCAGACTGTTTCTCATCCTTTATTTGAGTTTTCATAGCCTCAAGTTCCTTCTGGTTTTCTTCTGCCATCTTCTTAATTGCTTCAGTTTCTTTACAATTGTCTTTAACATCAATGGATATCTGGTTCATAACAGCCTCATGACTTTTCAATGACCCTGTCATATCTGATATGTCCTTCTGAGTTGCTTGGATATCTTTGGCAATTACTTCAATATGGGATGACAAAGATTCCCTAATCTCCTTGATTCCCTCTTGATTCTCCTGCTTGAGTGTGTCTTTAATTTCATTGACAACTGTGGTTTTGATTTCAGTTTGCAATTCACTAATCACACCTTCTCTTATTTCTCCCATGACAAGTTCCTTGAATTGTTCCGTTAAACGTTGAACAACTAGAATTCCCATCTCGTTACTCTCCTTCTTCACTCTGACTTCCAGGTTGACCATGTCTTCACCAACTTTCCTAAGACCATGTTCTATCCTATCAGCTAAGCTTTGGGATCGAAGATCGGCATCGCGAAATTTGTCGTCCATTAAACTAGCGTTAGTAGCTAATGAAGTTTCGAGCTCATGTGTTTTATCGCATAATTTATTCATTTTACTCTCAAGTGTCATTTTCAAAATTTCAGAATTTTCTTTAAATTTACTTTCCATTGAATTAAATTTACTATTTAAATTTTCCTTTAAGTTATCTTTTAACCTGCTTTCTAACAAATCGGAATTTTCTTTGAGTTTATCCTCTAAACTTTCTTTTAAGTTACCTTTTAAAGAATCAGAACTTTCTCTAAGTTTATTTTCCAAAGAATCAGAATTTTCTCTACGTTTATTTTCCAAAGAATCAGAATTTTCTTTAAGTTTTTCATCTAAACTTTCTTTCAAGTTATCAGAATTTTCTTTAAGTTTACTTTCTAAAGAATCAGAATTTTCTTTAAGTTTATCGTTTAAACTTTCTTTAAGTTTATCAGAATTTTCTTTAAGTTTCTTTTCCAAAGCCTCAGTATTTTCTTTCATAATGGCTGCTACACGCAGTCCAGCCTGTTTTGAACTCTCCTCCAAACTCCTCATCATCCTCATCATTTCTTCCATAATTTCAATTATTATTCAAAACTTAGGGGTATACAACAGTGGCAAACACAAGCTTATAACTAGAACAAGAAATATGAATAGCTAATTGGAACACTATAATAAAATGAGATTTGTCCTAATATCGACGTGATGGAAAAACAAAAGTCTCTACCTTTACGAATTACATTTACCACAATATCACAAGAAAAATATGCAAGTTCTCAAATATCCTCCACCTGGATTCTAATAATGTGTAAGTCCAGTCATCGAACGTTTACTACTGAATTTACTTGACGCCCTAATGGTTAAGCCATTATCAAAATTATCAAACCCATTCTAATTATTAACCAAGTTAAATTTTTAATTTTCCCCACTAATTGGGTTTCCTACTAATTTATTCATCCAAACCAGACATCTCGCAACTCCCAAAATATTTCTATAAAAATTATCACAATTTCAAATCGGCATGCGATTGACCATGTCTAAATCGGGACCCACGTTCGAAGCCATTTCTCTCTCTATCTTATTTTATGTGCCCGTTTAGACCGGAGTCCGCACGACCACATATGCATTTTACCAATAATCAGTCAGCACGAGAATCAAAATATCCCGGAGCGCCAGATGGGTTAAAGCAAATCGCAAAAACGACATCAAATTTAAAAAAAAAATGCTTTACTGATTTTTGGCTCAACGCAACAATAAGGATAGAAGGAGATTTAATTGGGAGAAACACATCTGGTAAAATTATCTCAGTTTATTTTAAAGTTAAAATCTGACTGCAAAGATGCTCAAAGCAGCATCATCCACGTGTGGCGATCCACACTCTTATTTACACACAATATACAGAAATCTTCCAAACACATTTGACAATCTTTTTGGAAACACAAGTCCGATTAATAGTCCTGTGGACTGTGTTCCAAAATTATTAATATTTAATTCCAGTTCAAAATTATTGTCTATACTGGAAATAACGTAGATCACTGTTTGACTATTTACATGATATTAACACTCGTAGAATAAATGTTTATAGAATTTCTTAAACTTTCACTTGTTTTTCCAGTTTCAAAAATATATCGTCGAAAATATTATCATCATCGAAGCAACACAAATTATTTATACATATTAATAACATCTGAAAAGTATTTGACCATTGAGCATAGCATCGAAGAACTGTGCGAAGCACAAGAACAATTAATCGTTCTTCTGACATTAAACATTCGAGAAGTGACTCGATTTTGAACTTCAAGTTCCAAACAAAATATATGATTTCTGAATCATCAACTTGATCAATAAATGGTTGAACCATTCAACTATTAGATTTTCCACTTGGAATCATTATTATAAAAATATTTATATTCATGGCCATTTTTAGCAACTTTCACAACTTGCAATTCTTCGACAGAATGCGGAAATAAGAATTGTAGCTTTATAATAAATTCATTTAGTTCATGGCACTTGGATTGAAAATATCCTTCAAATTATTCGTGGTTAAAGAATTATTTTAATTGGCAGTGGCCCATTCTATTATCTGTGTAAGAACACAATATTACAACAACAACGGCAAAGGTCTTCCTCTGAAGAAGAATAAACTACTATCATGACAAATCCGGGTTCTAGCAAAATCAAAGTCTAAATGGAATTTGTAAACAAGGTTGAAATAAGAACTGATGGTTTCAAGAAATAACCTTCGGGTCATTCATCCGACGAAATGTGTAGTTCCAATACTCCTACTATAAACCTGAGCCATCGAACCTGCTATTTGATTGATGCTCGAAAAAACCATCATTCCTGCGACTTAACATGCGCACCTGGGAATGGCATTTCAACTACTCCACACATATAAATTATCTTCCCAAAATTTATACAATAAATCAAGCCTCTGCTTGTTATCAACACTGGAAGATTAATAAACTTACAAGTTTATTTTATTTTACCATTCAGTTCAACCCGTGAATTTACCATACATATGAAAATCTTTACTTCACTTTCGAGTGTATTTACGTCATGATTTTATATAAATACAAAAATATCCTATTTGATACAAATATCAGTTGCTTCCCGTTTCATGCCTCTCCGTGTTATCTGAAACATATACTTTGCTCAATGAAAATATCAACTGTTCAACCAGAACTGAAATGTTGGTTGAATGCGGGCTTGCGCTAACCACTCTCCTTCGGAAAATCTCCTGTTCCAAACTAGAAATGATTAAACTACTTCATAGGCTCTTTCTCAATACATATGATTATTAGAAAATATAATCTCCAAGAATTTTTTAGAAAAATTATGAAAATTATTATTATTATTATTAGTGGATTATTATTATTATTATTATTTATATCATTTCAAATATGTGAGAATCCACATGTTCGAACCTTCGAATATGGAAAAAATATCCATTCCTCAACAAAAATAAATTTAACTTTTACAGTTATATCGGGGGTTTTCCGTGGTTTCCTTAAAATATGCAAAATTCAAATAAATGCTCGAAATGCTCGGTCATCGATCCTAAACTGTTCTGATTGCTGCAAATGCTCAGAATAACTCTAATAAGTCTTGCGTAAATCATTGCAAGCTTTAAATACGACGAAAAAAAATGTGTTGGTCATCTGCAGAAAAAATAGTTTGTTCCAATTAGCTAGGCATAATATAATTCAAATGTGGCTTACATTTCTTGATGGTCTTGAAGTGTAGTAAACCTGGTCTGTACCAGATTTATCCGTAGACATGCCCTATCGGACAAGCACGTATAATCCTTGTATCGGCCGCCATTGTAGACCCACAAATCGTCTAGTCAGACATAGTGGTAGTATCTTTCGACGTTTGAATAAACTGTGGTTCCATTTTAATATGGGCTTCTATCAAAGCCATAACAGTGTTTAAATAGGGTCAGATCTAAGTGATCTCTTCTTAAATATGTCAGTTGTAACATAACTCACTGTAATCTCATCAGTACAAGAAAAACATTGACAGTCTAAGCAATTAACGGCTGTTCTGAAGATCGTTCCCTGGGCATGGTTTATTAATATCACCATCTGCCATGCGCTAAGCAACCTGCAGTTTCCCTTGCGTAGACTAATGAACTCCACCGTTATAGACTAGTCTTCAGTGTACTGACAGATCGAAGTGGTTAACTAGTTACAAATAATGAAAAACTGACTGAAAATGGATTTAAACATCCAAGTATTAAGTTACTACTGGACTGTGACAAAATACTATTTTCTAGACAAAGTCTAGCATATGTCCTTTTGGAAATATAAATATTTCCACCAATGTCTGTAGAAATCAATCACCTCAGTGATTCTCCTCACCAGAAACTTACTAAGTTCCAACTCGTTTGCGCAGCACTTCTCGTGACTATCACGATTTGAAAAGAGCTTCTGCGTAGATACGGCAACCATGTGCCTTGGCTCAGCGTAGACGCAACTTGCTTGCCAAGTGCTTGTGTTAGAATGAGCTAACCATGCCTCCTCCAGCTGGCTTTTATTCAAAACGGTCAGGGTCACGCGTCATCGCCTGATATCTGGAAATCCTCATATCTCTTGAATCCCTGGTCCGATTTACTTGATACTAATTGCATTCTCTTTCATTTGGCCGTGCCAGTAATCTGATCCCAGTCTCAAGTCTCTACTCCATAGTTAACTATTTAATCGATAAATAGCCTCCACCTCTGCTGTTACTCGCTACGTCACTTGACATCCAACTATCGGTAATTTTCTTCGAAATGCTTCTCGAAGCAATGTAGCGCGATATTCAAATATCTGAACTTTCAAAAACGGCTACAGCCTTTCCCTTGATATCTAGGTGTCTGAAACTTGGAATACCCATTCCTAGAGTTGGGCACAATACTAGTTTGTCCCCGCAATATTTATTACGTAAATCACTGGATTCTACGTTAATTCTGCACGCTTACATGCGGCTCAAACAATACTTCACATAGATGACTCAATTATTAAGGCACCCGCGTTCTCTCTGTCATACCACTTAAGCCAAAGCTCCTAACAAAAATGTAATAAATTTACTGGCTTACTTTACTTTAATGGTCCTCAAACATAATCCTAAAGATTGACCATATCAAATATTCATTCATATTTCACTGACACTGAAAAAGCTCTCGTATTTCTCTATATTCCATGTTACACTCTTACTGTTTACCAAATACAGTATCTTTATATTAGACATGACACTATTTGAACATTATTTAGGCCAAAAATGCCTATTACTTTACTGTTGCCGACCCCATAATATTATTATTATTACTCATTTAACGTTACCGTTACATCCATCACTATTTTTGCCTGAATGGCCTTAAACAAATCACCTTCCAAGCCATATTTTATTCAAGACGAGTGGTGAAAACTCATTCAGTAAGTGACTATTACATCTTATTCTCAACGTGATGCATCGTTATATGGTGAACTATTTAGTTATAATGACATTATAAAATGGGTACTCACTTTTTCCTCTTTGCTGGATAGTGCCAGCGCTTCAGCTTTAGCGCTACCATGACGCTTGATTTAAGCCATCATGTTATCCTTTACACAACACGTAGATTCACACACTTTCCACATGATACACATATTTTTATCAGTGGCCTTTTTCACTGCTATACACTGCATATTAATCACTATACACATGAACACTTTTAAATCACTATTACACAATTTATATACATTTATCCACTACTTCACATGTTGATCCTTAAATTGGACTTCTCCTACGCCTGATCTCAGAGATGCGATGCAATTATGACAACCGCTAGTCTCCGTGAAAATCTAACAGCGTTTTACGGACGTTCGATCCTCGTTCCCTGCAATCTTGTTCAGCTCACTATCCAGATTAGGTGGCAATGATTTCCAAGCTCCCATCATTGTAGTGATCCTGATGATGATGTCATACAATTCTGACAATACCTCCCGGTATAAGAACTCTTCAAAAAGATTATAAGTTCCTTTTTCGCTGTGGCGAATTTATATTTGCGTCAGATAATAGGTAAATATCTGTATTAATTTACTTTCGACGCGCTTCATGATTACTTATGAAGCTTTATAACTTGCTTCTATTGTTCTTCGACGGCGGAGCGTTGATACTTTAACATTTGGCGTGCTTACTGGCAGCGTCTTAGTTACGTGTATACTGTAGAATAACTCTAGGCGAACTGCTGAAGACTGGAGAACAACTGTTGAACAACTGGCTTGGCTTGCCTTACTCCCCCTATATAAAGGTTTCTCGTACAAAATAGTCCACTGGACACATGAGAGCGACTCCTTTCTTGAAATAATACCTCTTCAGCCGAAATGACATCTACATCTTGTTTATTTAGGTGTGGAGGTTTCAAAAACATTCGCGTGCCGGCGATCGCTTCGGCCAATTAATTACAATTAATTGCCTTAGTTTAGCGCGTGGGGACGCCATCGTGGTATTTCCCCGTTGAATGGTCACAAAGTCACTGCTCTCGAGCGTAGGCTAGGTTGTAATTCGTTCATTTGGAGATATAGGCCTTAATTTAGGTGAAAAACCACTCCTAAATTACCTCTCCGTGAATATATTCACCTGGGTGTATATTTCAATGCATTTCAATACTCCACTTGGCTGTAATTAATTAATTTCCGTGAGCCATCATCCCTACTCTAAGTTTCCCCGTTGTCAAGCGGTGGATACCCGGGTCATTAATTTTGAGCTGTCTTCCTGCTCCAGACGTAAGTAGTAAGGTCGGCGCCTAAGCTCTCCGCCCACTTGCTAAGGGTAATTTGTAAAACTTCAAACTGGCCTCCTCTCCTTCTCGTATGCTCTGAAAATGTATATTTCCTTGCATTTGGCTACAGTTCTTCATCTTAAATTGCTATGATATTCACCTATAGATCGTGAAATCACGCTACATTATTATATGTCAGTATACCTCTCATTGCTCTTTGGGTTCCCTGTAATGGCTCCCCCTCAGAGATCAATGGTTCGACTCTAGGCATAACCATGTGCCTGGTCTTCTCTGATGAGACCTGAGTTCGATGCCAGACTGCCGTGACTGATTGGGCACACTACCTCTATAGCACTAGTAGTGTGTGTAGCTACCACTATAGCACTAGTAGTGTGTGTAGCTACCACTATAGCACTAGTATTGAGTGTAGCCACTGTATAGCACTAGTAGTGAGTGTAACTACCTCTATAGCACAAGTAGTGTGTGTAGGTACCACTATAGCACTAGTAGTGAGTGTAGCTACCACTACAGCACTAGTATTGAGTGTAGCCACTGTATAGCACTAGTAGTGAGTGTAGATACCTCTATAGCACTAGTAGTGAGTGTAGATACCTCTATAGCACTAGTAGTGAGTGTAGCTACCACTATAGCACTAGTAGTGAGTGTAGCTACTGTATAGCACTAGTAGTGAGTGTAGCTACCACTATAGCACTAGTAGTTTGTGTAGCTACCACTATAGCACTAGTAGTGAGTGTAGCTACCACTATAGCAGTAGTAGTGAGTGTAGCTACCTCTATAGCACTAGTAGTGAGTGTAGCTACCACTATAGCACTAGTAGTGAGTGTAGCTACTGTATAGCACTAGTAGTGAGTGTAGCTACAACTATAGCACTAGTAGTGAGTGTATCTACTGTATAGCACTAGTAGTGAGTGTAGCTACCACTATAGCACTAGTAGTGAGTGTAGCTACTTTATAGCACTAGTAGTGAGTGTAGCTACCACTATAGCACTAGTAGTGTGTGTAGCTACCACTATAGCACTAGTAGTGAGTGTAGCTACCACTATAGCACTAGTAGTGAGTGTAGCTACCTCTATAGCACTAGTAGTGAGTGTAGCTACCACTATAGCACTAGTAGTGAGTGTAGCTACTGTATAGCACTAGTAGTGAGTGTAGCTATCACTATAGCACTAGTAGTGTGTGTAGCTACCACTATAGCACTAGTAGTGAGTGCAGCTACCACTATAGCACTAGTAGTCTGTGTAGCTACCACTATAGCACTAGTAGTGTGTGTAGCTATCACTATAGCACTAGTAGTGAGTGTAGCTACCACTATAGCACTAGTAGTGAGTGTAGCTACCTCTATAGCACTAGTAGTGAGTGTAGCTACCACTATAGCACTAGTAGTGAGTGTAGCTACTGTATAGCACTAGTAGTGAGTGTAGCTACCACTATAGCACTAGTAGTGTGTGTAGCTACCACTATAGCACTAGTAGTGAGTGTAGCTACCACTATAGCACTAGTAGTGTGTGTAGCTACCACTATAGCACTAGTAGTGTGTGTGTAGCTACCACTATAGCACTAGTAGTGTGTGTAGCTACCACTATAGGACTAGTAGTGTGTGTAGCTACTGTATAGCACTAGTAGTGTGTGTAGCTACCACTATAGCACTAGTAGTGTGTGTAGCTACCACTATAGCACCAGTAGTGAGTGTAGCTACCACTATAGCACTAGTAGTGTGTGTAGTTACCACTATAGCACTAGTAGTGAGTGTAGCTACCACTATAATACTCGTAGTGTGTGTAGCTACCACTATAGCACTAGTAGTGAGTGTAGCTACTGTATAGCACTAGTAGTGTGTGTAGCTACCACTATAGCACTAGTAGTGTGTGTAGCTACCACTATAGCACTAGTAGTGTGTGTGTAGCTACCACTATAGCACTAGCAGTGTGTGTAGCTTCCACTATAGCACTAGTAGTGAGTGTAGCTACTGTATAGCACTAGTAGTGAGTGTAGCTACCACTATAGCACTAGTAGTGAGTGTAGCTACCACTATAGCACTAGTAGTGAGTGTAGCTACTGTATAGCACTAGTAGTGAGTGTAGCCACCACTATAGCACTAGTAGTGAGTGTAGCTACTGTATAGCACTAGTAGTGAGTGTATCTACCACTATAGCACTAGTAGTGAGTGTAGCTACCGCTATAGCACTTGTAGTGAGTGTAGCTACCTCTATAGCACTAGTAGTGAGTGTAGCTACCACTATAGCACTAGTAGTGAGTGTAGCTACTGTATAGCACTCGTAGTGTGTGTAGCTACCACTATAGCACTAGTAGTGAGTGTAGCTACCACTCTAGAACTAGTAGTGAGTGTAGCTACCACTATAGCACTAGTATTGCGTGTAGCTACCACTATAGCACTATTAGTGTGTGTAGCCACCTCTATAGCACTAGTAGTGTGTGTAGCTACCACTATAGCACTAGTAGTGAGTGTAGCTACCACTATAGCACTAGTAGTGTGTGTAGCTACCAATATAGCACTAGTAGTGTGTGTAGCTACCTCTATAGAACTAGTAGTGTGTGTAGCTACCACTATAGCACTAGTAGTGAGTGTAGCTATCACTATAGCACTAGCAGTGAGTGTAGCAACCACTATAAAACTAGTAGTGTGTGTAGCTACTGTATAGCACTAGTAGTGTGTGTAGCTACTGTATAGCACTAGTAGTGTGTGTAGCTACCACTATAACACTAGTAGTGTGTGTAGCTACCACTATAGCACTAGTAGTGAGTGTAGCTATCACTAGAGCACTAGTAGTGCGTGTAGCTACCACTATAGCACTAGTAGTGAGTGTAGCTATCACTATAGCACTAGTAATGAGTGTAGCTACTGTATAGCACTAGTAGTGTGTGTAGCTACCACTATAGCACTAGTAGTGGGTGTAGCTACCATTATAGCACTAGTAGTGTGTGTAGCTACCACTATACCACTAGTAGTGGGTGTAGCTACCACTATAGCACTGGTAGTGATTGTAGCTACTGTATAGCACTAGTAGTGTGTGTAGCTACCACTATAGCACTAGTAGTGAGTGTAGCTACCACTATAGCACTAGTAGTGAGTGTGGCTACTGTATAGCACTAGTAGTGTGTGTAGCTCCCACTATAGCACTAGTAGTGAGTGTAGCTACTGTATAGCACTAGTAGTGTGTGTGTAGCTACCACAATAGCACTAGTAGTGAGTGTAACTACCACTATAGCACTAGTAGTGTGTGTAGCTACCACTATAGCACTAGTAGTGTGTGTAGCTACCACTATAGCACTAGTAGTGAGTGTAGCTACTGTATAGCACTTGTAGTGTGTGTAGCTACCATTATAGCACTAGAAGTGAGTGTATCTACCACTATAGCACTAGTAGTGTGTGTAGCTACCACTATAGCACTAGTAGTGAGTGTAGCTACCACTATCGCACTGGTAGTGGGTGTAGCCACTGTATAGCACTAGTAGTGAGTGTAGCTACCACTATAGCACTAGTAGTGTGTGTAGCTACCACTATAGCACTAGTATTGAGTGTAGCCACTGTATAGCACTAGTAGTGAGTGCAGCTACCACTATAGCACTAGTAGTGAGTGTAGCCACTGTATAGCACTAGTAGTGAGTGTAGCTACCAATATAGCACTAGTAGTGAGTGTAGCTACTGTATAGCACTAGTAGTGAGTGTAGCTACCACTATAGCACTAGTAGTGTGTGTAGCTACCACTATAGCACTATTAGTGTGTGTAGCTACCTCTATAGCTCTAGTAGTGAGTGTAGCTACCAGTATAGCACTAGTAGTGAGTGTAGCTACAACTATAGCACTAGTAGTGTGTGTTGCTACCACTATAGCACTAGTAGTGAGTGTAGCTACCACTATAGCACTAGTAGTGAGTGTAGCCACTGTATAGCACTAGTAGTGAGTGTAGCTACCACTATAGCACTAGTAGTGTGTGTAGCTACCACTATAGCACTAGTAGTGATTGTAGCTACCACTATAGCACTAGTAGTGAGTGTAGCCACTGTATAGCAATAGTAGTGAGTGTAGCTACCACTATAGCACTAGTATTGAGTGTAGCCACTGTATATCACTAGTAGTGAGTGTAACTACCTCTATAGCACTAGTAGTGTGTGTAGCTACCACTATAGCACTAGTAGTGAGTGTAGCTACCACTATAGCACTAGTAGTGTGTGTAGCTACCACTATAGCACTAGTATTGAGTGTAGCCACTGTATAGCACTAGTAGTGAGTGTAGCTACCACTATAGCACTAGTAGTGAGTGTAGCCACTGTATAGCACTAGTAGTGAGTGTAGCTACCAATATAGCACTAGTAGTGAGTGTAGCTACTGTATAGCACTAGTAGTGAGTGTAGCTACCACTATAGCACTAGTAGTGAGTGTAGCCACTGTATAGGACTAGTAGTGAGTGTAGCTACCAATATAGCACTAGTAGTGAGTGTAGCCACTGTATAGCACTAGTAGTGAGTGTAGCTACCAATATAGCACTAGTAGTGTGTGTAGCTACCACTATAGCACTATTAGTGTGTGTAGCTACCTCTATAGCTCTAGTAGTGAGTGTAGCTACCAGTATAGCACTAGTAGTGAGTGTAGCTACTGTATAGCACTAGTAGTGAGTGTAGCTACCACTATAGCACTAGTAGTGTGTGTAGCTACCACTATAGCACTAGTAGTGAGTGTAGCTACCACTATAGCACTAGTAGTGAGTGTAGCCACTGTATAGCACTAGTAGTGAGTGTAGCTACCACTATAGCACTAGTAGTGATTGTAGCTACCACTATAGCACTAGTAGTGAGTGTAGCCACTGTATAGCAATAGTAGTGGGTGTAGCTACCACTATAGACTAGTATTGAGTGTAGCCACTGTATATCACTAGTAGTGAGTGTAACTACCTCTATAGCACTAGTAGTGTGTGTAGATACCACTATAGCACTAGTAGTGTGTGTAGCTACCACCATAGCACTAGTTGTGTGTGTAGCTACCACTATAGCACTAGTAGTGTGTGTAGCCACTGTATAGCACTAGTAGTGTGTGTAGCTACCACTATAGCACTAGTAGTGAGTGTAGATACCACTATAGCACTAGTAGTGAGTGTAGCTATCACTATAGCACTAGTAGTGAGTGTAGCTATCACTATAGCACTAGTAGTGAGTGTAGCTACTGTATAGCACTAGTAGTGTGTGTAGCTACCACTATAGCACTAGTATTGGGTGTAGCTACCACTATAGCACTAGTAGTGAGTGTAGCCACTGAATAGCACTAGTAGTGAGTGTAGCCACTGAATAGAACTAGTATTGAGTGTAGCTACCACTATATCACTAGTAGTGAGTGTAGCCACTGAATAGCACTAGTAGTGAGTGTAGCCACTGTATAGCACTAGTATTGAGTGTAGCTACCACTATATCACTAGTAGTGAGTGTAGCTACTGTATACCACTAGTAGTGAGTGTAACTACCACTATAGCACTAGTTGTGTGTGTAGCTACCACCATAGCACTAGTTGTGTGTGTAGCTACCACTATAGCACTAGTAGTGTGTGTAGCTACCACTATAGCACTAGTAGTGACTGTAACTACCACTATACCACTAGTAGTGAGTGTAGCTACCACCATAGCACTAGTTGTGTGTGTAGCTACCACTATAGCACTAGTAGTGTGTGTAGCCACTGTATAGCACTAGTAGTGTGTGTAGCTACCACTATAGCACTAGTAGTGAGTGTAGCCACTGTATACCACTAGTAGTGAGTGTAACTACCTCTATAGCACTAGTAGTGAGTGTAGCTACCACTATAGCACTAGTATTGAGTGTAGCCACTGTATAGCACTAGTAGTGAGTGTAGCTACCACTATATCACTAGAAGTGAGTGTAGCCACTGTATACCACTAGTAGTGAGTGTAACTACCTCTATAGCACTAATAGTGAGTGTAACTACCACTATAGCACTAGTAGTGAGTGTAGCTACCAATATAGCACTAGTAGTGAGTGTAGCTACCACTATAGCACTAGTAGTGTGTGTAGCTACCACTATAGCACTAGTAGTGTGTGTAGCTACCACTATAGCACTAGTAGTGAGTGTAGCTACTGTATAGCACTAGTAGTGAGTGTAGCTACCTCTATAGCACTAGTAGTGTGTGTAGCTACCACTATAGCACTAGTAGTGTGTGTAGCTACCACTATAGCACTAGTAGTGAGTGTAGCTACTGTATAGCACTAGTAGTGAGTGTAGCTACCACTATAGCACTAGTAGTGAGTGTAACTACCTCTATGGCACTAGTAGTGAGTGTAGCTACTGTATAGCACTAGTAGTGAGTGTAGCTATCACTATAGCACTAGTAGTGAGTGTAGCTACCTCTATAGCATTAGTAGTGAGTGTAACTACCACTATAGCACTAGTAGTATGTGTAGCTACCAATATAGCACTAGTAGTGAGTGTAGCTACCACTATAGCACTAGTAGTGTGTGTAGCTACCACTATAGCACTAGTAGTGTGTGTAGCTACCACTATAGCACTAGTAGTGAGTGTAGCTACTGTATAGCACTAGTAGTGAGTGTAACTACCTCTATAGCTCTAGTAGTGAGTGTAGCTATCACTATAGCACTAGTAGTGAGTGTAGCTACCTCTATAGCACTAGTAGTGAGTGTAGCTACCACTATAGCACTAGTATTGAGTGTAGCCACTGTATAGCACTAGTAGTGTGTGTAGCTACCACTATAGCACTAGTAGTGAGTGTAGCTACCACTATAGCACTAGTAGTGTGTGTAGCTACCACTATAGCACTAGTAGTGAGTGTAGCTACCACTATAGCACTAGTAGTGAGTGTAGCTACTGTATAGCACTAGTAGTGAGTGTAGCTATCACTATAGCACTAGTAGTGTGTGTAGCTACCACTATAGCACTAGTAGTGAGTGCAGCTACCACTATAGCACTAGTAGTCTGTGTAGCTACCACTATAGCACTAGTAGTGTGTGTAGCTATCACTATAGCACTAGTAGTGAGTGTAGCTACCACTATAGCACTAGTAGTGAGTGTAGCTACCTCTATAGCACTAGTAGTGAGTGTAGCTACCACTATAGCACTAGTAGTGAGTGTAGCTACTGTATAGCACTAGTAGTGAGTGTAGCTACCACTATAGCACTAGTAGTGTGTGTAGCTACCACTATAGCACTAGTAGTGAGTGTAGCTACCACTATAGCACTAGTAGTGTGTGTAGCTACCACTATAGCACTAGTAGTGTGTGTGTAGCTACCACTATAGCACTAGTAGTGTGTGTAGCTACCACTATAGGACTAGTAGTGTGTGTAGCTACTGTATAGCACTAGTAGTGTGTGTAGCTACCACTATAGCACTAGTAGTGTGTGTAGCTACCACTATAGCACCAGTAGTGAGTGTAGCTACCACTATAGCACTAGTAGTGTGTGTAGTTACCACTATAGCACTAGTAGTGAGTGTAGCTACCACTATAATACTCGTAGTGTGTGTAGCTACCACTATAGCACTAGTAGTGAGTGTAGCTACTGTATAGCACTAGTAGTGTGTGTAGCTACCACTATAGCACTAGTAGTGTGTGTAGCTACCACTATAGCACTAGTAGTGTGTGTGTAGCTACCACTATAGCACTAGCAGTGTGTGTAGCTTCCACTATAGCACTAGTAGTGAGTGTAGCTACTGTATAGCACTAGTAGTGAGTGTAGCTACCACTATAGCACTAGTAGTGAGTGTAGCTACCACTATAGCACTAGTAGTGAGTGTAGCTACTGTATAGCACTAGTAGTGAGTGTAGCCACCACTATAGCACTAGTAGTGAGTGTAGCTACTGTATAGCACTAGTAGTGAGTGTATCTACCACTATAGCACTAGTAGTGAGTGTAGCTACCGCTATAGCACTTGTAGTGAGTGTAGCTACCTCTATAGCACTAGTAGTGAGTGTAGCTACCACTATAGCACTAGTAGTGAGTGTAGCTACTGTATAGCACTCGTAGTGTGTGTAGCTACCACTATAGCACTAGTAGTGAGTGTAGCTACCACTCTAGAACTAGTAGTGAGTGTAGCTACCACTATAGTACTAGTATTGCGTGTAGCTACCACTATAGCACTATTAGTGTGTGTAGCCACCTCTATAGCACTAGTAGTGTGTGTAGCTACCACTATAGCACTAGTAGTGAGTGTAGCTACCACTATAGCACTAGTAGTGTGTGTAGCTACCAATATAGCACTAGTAGTGTGTGTAGCTACCTCTATAGAACTAGTAGTGTGTGTAGCTACCACTATAGCACTAGTAGTGAGTGTAGCTATCACTATAGCACTAGCAGTGAGTGTAGCAACCACTATAAAACTAGTAGTGTGTGTAGCTACTGTATAGCACTAGTAGTGTGTGTAGCTACTGTATAGCACTAGTAGTGTGTGTAGCTACCACTATAACACTAGTAGTGTGTGTAGCTACCACTATAGCACTAGTAGTGAGTGTAGCTATCACTAGAGCACTAGTAGTGCGTGTAGCTACCACTATAGCACTAGTAGTGAGTGTAGCTATCACTATAGCACTAGTAATGAGTGTAGCTACTGTATAGCACTAGTAGTGTGTGTAGCTACCACTATAGCACTAGTAGTGGGTGTAGCTACCATTATAGCACTAGTAGTGTGTGTAGCTACCACTATACCACTAGTAGTGGGTGTAGCTACCACTATAGCACTGGTAGTGATTGTAGCTACTGTATAGCACTAGTAGTGTGTGTAGCTACCACTATAGCACTAGTAGTGAGTGTAGCTACCACTATAGCACTAGTAGTGAGTGTGGCTACTGTATAGCACTAGTAGTGTGTGTAGCTCCCACTATAGCACTAGTAGTGAGTGTAGCTACTGTATAGCACTAGTAGTGTGTGTGTAGCTACCACAATAGCACTAGTAGTGAGTGTAACTACCACTATAGCACTAGTAGTGTGTGTAGCTACCACTATAGCACTAGTAGTGTGTGTAGCTACCACTATAGCACTAGTAGTGAGTGTAGCTACTGTATAGCACTTGTAGTGTGTGTAGCTACCATTATAGCACTAGAAGTGAGTGTATCTACCACTATAGCACTAGTAGTGTGTGTAGCTACCACTATAGCACTAGTAGTGAGTGTAGCTACCACTATCGCACTGGTAGTGGGTGTAGCCACTGTATAGCACTAGTAGTGAGTGTAGCTACCACTATAGCACTAGTAGTGTGTGTAGCTACCACTATAGCACTAGTATTGAGTGTAGCCACTGTATAGCACTAGTAGTGAGTGCGGCTACCACTATAGCACTAGTAGTGAGTGTAGCCACTGTATAGCACTAGTAGTGAGTGTAGCTACCAATATAGCACTAGTAGTGAGTGTAGCTACTGTATAGCACTAGTAGTGAGTGTAGCTACCACTATAGCACTAGTAGTGTGTGTAGCTACCACTATAGCACTATTAGTGTGTGTAGCTACCTCTATAGCTCTAGTAGTGAGTGTAGCTACCAGTATAGCACTAGTAGTGAGTGTAGCTACTGTATAGCACTAGTAGTGAGTGTAGCTACAACTATAGCACTAGTAGTGTGTGTTGCTACCACTATAGCACTAGTAGTGAGTGTAGCTACCACTATAGCACTAGTAGTGAGTGTAGCCACTGTATAGCACTAGTAGTGAGTGTAGCTACCACTATAGCACTAGTAGTGTGTGTAGCTACCACTATAGCACTAGTAGTGATTGTAGCTACCACTATAGCACTAGTAGTGAGTGTAGCCACTGTATAGCAATAGTAGTGAGTGTAGCTACCACTATAGCACTAGTATTGAGTGTAGCCACTGTATATCACTAGTAGTGAGTGTAACTACCTCTATAGCACTAGTAGTGTGTGTAGCTACCACTATAGCACTAGTAGTGAGTGTAGCTACCACTATAGCACTAGTAGTGTGTGTAGCTACCACTATAGCACTAGTATTGAGTGTAGCCACTGTATAGCACTAGGAGTGAGTGTAGCTACCACTATAGCACTAGTAGTGAGTGTAGCCACTGTATAGCACTAGTAGTGAGTGTAGCTACCAATATAGCACTAGTAGTGAGTGTAGCTACTGTATAGCACTAGTAGTGAGTGTAGCTACCACTATAGCACTAGTAGTGAGTGTAGCCACTGTATAGGACTAGTAGTGAGTGTAGCTACCAATATAGCACTAGTAGTGAGTGTAGCCACTGTATAGCACTAGTAGTGAGTGTAGCTACCAATATAGCACTAGTAGTGTGTGTAGCTACCACTATAGCACTATTAGTGTGTGTAGCTACCTCTATAGCTCTAGTAGTGAGTGTAGCTACCAGTATAGCACTAGTAGTGAGTGTAGCTACTGTATAGCACTAGTAGTGAGTGTAGCTACCACTATAGCACTAGTAGTGTGTGTAGCTACCACTATAGCACTAGTAGTGAGTGTAGCTACCACTATAGCACTAGTAGTGAGTGTAGCCACTGTATAGCACTAGTAGTGAGTGTAGCTACCACTATAGCACTAGTAGTGTGTGTAGCTACCACTATAGCACTAGTAGTGATTGTAGCTACCACTATAGCACTAGTAGTGAGTGTAGCCACTGTATAGCAATAGTAGTGAGTGTAGCTACCACTATAGACTAGTATTGAGTGTAGCCACTGTATATCACTAGTAGTGAGTGTAACTACCTCTATAGCACTAGTAGTGTGTGTAGATACCACTATAGCACTAGTAGTGTGTGTAGCTACCACCATAGCACTAGTTGTGTGTGTAGCTACCACTATAGCACTAGTAGTGTGTGTAGCTACCACTATAGCACTAGTAGTGACTGTAACTACCACTATACCACTAGTAGTGAGTGTAGCTACCACCATAGCACTAGTTGTGTGTGTAGCTACCACTATAGCACTAGTAGTGTGTGTAGCCACTGTATAGCACTAGTAGTGTGTGTAGCTACCACTATAGCACTAGTAGTGAGTGTAGCCACTGTATACCACTAGTAGTGAGTGTAACTACCTCTATAGCACTAGTAGTGAGTGTAGCTACCACTATAGCACTAGTATTGAGTGTAGCCACTGTATAGCACTAGTAGTGAGTGTAGCTACCACTATATCACTAGAAGTGAGTGTAGCCACTGTATACCACTAGTAGTGAGTGTAACTACCTCTATAGCACTAATAGTGAGTGTAACTACCACTATAGCACTAGTAGTGAGTGTAGCTACCAATATAGCACTAGTAGTGAGTGTAGCTACCACTATAGCACTAGTAGTGTGTGTAGCTACCACTATAGCACTAGTAGTGTGTGTAGCTACCACTATAGCACTAGTAGTGAGTGTAGCTACTGTATAGCACTAGTAGTGAGTGTAGCTACCTCTATAGCACTAGTAGTGTGTGTAGCTACCACTATAGCACTAGTAGTGTGTGTAGCTACCACTATAGCACTAGTAGTGAGTGTAGCTACTGTATAGCACTAGTAGTGAGTGTAGCTACCACTATAGCACTAGTAGTGAGTGTAACTACCTCTATGGCACTAGTAGTGAGTGTAGCTACTGTATAGCACTAGTAGTGAGTGTAGCTATCACTATAGCACTAGTAGTGAGTGTAGCTACCTCTATAGCATTAGTAGTGAGTGTAACTACCACTATAGCACTAGTAGTGTGTGTAGCTACCAATATAGCACTAGTAGTGGGTGTAGCTACCACTATAGCACTAGTAGTGTGTGTAGCTACCACTATAGCACTAGTAGTGTGTGTAGCTACCACTATAGCACTAGTAGTGAGTGTAGCTACTGTATAGCACTAGTAGTGAGTGTAACTACCTCTATAGCACTAGTAGTGAGTGTAGCTATCACTATAGCACTAGTAGTGAGTGTAGCTACCTCTATAGCACTAGTAGTGAGTGTAGCTACCACTATAGCACTAGTATTGAGTGTAGCCACTGTATAGCACTAGTAGTGTGTGTAGCTACCACTATAGCACTAGTAGTGAGTGTAGCTACCACTATAGCACTAGTAGTGTGTGTAGCTACCACTATAGCACTAGTATTGAGTGTAGCCACTGTATAGCACTAGTAGTGAGTGTAACTACCTCTATAGCACTAGTAGTGTGTGTAGCTACCACTATAGCACTAGTAGTGTGTGTAGCTACCACTATAGCACTAGTATTGAGTGTAGCCACTGTATACCACTAGTAGTGAGTGTAGCTACCACTATAGCACTAGTAGTGAGTGTAGCTACTGTATAGCACTCGTAGTGTGTGTAGCTACCACTATAGCACTAGTAGTGAGTGTAGCTACCACTCTAGAACTAGTAGTGAGTGTAGCTACCACTATAGCACTAGTATTGCGTGTAGCTACCACGATAGAACTATTAGTGTGTGTAGCCACCTCTATAGCACTAGTAGTGTGTGTAGCTACCACTATAGCACTAGTAGTGAGTGTAGCTACCACTATAGCACTAGTAGTGTGTGTAGCTACCAATATAGCACTAGTAGTGTGTGTAGCTACCTCTATAGAACTAGTAGTGTGTGTAGCTACCTCTATAGCATTAGTAGTGAGTGTAACTACCACTATAGCACTTGTAGTGTGTGTAGCTACCAATATAGCACTAGTAGTGAGTGTAGCTACCACTATAGCACTAGTAGTGTGTGTAGCTACCACTATAGCACTAGTACTGTGTGTAGCTACCACTATAGCACTAGTAGTGAGTGTAGCTACTGTATAGCACTAGTAGTGAGTGTAACTACCTCTATAGCACTAGTAGTGAGTGTAGCTATCACTATAGCACTAGTAGTGAGTGTAGCTACCTCTATAGCACTAGTAGTGAGTGTAGCTACCACTATAGCACTAGTATTGAGTGTAGCCACTGTATAGCACTAGTAGTGTGTGTAGCTACCACTATAGCACTAGTAGTGAGTGTAGCTACCCCTATAGCACTAGTAGTGTGTGTAGCTACCACTATAGCACTAGTATTGAGTGTAGCCACTGTATAGCACTAGTAGTGAGTGTAACTACCTCTATAGCACTAGTAGTGAGTGTAGCTACCACTATAGCACTAGTAGTGTGTGTAGCTACCACTATAGCACTAGTATTGAGTGTAGCCACTGTATACCACTAGTAGTGAGTGTAGCTACTGTATAGAACTAGTAGTGAGTGTAGCTACCACTATAGCACTAGTATTGAGTGTAGCTACCTCTATAGCACTAGTATTGAGTGTAGCTACTGTATAGCACTAGTAGTGTGTGTAGCTACTGTATAGCACTAGTAGTGAGTGTAGCTACCACTATAGCACTAGTAGTGTGTGTAGCTACTGTATAGCACTAGTAGTGAGTGTAGCTACTGTATAGCACTAGTAGTGAGTGTAGCTACCACTATAGCACTAGTAGTGAGTGTAGCTACCACTATAGCACTAGAAGTGTGTGTAGCTACTGTATAGCACTAGTAGTGAGTGTAGCTACTGTATAGCACTAGTAGTGAGTGTAGCTACCACTATAGCACTAGTAGTGAGTGTAGCTACCTCTATAGCACTAGTAGTGAGTGTAGCTACTGTATAGCACTAGTAGTGTGTGTAGCTACCACTATAGCACTAGTAGTGAGTGTAGCTACCTCTATAGCACTAGTATTGAGTGTAGCTACTGTATAGCACTAGTAGTGAGTGTAGCTACCACTATAGCACTAGTAGTGAGTGTAGCTACCTCTATAGCACTAGTAGTGAGTGTAGCTACTGTATAGCACTAGTAGTGAGTGTAGCTACCACTATAGCACTAGTATTGAGTGTAGCTACCTCTATAGCACTAGTATTGAGTGTAGCTACTGTATAGCACTAGTAGTGTGTGTAGCTACTGTATAGCACTAGTAGTGAGTGTAGCTACCACTATAGCACTAGTAGTGTGTGTAGCTACTGTATAGCACTAGTAGTGAGTGTAGCTACTGTATAGCACTAGTAGTGAGTGTAGCTAACACTATAGCACTAGTAGTGAGTGTAGCTACCACTATAGCACTAGTAGTGTGTGTAGCTACTGTATAGCACTAGTAGTGAGTGTAGCTACTGTATAGCACTAGTAGTGAGTGTAGCTACCACTATAGCACTAGTAGTGAGTGTAGCTACCTCTATAGCACTAGTAGTGAGTGTAGCTACCACTATAGCACTAGTAGTGAGTGTAGCTACCACTATAGCACTAGTAGTGAGTGTAGCTACCACTATAGCACTAGTAGTGAGTGTAGCTACCTCTATAGCACTAATAGTGAGTGTAACTACCTCTATAGCACTAGTAGTGAGTGTAGCTACCACTATAGCACTAGTAGTGAGTGTAGCTACTGTATAGCACTAGTAGTGAGTGTAGCTACCACTATAGCACTAGTATTGAGTGTAGCCACTGTATAGCACTAGTAGTGTGTGTAGCTACCACTATAGCACTAGTAGTGAGTGTAGCTACCTCTATAGCACTAGTAGTGTGTGTAGCTACCACTATAGCACTAGTAGTGAGTGTAGCTACTGTATAGCACTAGTAGTGAGTGTAGCTACCACTATAGCACTAGTAGTGAGTGTAGCCACTGTATAGCACTAGTAGTGTGTGTAGCTACCACTATAGCACTAGTAGAGAGTGTAGCTACCACTATAGCACTAGTAGTGTGTGTAGCTACCACTATAGCACTAGTATTGAGTGTAGCCACTGTATAGCACTAGTAGTGAGTGTAACTACCACTATAGCACTAGTAGTGAGTGTAGCTACCACTATAGCACTAGTAGTGAGTGTAGCTACCACTATAGCACTAGTATTGAGTGTAGCCACCTCTATGGCACTAGTAGTGAGTGTAGCTACCACTATAGCACTAGTAGTGAGTGTAGCTACCTCTATAGCACTAGTAGTGTGTGTAGCTACCACTATAGCACTAGTAGTGAGTGTAGCTACCACTATAGCACTAGTAGTGTGTGTAGCTACCACTATAGCACTAGTAGTGAGTGTAGCTACCTCTATAACACTAGTAGTGAGTGTAGCTACCACTATAGCACTAGTAGTGAGCGTAGCTACCTCTAGAGCACTAGTAGTGTGTGTAGCTACCACTATAGCACTAGTAGTGAGTGTAGCTACCTCTATAGCACTAGTAGTGAGTGTAGCTACCACTATAGCACTAGTAGTGAGTGTAGCTACTGTATAGCACTAGTAGTGAGTGTAGCTACCACTATAGCACTAGTAGTGAGTGTAGCTACTGTATAGCACTAGTAGTGAGTGTAGCTATCACTATAGCACTAGTAGTGAGTGTAGCTACCTCTATAGCACTAGTAGTGAGTGTAGCTACCACTATAGCTCTAGTAGTGAGTGTAGCTACTGTATAGCACTAGTAGTGAGTGTAGCTACTGTATAGCATTAGTAGTGTGTGTAGCTACCACTATAGCACTAGTAGTGTGTGTAGCTACCACTATAGCACTAGCAGTGTGTGTAGCTACCACTATAGCACTAGTAGTGAGTGTAGCTACTGTATAGCACTAGTAGTGAGTGTAGCTACCACTATAGCACTAGTAGTGAGTGTAGCTACTGTATAGCACTAGTAGTGAGTGTAGCTTCCACTATAGCACTAGTAGTGAGTGTAACTACAGCTATAGCACTTGTAGTGTGTGTAGCTACCTCTATAGCGCTAGTAGTGAGTGTAGCTACCACTATAGCACTAGTAGTGAGTGTAGCTACTGTATAGCACTAGTAGTGTGTGTAGCTACCACTATAGCACTAGTAGTGAGTGTAGCTACCACTATAGCACTAGTAGTGAGTGTAGCTACCACTATAGCACTAGTAGTGAGTGTAGCTACCACTATAGCACTAGTAGTGTGTGTAGCTACCACTGTAGCACTAGTAGTGGGTGTAGCTACCTCCATAGCACTAGTAGTGTGTGTAGCTACCACTATAGCATTAGTAGTGAGTGTAGCTACCTCTATAGCACTAGTAGTGAGTGTAGCTACCACTATAGCACTAGTAGTGTGTGTAGCTACTGTATAGCGCTAGTAGTGTGTGTAGCTACCATTATAGCACTAGTAGTGTGTGTAGCTACCACTATAGCACTAGTAGTGATTGTAGCTATCACTGTAGCACTAGTAGTGAGTGTAGCTACCACTATAGCACTAGAATCGAGTGTAGCTATCCCTATAGCGCTAGTAGTGAGTGTAGCTACTGTATAGCACTAGTAGTGTGTGTAGCTACCACTATAGCACTAGTAGTGAGTGTAGCTATCACTATAGCACTAGTAGTGTGTGTAGCTACCACTATAGCACTAGTAGTGAGTGTAGCTACCACTATATCACTAGTAATGAGTGTAGCTATCACTATAGCACTAGTAGTGAGTGTAGAGTACTGTATAGCACTAGTAGTGTGTGTAGCTACCACTATAGCACTAGTAGTGTGTGTAGCTACCACTATAGCACTAGCAGTGTGTGTAGCTACCACTATAGCACTAGTAGTGAGTGTAGCTACCACTATAGCACTAGTAGTGAGTGTAGCTACCACAATAGCACTAGTAGTGTGTGTAGCCACCTCTATAGCACTAGTAGTGTGTGTAGCTAACACTATAGCACTAGTAGTGAGTGTAGCTACCACTATAGCACTAGTAGTGAGTGTAGCTACCACTATAGCACTAGTAGTGTGTGTAGCTACCACTGTAGCACTAGTAGTGAGTGTAGCTACCACTATAGCACTACTAGTGAGTGTAGCTACCACTATAGCACTAGTATTGCGTGTAGCTACCACTATAGCACTATTAGTGTGTGTAGCTAACTCTATAGCACTAGTAGTGTGTGTAGCTACCACTATAGCACTAGTAGTGAGTGTAGCTACCACTATAGCACTAGTAGTGTGTGTAGCTACCAATATAGCACTAGAAGTGAGTGTAGCTACCTCTATAGAACTAGTAGTGTGTGTAGCTACCACTATAGCACTAGTAGTGAGTGTAGCTATCACTATAGCACTAGCAGTGAGTGTAGCTACCACTATAAAACTAGTAATGTGTGTAGCTACTGTATAGCACTAGTAGTGTGTGTAGCTACTGTATAGCACTAGTAGTGTGTGTAGCTACCACTATAACACTAGTAGTGTGTGTAGCTACCACTATAGCACTAGTAGTGAGTGTAGCTATCACTAGAGCACTAGTGGTGCGTGTAGCTACCACTATAGCACTAGTAGTGAGTGTAGCTATCACTATAGCACTAGTAGTGAGTGTAGCTACTGTATAGCACTAGTAGTGTGTGTAGCTACCACTATAGCACTAGTAGTGGGTGTAGCTACCATTATAGCACTAGTAGTGTGTGTAGCTACCACTATACCACTAGTAGTGGGTGTAGCTACCACTATAGCACTGGTAGTGATTGTAGCTACTGTATAGCACTAGTAGGGTGTGTAGCTACCACTATAGCACTAGTAGTGAGTGTAGCTACCATTATAGCACTAGTAGTGAGTGTGGCTACTGTATAGCACTAGTAGTGTGTGTAGCTCCCACTATAGCACTAGTAGTGAGTGTAGCTACTGTATAGCACTAGTAGTGTGTGTGTAGCTACCACAATAGCACTAGTAGTGAGTGTAACTACCACTATAGCACTAATAGTGTGTGTAGCTACCACTATAGCACTAGTAGTGTGTGTAGCTACCACTATAGCACTAGTAGTGAGTGTAGCTACTGTATAGCACTTGTAGTGTGTGTAGCTACCATTATAGCACTAGAAGTGAATGTAGCTACCACTATAGCACTAGTAGTGTGTGTAGCTACCACTATAGCACTAGTAGTGAGTGTAGCTACCACTAACGCACTGGTAGTGGGTGTAGCCACTGTATAGCACTAGTAGTGAGTGTAGCTACCACTATAGCACTAGTAGTGTGTGTAGCTACCACTATAGCACTAGTATTGAGTGTAGCCACTGTATAGCACTAGTAGTGAGTGTAGCTACCACTATAGCACTAGTAGTGAGTGTAGCCACTGTATAGCACTAGTAGTGAGTGTAGCTACCAATATAGCACTAGTAGTGAGTGTAGCTACTGTATAGCACTAGTAGTGAGTGTAGCTACCACTATAGCACTAGTATTGAGTGTAGCCACTGTATAGCACTAGTAGTGAGTGTAGCTACCACTATAGCACTAGTAGTGTGCGTAGCTACCACTATAGCACTATTAGTGTGTGTAGCTACCTCTATAGCTCTAGTAGTGAGTGTAGCTACCAGTATAGCACTAGTAGTGAGTGTAGCTACTGTATAGCACTAGTAGTGAGTGTAGCTACCACTATAGCACTAGTAGTGTGTGTAGCTACCACTATAGCACTAGTAGTGGGTGTAGCTACCACTATAGCACTAGTAGTGAGTGTAGCCACTGTATAGCACTAGTAGTGAGTGTAGCTACCACTATAGCACTAGTAGTGTGTTTAGCTACCACTATAGCACTAGTAGTGATTGTAGCTACCACTATAGCACTAGTAGTGAGTGTAGCCACTTCTATAGCAATAGTAGTGAGTGTAGCTACCACTATAGCACTAGTATTGAGTGTAGCCACTGTATATCACTAGTAGTGAGTGTAACTACCTCTATAGCACTAGTAGTGTGTGTAGCTACCACTATAGCACTAGTAGTGAGTGTAGCTACCACTATAGCACTAGTAGTGTGTGTAGCTACCACTATAGCACTAGTATTGAGTGTAGCCACTGTATAGCACTAGTAGTGAGTGTAGCTACCACTATAGCACTAGTAGTGAGTGTAGCCACTGTATAGCACTAGTAGTGAGTGTAGCTACCAATATAGCACTAGTAGTGAGTGTAGCTACTGTATAGCACTAGTAGTGAGTGTAGCTACCACTATAGCACTAGTAGTGAGTGTAGCCACTGTATAGCACTAGTAGTGAGTGTAGCTACCAATATAGCACTAGTAGTGAGTGTAGCCACTGTATAGCACTAGTAGTGAGTGTAGCTACCACTATAGCACTAGTAGTGTGTGTAGCTACCACTATAGCACTAGTAGTGATTGTAGCTACCACTATAGCACTAGTAGTGAGTGTAGCCACTGTATAGCAATAGTAGTGAGTGTAGCTACCACTATAGCACTAGTATTGAGTGTAGCCACTGTATATCACTAGTAGTGAGTGTAACTACCTCTATAGCACTAGTAGTGTGTGTAGCTACCACTATAGCACTAGTAGTGTGTGTAGCTACCACCATAGCACTAGTTGTGTGTGTAGCTACCACTATAGCACTAGTAGTGTGTGTAGCCACTGTATAGCACTAGTAGTGTGTGTAGCTACCACTATAGCACTAGTAGTGTGTGTAGCTACTGTATAGCACTAGTAGTGAGTGTAGCTACCACTATAGCACTAGTAGTGTGTGTAGCTACCACTATAGCACTAGTATTGAGTGTAGCCACTGTATACCACTAGTAGTGAGTGTAACTACCTCTATAGCACTAGTAGTGTGTGTAGCTACCAATATAGCACTAGTAGTGAGTGTAGCTACCACTATAGCACTAGTAGTGAGTGTAGCTACCACTATAGCACTAGTATTGAGTGTAGCCACTGTATAGCACTAGTAGTATGTGTAGTTACCACTATAGCACTAGTAGTGAGTGTAGCTACCTCTATAGCACTAGTAGTGTGTGTAGCTACCACTATAGCACTAGTAGTGAGTGTAGCTACTGTATAGCACTAGTAGTGAGTGTAGCTACCACTATAGCACTAGTAGTGAGTGTAGCCACTGTATAGCACTAGTAGTGTGTGTAGCTACCACTATAGCACTAGTATTGAGTGTAGCCACTGTATAGCACTAGTAGTGAGTGTAACTACCACTATAGCACTAGTAGTGAGTGTAGCTACCACTATAGCACTAGTAGTGTGTGTAACTACCACTATAGCACTAGTATTGAGTGTAGCCACCTCTATGGCACTAGTAGTGAGTGTAGCTACCACTATAGCACTAGTAGTGAGTGTAGCTACTGTATAGCACTAGTAGTGAGTGTAGCTACCACTATAGCACTAGTATTGAGTGTAGCCACCTCTATGGCACTAGTAGTGAGTGTAGCTACCACTATAGCACTAGTATTGAGTGTAGCTACTGTATAGCACTAGTAGTGAGTGTAGCTACCACTATAGCACTAGTATTGAGTGTAGCCACCTCTATGGCACTAGTAGTGAGTGTAGCTACCACTATAGCACTAGTAGTGAGTGTAGCTACTGTATAGCACTAGTAGTGAGTGTAGCTACCACTATAGCACTAGTATTGAGTGTAGCCACCTCTATGGCACTAGTAGTGAGTGTAGCTACCACTATAGCACTAGTATTGAGTGTAGCCACCTCTATGGCACTAGTAGTGAGTGTAGCTACTGTATAGCACTAGTAGTGTGTGTAGCTAACACTATAGCACTAGTATTGAGTGTAGCCACCTCTATGGCACTAGTAGTGAGAGTAGCTACCACTATAGCACTAGTATTGAGTGTAGCCACCTCTATGGCACTAGTAGTGAGTGTAGCTACCACTATAGCACTAGTAGTGAGTGTAGCTACCTCTATAGCACTAGTAGTGTGTGTAGCTACCACTATAGCACTAGTAGTGAGTGTAGCTACCTCTATAGCACTAGTAGTGAGTGTAGCTACCACTATAGCACTAGTAGTGAGTGTAGCTACTGTATAGCACTAGTAGTGAGTGTAGCTACCACTATAGCACTAGTAGTGAGTGTAGCTACTGTATAGCACTAGTAGTGAGTGTAGCTATCACTATAGCACTAGTAGTGAGTGTAGCTACCTCTATAGCACTAGTAGTGAGTGTAGCTACCACTATAGCTCTAGTAGTGAGTGTAGCTACTGTATAGCACTAGTAGTGTGTGTAGCTACTGTATAGCACTAGTAGTGTGTGTAGCTACCACTATAGCACTAGTAGTGTGTGTAGCTACCACTATAGCACTAGCAGTGTGTGTAGCTACCACTATAGCACTAGTAGTGAGTGTAGCTACTGTATAGCACTAGTAGTGAGTGTAGCTACCACTATAGCACTAGTAGTGCGTGTAGCTACTGTATAGCACTAGTAGTGAGTGTAGCTTCCACTATAGCACTAGTAGTGAGTGTAACTACAGCTATAGCACTTGTAGTGTGTGTAGCTACCTCTATAGCGCTAGTAGTGTGTGTAGCTACCACTGTAGCACTAGTAGTGGGTGTAGCTACCTCCATAGCACTAGTAGTGTGTGTAGCTACCACTATAGCACTAGTAGTGAGTGTAGCTACCTCTATAGCACTAGTAGTGAGTGTAGCTACCACTATAGCACTAGTAGTGTGTGTAGCTACTGTATAGCGCTAGTAGTGTGTGTAGCTACCACTATAGCACTAGTAGTGTGTGTAGCTACCACTATAGCACTAGTAGTGATTGTAGCTATCACTGTAGCACTAGTAGTGAGTGTAGCTACCACTATAGCACTAGAATCGAGTGTAGCTATCCCTATAGCGCTAGTAGTGAGTGTAGCTACTGTATAGCACTAGTAGTGTGTGTAGCTACCACTATAGCACTAGTAGTGAGTGTAGCTATCACTATAGCACTAGTAGTGTGTGTAGCTATCACTATAGCACTAGTAGTGAGTGTAGCTACCACTATATCACTAGTAATGAGTGTAGCTATCACTATAGCACTAGTAGTGAGTGTAGAGTACTGTATAGCACTAGTAGTGTGTGTAGCTACCACTATAGCACTAGTAGTGTGTGTAGCTACCACTATAGCACTAGCAGTGTGTGTAGCTACCACTATAGCACTAGTAGTGAGTGTAGCTACCACTATAGCACTAGTAGTGAGTGTAGCTACCACAATAGCACTAGTAGTGTGTGTAGCCACCTCTATAGCACTAGTAGTGTGTGTAGCTAACACTATAGCACTAGTAGTGAGTGTAGCTACCACTATAGCACTAGTAGTGAGTGTAGCTACCACTATAACACTAGTAGTGTGTGTAGCTACCACTGTAGCACTAGTAGTGAGTGTAGCTACCACTATAGCACTACTAGTGAGTGTAGCTACCACTATAGCACTAGTATTGCGTGTAGCTACCACTATAGCACTATTAGTGTGTGTAGCCACCTCTATAGCACTAGTAGTGTGTGTAGCTACCACTATAGCACTAGTAGTGAGTGTAGCTACCACTATAGCACTAGTAGTGTGTGTAGCTACCAATATAGCACTAGTAGTGTGTGTAGCTACCTCTATAGATCTAGTAGTGTGTGTAGCTACCACTATAGCACTAGTAGTGAGTGTAGCTATCACTATAGCACTAGCAGTGAGTGTAGCTACCACTATAAAACTAGTAGTGTGTGTAGCTACTGTATAGCACTAGTAGTGTGTGTAGCTACTGTATAGCACTAGTAGTGTGTGTAGCTACCACTATAACACTAGTAGTGTGTGTAGCTACCACTATAGCACTAGTAGTGAGTGTAGCTATCACTAGAGCACTAGTAGTGCGTGTAGCTACCACTATAGCACTAGTAGTGAGTGTAGCTACCACTATAGCACTAGTAGTGAGTGTAGCTACTGTATAGCACTAGTAGTGTGTGTAGCTACCACTATAGCACTAGTAGTGGGTGTAGCTACCATTATAGCACTAGTAGTGTGTGTAGCTACCACTATACCACTAGTAGTGGGTGTAGCTACCACTATAGCACTGGTAGTGATTGTAGCTACTGTATAGCACTAGTAGGGTGTGTAGCTACCACTATAGCACTAGTAGTTAGTGTAGCTACCACTATAGCACTAGTAGTGAGTGTGGCTACTGTATAGCACTAGTAGTGTGTGTAGCTCCCACTATAGCACTAGTAGTGAGTGTAGCTACTGTATAGCACTAGTAGTGTGTGTGTAGCTACCACAATAGCACTAGTAGTGAGTGTAACTACCACTATAGCACTAGTAGTGTGTGTAGCTACCACTATAGCACTAGTAGTGTGTGTAGCTACCACTATAGCACTAGTAGTGAGTTTAGCTACTGTATAGCACTTGTAGTGTGTGTAGCTACCATTATAGCACTAGAAATGAGTGTAGCTACCACTATAGCACTAGTAGTAGGTGTAGCTACCACTATAGCACTAGTAGTGAGTGTAGCTACCACTATCGCACTGGTAGTGGGTGTAGCCACTGTATAGCACTAGTAGTGAGTGTAGCTACCACTATAGCACTAGTAGTGTGTGTAGCTACCACTATAGCACTAGTATTGAGTGTAGCCACTGTATAGCACTAGTAGTGAGTGTAGCTACCACTATAGCACTAGTAGTGAGTGTAGCCACTGTATAGCACTAGTAGTGAGTGTAGCTACCAATATAGCACTAGTAGTGAGTGTAGCTACTTTATAGCACTAGTAGTGAGTGTAGCTACCACTATAGCACTAGTAGTGTGTGTAGCTACCACTATAGCACTATTAGTGTGTGTAGCTGCCTCTATAGCTCTAGTAGTGAGTGTAGCTACCAGTATAGCACTAGTAGTGAGTGTAGCTACTTTATAGCACTAGTAGTGAGTGTAGCTACCACTATAGCACTAGTAGTGTGTGTAGCTACCACTATAGCACTAGTAGTGGGTGTAGCTACCACTATAGCACTAGTAGTGAGTGTAGCCACTGTATAGCACTAGTAGTGAGTGTAGCTACCACGATAGCACTAGTAGTGTGTGTAGCTACCACTATAGCACTAGTAGTGATTGTAGCTACCACTATAGCACTAGTAGTGAGTGTAGCCACTGTATAGCAATAGTAGTGAGTGTAGCTACCACTATAGCACTAGTATTGAGTGTAGCCACTGTATATCACTAGTAGTGAGTGTAACTACCTCTATAGCACTAGTAGTGTGTGTAGCTACCACTATAGCACTAGTAGTGAGTGTAGCTACCACTATAGCACTAGTAGTGTGTGTAGCTACCACTATAGCACTAGTATTGAGTGTAGCCACTGTATAGCACTAGTAGTGAGTGTAGCTACCACTATAGCACTAGTAGTGAGTGTAGCCACTGTATAGCACTAGTAGTGAGTGTAGCTACCAATATAGCACTAGTAGTGAGTGTAGCTACTGTATAGCACTAGTAGTGAGTGTAGCTACCACTATAGCACTAGTAGTGAGTGTAGCCACTGTATAGCACTAGTAGTGAGTGTAGCTACCAATATAGCACTAGTAGTGAGTGTAGCCACTGTATAGCACTAGTAGTGAGTGTAGCTACCACTATAGCACTAGTAGTGTGTGTAGCTACCACTATAGCACTAGTAGTGATTGTAGCTACCACTATAGCACTAGTAGTGAGTGTAGCCACTGTATAGCAATAGTAGTGAGTGTAGCTACCACTATAGCACTAGTATTGAGTGTAGCCACTGTATATCACTAGTAGTGAGTGTAACTACCTCTATAGCACTAGTAGTGTGTGTAGCTACCACTATAGCACTAGTAGTGTGTGTAGCTACCACCATAGCACTAGTTGTGTGTGTAGCTACCACTATAGCACTAGTAGTGTGTGTAGCCACTGTATAGCACTAGTAGTGTGTGTAGCTACCACTATAGCACTAGTAGTGTGTGTAGCTACTGTATAGCACTAGTAGTGAGTGTAGCTACCACTATAGCACTAGTAGTGTGTGTAGCTACCACTATAGCACTAGTATTGAGTGTAGCCACTGTATACCACTAGTAGTGAGTGTAACTACCTCTATAGCAGTAGTAGTGTGTGTAGCTACCAATATAGCACTAGTAGTGAGTGTAGCTACCACTATAGCACTAGTAGTGAGTGTAGCTACCACTATAGCACTAGTAGTGAGTGTAGCCACTGTATAGCACTAGTAGTGAGTGTAACTACCTCTATAGCACTAGTAGTGAGTGTAGCTACCACTGTAGCACTAGTATTGAATGTAGCCACTGTATGGCACTAGTAGTGAGTGTAACTACCTCTATAGCACTAGTAGTGAGTGTAACTACCACTATAGCACTAGTAGTGAGTGTAGCTACCACTATAGCACTAGTAGTGAGTGTAGCTACCACTATAGCACTAGTAGTGAGTGTAGCCACTGTATAGCACTAGTAGTGAGTGTAGCTACCAATATAGCAGTAGTAGTGTGTGTAGCTACCAATATAGCACTAGTAGTGAGTGTAGCTACCACTATAGCACTAGTAGTGAGTGTAGCTACCACTATAGCACTAGTATTGAGTGTAGCCACTGTATATCACTAGTAGTGAGTGTAACTACCTCTATAGCACTAGTAGTGTGTGTAGCTACCACTATAGCACTAGTAGTGAGTGTAGCTACCACTATAGCACTAGTAGTGTGTGTAGCTACCACTATAGCACTAGTATTGAGTGTAGCCACTGTATAGCACTAGTAGTGAGTGTAGCTACCACTATAGCACTAGTAGAGAGTGTAGCCACTGTATAGCACTAGTAGTGAGTGTAGCTACCAATATAGCACTAGTAGTGAGTGTAGCTACTGTATAGCACTAGTAGTGAGTGTAGCTACCACTATAGCACTAGTAGTGAGTGTAGCCACTGTATAGCACTAGTAGTGAGTGTAGCTACCAATATAGCACTAGTAGTGAGTGTAGCCACTGTATAGCACTAGTAGTGAGTGTAGCTACCATTATAGCACTAGTAGTGTGTGTAGCTACCACTATAGCACTAGTAGTGATTGTAGCTACCACTATAGCACTAGTAGTGAGTGTAGCCACTGTATAGCAATAGTAGTGAGTGTAGCTACCACTATAGCACTAGTATTGAGTGTAGCCACTGTATATCACTAGTAGTGAGTGTAACTACCTCTATAGCACTAGTAGTGTGTGTAGCTACCACTATAGCACTAGTAGTGTGTGTAGCTACCACCATAGCACTAGTTGTGTGTGTAGCTACCACTATAGCACTAGTAGTGTGTGTAGCCACTGTATAGCACTAGTAGTGTGTGTAGCTACCACTATAGCACTAGTAGTGTGTGTAGCTACTGTATAGCACTAGTAGTGAGTGTAGCTACCACTATAGCACTAGTAGTGTGTGTAGCTACCACTATAGCACTAGTATTGAGTGTAGCCACTGTATACCACTAGTAGTGAGTGTAACTACCTCTATAGCAGTAGTAGTGTGTGTAGCTACCAATATAGCACTAGTAGTGAGTGTAGCTACCACTATAGCACTAGTAGTGAGTGTAGCTACCACTATAGCACTAGTAGTGAGTGTAGCCACTGTATAGCACTAGTAGTGAGTGTAACTACCTCTATAGCACTAGTAGTGAGTGTAGCTACCACTGTAGCACTAGTATTGAATGTAGCCACTGTATGGCACTAGTAGTGAGTGTAACTACCTCTATAGCACTAGTAGTGAGTGTAACTACCACTATAGCACTAGTAGTGAGTGTAGCTACCACTATAGCACTAGTAGTGAGTGTAGCTACCACTATAGCACTAGTAGTGAGTGTAGCCACTGTATAGCACTAGTAGTGAGTGTAGCTACCAATATAGCACTAGTAGTGTGTGTAGCTACCACTATAGCACTAGTTGTGTGTGTGTAGCTACCACTATAGCACTAGTAGTGAGTGTAGCTACTGTATAGCACTAGTAGTGTGTGTAGCTACCACTATAGCACTAGTAGTGAGTGTAGCTACCTCTATAGCACTAGTAGTGAGTGTAGCTACCACTATAGCACTAGTAGTGAGTGTAGCTACTGTATAGCACTAGTAGTGAGTGTAGCTACCACTATAGCACTAGTAGTGAGTGTAGCTACTGTATAGCACTAGTAGTGAGTGTAGCTATCACTATAGCACTAGTAGTGAGTGTAGCTACCTCTATAGCACTAGTAGTGTGTGTAGCTACTGTATAGCACTAGTAGTGAGTGTAACTACCACTATAGCACTAGTAGTGAGTGTAGCTACCACTATAGCACTAGTAGTGAGTGTAGCCACTGTATAGCAATAGTAGTGAGTGTAGCTACCACTATAGCACTAGTATTGAGTGTAGCCACTGTATATCACTAGTAGTGAGTGTAACTACCTCTATAGCACTAGTAGTGTGTGTAGCTACCACTATAGCACTAGTAGTGAGTGTAGCTACCACTATAGCACTAGTAGTGTGTGTAGCTACCACTATAGCACTAGTATTGAGTGTAGCCACTGTATAGCACTAGTAGTGAGTGTAGCTACCACTATAGCACTAGTAGTGAGTGTAGCCACTGTATAGCACTAGTAGTGAGTGTAGCTACCACTATAGCACTAGTAGTGCGTGTAGCCACTGTATAGCACTAGTAGTGAGTGTAGCTACCAATATAGCACTAGTAGTGAGTGTAGCCACTGTATAGCACTAGTAGTGAGTGTAGCTACCACTATAGCACTAGTAGTGTGTGTAGCTACCATTATAGCACTAGTAGTGATTGTAGCTACCACTATAGCACTAGTAGTGAGTGTAGCCACTGTATAGCAATAGTAGTGAGTGTAGCTACCACTATAGCACTAGTATTGAGTGTAGCCACTGTATATCACTAGTAGTGAGTGTAACTACCTCTATAGCACTAGTAGTGTGTGTAGCTACCACTATAGCACTAGTAGTGTGTGTAGCTACCACCATAGCACTAGTTGTGTGTGTAGCTACCACTATAGCACTAGTAGTGTGTGTAGCCACTGTATAGCTCTAGTAGTGTGTGTAGCTACCACTATAGCACTAGTAGTGTGTGTAGCTACTGTATAGCACTAGTAGTGAGTGTAGCTACCACTATAGCACTAGTAGTGTGTGTAGCTACCACTATAGCACTAGTATTGAGTGTAGCCACTGTATACCACTAGTAGTGAGTGTAACTACCTCTATAGCACTAGTAGTGAGTGTAGCTACCACTGTAGCACTAGTATTGAATGTAGCCACTGTATAGCACTAGTAGTGAGTGTAACTACCTCTATATAACTAGTAGTGAGTGTAACTACCACTATAGCACTAGTAGTGAGTGTAGCTACCACTATAGCACTAGTAGTGAGTGTAGCTACCACTATAGCACTAGTAGTGAGTGTAGCCACTGTATAGCACTAGTAGTGAGTGTAGCTACCAATATAGCACTAGTAGTGTGTGTAGCTACCACTATAGCACTAGTTGTGTGTGTAGCTACCACTATAGCACTAGTAGTGAGTGTAGCTACTGTATAGCACTAGTAGTGTGTGTAGCTACCACTATAGCACTAGTAGTGAGTGTAGCTACCTCTATAGCACTAGTAGTGAGTGTAGCTACCACTATAGCACTACTAGTGAGTGTAGCTACCACTATAGCACTAGTATTGCGTGTAGCTACCACTATAGCACTATTAGTGTGTGTAGCCACCTCTATAGCACTAGTAGTGTGTGTAGCTACCACTATAGCACTAGTAGTGAGTGTAGCTACCACTATAGCACTAGTAGTGTGTGTAGCTACCAATATAGCACTAGTAGTGTGTGTAGCTACCTCTATAGATCTAGTAGTGTGTGTAGCTACCACTATAGCACTAGTAGTGAGTGTAGCTATCACTATAGCACTAGCAGTGAGTGTAGCTACCACTATAAAACTAGTAGTGTGTGTAGCTACTGTATAGCACTAGTAGTGTGTGTAGCTACTGTATAGCACTAGTAGTGTGTGTAGCTACCACTATAACACTAGTAGTGTGTGTAGCTACCACTATAGCACTAGTAGTGAGTGTAGCTATCACTAGAGCACTAGTAGTGCGTGTAGCTACCACTATAGCACTAGTAGTGAGTGTAGCTACCACTATAGCACTAGTAGTGAGTGTAGCTACTGTATAGCACTAGTAGTGTGTGTAGCTACCACTATAGCACTAGTAGTGGGTGTAGCTACCATTATAGCACTAGTAGTGTGTGTAGCTCCCACTATACCACTAGTAGTGGGTGTAGCTACCACTATAGCACTGGTAGTGATTGTAGCTACTGTATAGCACTAGTAGGGTGTGTAGCTACCACTATAGCACTAGTAGTGAGTGTAGCTACCACTATAGCACTAGTAGTGAGTGTGGCTACTGTATAGCACTAGTAGTGTGTGTAGCTCCCACTATAGCACTAGTAGTGAGTGTAGCTACTGTATAGCACTAGTAGTGTGTGTGTAGCTACCACAATAGCACTAGTAGTGAGTGTAACTACCACTATAGCACTAGTAGTGTGTGTAGCTACCACTATAGCACTAGTAGTGTGTGTAGCTACCACTATAGCACTAGTAGTGAGTTTAGCTACTGTATAGCACTTGTAGTGTGTGTAGCTACCATTATAGCACTAGAAATGAGTGTAGCTACCACTATAGCACTAGTAGTAGGTGTAGCTACCACTATAGCACTAGTAGTGAGTGTAGCTACCACTATCGCACTGGTAGTGGGTGTAGCCACTGTATAGCACTAGTAGTGAGTGTAGCTACCACTATAACACTAGTAGTGTGTGTAGCTACCACTATAGCACTAGTATTGAGTGTAGCCACTGTATAGCACTAGTAGTGAGTGTAGCTACCACTATAGCACTAGTAGTGAGTGTAGCCACTGTATAGCACTAGTAGTGAGTGTAGCTACCAATATAGCACTAGTAGTGAGTGTAGCTACTTTATAGCACTAGTAGTGAGTGTAGCTACCACTATAGCACTAGTAGTGTGTGTAGCTACCACTATAGCACTATTAGTGTGTGTAGCTGCCTCTATAGCTCTAGTAGTGAGTGTAGCTACCAGTATAGCACTAGTAGTGAGTGTAGCTACTTTATAGCACTAGTAGTGAGTGTAGCTACCACTATAGCACTAGTAGTGTGTGTAGCTACCACTATAGCACTAGTAGTGGGTGTAGCTACCACTATAGCACTAGTAGTGAGTGTAGCCACTGTATAGCACTAGTAGTGAGTGTAGCTACCACGATAGCACTAGTAGTGTGTGTAGCTACCACTATAGCACTAGTAGTGATTGTAGCTACCACTATAGCACTAGTAGTGAGTGTAGCCACTGTATAGCAATAGTAGTGAGTGTAGCTACCACTATAGCACTAGTATTGAGTGTAGCCACTGTATATCACTAGTAGTGAGTGTAACTACCTCTATAGCACTAGTAGTGTGTGTAGCTACCACTATAGCACTAGTAGTGAGTGTAGCTACCACTATAGCACTAGTAGTGTGTGTAGCTACCACTATAGCACTAGTATTGAGTGTAGCCACTGTATAGCACTAGTAGTGAGTGTAGCTACCACTATAGCACTAGTAGTGAGTGTAGCCACTGTATAGCACTAGTAGTGAGTGTAGCTACCAATATAGCACTAGTAGTGAGTGTAGCTACTGTATAGCACTAGTAGTGAGTGTAGCTACCACTATAGCACTAGTAGTGAGTGTAGCCACTGTATAGCACTAGTAGTGAGTGTAGCTACCAATATAGCACTAGTAGTGAGTGTAGCCACTGTATAGCACTAGTAGTGAGTGTAGCTACCACTATAGCACTAGTAGTGTGTGTAGCTACCACTATAGCACTAGTAGTGATTGTAGCTACCACTATAGCACTAGTAGTGAGTGTAGCCACTGTATAGCAATAGTAGTGAGTGTAGCTACCACTATAGCACTAGTATTGAGTGTAGCCACTGTATATCACTAGTAGTGAGTGTAACTACCTCTATAGCACTAGTAGTGTGTGTAGCTACCACTATAGCACTAGTAGTGTGTGTAGCTACCACCATAGCACTAGTTGTGTGTGTAGCTACCACTATAGCACTAGTAGTGTGTGTAGCCACTGTATAGCACTAGTAGTGTGTGTAGCTACCACTATAGCACTAGTAGTGTGTGTAGCTACTGTATAGCACTAGTAGTGAGTGTAGCTACCACTATAGCACTAGTAGTGTGTGTAGCTACCACTATAGCACTAGTATTGAGTGTAGCCACTGTATACCACTAGTAGTGAGTGTAACTACCTCTATAGCAGTAGTAGTGTGTGTAGCTACCAATATAGCACTAGTAGTGAGTGTAGCTACCACTATAGCACTAGTAGTGAGTGTAGCTACCACTATAGCACTAGTAGTGAGTGTAGCCACTGTATAGCACTAGTAGTGAGTGTAACTACCTCTATAGCACTAGTAGTGAGTGTAGCTACCACTGTAGCACTAGTATTGAATGTAGCCACTGTATGGCACTAGTAGTGAGTGTAACTACCTCTATAGCACTAGTAGTGAGTGTAACTACCACTATAGCACTAGTAGTGAGTGTAGCTACCACTATAGCACTAGTAGTGAGTGTAGCTACCACTATAGCACTAGTAGTGAGTGTAGCCACTGTATAGCACTAGTAGTGAGTGTAGCTACCAATATAGCACTAGTAGTGTGTGTAGCTACCACTATAGCACTAGTTGTGTGTGTGTAGCTACCACTATAGCACTAGTAGTGAGTGTAGCTACTGTATAGCACTAGTAGTGTGTGTAGCTACCACTATAGCACTAGTAGTGAGTGTAGCTACCTCTATAGCACTAGTAGTGAGTGTAGCTACCACTATAGCACTAGTAGTGAGTGTAGCTACTGTATAGCACTAGTAGTGAGTGTAGCTACCACTATAGCACTAGTAGTGAGTGTAGCTACTGTATAGCACTAGTAGTGAGTGTAGCTATCACTATAGCACTAGTAGTGAGTGTAGCTACCTCTATAGCACTAGTAGTGTGTGTAGCTACTGTATAGCACTAGTAGTGAGTGTAACTACCACTATAGCACTAGTAGTGAGTGTAGCTACCACTATAGCACTAGTAGTGAGTGTAGCCACTGTATAGCAATAGTAGTGAGTGTAGCTACCACTATAGCACTAGTATTGAGTGTAGCCACTGTATATCACTAGTAGTGAGTGTAACTACCTCTATAGCACTAGTAGTGTGTGTAGCTACCACTATAGCACTAGTAGTGAGTGTAGCTACCACTATAGCACTAGTAGTGTGTGTAGCTACCACTATAGCACTAGTATTGAGTGTAGCCACTGTATAGCACTAGTAGTGAGTGTAGCTACCACTATAGCACTAGTAGTGAGTGTAGCCACTGTATAGCACTAGTAGTGAGTGTAGCTACCACTATAGCACTAGTAGTGCGTGTAGCCACTGTATAGCACTAGTAGTGAGTGTAGCTACCAATATAGCACTAGTAGTGAGTGTAGCCACTGTATAGCACTAGTAGTGAGTGTAGCTACCACTATAGCACTAGTAGTGTGTGTAGCTACCACTATAGCACTAGTAGTGATTGTAGCTACCACTATAGCACTAGTAGTGAGTGTAGCCACTGTATAGCAATAGTAGTGAGTGTAGCTACCACTATAGCACTAGTATTGAGTGTAGCCACTGTATATCACTAGTAGTGAGTGTAACTACCTCTATAGCACTAGTAGTGTGTGTAGCTACCACTATAGCACTAGTAGTGTGTGTAGCTACCACCATAGCACTAGTTGTGTGTGTAGCTACCACTATAGCACTAGTAGTGTGTGTAGCCACTGTATAGCTCTAGTAGTGTGTGTAGCTACCACTATAGCACTAGTAGTGTGTGTAGCTACTGTATAGCACTAGTAGTGAGTGTAGCTACCACTATAGCACTAGTAGTGTGTGTAGCTACCACTATAGCACTAGTATTGAGTGTAGCCACTGTATACCACTAGTAGTGAGTGTAACTACCTCTATAGCACTAGTAGTGAGTGTAGCTACCACTGTAGCACTAGTATTGAATGTAGCCACTGTATAGCACTAGTAGTGAGTGTAACTACCTCTATATAACTAGTAGTGAGTGTAACTACCACTATAGCACTAGTAGTGAGTGTAGCTACCACTATAGCACTAGTAGTGAGTGTAGCTACCACTATAGCACTAGTAGTGAGTGTAGCCACTGTATAGCACTAGTAGTGAGTGTAGCTACCAATATAGCACTAGTAGTGTGTGTAGCTACCACTATAGCACTAGTTGTGTGTGTAGCTACCACTATAGCACTAGTAGTGAGTGTAGCTACTGTATAGCACTAGTAGTGTGTGTAGCTACCACTATAGCACTAGTAGTGAGTGTAGCTACCTCTATAGCACTAGTAGTGAGTGTAGCTACCACTATAGCACTAGTAGTGAGTGTAGCTACTGTATAGCACTAGTAGTGAGTGTAGCTACCACTATAGCACTAGTAGTGAGTGTAGCTACTGTATAGCACTAGTAGTGAGTGTAGCTATCACTATAGCACTAGTAGTGAGTGTAGCTACCTCTATAGCACTAGTAGTGTGTGTAGCTACTGTATAGCACTAGTAGTGAGTGTAACTACCACTATAGCACTAGTAGTGAGTGTAGCTACCACTATAGCACTAGTAGTGAGTGTAGCCACTGTATAGCACTAGTAGTGAGTGTAGCTACCAATATAGCACTAGTAGTGTGTGTAGCTACCACTATAGCACTAGTTGTGTGTGTAGCTACCACTATAGCACTAGTAGTGAGTGTAGCTACTGTATAGCACTAGTAGTGTGTGTAGCTACCACTATAACACTAGTAGTGAGTGTAGCTACCTCTATAGCACTAGTAGTGAGTGTAGCTACCACTATAGCACTAGTAGTGAGTGTAGCTACTGTATAGCACTAGTAGTGAGTGTAGCTACCACTATAGCACTAGTAGTGAGTGTAGCTACTGTATAGCACTAGTAGTGAGTGTAGCTATCACTATAGCACTAGTAGTGAGTGTAGCTACCTCTATAGCACTAGTAGTGAGTGTAGCTACCACTATAGCTCTAGTAGTGAGTGTAGCTACTGTATAGCACTAGTAGTGAGTGTAGCTACTGTATAGCACTATTAGTGTGTGTAGCTACCACTATAGCACTAGTAGTGCGTGTAGCTACCACTATAGCACTAGCAGTGTGTGTAGCTACCACTATAGCACTAGTAGTGAGTGTAGCTACTGTATAGCACTAGTAGTGAGTGTAGCTACCACTATAGCACTAGTAGTGAGTGTAGCTACTGTATAGCACTAGTAGTGAGTGTAGCTTCCACTATAGCACTAGTAGTGAGTGTAACTACAGCTGTAGCACTTGTAGTGTGTGTAGCTACCTCTATAGCGCTAGTAGTGAGTGTAGCTACCACTATAGCACTAGTAGTGAGTGTAGCTACTGTATAGCACTAGTAGTGTGTGTAGCTACCACTATAGCACTAGTAGTGAGTGTAGCTACCACTATAGCACTAGTAGTGAGTGTAGCTACCACTATAGCACTAGTAGTGAGTGTAGCTACCACTATAGCACTAGTAGTGTGTGTAGCTACCACTGTAGCACTAGTAGTGGGTGTAGCTACCTCCATAGCACTAGTAGTGTGTGTAGCTACCACTATAGCACTAGTAGTGAGTGTAGCTATCACTATAGCACTAGTAGTGAGTGTAGCTACCTCTATAGCACTAGTAGTGAGTGTAGCTACCACTATAGCACTAGTAGTGTGTGTAGCTACTGTATAGCGCTAGTAGTGTGTGTAGCTACCACTATAGCACTAGTAGTGTGTGTAGCTACCACTATAGCACTAGTAGTGATTGTAGCTATCACTGTAGCACTAGTAGTGAGTGTAGCTACCACTATAGCACTAGAATCGAGTGTAGCTATCCCTATAGCGCTAGTAGTGTGGGTAGCTACTGTATAGCACTAGTAGTGTGTGTAGCTACCACTATAGCACTAGTAGTGAGTGTAGCTATCACTATAGCACTAGTAGTGTGTGTAGCTACCACTATAGCACTAGTAGTGAGTGTAGCTACCACTATATCACTAGTAGTGAGTGTAGCTATCACTATAGCACTAGTAGTGAGTGTAGAGTACTGTATAGCACTAGTAGTGTGTGTAGCTACCACTATAGCACTAGTAGTGTGTGTAGCTACCACTATAGCACTAGCAGTGTGTGTAGCCACCTCTATAGCACTAGTAGTGAGTGTAGCTACCACTATAGCACTAGTAGTGAGTGTAGCTACCACAATAGCACTAGTAGTGTGTGTAGCCACCTCTATAGCACTAGTAGTGTGTGTAGCTAACACTATAGCACTAGTAGTGAGTGTAGCTACCACTATAGCACTAGTAGTGAGTGTAGCTACCACTATAGCACTAGTAGTGTGTGTAGCTACCACTGTAGCACTAGTAGTGAGTGTAGCTACCACTATAGCACTAGTAGTGAGTGTAGCTACCACTATAGCACTAGTAGTGTGTGTAGCTACCACTATAGCACTAGTAGTGAGTGTAGCTATCACTATAGCACTAGTAGTGAGTGTAGCTACCTCTATAGCACTAGTAGTGAGTGTAGCTACCACTATAGCACTAGTAGTGTGTGTAGCTCTTGTATAGCGCTAGTAATGTGTGTAGCTACTGTATAGCGCTAGTAGTGTGTGTAGCTACCACTATAGCACTAGTAGTGTGTGTAGCTACCACTATAGCACTAGTTGTGATTGTAGCTATCACTATAGCACTAGTAGTGAGTGTAGCTACCACTATAGCACTAGTAGTGAGTGTAGCTTTCACTATAGCACTAGTAGTGTGTGTAGCTACCACTATAGCACTTGTAGTGTGTGTAGCTACCACTATACCACTAGTAGTGAGTGTAGCTACTGTATAGCACTAGTAGTGTGTGTAGCTACCACTATAGCACTAGTAGTGTGTGTAGCTACCACTATAGCACTAGCAGTGTGTGTAGCTACCACTATAGCACTAGTAGTGAGTGTAGCTACCACTATAGCACTAGTAGTGTGTGTAGCTACCTCTATAGCACTAGTAGTGTGTGTAGCTACCACTATAGCACTAGTAGTGTGTGTAACTACGAATATAGCACTAGTTCTGTGTGTAGCTACTGTATAGCACTAGTAGTGTGTGTAGCTACCACTATAGCACTAGTAGTGTCTGTAGCTACCACTATAGCACTAGCAGTGTGTGTAGCTGCCAATATAGCACTAGTAGTGAGTGTAGCTACTGTATAGCACTAGTAGTGAGTGTAGTTACCACTATAGCACTAGTAGTGAGTGTAGCTACCACTATAGCACTAGTAGTGTGTGTAGCTACCACTATAGCACTAGTAGTGAGTGTAGCTACCACTATAACACTAGTAGTGTGTGTAGCTACCACTATAGCACTAGTAGTGAGTGTAGCTACTGTATAGCACTAGTAGTGTGTGTAGCTACCACTATAGCACTAGTAGTGTGTGTAGCTACCACTATAGCACTAGCAGTGTGAGTAGCTACCACTATAGCACTAGTAGTGAGTGTAGCTACTGTATAGCACTAGTAGTGAGTGTAGCTACCACTATAGCACTAGTAGTGAGTGTACCTACCACTATAGCACTAGTAGTGAGTCTAGCTACTGTATAGCACTAGTAGTGAGTGTAGCTACCACTATAGCACTAGTAGTGAGTGTAACTACAGCTATAGCACTTGTAGTGTGTGTATCCACCTCTATATCACTATTAGTGAGTGTAGCTACCACTATAGCACTAGTAGTGAGTGTAGCTACTGTATAGCACTAGTAGTGTGTGTAGCTACCACTATAGCACTAGTAGTGAGTGTAGCTACCACTATAGCAGTAGTAGTGTGTGTAGCCACCACTATAGAACTAGTAGTGAGTGTAGCTACCACTATAGCACTAGTTGTGAGTGTGGCTACCACTATAGCACTAGTAGTGTGTGTAGGCACCTCTATGGCACTAGTAGTGTGTGTAGCTACCACTATAGCACTAGTAGTGAGTGTAGCTACCACTATAGCACTAGTAGTGAGTGTAGCTACCACTATAGCACTGGTAGTGTGTGTAGCTACCACTATAGCACTAGTAGTGAGTGTAGCTACCACTATAGCACTAGTAGTGAGTGTAGCTACTGTATGGCACTAGTAGTGATTGTAGCTACCACTATAGCACTAGTAGTGAGTGTAGCTACTGTACAGCACTAGTAGTGTTTGTGGCTACCACTATATCACTAGTAGTGTGTGTAGCTACGACTATAGCACTAGTAGTGTGTGTAGCTACTGTATAGCACTAGTAGTGTGTGTAGCTACCACTATGGCACTAGTAGTGAGTGTATATACTGTATAGCACTAGTAGTGTGTGTAGCTACCACTATAGCACTAGTAGTGGGTGTAGCTACCACTATAGCACTAGTAGTGTGTGTAGCTACCTCTATAGCACTAGTAGTGAGTGTAGCTACTACTATAGCACTAGTAGTGAGTGTAGCTATCACTATAGCACTAGTAGTGTGTGTAGCTACGACTATAGCACTAGTAGTGTGTGTAGCTACTGTATAGCACTATTAGTGTGTGTAGCTACCACTATAGCACTAGTAGTGAGTGTATATACTGTATAGCACTAGTAGTGTGTGTAGCTACCACTATAGCACTAGTAGTGAGTGTAGCTACCACTATAGCACTAGTAGTGTGTGTAGCTACCTCTATAGCACTAGTAGTGTGTGTAGCTACCACTATAGCACTAGTAGTGTGTGTAGCTACCACTACAGCACTAGCAGTGTGTGTAGCTACCACTATAGCACTAGTAGTGAGTGTAGCTACTGTATAGCACTAGTAGTGAGTGTAGCTACCACTATAGCACTAGTAGTGAGTGTAGCTACCACTATAGCACTAGTAGTGTGTGTAGCTACCACTATACCACTAGTAGTGGGTGTAGCTACTGTATAGCACTAGTAGTGGGTGTAGCTACCACTATAGCACTAGAAGTGTGTGTAGCTACCACTATAACACTAGTAGTGAGTGTATCTACTGAATAGCACCAGTAGTGTGTGTAGCTACGACTATAGCACTAGTAGTGTGTGTAGCTACTGTATAGCACTAGTAGTGAGTGTAGCTAAAACTATAGCACAAGTAGTGCGTTTAGCTACCACTATAGCACTAGTAGTGAGTGTAGCTACCACTATAGCACTAGTAGTGAGTGTAGCTGCCACTATAGCACTAGTAGTGAGTGTAGCTACCACTATAGCACTAGTAGTGAGTGTAGCTACCACTGTAACACTAGGAGTGGGTGTAGCTACCACTGTAGCATTAGTAGTCAGTGTAGCTACTTTATAGCACTAGTAGTGAGTGTAGCTACCACTATAGCACTAGTAGTGTGTGTAGCTACCACTATAGCACTAGTAGTGTGTGAAGCTACTGTATAGCACTAGTAGTGTGTGTAGCTACTGTATAGCACTAGTAGTGAGTGTAGCTACCACTATAGCAATAGTAGTGAGTGTAGCTACCACTATAGCACTAGTAGTGAGTGTAGCTACCACTATAGCACTAGTAGTGAGTGTAGCTACCACTATAGCACTAGTAGTGAGTGTAGCTACCACTATAGCATTAGTAGTGGGTGTAGCTACTGTATAGCACTAGTAGTGAGTGTAACTACCACTATAGCACTAGTAGTGAGTGTAACTACCTCTATAGCACTAGTAGTGTCTGTAGCTACCACTATAGCACCAGTAGTGTGAGTAGCTACATCTATAGCACTAGTAGTGTGTGTAGCTACCACTATAGCACTAGTAGTGTGTGTAGCTACCTCTATACCACTAGTAGTGTGTGTAGCTACCTCTATAGCACTAGTAGTGAGTGTAGCTACCACTATAGCACTAGTAGTGAGTGTAGCTACCACTATGGCACTAGTAGTGTGTGTAGCTACCTATATAGCACTAGTAGTGTGTGTAGCTACCTCTATAGCACTAGTAGTGTGTGTAGCTACCTCTATAGCACTAGTAGTGTGTGTAGCTACCTCTATAGCACTAGTAGTGAGTGTAGCTACCACTATAGCACTAATAGTGAGTGTAACTACCACTATAACACTAGTATTGAGTGTAGCTACCACTATAGCATTAGTAGTGAGTGTAGCTACTGTATAGCACTAGTAGTGAGTGTAACTACCACTATAGCACTAGTAGTGTGTGTAGCTACCTCTATAGCTCTAGTAGTGAGTGTAGCTACCAGTATAGCACTAGTAGTGAGTGTAGCTACTGTATAGCACTAGTAGTGAGTGTAGCTACCACTATAGCACTAGTAGTGAGTGTAGCTACCACTATAGCACTAGTAGTGAGTGTAGCTACCACTATAGCACTAGTAGTGAGTGTAGCTACTGTATAGCACTAGTAGTGAGTGTAACTACCACTATAGCACTAGTAGTGAGTGTAGCTACTGTATAGCACTAGTAGTGAGTGTAGCTACCACTATAGCACTAATAGTGAGTGTAGCTACCACTATAGCACTAGTAGTGAGTGTAGTTACCACTATAGCACTAGTAGTGTGTGTAGCTACCACTATAGCACTAGTAGTGAGTGTAGCTACCACTATAGCACTAGTAGTGAGTATAGCCACTGCATAGCATTAGTAGTGAGTGTAGCTACCACTATAGCACTAGTAGTGAGTGTAGCTACCACTATAGCACTAGTAGTGAGTTAGCCACTGTATAGCACTAGTAGTGAGTGTAGCTACCACTATAGCACTAGTAGTGTGTGTAGCTACCACTATAGCACTAGTAGGGAGTGTAGCTACCACTATAGCACTAGTAGTGAGTGTAGCTACCACTATAGCACTAGTTGTGAGTGTAGCTACTGTATAGCACTAGTAGTGAGTGTAGCTACTGTATAGCACGAGTAGTGAGTGTAGTTACTGTGTGTAGATCTAAGTCTACTGTAGTATATCAAAAATATATAAAGAGTTGGCCTTAATCTTGACAAAAATATACCATGGAATAGGATTTACCAGCAATGTTTCAAATCCGTGAAAGCTTTCATATACGATAAACTATATCGTTGATTATTATACACAAATACACTAGAAATTGTTAATTATAGATTATATACATGAATTTACATTTTAATTCGTTCACCGAATTTCGCTATGATATACCATCATCGTCCACTGACATTATTATTTTTAGCCTACTTTTTACATTTTGCAAAAATGAGGAAAAGTAGACTTATGAGATCGATCCGGGAAAATGTGTGTCTGTCTGTCTTTCTGGCTGTGTGTGTGTCCCCCCCGTATCAACTCCTAAACGCCTGCAGCAACCAAAAGCAAATTTAGTATTAGTAAAGATGTGCACCGGAATAGCTCACGTCCATATTTGAAAATGATGTCAGTGCTACCAACTGCTGAAAAAACGCACTAGAAATTTGAGCTCCATGTTGGATATCTTGCAAGATATGCATGGGAGCTTTTTCAAAATTGGCACACATGTAGATAATACTATTTCAGTTTAATTTCCAGGAGTTCAACCATAACAGTGTTGCCAAAATAATTTTAAGCCTTCTGATAGGTCCAATGTTTAAATGCATATAACTTCTACACTATTAATTGAATTTCTACCAAGTTTTGTATGTAATATCTGTACATAAACAGATATGACCGAGCGTATTCTTAAGTGCCAACAGGGCTGCCAACTGTTAATAATTGCTCTCTCTATTTTTTTATCCACATACCAATATATCAGAAAGTATGCAAGCCAACAGCTTTAAACTATGCACACGTATATTCTGACATTTTAGATTAATTTGGAGTAACTTATATACGTCAGTTCTACCAACATGATTATAAGCCTGCTGATCGTACCAATTTTGAAATATATGTAACTTCTATACTATTAGTTGGATTTCAACCAAATTTCGTATGTGCTATGTGTACCATAACAGATATGACTATAAGTATTGTTAAGAGCAATCAGGGCTGCCAACTGTTAATAAATGCTGTCTATATAATTTTTACCCTAATATCAATATATCAGAAAGTATGCAAGCCAACAGCTCTATACTTTGCACACGTATAGCACCTGCCATTCTAGATTAATTTGGAGTAATTAATACAAGGCAGTGCTGCCAACATGATTCTATGCCTGCTGATACGTCCAATTTTACATGTAACTTCTCTACTAACAAATGGATTACATCCAAAATTGGCACAACAAGATATCATAATAATTCAGATTATTTCTGACCAGCACACGCATGGTATTGTTGGCAACATGCTTTTACGCGTGCTGATAGATCCAGTGTCTAACTGCATGTAACGTCCATTGGACTTCAACCAAATTTTGTATTCTGTACCTTAAGAGGTGGAACTAAGAATATATTCAGTCACCAGGGCTGCCAACTGTAGTGCTCTATTAGGCTACATTATACCAGGTATATTTTGAACTAATTAGATATTTCGATATTACCAACTTAATTTCGTCATTATTCTAGATAGGTTCATATTCTGTAGAATAATCATTGGCATGAAAAGTAGGCTGTATAGTTCTTCACGGAACTTCTTGTTCCACAATCATTCAAGTTTATCGAACCTATAGTTCAAGTTAATACTTCAGTTATATCTCAAAATTATTACAATATTATTATGTGTTTTCTGATTATAGCTTCACACTAGATATTTTTTATTATTAGTCTAAAAATCTAAATCATATTGAATTATTATCTGCTTAATTAATATTTAAATGATCGGTTTTATTTAAATACTAGCATTGTAGCTTCAATGTTCGTGTTCATCTCACGAATAATTACACTTCATCATTATATACTTTAGCGATTGCTCATTAGCTCGCATAATTCACTAAATTCATTACATAAACGGCAATCTCTCCACGTTCGAGATTCCTAATATAAACTTCATACTATTTCTGACCATCCACTGATGTCGATATGTATTTCAAAAATTTCATTAACACCTGTAGTGCTTCTTTCAATACGAAAAGTAACACTTAATGGCTGTAAATAATTTTTCCACACCTATATAAAATGTATGTAAGTTTCAAATAATCACCTACATATGTCATGTTTCACAATTAACACGACTATCAAAGCGATAATCCATTTTCGTAAAAGCTGTCAGAATTACTGCATGATTATACGATCAATTCATTACATCTTCAAATTCCAAAAATGTCATACTTATTCATGACGGAATATATTTTACATAACATTGAGCTTTATCTCTCAATTATACTTCATTTCATTATGAATTTCCATACTCGCAATAATATCTTACACGATATTATTACTTACTATATAGAAATTGAGATTTTAATTCAGATTCCCAAAAACGAATTCAAGAACTAAGAAATCGTATAACTCTGCACCATGCAAAAATGCATTGTATGAGTAGAATACATTATAGACCATTAGAGTCATACGAAATCAGAACATGAGTAAAACCAAAAATGAACTATAAAAGTCGAAAACTGAATCTACTGTACCTCAACAAAATATCTCTACTCAAAAATTGATTCAAAAACTGGCTATAATTGCCTAATCCAAAAATACTGCAATTGTTCACTTAAATAATGTTTCTAGACTTCAGTGCCTATACCTAATTTCACGAAAAAATGATACAGTCATTTAAAATGCAATGCTGTATGAACTGTCGAAGAAATTCTGTTTCGATGCTCACTAGTAAACAGAATTAATGTTGTAAAATGTTCATATTATCGTAGTAGGTCATCTTCCTAATTCCTATTCTTATATAAAGATATCGTAGTCTTCTTCCTAAAAACTCTTCTTCTCCATATATGTTTCTTCTCAACTAATTATAATGCTCGTAATTTATTACCAAAATTTTAAATAGTAATGTTGCAAAAATAACACTACAAAAGAGATTATCTACTTTAAATGACTATATAAGTGCATCCATAGTTGGATCAAAACTTAAAATAGACCATTGAACAGAAATGACAGAAACGTCAAGTCTAATTCTCAAGTCCATTTCCCAAACTACTAAACAAAAATGGTGAAAAGGGCATTCTATAGATATGACATGATTCATACCGTCTACAGATAAAAAAGATCTCCAGCTACCTTAGATGACTTGATGTGAGTAAGTGTATGTGAGGACATACATCACTGTTGAGACCGAACCGTCACCCTCGGCGTTGAGAAGTTGAAGTATTGGTCGGTAATTCAGGTGTTCGAACCCGTCTCCTCTCCGTCCGAATCAGCTGTCCGTGTCCGTATCACAATATCCATCTCGCGTTGACCACCTGGATTGCGTTAGTAGCGAAGAGATTTATGACACCTCCACTCTTGTTTGAAGATCCATTATTGTAGTAGTAATAATCTCAGTATCATTTTATGTCGTGCCTTTAATCTCCTCTTATATAGCCTTCTGCTTACAAATTCCATTATCAAGCATTGGTCATTCTTAGAAGTTCAATTCTGCTTAAGTGCTGCATTCCTTGTCAGTGCCTTAGCAAGTCATTGCTACTCTTATATAGTACTGGTTCACCATTCCCCTCACTTCAGTACTGTAATCCATTGTAGTATTGTATAATGATTACTGGATAATGTTAAAAGTTCCTTCGAAATAGCGAATGAGCTAACGAACAGTCTATATGAAGCACTAAGTTCAATCGCGACACTTTCCTATACACAAGGATATGCAGTCGTCCCCTGTTTCTCGGCCGTGCCTGTCTGTATGCAGAGTAGCACTTTTCCCGTACCGTACTTTCACAAAGCACACAAATATTTCAATGAATTCAAAAAGCTAGTGTCTGTCTCCATACCGAGCTAGTAGTGTGGTAAGGGGAAAGCTGCTACACTTAGGAAGTTGTGAGCCCCTGCGACCTTGGAATGGAAGGAGTCATGCTAGGAGGGCGTGCTTGGATTCGTTTTTTTCGTCTCGTCGTGCTCTTTACGGGAATGTAGGTGTTGAAAAGGTGAAAATAGGGTTTTAGGTCTGAAAATGCGTTTTTCACATTTTTGCTCATTTGTGGAAAACCGAAATAGTGATGACGACGTGTGTGATAGTATTTTTTCGTCTCGTTGCGCTCTTTACGAGAATGTAGGTGTCGAAAAGGTAAAAAGCTGGAAACACTTTTTTATGGAAAATTGGTTTTTGTGATTTTCCTTAATATTGCGAAAACTGAAAACGTGATGATGACGTGCGTGATAGTAGTAGGAATAAAAGAGCGGTTCTGGGACAGGGGCTAATGGGCAAGATGGCCGCCGCGCGCAACTGCCCTGTGTTATTCTTATGGAGAGGTCAGTCATAGCTGGGTCAGGGGCTAATGGGCAATATGGCTGCCACGCCCTGAGACATTGCATGACGTCACAGAGAGAGGTTGACAGTGTAACGTTGCTAAATGGAATATTTATTATTATTATTATTATTATTATTATTATTAGGTAATCATGCATTGATCACGTACAATCAAGACCAGTCTTATATTGCCCCACTTTATGGTGTAGTGGCTAGCATTTTTAGCTGTTACTTTAGAGACCCGGGTTTGAGTCCTGGCTCTGTCAAGAAATTTAATTCTAGGCTGAGGGTTGGAATGGGGTACACTCAAACTTGTGAGGCAAAAAAAAATCAGAGCAGCTATGTTTAATTCATACCTCAGCCATTCTGCCAAACCCAACTGAACCTAACCTAACCTAACTTGAAAGTAAAAAGAAAAAAAAACTGAGAGCAAAAAGTGTAATCAGAAAGTAAGAGCAAATGTAAGAGCACATATAATAAACTTAGTTAAAACCTAACCTAACCTAAACTAACTTCACCTAACCTAACCTAACCTAACCTAACCCAACTTAACCTAACCTAACCTAACCTTACTTCAAAGTGCAAGTAAAAAAAGTGAGAGCAAAAATTGTAATGAAAAAATTAAGAGCAAATGTAAGAACACAAATAATAAACTTAGTTATAACCTACCCTAACCTAACCTAACCTAACCTAACCAAGCATTTCCTCACCTAATTTCACCTAACCTAACTTCAAAGTAAATGCAAATATAAGAGCAAAAAGTGACAGCAAAAAGTGAGATCAAATAGTGTGTGCAAGAAAGTAAGAGCAAATGAGAGAGCACAAATAATAAACTTAGTTATAACCTAACCTAACCTAACCTAACCCACAGAAACCTCATTTTAAGATTTTAGATTTTACATTTTAACATTTTACATTTTAACATTATAGATTTTTGATTTTTTTTCATTTTACTTTTTTTAGATTTTACATTTTTGATTTTTTGTATTTCAGTTTTAGTTTTTTTTTTAGATTTTACATTTTAAATTTAATATTTTTTGATTTTAGATTTTACAATTTCCATTTTCCGAAAAGAGTCACTTACCTAACCTCACCAAACCTAACTTTACCAAACCTAACTTAAGCTAATCCAAAGGGCTAATGCACATACACAAAATATATAAGGACACATGCTACTCTCCTTATGCTAGTCTTATTGGCTACTGTACAACATGATCACTACCCCAACCGTCTTTTTTTTTTCATTTTGTTGTTTACTCATTTGTCAATTTTCCAATTTCCCATTTTCAGTTTTTTTAAATGTCAGTTTTAAGTTTTTTTAATTTCATAATATGGAAACATGGATTTTGCATTTTGTTGTTTACACATTTGTCAATTTTCCAATTTCCCATTTTCAGTTTTTTTTAATGTCAATTTTAAGTTTTTAAATTTCATGATATGGAAACATGGATTTTGCATTTTGTTGTTTACACATTTGTCAATTTACCAAATTCCCATTTACAGTTTTTAAAATTTTAGTTCAATGTTTTTTCTATTTTGTCAATATGGAAACATAGATTTTCCAATTTGTGTGTTTTACATGTTCATTTTGCATTAGGAGTGGAGAGAGGTGGGTAGTAATTAAAAATGTACAAGCAGTGTCCATACAATATTTTTTATTTTAAATACATGTACACTATTTACACTTAAATACATTTTTATATATAGTCTATTTTTTGTTATAAATTGTACAGTTGTTTTTATTTTTGTTTTCTATTTTATTTATTTTTGATTATGAATACTATTTTTTTATTTGTATAGTGCCATGGTTTTATTTACTAAATAGTTTTGTTTTATGTATTTGCTAGTTGCAGGCAGAAGATTTTGATATTCATAACTTAACTCTTTAAGCATGGTCAATGATTGAGTAATGACCATAGGCATGTGTACCTATACCATTAGCATCAATCACTCTTTTATCATCACCAGGACACAAAGCAATTTTGTTTAGTCTTATAGATGATATGTCATGTTGTTTAGAAGCGATAATGTTCATGGGTATTCTTTTTACATTGTTTTTCATGACACAATCCTTATAATCTTGAAAGCTTATACAATTTTTGACAACACCTCTGCTAATACCTTTAATCTTTTTGATTTCTTTACCATTTATGTCTAAAGCATAAATTTTAGCTCTAAGTCCAACAAATGCTTTTATAATTTGTCCACAAGCCTCGTCTTTAAATTTCCCCAACGTTTTCTTGTTTGATGTAGAGTAACATATGTGATTAGTAGGATAATCTGATGTGTCCAGGTGTTGTAGGAAATCCAATTTGTCTTGATATACATCTGGGGTGTTAACCAAATATATGAACGAGTCGGTATCCATATACATGAGTTTAAGATTGTCCATGCCATAATAAGGTAGCAGGACATCATAGTGGTGGGAATACATGAGAGTTTTTGAAATATCCAGTATACACATTCCAATATATATAGGCTTATTGAATACAATGTTACGTTTAGCCATGTGGAAAGCAGCTAGGTTAGGGCCATAAATTGTTCTGTCGATAAATGTCGGCTTTGCTATTAGCTTTTCTGCCTTTTTGCTGTCAGTCACAAGACGTATGTCTATTCTTTTACGGATATTTTCCATTGTTTTTCCAAAAATGGCATTGTTGAATAATTTGTACAGATTTTTCTCAAAATCATTTTTGGCTTGTTTCCGAAGGTTGTTATTAAAATCAACGTATGCCTTTAACCAAGGTCTTTGTTTAAACTTTAACACACGATGAATTTTTATCAATTTTATTCCATGATCTAATGCCTGTTTTAGTGCCATGTAGTGAACAACATATCGCCTTCGATTTCCAAGATGAGGAATTAGTTTTTTCAGAGACGAATCCTTGGGTTGTGTACACTCTGGTAGGAAAGGTAAATCGTTGTGTAGATCATGAAGGTCAGATGGGTAATCAACATCAACGTCTAGAATGTATCCCACAGGATCGTCTTTCTTTAGTTTTTCTAGATCAACAGTGTCTGGAGAAACCCACTGAAATCCACCATAAGGAAGGGAGTGGCACATAGCCCACCCGTATTGGTTGTTGGCATCATCATAGGTTATAAACTGCGATGGTTTCTCAGAATCATAGGTTTCCATGTATTTATTGTTAGCTTCAGCATACCGATGAGACACCTGGCATATGCCTCCACGTATTCCAGACTCGATTAGAAGAATCTGATCGTAATCCTGTAGCAATTCCAGTTCAATTCCTGTGTAAAGGAGCATTGCCTCGAAACTTAAACCAGGCGAAGTAAAAAAGTGTGCAGCATCCACTCGGTGTGTTTCCAGTGTTTTGTTTCTAAACGTTTCAAAGCTGTCTGCAAGAAGGAGTACATCTGAAGTTAGGTAGAGGTCACTATATTCCCCTAGAGTTTTAATGTTGAACTGATTCCACACATTTTTGGCATGTTCATAGTCTTCTTGACTAACATCTTCTTGACTTAATTTGTTAAAGAATGCCTCTTTTGGAGGTAAACACGTTTCACTTAACTTTTCCCATGAATCAATGTAGTCATAACAAAATACCCCTTTACGAGTCATGAGCATTGCATTTTCTTTTCCAAAGTACTTGTCTGTTTCAGGGTATGATGTTAAGTTGGAAACTAAGTTTTCCAAACTACTCGGCATTAACCGAAACGTGTCCACAAATCTAAGCTTAATATTTCCTACATATTTGGTAAAGGAAATGTACTTTTCTTTGGAGTTAGCGATAACATCCACTCTCTCAGTAGTACATCCCAATTGCTTTACAATGAAATTTGCGTCGTAGCCACTCATATTATGTAAAAACACAGGAACGGGGTTACGTGTTTTACACCTCAAATTACAGTTATTGTGAGCACTTCCACGGTATTCCCCTGTAATATGGCAGTGGTCTCGAACTTTCCAGTCCTCTTTGGTGAATGGTTTTTGACACAAATAACAGGTTTCAGAACATTGGAACTCTGCTTCTTGATCCTGAGTTAAGGCCTTTGGAACATTTAAGCTGTAAAGGCGATCGATTTCATTAGCTATTGAAATCAAACAGTCCATAAACTTTTCTGCAGCGTCAGGTCCACGATAAATAACAGGTTGGCTTGGAAGATTTGTCTTTATGTGTTCCACAGCGGGTGATGGTTTAACGTATATACCAAAGCTCATAGGAACATGACTCTGGTATGGCACTGTATAACTTGCTTCAGGATTGGGTAGACATGTTTGATATGGTAAGAGTATACTTTCAAAATCAGCATAGATAACGTAAGGTATTCTCAGCATTTTTTCCACGTTTAAAAATTTAACAATGGAGTTTTTAATAGGCATTTCAACCCTAGCAATGTCATGCTGGACACACAAAGCTCTATGTTCTTTCAATTTTTCCATTCCTTGTTGTCCATATCGATTATCAAAGTGTGTAAAACACCGTTTACACGTATATATCTTATGTTCATAGCGGGTAATCTGATGTCTTACTAGTTTATCAAAATCTTTGATAAAGACGTAGTGGTTCTGAGCGGATGATGAACTTAACAGGAGGAGGTCGCGATGGTCTTGCAGCTCTTGATCCACAACCTTTAGAGGAAACACTTTGTTGTCTTTTTCCAGTCCAAATACATTAATGGATATATCGTTGGCTTTTTCAAATTTGGGAATGTCAGCTAGTAATGTAGGAAATGATATTACAGAAAAATCATACTTGTTGTCCAGGTCCTTGTATTTACTAACGCGTTCAGCTTTCGTTTTAACCAGTTTTGCTAAAATGGCATACATAAAACACCTCTCATCCTTAAAGTTTTGAGGATTAATGCAGGCTTTTCTTGCTTGTATAACTGCTGGTAATGGAATATATGTGCTGCCACGCAAGGGATTATACTTATTTATTTTCAATCGTACTCCTTCCACTGCTAACAAAGCCCAATTACTACCTTTTAGCTCAGATTCCTCCATTTCCGTAGTTAACTTTGTAAATTGTGTTTCCAAGAAACTACTTAAGTCCGTTTCCAAAAATAGGGCCTGATTTCGTGTTTTAAAAGCACGATCTGTAATTTCATTGGTAGATGTATGAATGAATCTACATTCAGCCACAAGATTAACTTTTATCGACTTGTGCATTGCTAGTTCTTTCTGCATAGCTTGTATTATTTGCTGTTTGGACTCTTTAAGGTATGAATTTAAATCCTTGCACGTATCGCAACGAATGAAATAGGATTTAAGTCGACCTTCAAAAGATGTCTCATATTCAATAAGTCCATTTTTGTCAGGGACCAATGACAGTAGGTAATGTTTTGTAGGCTCTGCTTTTTGTCTTTTAGCTGCCGACACAACATTACAACATTCTTCATGACGACGTCCATTGTAGGCATTGTTGAATGTACTACCACAGGTCTTGCACTCATGAAATTCACCACACGAAACTTCATGACGCTTCCTATGATAGTCCCGAAGAAAAGTCTTTCCACACTCTTTACACATATAGCTAGGAATGGGTTCTTCCATTATGAATGTTGATTTCTGCAAACAGCTGCTTACTGCGTATCACAAGGCTAGAGGTTGGTCGGAGAGACGGTCTTTCACGATGTGAACACCATGAGAGGTAGTAGTCAACTGGTGATATTCTTGTGAAGGGTCCTCTAATATACCCCTAGTCTAGACCAACAACTCTTTACAGCGTATGACAAGGCTGTAGACTGGACAGTGAGACGGTATTTCACGATGTGAACACTGTAACAAGTAGTAGTCAACTGATTATATACTTGCTAAGGGTTCTCTAATATACAATAGTCAAGACCAACAGCTACTTACTGAGTAGTACAAGGCTGTACAATAGTTGTTTTGACAGTCTTTCACGATGTGGTCACTGTGAATGGTGGTAGTCAACTGATGATATTCTTGATAAGGGTCCTCTAATATACCCCTGGTTAAGGGTAACAGCTGTTCACTGCTTATGACAAGGCTAAAGACTGGTTGCTTCAACGGTCTTTCACAATGTAAACACTGTGACAGGTAGTAGTCAACTGAAAATATTCTTATGGCCTACTCAAGGTTATCAGGTACTTACTGCATATCAAAAGGCTGTACACTCATGTGTGTTAGGCACTCTTTCTTGCTAAGGACCCCAATATTCCCTACACAAGGCTATACATGTTAGTTCTAAACACTTAGTGGTTAATTGTATATTCAATTTTTGTACAAAGCTTATACAAGCACGTTTTATGAGGTAAAACTTTGTTAAATAACTGCATGCGACACGCAAAGTATGTTTCCGCTATCTAGCGGTGACTATGAGTACTACTTGAACGACCAGCATGCTACCTAGCGCTCCATTTCAACACTCGCTCACTGAACGAACAGCATGCTATCTAGCGGTCGATAGCAATACTCCTCAACTACCAGCCTGCTATCTATCGGTCAATATGACAACACACTCAACTACCAACATGCTACATGGCTTTTTTGGTCAGTTTTTTGTTGGCTTTTTTTTTGGTCAGTTTCTGTTGGCTTATGTTGGCTTTTATTGGCTTTTGTTGGCTTTTGTTGGCTTTTGTAGGCTTTTTTGTTGGCTTTTGTTGGCTTTCATATTTGCTCTTGCTTGTGGGGGCTTATTATTTGGTCTTGGAAAGTATGTCAGTCCTTTTTTTATGGCTGCAAAATGCTTACAGCCATGTTTGTAAGCAGCAACAACAACAACAGCAACACACAAAATTCCAAAAAAAAATCCAAAGTACTCTAAGGTTTATCAATGACTCTCAACTCTTACACTTACCTCTATCCCATGCATAGTCAAAAATTAGTGTATTTTTCAAATTTTTCAAAAATATTTGGAAAGTTGGCTATATCATTAATCTAAAAATCCTGAAAAGACATATGTTAACTCCAACACCTACCTCTATACCACTCTCAGTCCAAAAATAGTGTATTTTTCAAATTTTCCAAAACATATTTCCAAAATGGGTTATATTTCCAAAATTAAAAAGTTAACAAAAACGTTTGTTTGACATAAATGAATGGCCTTTGTCCCCTCTACCACTATACCAAGTCCCAGGTCTCCAGGACAAAAAAATAAAATTTTTAAAAAGCGTTTTATTTCCAAAATTAGGAATTTTACAAACACATTTGTCTGACGTAAATCAATGGTCATTACCCCCTCTATCCCCACACTAAGTCTCATGTCTTTAGAACAACAAAAATAAAATTTTGAAAATGGACTTATATTTCCAAAATTAGGAATTTTACAAAAACGTTTGTCTGACGTAAATCAGTGGTCATTACCACCCTCTACCCCCACACTAAGTCTCATGTCTCTAGAACAACAAAAATAAAATTTTGAAAATGGGCTTATATTTCCAAAATTAGGAATTTTACAAAAACGTTTGTCTGAAGTAAATCAATGGTCATTACCCCCTCCACCCCCACACTAAGTCTCATGTCTCTAGAACAACAAAAATAAAATTTTGAAAATGGGCTTATATTTCCAAAATTAGGAATTTTACAAAACCGTTTGTCTGACGTAAATCAGTGGTCTTTACCCCCTCTATCCCCATACCAAGTCTCAGGTCTCTAGGTCAACAAAAATAAAATTTTGAAAATGGGCTATATTTCCAAAATTAGGAATTCTACAAAAAAGTTTGTCTAACGTAAATCAATTGTCTTTACCCCCTCTATTCCCATACCAAGTCTCAGGTCTCTAGGTCAACAAAAATAAAATTTTGAAAAAATGGTCACTATTTTGGAAACTAGGAATTCTACGAAAAAGTTTGTTTAACATAAATGAAAGGTCTCTATCCCCTCTACCTGTAAACCAAGTTCCAGGTCTGTACGACAAAAAATAAAAAAAGATCAACTGGGAAAGTAGGCGATTTTTCATAAAACCAAACATTCTAAAAAATGTTCTATGGGCTTAAAGGAATGGCCTCTATGTCCTTTATTTTTCTATAATAAAACTTTTTTATTTTTTACATTTTTTTGAAAACACTCGAATTTTGAAATTTTTATATTTTGGAAAGTAGAAAGTTTACAAAAAAATTTGTTTGACATAAATCACTGGCCCTGACCCCATCTACCACCAAAATAAATTTCAAGTCGCTAGAACAAAAAATAACAGTAGTGGAGTAGTGGTGCTTCTAACGTACCCGGTGGCGCTCGAACTTGTAGTCTGGTACAAATAAAACTACTCCACTACTGTTATTTTTTGTTCTAGCGACTTGAAATTTATTTTGGTGGTAGATGGGGTCAGGGCCAGTGATTTATGTCAAACAAATTTTTTTGTAAACTTTCTACTTTCCAAAATATAAAAATTTCAAAATTCGAGTGTTTTCAAAAAAATGTAAAAAATAAAAAAGTTTTATTATAAAAAATAAACGACGTAGAGGCCATTCCTTTAAGCCCATAGAACATTTTTTAGAATGTTTGGTTTTATGAAAAATCGCCTACTTTCCCAGTTGATCTTTTTTTATTTTTTGTCGTACAGACCTGGAACTTGGTTTACAGGTAGAGGGGATAGAGACCTTTCATTTATGTTAAACAAACTTTTTCGTAGAATTCCTAGTTTCCAAAATAGTGACCATTTTTTCAAAATTTTATTTTTGTTGACCTAGAGACCTGAGACTTGGTATGGGAATAGAGGGGGTAAAGACAATTGATTTACGTTAGACAAACTTTTTTGTAGAATTCCTAATTTTGGAAATATAGCCCATTTTCAAAATTTTATTTTTGTTGACCTAGAGACCTGAGACTTGGTATGGGGATAGAGGGGGTAAAGACCACTGATTTACGTCAGACAAACGGTTTTGTAAAATTCCTAATTTTGGAAATATAAGCCCATTTTCAAAATTTTATTTTTGTTGTTCTAGAGACATGAGACTTAGTGTGGGGGTGGAGGGGGTAATGACCATTGATTTACTTCAGACAAACGTTTTTGTAAAATTCCTAATTTTGGAAATATAAGCCCATTTTCAAAATTTTATTTTTGTTGTTCTAGAGACATGAGACTTAGTGTGGAGGTAGAGGGGGTAATGACCACTGATTTACGTCAGACAAACGTTTTTGTAAAATTCCTAATTTTGGAAATATAAGTCCATTTTCAAAATTTTATTTTTGTTGTTCTAAAGACATGAGACTTAGTGTGGGGATAGAGGGGGTAATGACCATTGATTTACGTCAGACAAATGTGTTTGTAAAATTCCTAATTTTGGAAATAAAACGCTTTTAAAAAATTTTATTTTTTTGTCCTGGAGACCTGGGACTTGGTATAGTGGTAGAGGGGACAAAGGCCATTCATTTATGTCAAACAAACGTTTTTGTTAACTTTTTAATTTTGGAAATATAACCCATTTTGGAAATATGTTTTGGAAAATTTGAAAAATACACTATTTTTGGACTGAGAGTGGTATAGAGGTAGGTGTTGGAGTTAACATATGTCTTTTCAGGATTTTTAGATTAATGATATAGCCAACTTTCCAAATATTTTTGAAAAATTTGAAAAATACACTAATTTTTGACTATGCATGGGATAGAGGTAAGTGTAAGAGTTGAGAGTCATTGATAAACCTTAGAGTACTTTGGATTTTTTTTTTGGAATTTTGTGTGTTGCTGTTGTTGTTGTTGCTGCTTACAAACATGGCTGTAAGCATTTTGCAGCCATAAAAAAAGGACTGACATACTTTCCAAGACCAAATAATAAGCCCCCACAAGCAAGAGCAAATATGAAAGCCAACAAAAGCCAACAAAAAAGCCTACAAAAGCCAACAAAAGCCAACAAAAGCCAATAAAAGCCAACATAAGCCAACAGAAACTGACCAAAAAAAAGCCAACAAAAAACTGACCAAAAAAGCCATGTAGCATGTTGGTAGTTGAGTGAGTTGTCATATTGACCGATAGATAGCAGGCTGGTAGTTGAGGAGTATTGCTATCGACCGCTAGATAGCATGCTGGTCGTTCAGTGAGCGAGTGTTGAAATGGAGCGCTAGGTAGTATGCTGGTCGTTCAAGTAGTACTCATAGTCACCGCTAGATAGCGGAAACATACTTTGCGTGTCGCATGCAGTTATTTAACAAAGTTTTACCTCATAAAACGTGCTTGTATAAGCTTTGTACAAAAATTGAATATACAATTAACCACTAAGTGTTTAGAACTAACATGTATAGCCTTGTGTAGGGAATATTGGGGTCCTTAGCAAGAAAGAGTGCCTAACACACATGAGTGTACAGCCTTTTGATATGCAGTAAGTACCTGATAACCTTGAGTAGGCCATAAGAATATTTTCAGTTGACTACTACCTGTCACAGTGTTTACATTGTGAAAGACCGTTGAAGCAACCAGTCTTTAGCCTTGTCATAAGCAGTGAACAGCTGTTACCCTTAACCAGGGGTATATTAGAGGACCCTTATCAAGAATATCATCAGTTGACTACCACCATTCACAGTGACCACATCGTGAAAGACTGTCAAAACAACTATTGTACAGCCTTGTACTACTCAGTAAGTAGCTGTTGGTCTTGACTATTGTATATTAGAGAACCCTTAGCAAGTATATAATCAGTTGACTACTACTTGTTACAGTGTTCACATCGTGAAATACCGTCTCACTGTCCAGTCTACAGCCTTGTCATACGCTGTAAAGAGTTGTTGGTCTAGACTAGGGGTATATTAGAGGACCCTTCACAAGAATATCACCAGTTGACTACTACCTCTCATGGTGTTCACATCGTGAAAGACCGTCTCTCCGACCAACCTCTAGCCTTGTGATACGCAGTAAGCAGCTGTTTGCAGAAATCAACATTCATAATGGAAGAACCCATTCCTAGCTATATGTGTAAAGAGTGTGGAAAGACTTTTCTTCGGGACTATCATAGGAAGCGTCATGAAGTTTCGTGTGGTGAATTTCATGAGTGCAAGACCTGTGGTAGTACATTCAACAATGCCTACAATGGACGTCGTCATGAAGAATGTTGTAATGTTGTGTCGGCAGCTAAAAGACAAAAAGCAGAGCCTACAAAACATTACCTACTGTCATTGGTCCCTGACAAAAATGGACTTATTGAATATGAGACATCTTTTGAAGGTCGACTTAAATCCTATTTCATTCGTTGCGATACGTGCAAGGATTTAAATTCATACCTTAAAGAGTCCAAACAGCAAATAATACAAGCTATGCAGAAAGAACTAGCAATGCACAAGTCGATAAAAGTTAATCTTGTGGCTGAATGTAGATTCATTCATACATCTACCAATGAAATTACAGATCGTGCTTTTAAAACACGAAATCAGGCCCTATTTTTGGAAACGGACTTAAGTAGTTTCTTGGAAACACAATTTACAAAGTTAACTACGGAAATGGAGGAATCTGAGCTAAAAGGTAGTAATTGGGCTTTGTTAGCAGTGGAAGGAGTACGATTGAAAATAAATAAGTATAATCCCTTGCGTGGCAGCACATATATTCCATTACCAGCAGTTATACAAGCAAGAAAAGCCTGCATTAATCCTCAAAACTTTAAGGATGAGAGGTGTTTTATGTATGCCATTTTAGCAAAACTGGTTAAAACGAAAGCTGAACGCGTTAGTAAATACAAGGACCTGGACAACAAGTATGATTTTTCTGTAATATCATTTCCTACATTACTAGCTGACATTCCCAAATTTGAAAAAGCCAACGATATATCCATTAATGTATTTGGACTGGAAAAAGACAACAAAGTGTTTCCTCTAAAGGTTGTGGATCAAGAGCTGCAAGACCATCGCGACCTCCTCCTGTTAAGTTCATCATCCGCTCAGAACCACTACGTCTTTATCAAAGATTTTGATAAACTAGTAAGACATCAGATTACCCGCTATGAACATAAGATATATACGTGTAATCGGTGTTTTACACACTTTGATAATCGATATGGACAACAAGGAATGGAAAAATTGAAAGAACATAGAGCTTTGTGTGTCCAGCATGACATTGCTAGGGTTGAAATGCCTATTAAAAACTCCATTGTTAAATTTTTAAACGTGGAAAAAATGCTGAGAATACCTTACGTTATCTATGCTGATTTTGAAAGTATACTCTTACCATATCAAACATGTCTACCCAATCCTGAAGCAAGTTATACAGTGCCATACCAGAGTCATGTTCCTATGAGCTTTGGCATATACGTTAAACCATCACCCGCTGTGGAACACATAAAGACAAATCTTCCAAGCCAACCTGTTATTTATCGTGGACCTGACGCTGCAGAAAAGTTTATGGACTGTTTGATTTCAATAGCTAATGAAATCGATCGCCTTTACAGCTTAAATGTTCCAAAGGCCTTAACTCAGGATCAAGAAGCAGAGTTCCAATGTTCTGAAACCTGTTATTTGTGTCAAAAACCATTCACCAAAGAGGACTGGAAAGTTCGAGACCACTGCCATATTACAGGGGAATACCGTGGAAGTGCTCACAATAACTGTAATTTGAGGTGTAAAACACGTAACCCCGTTCCTGTGTTTTTACATAATATGAGTGGCTACGACGCAAATTTCATTGTAAAGCAATTGGGATGTACTACTGAGAGAGTGGATGTTATCGCTAACTCCAAAGAAAAGTACATTTCCTTTACCAAATATGTAGGAAATATTAAGCTTAGATTTGTGGACACGTTTCGGTTAATGCCGAGTAGTTTGGAAAACTTAGTTTCCAACTTAACATCATACCCTGAAACAGACAAGTACTTTGGAAAAGAAAATGCAATGCTCATGACTCGTAAAGGGGTATTTTGTTATGACTACATTGATTCATGGGAAAAGTTAAGTGAAACGTGTTTACCTCCAAAAGAGGCATTCTTTAACAAATTAAGTCAAGAAGATGTTAGTCAAGAAGACTATGAACATGCCAAAAATGTGTGGAATCAGTTCAACATTAAAACTCTAGGGGAATATAGTGACCTCTACCTAACTTCAGATGTACTCCTTCTTGCAGACAGCTTTGAAACGTTTAGAAACAAAACACTGGAAACACACCGAGTGGATGCTGCACACTTTTTTACTTCGCCTGGTTTAAGTTTCGAGGCAATGCTCCTTTACACAGGAATTGAACTGGAATTGCTACAGGATTACGATCAGATTCTTCTAATCGAGTCTGGAATACGTGGAGGCATATGCCAGGTGTCTCATCGGTATGCTGAAGCTAACAATAAATACATGGAAACCTATGATTCTGAGAAACCATCGCAGTTTATAACCTATGATGATGCCAACAACCAATACGGGTGGGCTATGTGCCACTCCCTTCCTTATGGTGGATTTCAGTGTGTTTCTCCAGACTCTGTTGATCTAGAAAAACTAAAGAAAGACGATCCTGTGGGATACATTCTAGACGTTGATGTTGATTACCCATCTGACCTTCATGATCTACACAACGATTTACCTTTCCTACCAGAGTGTACACAACCCAAGGATTCGTCTCTGAAAAAACTAATTCCTCATCTTGGAAATCGAAGGCGATATGTTGTTCACTACATGGCACTAAAACAGGCTTTAGATCATGGAATAAAATTGATAAAAATTCATCGTGTGTTAAAGTTTAAACAAAGACCTTGGTTAAAGGCATACGTTGATTTTAATAACAACCTTCGGAAACAAGCCAAAAATGATTTTGAGAAAAATCTGTACAAATTATTCAACAATGCCATTTTTGGAAAAACAATGGAAAATATCCGTAAAAGAATAGACATACGTCTTGTGACTGACAGCAAAAAGGCAGAAAAGCTAATAGCAAAGCCGACATTTATCGACAGAACAATTTATGGCCCTAACCTAGCTGCTTTCCACATGGCTAAACGTAACATTGTATTCAATAAGCCTATATATATTGGAATGTGTATACTGGATATTTCAAAAACTCTCATGTATTCCCACCACTATGATGTCCTGCTACCTTATTATGGCATGGACAATCTTAAACTCATGTATATGGATACCGACTCGTTCATATATTTGGTTAACACCCCAGATGTATATCAAGACAAATTGGATTTCCTACAACACCTGGACACATCAGATTATCCTACTAATCACATATGTTACTCTACATCAAACAAGAAAACGTTGGGGAAATTTAAAGACGAGGCTTGTGGACAAATTATAAAAGCATTTGTTGGACTTAGAGCTAAAATTTATGCTTTAGACATAAATGGTAAAGAAATCAAAAAGATTAAAGGTATTAGCAGAGGTGTTGTCAAAAATTGTATAAGCTTTCAAGATTATAAGGATTGTGTCATGAAAAACAATGTAAAAAGAATACCCATGAACATTATCGCTTCTAAACAACATGACATATCATCTATAAGACTAAACAAAATTGCTTTGTGTCCTGGTGATGATAAAAGAGTGATTGATGCTAATGGTATAGGTACACATGCCTATGGTCATTACTCAATCATTGACCATGCTTAAAGAGTTAAGTTATGAATATCAAAATCTTCTGCCTGCAACTAGCAAATACATAAAACAAAACTATTTAGTAAATAAAACCATGGCACTATACAAATAAAAAAATAGTATTCATAATCAAAAATAAATAAAATAGAAAACAAAAATAAAAACAACTGTACAATTTATAACAAAAAATAGACTATATATAAAAATGTATTTAAGTGTAAATAGTGTACATGTATTTAAAATAAAAAATATTGTATGGACACTGCTTGTACATTTTTAATTACTACCCACCTCTCTCCACTCCTAATGCAAAATGAACATGTAAAACACACAAATTGGAAAATCTATGTTTCCATATTGACAAAATAGAAAAAACATTGAACTAAAATTTTAAAAACTGTAAATGGGAATTTGGTAAATTGACAAATGTGTAAACAACAAAATGCAAAATCCATGTTTCCATATCATGAAATTTAAAAACTTAAAATTGACATTAAAAAAAACTGAAAATGGGAAATTGGAAAATTGACAAATGTGTAAACAACAAAATGCAAAATCCATGTTTCCATATTATGAAATTAAAAAAACTTAAAACTGACATTTAAAAAAACTGAAAATGGGAAATTGGAAAATTGACAAATGAGTAAACAACAAAATGAAAAAAAAAAGACGGTTGGGGTAGTGATCATGTTGTACAGTAGCCAATAAGACTAGCATAAGGAGAGTTGCATGTGTCCTTATATACATTGTGTATGTGCATTAGCCCTTTGGATTAGCTTAAGTTAGGTTTGGTAAAGTTAGGTTTGGTGAGGTTAGGTAAGTGACTCTTTTCGGAAAATGGAAATTGTAAAATCTAAAATCAAAAAATATTAAATTGAAAATGTAAAATCTAAAAAAAAAAAAAAACTGAAATACAAAAAATCAAAAATGTAAAATCTAAAAAAAGTAAAATGAAAAAAAAATCAAAAATCTATAATGTTAAAATGTAAAATGTTAAAATGTAAAATCTAAAATCTTAAAATGAGGTTTCTGTGGGTTAGGTTAGGTTAGGTTAGGTTATAACTAAGTTTATTATTTGTGCTCTCTCATTTGCTCTTACTTTCTTGCACACACTATTTGATCTCACTTTTTGCTGTCACTTTTTGCTCTTATATTTGCATTTACTTTGAAGTTAGGTTAGGTGAAATTAGGTGAGGAAATGCTTGGTTAGGTTAGGTTAGGTTAGGTTAGGGTAGGTTATAACTAAGTTTATTATTTGTGTTCTTACATTTGCTCTTAATTTTTTCATTACAATTTTTGCTCTCACTTTTTTTGCTTGCACTTTGAAGTAAGGTTAGGTTAGGTTAGGTTAAGTTGGGTTAGGTTAGGTTAGGTTAGGTGAAGTTAGTTTAGGTTAGGTTAGGTTTTAACTAAGTTTATTATATGTGCTCTTACATTTGCTCTTACTTTCTGATTACACTTTTTGCTCTCAGTTTTTTTTTCTTTTTACTTTCAAGTTAGGTTAGGTTAGGTTCAGTTGGGTTTGGCAGAATGGCTGAGGTATGAATTAAACATAGCTGCTCTGATTTTTTTTTGCCTCACAAGTTTGAGTGTACCCCATTCCAACCCTCAGCCTAGAATTAAATTTCTTGACAGAGCCAGGACTCAAACCCGGGTCTCTAAAGTAACAGCTAAAAATGCTAGCCACTACACCATAAAGTGGGGCAATATAAGACTGGTCTTGATTGTACGTGATCAATGCATGATTACCTAATAATAATAATAATAATAATAATAATAATAATAATAAATATTCCATTTAGCAACGTTACACTGTCAACCTCTCTCTGTGACGTCATGCAATGTCTCAGGGCGTGGCAGCCATATTGCCCATTAGCCCCTGACCCAGCTATGACTGACCTCTCCATAAGAATAACACAGGGCAGTTGCGCGCGGCGGCCATCTTGCCCATTAGGCCCTGTCCCAGAACCGCTCTTTTATTCCTACTGATAGTATTTTTTCGTCTCGTTGCGCTCTTTACCGGAATGTAGGTGTCGAAAAGGTAAAAAGCTGGAAACATTTTATGGAAAATTGGTTTTTGTGATTATCCTTATATTGCGAAAACTGAAAACGTGATGATGACGTGCGTGATAGTATTTTTTTGTCTCGTTGTCCTCTTTACGGGGATGTAGGTATGGAAAAGGTAAAAAGCTGGAAAGATGGTATTTTGATGGAAAATGGTTTTTTGTGATTTTCCCTAATATTGCGAAAACGGAAAACGTGATGATGACGTGTGTGATAGTACTTTTTCGTCTCATGGTCCTCTCTACGAGGATGTAGGTGTGGAAAAGGTAAAAGGCTGGACACATGGTTTTTTGATGGAAAATGTTTTTTTATGATTTTCCCTAATATTGCGAAAATGGAAAACGTGATGATGAAGTGCGTGACAGTATTTTTTCGTCTCGTTGTCCTCTTTACGGGGATGTAGGTATGGAAAAGGTAAAAAGCTGGAAACACGGTTTTTTATGGAAAATGGGTTTTTGTTATGTTCCCTCATATTGTGCAAACTGAAAACGTGAGGATGACGTGCGTGTTAGTATTTTTTCGCCTCAATGTCCTCTTTACGAGGATGTAGGTATGGAAAAGGTAAAAAGCTGAAAACATTTTTTTATGGAAAATGGGTTTTTGTGATTTTCCCTAATATTGGAAAAACTGTAAACGTGATGATGACGTGCATGATAGTATTTTTTCGTCTCATTGTCCTCCTTACGAGAATGTAGGTATGGAAAAGGTGAAAAACTGGAAACATGTTTTTTTGATTGAAAATGGGTTTTTGTGATTTTCCATAATATTGGCAAAACCGTAAACGTGATGATGACCTGCGTGATAGTATTTTTTTCGTCTCGTCGTCCTCTTTACGGGGATATAGGTATGGAAAAGGTAAAAAGCTGGAAACATGGTTTTCTTATGGAAAAGGTGTTTTTGTTAATTTTCGAGTTATTTGGAAAACGAATTAGGCGATTTTTATGACGGTCATGTTGATGTATTTGTATCGTTGTCCTCTTTACGGGAATGTAGGTATGGAAAAAGCTGAAATCATGGTTTCCGTCATTTTTTCGAGATCGTTGAGGAAAACGGGGAAAAAGTAAAAAACCAGATTTGAAGTCACGTTATGTTAAGCGCTATGATGTTGGTAAAACACATATGCATTATTATTATTATTATTATTATTATTATAATTATTATTATTATTATTATTATTATTATTATTATTTATTTGACATGCCTTGACTGGACTCACACACTGAGAGAGGACTTGCTTGATGAAATGAGAAATGAAAGCATTGAGACTGACCCACGGCGAGCAAGACAAGACAAGGGGTCTTATCATCGTACGTGCTTTGCAGCCAGAGGGAGATAACAGCCTGTTGTTCGCATGCAGGTGGCTGTTATCTGACCCAGACGTGTAACTCGATATTGCAATGAAGGACATACAGCTCTGTCGAAAAGCTGATCATTGCATTCCCACGCACACACACACTCATGCAGAGTTTGCAAAGCTTGTGAGAATCAGTCTGATTTGTGCGCTCCACGACATCCTACGCGTAGGAACAAAAAAGGAAAGTGTTAACTTTGCATCTTATTGAGGAGACATATATGTTCTGAAGGTAAGAGAGAGTCATTATTCTTGTGATCATCTTTGAAGACGACGGACGCATGTGCCTTAAGCTCTTTGTAAAAAATTACGTGAACCGCGGCCATACTTGTACTAAGGTAGGTTCATTATTGTTTATTATGACATGATTGGTTTTATTGTTATTTTGTGTATGCGTTAAAAGTAAGTTAGTGACTGATTGTATTTTTTGGGGATATTGTTTGTTGCAGATTTTCAAAAAGCAAGAAAATTTAAAAAATACCACATCAAGTCTGGAAAAGCAGATAAAGAGAGAGACAGACAGTGACAGTGGCGTAAAGAGCACATTTGCTGAAAGCATTATAATTCATTATATGGTGAGTACATGTTGTTCCATTACTTTTATTGTTGTTGTTGTTGTTGTTGTTGTTGTTGTTGTTGTTAAATGTATGCCATTTATTTCATGGAAATTTATAAACTTGTGGCGTTTATTTATTATTGTTTCAGAATGAAGACTTGTATCGAGTGAACAGGTTTTAACTACCGTGAGGCTTTCGATATTTAAAAAAAGGTGAGCTATTAATATAGATTAATTCTTTTCTTTGTAAATGAACTTGTTATTTTTGAGCGAGTGTCTTATCTATGTGTGCACGCTTGATACCTTTTTGTTTTGTTTTTAGCAACTCGTATGAACGAATGAATGCATGAATGAATGAACAAGTGAATGAATCAATGAATGAATGCATATGTTTAATGTATATAACCATGACTAATAACGGATTTTATTGGTTTTTTTTTTTCAGATAAATCGTTGGAAACAAAAACAACAGAAACCTATTCAAGCTATTCAAGCGCTTTTCACAAAATTTGATAAGTTGCAACAGGGTCCCAGTGGCTTAGCCCTCAATAGCATTGCCTATTTGCAAATCAATATTTGTAAATACAATCCATTGAATGCAGGAAGTAGCTATATTGCCACACCGAGCTTTATCGCTTCCAGAAAGGCAGTGATCAACACACGCAACAAAGACGATTACTGCTTTTTGTGGAGTATAGTTAGCTGTCTGCAACCCTGTGAAGAAGACAAGTTGCTCATGGCCCAGGGCAGTACAAAGATGTGTTTATCCACATGAAACAAACTCTTAATCAGGACCGTGTTTCATTTCCCATGTCTCTAGATAAAATTCATTTATTTGAGAAAGATAATCCAAATTTCTCATTCATGGTGTATGGCATTGAGGGATCCAATATTGTGGGCCCCTTGTATGCCACCAAACAGCTAAAGCAACATCACATTCACTTGCTTTTCTTGTCTGATGGGGATAAAAATCATTATTGTTGGATAAAGAATTTAAGTAAATTGGTAAGCAGCCAAATGTCCAATCATCATCCTAAAAAGCATATTTGTGAGCGCTGCCTTCAGTATATTGGAACGACATAGGGGAGACTGCGAGGGGCAGCCGGCAGTTAAGCTAGTGCTACCCGAAGGGAATGATGCAGTCTTAAAATTTAAGGCCACTAATAAACAAGGCATGGTACCATTTACTGTTTACGCTGATTTTGAGGCCCTTACTGTTCCCATTCAGGGATGTGAACCAAGCCCCCATACAAGCTCAACCTATCCAGTGCAGAAACATGAGCCTTTTGCTGTAGCCTATTACGTTGTCTGTCACTATGATAATTCACAATGTGAGTATGTAAGTCACAAAGGTCAGGATTGTGCGCAGTGGTTTGTTGATAAAATGGCGGCTTTAGCGGGCAAAGTAGAAAAAAATTGGACAACCCTGTACCAATTCAGATGAATGACGTACAGCAAAGAGAATATGATCAAGCCACCACCTGCCACATATGTGAAAAGCCCATTTTAGGCGGAGAAAAAAAGTAAGAGACCACTGCCACAGGACAGGGCATTTTAGAGGTGCTGTCCATAGCGAATGCAATTTGAAGTACTCTACACCTCGCTTCCTCCCTGTCTTCTTACACAATTTCTCCCAGCATGACCTTCACTTCATTGTAAAACAATTTGCTCATGTAGATAAGAGCAAATTCAGCATTCTGGCTAAGAACCATGAGAGCTTTACCTCACTTTCATGGAGAAAAGGAAGCATGAGCATTCGCTTTCTCGACTCATTCAAGTTTATGTCTAGTTCGCTGGATAGTCTCGTGAAAGGCTTAAGCGAAGATGAGTTGAAACATACCCATTCCCATTTTACGGATACAAATCAATTTAAATTGTGTGTTCGTAAAGGCCATTTTCCTTATGATTATGTGGGAAGTTACGAGGTACTTGAAGAAACGTCTTTGCCGCCAAGAGAAAAATTATTTTCTCAGTTAACTCAAAGCACCATTAGTGATGAAGACTATGCCCACGCGCACCATGTTTGGCGAGTGTTTGGCATAGAAACCATGGGCCAGTATGCTATGCACTACTTAAATTAGACGTGTTGTTGTTGACAGACGTGTTTGAAACGTTTCGTCAGCTATGTCACACGATCTATGGCCTTGACCCCGCCCACTACTATACCAGTCCAGGGTTAAGTTGGGACGCTGCCCTCAAATTTACTCACATTGAGCTTGATTTACTGACGGATCCCGATATGGTACTGATGATGGAAAAAGGGATTCGTGGGGGGTTCATATCGCTCAATCAGCGACATGCCAAGGCAAATAATCATTACATGCCTGATTATTGTCCCGAAGAACCTGAATCCTATCTAATGTATTTCGACGTAAACAATTTATACGGTCATGCTATGAGCCGACCACTGCCGTACACAATCTTTGTCTGGCCGTTTGAGGATGAAATTAAAGATTTTAATGTGCATGGTGCCAGCAAGCGACAGGTCGTAGGGTATGTTCTTGACGTTGACGTAGCTTATCCCCCCGATCTCAGACAGCGACATGGTGATTTCCCCTTTTGCATAGAGAAAATGGTGCCGCCCGAGAGTAAGGGCAATCATAAAAAATTGATGTGTACCTTGATGATAAAAATCACTATGTGTTGCAAATTGACATGCTAGTAGAATGTTTAGCCCAGGGCTTAACCCTGAAAAAAATCCATAGAGGTATTTCTTTTTGTCTGAAACCGTGGTTCAAACCGTACATGGATTTAAATACCAGTCACAGACAAAGTGCCACTCAGCCATTTCAAATAAACTTTTTTAAACTGATGAATAATTGTATCTATGGCAAGAGTTTGGAAAATGTACGGCAGTATAGGGACATTAAATTGGTCAACACATGGCATGGCAGATGGGGAGCTCAAAAATATATTGCAAAACCCAATTTCAAATCTTTGAACATTATTGATCATGATCTACTGACTATTGAACTTGCCAAAACTAAAGTGGTCATGAATAAACCTATCTATTAAGGCCAAGTCATTTTAGACTTTTCAAAATTGCACATGTATAAATGCCATTATGGTTTTGCAATGCGGCGATTTGGTACCATTTCCTTGTTATATACAGACACGGATAGTTTTATTTACCATGTGACTGTGATCCGTATGTCGTTATCAAACAAAACCCAAAATGGTTTGACACGTCCTCGTTTAGTGAGAAGAACGTGTTCGATATCCCCCATCTGAACAAAAAAGAAATTGGTTTAATGAAAGATGAGTGTTCAGACACCATGATGACTGAGTTTGTAGGTCTCGCTCCGAAAATGTATAGTTTTCGACAGGTGGACCGATGCGAATCTATGCGAGCCAAAGGGATTAGCCAGCATGTGGTTAAACGACTCTGTGTGGATGATTATTTACATGTCCTTCAGACCCACACAGCCATGACACATAGTCAGTTTAGGATTCTCTCGAAAAATCATGATTTATTTTTAATGAAACAGCGAAAACAAACACTCGCTTTGTTGGACGACAAGAGACAGTGGTGTCAGGATATGATGACAAGCGTCCCATTTGGTTACAACCAGTAATGGTTGTTGCTATTGTTGTTGTACAACACGGCAAGTGTTTGGTTTGGTTGCTATCAAATGCGTGATGCCATCTTGAGCCTCGGAATAAAAATAAAAAAATGTAGTGTATCATATAATTTTTGTTTTTTAACCTGTGTGCATGGATGTATGCATGGATGTGTGAATGCCTGTAAATAGTTGTATATAAACTGTATGTCTTGTGCTATTTGCCTGTCAACACATAAAGAGAGCCATACATCAACGTTTGCATGGCTTACTGTGCACAGGCTAGATTAAAAACATGTTGGCTCTTTTAGGTTAGGTTAGGAAATACAAGTAGCCACCCTCACTATTGTTGTCGCTTAGTAGGCCTCATGTTTCAGCAAAGTGTGCACCCACCCTCAGTAGGCACAGCTTAATAGGCCACACTAGGTTGTGGCTTAGTAAGCCTCATGCAAGAACAAAAAAACAAATATCTGCTGCTTTTACTGTGGACAATCTCTCACTTTATGGCTAGAGTTATGAGTGGTGATATATTTGGAAACAACACCAGTCCAATATCTGAACAGAAATTGTTTTTTTTAACCTGTTGCATGTTATGCTTGAGGCCTACAGCTAAAGAAGTCAACAGACAGATGGTTATTTATTTGTGTTTTGCTTATTTTTTATTTTATTTTTGCCATTGACTTAGGGGACAGACAGTGTATATAGTACATAGTATTTTTTTATTCACTTAGTAAACGTCAACGACTACTTTTCAGATTTAATGATGAGCGACGGTGAAGATTGTTTTATCGTCACAAAACACACCACGTTCAATGAATATGCCACGATGGTGTCTCATAATCCTCAACGTGTGGCCTATCCTTCAGAATATAGAAACACGAAAGTACGCATTGATAGCACGTGTTATGACAACATTATGGATGATGACATAATTTATGATGCAGGCCATCACTATTGTAAATCCTGTATGCTAAATTTTGGTTTTGAAAATAATGTATCCACGCAAGTGATTCATAAAGCATGGTACGGTTTAACCATGAATCAAGTGATTGTTAAATTAGCTGACGAGGATTATTTTGCAGATTTTTTGTGTACATTATGTACAAAGCCCCTGTATAATGTTTATTTTCCGATAACCTCTCAAATGTTTTGTTTTCATTTTTATAAATTTCCTGCTGAGGAACGAATCACTTCGTATCGACAACAAGCATTTCGCCAACTTTGTCTTAGCTTACCTATCAATCAATATTCGCCTCATAGAATGAGATTTGTTAGAAACTAACAACATCATGTCATGATTAGGGCTTTTTTGTTTACATTCGGCTTTCAGGTGCACACTTGACGTTTAGAATACATTTGGCTATTTTTTTGTTTGTTTGTTTTAGTTTATCGTGTATTCACGTTGATGAACACATACACACTGGTTAAAATTTATAGTTTTTTATTTTGTTTCTTTCCTGTTTTTTTTTATGTAGACAAGGTTATAAAATGCATAGCGTGTTAACTTTGCCTTTTATAGGTTACCAACAGCATTCAGATGTTTGCTCCTAGTATCTGTTGATACTATTTATTTAACAGAATGCAGTGTAAATTTGCACAACAACAGGGCAAACGAATACAAGTCATTCAACAAGGGGATTATATGCTAATTCCCATTGACAACAGAGACATACATTTACCTTCAAGAGATCTTGAAAATGATTCACACTTAATTTTGATAAAACATTTTCTATTAAATAATTTCCAAATGAATGTTTTGACTGGAAATGATACAAACATTATTATATTTTTGTTAATTTATCCAATACTATCTACAACTTTAGGCCATAAACACTCAGGCTTAAAAAAAACAACAACACACTTTGATGTACAGACAAAGTTATTGTTGTTGTTGTTGTTGTTGTTGTTGTAATATAAGGACGAGAGTGTTAGAAAGTAACACTCTTTTCTTTGTTTATAGACACTATGGACGCCTTGAACGCCATTGGTCAAGATTGTGGCTTTGCACGCAAGAAAGTGAGTGAATTGCCTACGCAAACACCCTTTCGCATACATCAAATTCAAAAACTAAAAACCAAATTTGGTGAACGAGCTCTTTACATTTGTCAAGACTTTAAAAGCACATGACGTTTCAACTTACTTTATGAATATTAATAATAATGGACTCTTGTCCTTTTTTATTGCTTGTGATATAAAATAGCATTTATAGCAATTTTTACAAAATTTTTGATTATTATTATTATAATAATGTTACTATTGATGAATAATGATGGACTTTTGTCCTTTTTTGATTGTTTGTGATTTAAAAATAGGTTTAGTACAATTACCATGTTTATAATTTTGTATACCATTTTTTTATAATAATGATGAAACTATTAGTTAAAATGATGAACTTTTTTCCTTTTTTATTGTTTGTGATTTAAAAATAGATTTACTACAATTAGTAATTTTTATTTAATTTTTATAATGATGCACTGCTGTCCTTTTTTTATTGTTTGTTATTTATGTCATTTTATACATTTTATTTAATTATAATGATGAAACTATGAGTGAATAATAATAATGGAAAAAACACAACATGGACTCTTGTCTTTTTTTTGTCGTGATAACAGTGATACGATACATTTTTTTAAAATAAATTCATCATGTTAAAGTCCATATCTAGATAAAAGTAATTTGCTCTTCATAGCACCAATCACTATAAATGCTGCCATTTGTTCTGCTAGACTGGCATCTGAAGCTGTTAATCGTTGCTTGGCAATGCTTAACAAGACTTTGTCGGCAATGCGTCTTAGTGTGGGATCACTGTTTTCATAGGCTTTATCGTGATTAAGGCATGCATAATCCAAAGCATTGATTCCCATATCCCCTCTCCTCAAACGATCTTGAAGACGAGTACCAGGGCCGCAGAAGCTGTAAGCAGGTAAGTGAGCTTCGAATGGAAAGTTTTTAATGATGTTATCAATAATTCCACGGCCAGTACACCTGGGACATAGAGGTTTCAATCGGTGAAAAACACTTCTTGTTGTTCTTCTTGTTCTTGTTGTTGTTGTTGTTGTTGTTGTTGTTGTTGTTGTTGTTGTTGTTGTTGTTGTTGTTGTTGTTGTTGTTTGTCGGTGGTTGCTGACGAGCATGGTAGGTGGTGGTTGCTTTCCGCATGACAGCCATGGAATGATGAAACAATGTCTTTACACTGAGTTTTATGACCATGATATAATTTCATTAATTGGCATGTGGCACACTGTTGAATGGAAGGTATTTTTGCGATGGTTAATTGCTTGTGATGGGAAAAATGACTGCATGGTTGTAGTTCACTCAATATACGGTCGTTAGTGCACTCGCCAGGCGCCTTTTCCCAATTTTCTTTGACAGCGTTGGCAGCAACATAAAAAAGAAATGATTTAGGTAGTGCTAATAATTCATGTTGTGTAAAGCTAATCAGTTTTTCTTTTACACAAGGAACTTTCCAATAGCCTTGTCGATTGTAGTGGCGTCCATGTATATAACGTTGATGTTATCACCTCACGTGTACACGTCTCACTGCTATCATTGGACGATACACTTTCAGTTTTAATTTTATTGAACAACTCCCAACATGCACTCGTGGTGAGCCAATGAAACAATTGCCATGCATGCGCTAAGGCTTTATTCTGAATATTGTCGCAAGGACAAGTGTCCATGAGCGTTTGCAGGGATGGACAACCCAGATCTAAAAGGTCAATACATTGACAGTGAGAGGGTGAAAATGGTTGAAGCCACTGGCGTTTTTCACTCCCTTTAACAAATAAGACATTGGCCGCGGACAAATGGGCTTTCATGATGATGTCAAGGTACTTGTAAGAAATATCACCCTTTTTCCATGCTAATTGCAAATGATTTTCAATCCATTGGCTCTGCTTTTTATCTTTTTCACTAAGCAACTCGAAAGCATAGGGAGGTTTAAACACCAAATGAATAGGGTTAGACATCCAAAACGTACTACAATCGATAAAAGCTACTTCCTTAAATATAGCGTTAAAGCGCTACCTCGTGCCTCGCTGGCATCGGGAGAGCGTGGGTTCGAATCCCACCTCGGCCGTCCAGAAAATGGTTTTCGTGGTTTCCCATTTTCATCACCAGGCAAATGCCGGGACGGTTCCTTTCAATAGGTCCACGGCCGATTTCCTGCCAATATACCTTCCCTGACCCGTCCTGAAAAGAAAAGTACATGGCCATTGGCTGCATTAATAAAATTATTAAATATAAATTTGTTGTCTGCAATTTTAAACCCCTGACAATCCACGATGAGTGTACGCATCATGCTTTTATTTTTACGTGATACCTCATTGACGTCTAATCAACAACTAACCCATGTCATGGTTTAACATGGCAAAGTCAAAGGACTTTAGGAAAAATAAAAGAACCAAATGAATTGAACAACAGCTAAATATTTTTTGAGGTTTTATTCATAACATAAAAAACACTTACACTTTTATTACAAAGTTTGTTGGCTTAATTTGGAACAGCATTCAAATGAATAGTTTGCACATACGGTCCACAGGTATCTCCTAGTTTTGCAGGGTCTGGTACAATAACAGGGTAATTCAAACTCCATGGAATATTGCCCACATCATAGCGATTGAGGTAAGGGCAGGATGGACTCCATCGCTGATGATCGCTGAAGGGTCGATCCCCTATTTTCCAGTTTCCAATTTCAATGTTGCAAAAAATACACTTGACCACATCCCCACGTTTTAAGTAATAAAATCCGCTCGCAGCCAATTCTCCAAAATCCATAAAGGGAACTGTCCATGTTTCAAAAGTTTTGAGACGATTAAATTCACATTTTAAATTCCATGGTTTGTCTGTCACGTTGTTGTTGTTGTTGTTGTTGTTGCTGCTGTTGCTTATTGAGGAACACATGATGTTTGTTGTTGTTGTAGATGTGAACAGTGCCAGAGCGCAACAGATAGTGTGCATGCAGACGCTTATCATCAATCCTATGAATGATGATCTTTTTTTTCACCCGACCACAGATGGCTTACATGCTGGTTACATAATTGGACAAAGAATGATATTTCACTTGTCTAGCATGAATAATCAAACAGTAGTCACTGGTATGGTCTGGGACATTTTCTTGTGTTTCAAAATCTACCCTTAAATCAATGGTGGTGATTTTCATAGATTCTTCTAGATATGAAGAGTCGAAAACAAACAGTGGTGCTTTTGCTTTAAACCCTTGTGGCGACAACATAGGGCAATCCTGTTTTTCATAATAAGACGATTGAAATTTAGCAAACATGTCAAAAAGGGGACCAAACTTATTTTTTGAAAATTGAGTTCCAACCAAGCCTCCGTGGCTTAGGCGGCAGCACGCCGGCCTCTCACCGCTGGGTCCGTGGCTCAAATCCCGGTCACTCCATGTGAGATCTGTGCTGGACAAAACGGAGGCAGACAGGTTTTTCTCCGGGTTCTCCGGTTTTCCCTGTCACAATTTCATTCCAGCAACACTCTCCACCATCATTTCATTTCATCTGTCATTCATTTAATCATTGCCCCAGAGGAGTGCGTCAGGCCTCGGCAGCCGGCACAGTTCATATCCTCGCCGCTAGATGGGGGCTTCATTCATTCCATTCCTGGCCCGGTCGGAGACTGGAAGCAGGCTGTGGATTTTCATTTTCAGTTCCAACCCCTCATAGGGAAAGCAAACATTATTTAAAAATAGGCGTATATTTCTCAAGTGAATGTGATCAAACAGGGTGACATCTTTGCTTGTAGGTATTTTCTATTGGTTTGAAAACCAATAATAACATACAGGGGTCTCTCGGTAGAGCGAGCATATTTGATACTCCAACTATGAGTGTCTGTGGTAGGTAGCAAGGGGTATTCATGTAGACTCCAACTTCGAAAGGCGATAGGCAAGGCTTTATCTTTTTGCACCAAATTTAACATGCTTAGCTTTTTACGATCTGATAGTGTCACATGGGGCACTTTCCATAGTAATCGAAGCAGTTGAATTTTTGAGTCTATCACTTGGTCAGAAGCTCCTTTCAGGGCATTATAATCACTGCGGTCTCTCACCAGATACAAACTTTGTCTTGCGTTTAATATAATACGCTTGTGATCGTCGGCAAAGCCAAGGAGTAATTTTAAGGGTAGGAAGCCTGTAAACGTGCCATCGGTATGAACTAGCCAGTCATTGCTACTGTTGGGACACCATCCTGCCATAGAAAGCGTTTTACTTTCCTCCTCGCTATAGGATGGATATAATTTCATAAGACTAGTCATGCCCACATTTCGAGTCATATCTATGACAATATCATTTATCACATAACGTACTTCAGAAAACAGAAAAGCCAAACCATGATTCGCCAACGCAGACGTTGTGGGTGTGCTGCCATCTGCTTTCATCAATTTACCCTCAATTTGAAGGACACTTTCATGAGGTAGAGTAAAAATATCTTGATTGTAAATGATGAATTGAATCTCGTCATTGTTATTCAGTCCTGTTGCATGAGGTTGATAGGAAAGCATATCAATGCGCACGACGCCATCTTCCACTTGCAACAGGTCCTTGTTCATGATTGGGGTGTAGCGTATAACCAATGCGTTGTAAGCGTTGTCGGTTTACTCGTATCAACCGTTTCATACACGGCGGGGAACTAACTGACCTCGTAGACGTTGTTGATGCTTTATAGATAAATTTCATAGCGTCTTTAAAACCAACTTGTAGGTCACAGGGGTGTTGGCGTCCAAAGCAATCAGTTGTTAGTTTCTATTCACTAAGCGTAAGGCAATATTACTAATATCGCTGACATACACAGGATGATATAGAACCACTGAAGGGTTTTCACGAATAATATAGCCACAAGGAGATGTGACAATAAAATCATACAGGGAATGGCTTTGTTCTTGATTCGTAAATACGTCTCTAATAATATTGCAAGTCACAGAAATGTGATGATCCTCGATGAATTTCACTGGATAATCTGAATCAGGGGGTTGGTGAGCTGCCAACACTCTTGGTTTAAATCCTAGTAAAGGACCAATAGAATGAACTCGTGTTTCAAAGTCAATGTTAAACGTAGAGAAAATACGACAGCGATGAGTAATCGTATTGGCTGTAAGTTCAAATTTGTGTGTCCCATCCGCAAATGGTTTGACACCAAATTGTTTTATCATCGACACGCTAATGGCTTCATGCACATCGTCTATGGTATAACCTCCAGGGGGCAGTCTCAACATATAATCATCATAATAAAATTTGTCATTAATATCCAGTTGAATATTGTAAATTCTATTGAAACTTTCCAATGAAATTAATCCTAGCACATAGGATTGTTCGGAATGCAATTCAATGGGGGGGAAAATCCAGGGACACTTCAGGCCCGCGACTGTGCACGGTAAAGGTCTTGGCGTTGACATTCATAATGATGAAACTGTTGGCTTAACGCGACTCTTATATAAAAAATGTAAACTCAAACGGCCACACTCTTGACTGTCAAAGGTTTGTTGACGATTCCCAAATAACGTAGCAACTCGATCGGGGGTGGTAAATTTCCATAACTGTCAAAGTACCATACTGTGGAACCTTGTTTCACATAGACTACAAAATAGGTTCCTGGGCCTGCATCATCATCTAAATTCATCATGGCTCGTTCTTCTTTCCACGGTGCTTTGGGTAATTCATTTCGCATAAATACACCTCGAAAATGAGAAATCATTAGTTGTTAGGCTTAGCTTTCCACTTCTTCATGGGTCATGGCATGACGAGGCAGTTGCCTTAAGCGCTTATCGATGATGGACATTTTTTTTTTCTTAGACGGTAGGCCACTACCTTGTGGATAAAAGACTGGCTTTAAAGGATTGCCATTTCTAGCTCCCATCGCAATGGCTTCTAACGTTTTATTGTGTCGCTCGCTTTCTTTGAGTTGTTGCTTGCCTTGCTCTACGCCTTTTACGGTTTTCGCTACAGCGCTGGCACCACCCAAAAGGGACCCCAAAGCTGTCAACCCTGCAAATAAAGCCGGCAAAAAAACACGCTTAGCAATAGGAATGACTCGCCCACGTTTTTTCTTTCTTTCTATTCTTTTTATCGATACATGATGGTGCGATTTCGGAGCTGTAGACAATCGCACCACTTGTAAAGCTTTTTCGATAGCCACTCTTTTTAGATTTTTTTTAGTTTTTTTTAGTTTTAACACTGGGTGTGAGGCAGATCGACTTGGTTTCCGACCTGGCTTTTTTCTCTTTTTGAGATTTGTTTTTTTCATGTTCATGGCATATCTTTTTTCACCATGGTGCTACTTGGTGAACCTTTCACAGCAAACATTCGATAACAACTAATGTAGAGAACCTCTTTTCATAGCAGTATATTCCAATTCTATATAAAGCGGAAAATCATTCACCGTTTTCCAAGCTTCCTTTTCCTCAAACGTAAGCATAAGATGAAAGGATAATTCATCTCCAACATTTATTCTTTGATGGTTGTGGGCCAACACTCTATCACCGTTTAGTTGTATTTTTAAATGTTTCTCATCGGGCATGGCATATTTAATATGAATTACACCATCATAATGCAATCGATAACGACTTAAACCGGAAGCAAGCATATAGGTAAGATCATCATACACCAGTGGTGGTGGGGAATGGTTTCTGTCATTGTCCAGTTTTTGATTTGAGAGATACACTAAAAATACAGATGGGACAAATTTATAAAGCCTTTTCATTTGATGGGTCACATATCGTTTCGTGCAGACATCATTTTCGTCTCGAGGCTCTTGCACATCAATAATACGATGATGATTGTCTGAATAGCCCTCAACGGTTAGTCTCGGGGCCATGTGATAGACACTTTGCGATCGACATAGCTTTTTGTTGCCACCTCTCGTGACTGTTTTGACAAAGAAGCGGCCGTGGCCATGGTTACACGAGCTCGCCCAAACACGTCCATGGTGATAGACGTTAACTAACCTATCCTACTCACCGCTTGCCTATATATATATATATATAAACCTTATACACACAAGAAAAAACTCAGTCGTCGACACAATGGAATTAATGAAACAACCCCATGCTTTGCCCGTCTCTGATTTGGTTTCAGAGCTATCACTGTCCATGTGCGAACCTAAACGTAATGGCACCCTATTCCCATCTACCGTTCGATGTATTATGGTAGGGCCTTCGGGTTGTGGAAAGACCAATGTTTTGCTGAACATTATTACCGCGCCTCATGGCCTACGATTTCAAAATATTTATATTTTTGCCAAATCCTTGTACCAGCCTCTGTACCTGTATCTGGAAAAAATTATGTCTTCGTTAAATAAAGAAGCCATGGGCTATTTTACATTCACCTCACCTCAAGATGTCATTCAACCAGACCGCATTCAACCAGATTCCATTAGAATTTTTGATGATATTGCCACTCAACGACAGGCCATTATTCAAGAGTATTTTAGTATGGGACGCCATAAACAAGTGGATTGTTTTTATCTGGCTCAGACCTATTCCATAATCCCCAAACAGTTGATTCGGGACAATGCCAATCTCATCGATCTCTTCCGCCAAGACTCTAGAAATCTCTATCATATTTTTCAAGATCATGTGAATCCAGATATGTCCTTTACAGCTTTCACGCAATTGTGTGCTTCGTGTTGGAACCATCATCCCCATGCCTGTTTGGTCATAAATAAACAGAGTGAACGATGTGAGGGACGTTATCGCTCGGGTTTTGATCATTTTATTTCTGTTTAATAAGACCCAGGGTTGGGCATTTCCTGTTAGTGTGTCTTTACCTTTACCATGGCGAACGCCATAGGGTACAAGAAACATGTTCAAATCATGCAGCGTATTATTGAGGCAAGAAATACGATTTGACATAAATTTCGTGAATCGCAACGTTTAAAAAACGTCAATCCTTTACCCATGATAAAACATGCTCCATCATCGGTTGATCCCATGAGATTCAAACCTAATGCTTCTGCTGCTACTGCTGCTGCTACCTCTCAAACCAAACCCTTAACAAGTTCAAAATTTACTCAAACAGATTCCACACGACAGGTAAAATCCTCCTCCTCCTCCTCTTCCTCCTCTAATGTTAGTGAACAAGAACATAAAGAACAGGAAGAAGAAGAACAACAACAACATGAACAAAGTGAAAGTGAAAGCGAAAGCGTATTTAGTCCTGAAAGAAAAAATCCTCACCCCTTCAACAGTTTCTAAAAACAAAACAAAAATCTTCCGTCATGGAGGCAACACCGTCTACCTCCACATCGTCTCCGTTTTCACAAGTCTTGGCAACCCCTAAAAATAAAGCTCAACTCAAAAACATTTTAATCAAACATTATGGGGCAACCCTGGAACCGTATCTGACCCTTCTATTTATTGGAAAGACAGATACCACGTATGGTGTTCGCTATGAGAATAATAGTTTTAAAATTGGGGATTCATCCATTAAATTTGCTCGTACGAAAGCTGTCATTAAAACGATCAACTATAAATTAACGCCAGGTCTGTTAAAGCTGCTATTTTCTCGCACCTCCTCGCCACAAGATTTTACGTCCGAGGACCTTGCTAAATATAAATCCATTTTATTAGACACCAACGCTCACAAAAGAAACTATAAATCCTCTCAGCAGCTCAATGCCAATATATCCCAAAAATATAAGACCATCATTGCAAACATCTTTGGTAAGCAAAAACATTACTCTGCCTCTGGTGTAAGGTTTAAGAAATTAAAACCCTACCTAGATATAACCTTTTGGAATAATCCCAATCAGTTAGTAGAGCGCTTATACTTGCTTCATGCATCAAAACAAGCTGGTCACACTGGACATGAGGCAGAAATCGCTCACATTGAACAACAACTCCGAGATGCTAAAATTATCTTATAAGCCATCCCCCATCAAAGTGGGCATTGCTCATGAATTGCATAAACCAGTCCGACGCATTTATGAACGTCGTCGTGTCATTTCCAAAGGAATCGATGAACATTGGCAGGCAGACCTGGTTGAAATGATACCTTATTCTAACTTTAACGACGGTGTACGCTATATGTTGACCGTCATTGATGTCTATTCCAAAATGGCTTTTGTTCAACCAGTAAAAAATAAAACTGGTGTCTTAGTCACAAAGGCCTTTCAACATATTATTGAACAATCAAAACGTCAACCTCACTTGTTACAAACCGACCAGGGGAAAGAATTTTTCAATAAGGATTTCTCCAGTTTTCTCAAATCTAAGGATATTCACCATTACACCACCTATAGCAATCTCAAAGCTAGCGTAGTTGAACGCTTCAATCGAACATTGAAAAGTTATATGTGGAAAGAGTTTACAATACATGGTTCCTATCGATGGATAGACTGGTTACCTCAACTTGTGTCACGCTACAACAACACCATTCATTCCACCATCGGCATGAAAACTCGCCTCGTCACCAAGAACCTACCCAGACTCAATAGACTGTTTAACCCTATAAAAAGGGTAGACCCAAGGCGACATCGCCTTAAAATTGGAGATTTTGTTCGCATCAGTAAACATAGAAGTGTGTTTTCAAAATCGTATACTCCACAATGGTCGACAGAAATTTTTAAATCCGCCAAGTCAACCTAGGTCAACCAGAGACGAATCTCTTAGAAGATCAGAGCGGTCAACTCATTCAAGGACGATTCTATTATGAAGAGGTGCAAAACATTATATCCCAACGATTATCTCATTGAACGAGTAATTAAAGTCAAAGGTGCAAAATATTTTGTAAAGTGGTTAGGGTTTCCTTCCACGTTTAATTCATGGGTCAATAAACATATTTTTTTGTAATAAAACCCTATTTATTTATTTATTTAGTTAGTTATTTAGAAAAAATCCCTTTCCAAAAAGATTTATCCCATTACCTTTCATTAATCCCACCCTTTTTCTTATTACATGTCCAATAACCTCTTTGTTCAAACCCATGCCAATCTTTTATCATGATGTCATACACCCACCCATCGTTTCAAACTTTGCGTTGCATGATATGAACCAAGGCTATGACATACACAGTATAAAGCCGCACACTGTATAATGACACCTGCCTCTTATCTCTCTGGCTGCAAAGCACGTACGATGATAAGACCCCTTGTCTTGTCTTGCTCGCCGTGGGCTAGTCTCAATGCTTTCAATTCTCATTTCATCAAGCATGTCCTCTCGCTGCGTGTGAGCCCAGGCAAGCCATGTCAAATAATAATAATAATAATAATAATAATAATAATAATAATAATAATAATAATAATAATAATAATAATAATAATAATAATAATAATAATGCATATGTGTTTTACCAACATCATAGCGCTTAACATAACGTGACTTCAAATCTGGTTTCTTACTTTTTCCCCGTTTTCCTCAACGATCTCGAAAAAATGACGGAAACCATGATTTCGGCTTTTCCATACCTACATTCCCGTAAAGAGGACAACGATACAAATACATCAGCATGACCGTCATAAAAATCGCCTAATTCGTTTTCCAAATAACTCGAAAATTAACACACAAAAAACACCTTTTCCATAAGAAAACCATGTTTCCAGCTTTTTAACTTTTCCATGCCTATATCTCCGTAAAGAGGACGACGAGACGAAAAAAATACTATCACGCACGTCATCATCACGTATACAGTTTTTCCAATATTAGGGAAAATCACAAAAACCCATTTTCAGTAAAAAAACATGTTTCCAGCTTTTTAACATTTCCATACCTACATCCTCGTAAAGATGACAATGAGGCGAAAAATACTATCAAGCACGTCATCATCACGTTTACAGTTTTTCCAATATTAGGGAAAATCACAAAACCCCATTTTCCATAATAAAACAATGTTTCCAGCTTTTAACCTTTTCCACACCTACATCCTCGTAAAGAGGACAATGAGACAAAAAAATACTAACACGCACGTCATCCTCACGTTTTCAGTTTTCACAATATGAGGGAAAATCACAAAAAACCATTTTCCATAAAAAACGTGTTTCCAGGTTTTTACCTTTTCCATACCTACATCCCCGTAAAGAGGACAACGAGACGAAACAAGTAGTTCCGTGAAGAACTATACAGCCTATTTTCATATAGCCTGCTCATGTTAATTGCCTCTATCAACATACAAAATTTCAGTTTAATTGCTGAAACAGATTCGTAGATATTGAGAACCGTCTAAATATTTCAGATGGTCGCCAGGTTGGATTTTTATTTTTGTACTGTTACATTAAAATTATTGTTTACGTGTGGTATTCAAACATCAATCGCATGATTAGAACACAAGAAGTAAAAACGAGATTTTAAAATTACGCACAGCAGCCATCTTGTGATTATGCAAACAATTGAAATAAATTAGATGCCAGTGGATCAACATTTGTATAAGCATTTAACGTGCAACGTTTCACGGCACTCGGATAATTAATTCGCGAGAAACGTCCATTTAAATATTTATACTTCGCGTCGCCGCCATGTTGGATTTGTGCTCACCAGGTTACTGAAAGTCCTATAGGTGAACATATGTTCATAGTCTCTATGAACATTTAAAAAAAACAGTTTGGTTTCTGTAAAAGATTCATAGATATTGAGAACCGTCTAAATATTTCGGAAGCTCGCCATTTAGGATTGTTATATTTATAGGCCATAGAGTTATGTACCATTCAAGGACAATTATTGCCTAGGTTCATTATTCAAACTTTCACTTCGATCGCATGATTACGACACAAGCAATAAAAACTTAATTTTTAAAATTTCGCACAGCCGCCATCTTGAGGTTATGTAAACAATTGAATTAACTTAGATGGCAGTGCATTACAAGCTGCAAGATCAGTTACTGTACCACATTTCACGGCGCTCAGAGAGTTAAATCACGAGAAAAGTCTATTAAAATATTTCAAATTCGCTTGGTCGCCATGTTCGTTTTGTACTTTACAGGTTTATGAAATATACATAGGTAAACTTGTATCAGTACCCTTTATCACCGTACAAAATTGCAGGGTGATATCTGTAATAGTTTCGGAGATATAGAATGTCAGTGAAATATTTCGCACAGCCGCCATTTTTAGGTTATGTAAACAATTGAACTAAATTAGACTTCAATGCATTACAATGTGTATAAACAATTGCTGTACCAAGTTTCATTACGTTTGGATGATTAAATCGCGAGAAAAGTCTATTTAAAAGTCTCAACTTCGCTTGGCCGCCATGTTGGTTTTGTAGTCACCAGGTCTTTGAAAGTCTCATAGATGAACTTCTAGTAGTGCCCTTTATCACAGTACACAATTTCAGGGCGATATCGGTAATAGTTTCGGAGATATTGAATGCTAGTGAAATATTTCGCACAGCCGCCATGTTGGATTGGTGAGACGTAACAAAATTTAAAGGGCACGGTCGAGGTCGCCGGGAATACCGCTATGAACTTACCGAGTTTCATTGAAATCGCTATAGCCGTTTAGATTTTATTAGGGGGACACACACACACTCACACCTCACACACACACACACACACACACGCGCACACACACACGGACAAAAGGTGATCTCATAAGCCTATTTTTTCAAAATTGAAAATAGGCTAAAAATACTATCACGCACGTCATCATCACGTTTTCCGTTTTCGAAATAATAGGGAAAATCTCAAAAACCCATTTTCCATCAAAAAAACATGTTTCCAGCTTTTTACCTTTCCCACACCTACATCCTCGTAAAGAGGACCATGAGACGAAAAAATACTATCACACACGTCATCATCACGTTTTCCGTTTTCGCAATATTAGGGAAAATCACAAAAAAAAACATTTTCCATCAAAAAACCATGTTTCCAGCTCTTTACCTTTTCGACACCTACATCCCCGTAATGATCACGACGAGACGAAAAAAACGAATCCAAGCACGCCCTCCTAGCATGACTCCTTCCATTCCAAGGTCGCAGGGGCTCACAACTTCCTAAGTGTAGCAGCTTTCCCCTTACCACACTACTCGAGCTCCTCTCAGCTGGACTAGACTCTACCCATGATCCATCTCTGTCAGGTTGATATATCGAAGTTGGTGTACCATAACTGCGATAAACATTTGTTAGCGTTATAAAAGCATTAGGAACTTCTTTAATGTCTTTAAATTATTCTTTCTTATACCTATGCCATTATATTTCCATGTCGTCGAACCCCTCTGCGATCTCTATAATTGTTAATAATTGTATAATTCCATGCTGCACCAAGGACTGGCTGATACATCCTCTTTGCTGCGTAGCAGGGTTGCCTATTCAGTTTCCCTAACATCGCGCCTAACTTGCTGTAACTCTCCACTGCAAGTTGGAATCTTCTCATAAAAGTGCAGTATTCGTTTCTTATAAATACAAGTGTTCTATTGCTAGCCAAAATACTTGTACAGCACCATCCCGGCATTTGCCCGAAGACGAAGTGGGAAACCACGGAATACCACTTCGAGCATGGCTGAGGTGGGAATCGAACCCGCTCTACTCATTTGGACCACCCGAGGCTGAGTATACCCCGTTCCAGTCCTCATACCACTTTTCAAAGTTCGTGGCAGAGCCGGGAATCGAACCCAGGACCCCCAGGGCGGCAGCTAATCATGCTGACTGCTACGCTGCGGAGGCGACTAGAAATTATTCGTAAAAATGTAAAATCGGTGGAATAGTTCTTCATGACCACCCTTTATGGGGGCGATGCACTCAAAGGAAATCCCTTTGCCCCACAGCCCAGCCGTTCGGTCTACTGATTTCGGGGGAAGCGAGATCTGCGCATCCGATTCCATCGGCCGTGAATAATGGGTTCCGTCACTCACTGTCAGGCGACTACTACATTGTCCTCACGAGGTTAAGTGCGCCTCGTTCTAGCCTTCATGTGAGTTTCTAAAATCCCTGATGGAACCTGGGATCAAAACCAGATCCTCCCAGTGAGAGGCAGACGTGCCAACATTCCCGGAGATACAGTAACAAACGATAGCTCAATAAAAGTTACCCACAATGAAATTAAGAAAGGTTTAATTTACTCCGCCACGGATATGTTATTATTATCATTATCATGTTAGGAGATGGCGCGACTCAAACTGAACTTGTCTGGCTGCGTGGCTCAGGGGTAACGTTCTCGCTTGCTGAGCCCAAGGTTGCAGGTTCGAAACCTGGCGCAGTCAGCTGGCATTTTAGGGTGCGCAAATGCGAGGGAGCCGTGTCAGTACATTTACTGGCACGTTAAAGATCCCCTTCGGGGCAAAATTCCGGCAACCTGGCGTCTCTAAAAGCCAGATTAGTTAAAAGGGACGTAAAACCTATAACATTATTATTATCAAACTGAACCAGGTGATGCGGTGGGTAAAAGAATGGATGACAAATCATAGATTAGAACTGACAGGTGATAAAACAGGGGGGAAAAATCATTTCATTAAGACTGGTATTTCTTGTTAAATCGTGGATTTAGGTAGATTTCATTAGAAAGCTAACTATTGCAATGGGTACCATGTTTCGACTTCCGGAAAATTTCGACATATCTTCGCGTTTCACATCCCCCAGACCCCAAAATCACCGTCAGTTCAAAAGTTTATATATCATTTATGTATATATATGTATATCAGTTTCTTGTGGTCACGATAACTGCCGTAATTTTGCACCAATCACTTTGAATTTCTTACCGAATATGTATACCTATAAAATCTCGGTCGAGTTCGTTACTGGGCTAAATCGCTCGAAGGGGGTGAAAATGGGGGGCTTTTTTCGAAAAAGTGAAATATTGCTCTAACTCTCTTAATATGTGAAATATCGGATCCGTTCAAATTTCATACTATGTGTCGGATAAAGCCCAAAAATTGATGTTTGAAGGTTTTTTTATAGCACCAACCATTGACCAAAGGGGTGGGAAAAAGTGGGTTTTTCTGGAAACATTAATCATATCTCTCTTAATAGGCACAATATCAAAACCGTACAAAATGGGCAATATTCCCCTAATAATTACCTAAAACTTTTGTCTGAAAGAATTTTAGATATGACCCACCATTACGCCAAGGGATGAGAAAAACAAGAAGTTCCGTGACGAACTAAAGAGCCAACTTTTCATGCCAATGATTATTCTACAGTATATGAACCTATCTAAAATAATGACGAAATTAAGTTGGTAACATCGAAATGTCTAATTAGTTCGAAATATACCTGGTATAATGTAGCCTAATAGAGCAATACAGTTGCCAGCCCTGGTCACTGAATATATTCTTAGTTCCATCTCTTAAGGTACAGAATTTAAGAAAATTGGTTGAAGTCCAATGCACGTTACATGCAGTTAGACATTGGATCTATCAGCACGCGTAAAAGCACGTTGGCAACAATGTCATGCGTGTGCTGGTCAGAAATAGACTAATCTGAAATATTATGACATCTTGTTGTGCCAATTTTGGACGAAATCCATTTGTTAGTATAGAAGTTACATGTATTTTAAAATTGGAACTATCAGCAGGCATAGAATCATGTTGGCAGAACTGACTTATATTAATTATTCCAAATTAATCTACAATGTCAGGTGCTATACGTGTGCAAAGTATAGGGCTGTTGGCTTGCATACTTCCTCATATATTGATATTAGGTTAAAAAAATATAGACAGCATTTGTTAACAGTTGGCAGCCCTGATTACTCTTAAGAATACTTACAGTCATATCTGTTATGTTACACATAGCACATACGAAATTTGGTTGAAATCCAAACGTTAGTATAGAAGTTGCATCTATTTAAAAATTGGCCTTATCAGCAGGCTTAGAATCATGTTGGTAGAACTGAAGTATATAAGTTACTCCAAAATTAATATAGAATGTCAGGTACTATGCGTGTGCATAGTTTAAAGCTGTCGGCTTGCATACTTTCTGATATATTGGTATTTGGAAAAAAGAATAGAGAGAGCAATTTTTAACAGTTTATTAGTTACACCCCTTTGGTGGTTCATAAGAATACGCTCAGTCATATCTGTTTATGTACACATATTACATACAAAATTTGGTTGAAATCCAATTGATAGTGTAGAAGTTATAGGCATTAAAAATTGGACCTATCAGAAGGCTTAAAATTAATTTGGCATCACTGTCATGAATGGCCTCCTGGAAATTAAACTGAAATAGTGATATCTGCATGTGTGCCAATTTTGGAATAGCTCCCATGCGTACCTTCCAAGATATCCAACATGGAGCTCAAATTTCTAGTGCGTTTTTCAGCAGTTGGTAGCACTGATATCGTTTTCAAATATGGACGTGAGATATTCCGGTATACATCTTTAATCATACTAAATTTGGTTTCGAATTCTGCAGCCATTTAGGAGTTGATAGGGGGGACACACACAGCCAGACAGACTGAAGGACAGACAGACAGACAGACAGACAGACAGAAGAACAGACAGACAGACAGACAGACACACATTTTTCCGGATCGATCTCATAAGTCTACTTTTTCCTCATTTTTGCAAAATGTGAAAAGTAGGCTAATGATTTCGGAATTATAAGAAAATGCCAAGAGCTATCACAGGTTGCCATGGCAACACTATTAAATTGATGAGGCATGAGCCATCAGATGTTGCCATGACAACGCACTTGCACGAGATCATATTCAGATTTCCATCTGACTAAGTGTGAAGCGGCTTCGGTGACGTAACTGGCAGCATGCTGAACTTCTATGCCCAAGGTCGCGGGTTCAAAGCCGGCCGAAGTCGTAGGATTTTCTAAGAGCGCTAAAAATCACTCAGTATGCTTTCCTTTGGAGGGGAAGTTCCAACGTTCGTTGTGAGTTGCTGGTTGCGGTGGCATCTAGTAACCAAGTTCACAGATAGGTGTCGTTGACGGTAGTATCTGGTAGCAACATTAGGAACTACTGCTTGAAATTGACCGTCTGCAGTCCTTACCTGAATTACAGAATAATACAGCCATCACAATTCAGACCGTTTATCATACAGATTCTACACTCACCCAAAGTACACGGGGTTACATGACCGCGTTGTCGCAGCCCCTAAACTGAGGAACCAACCAAAATCTCTGCGGGAGATATAATTTTGCGTGAAGAAGTAACAGACCGTTACATAGTTACACATCAGTGTCGAAACCTTGCATAAGGACAGTGTGACCACAAGTATAACAAGAAGTCAACAACAACCTGGGTACAAGAAGTCAAAAAGGATTTGGAAAGAAACAAGAAGTTCCGTGACGAACTAAAGAGCCTACTTTTCTTAAAATTTAAGATTCATGCCAATGAAAAAAGGAAGCTTGTAGTTTAACGCGACCGTTAATCTCGCGATCATAAGCCACGGGACCTCCGTTTAACGTGGAATCCGAACCACAGGACATGGCATTTCACATCGAAAATCTCACATGCATTGACCGGGAATCGAATCCGGTCCGCCTTGGTGAGAGGCCTACAGCTTGACCGCTGAGCCACCACGCCCCTCATGCCAATGATTAATCTATATGAATCTATCTAGAATAATGACGAAATTAAGTTGCTAATATCGAAATTGCTAATTAGTTCGAAATACTGTATACCTGGTATAATGTAGCCTAATAGAGCACTACAGTTGGAAGCCCTGGTGACTGAATATATTCTTAAGGTACAGAATACAAAATTTGGTTGAAGTCCAATGAATAGCATGGACGTTACATGCAGTTAAACATTGGATCTAACAGCGCGCGTAAAATCATGTTGGCAACAATGTCATGCATGTAATGGTCAGAAATAATCTGAAATAATATGATCTATTGTTGTGCCAATTTTGAATGAAATCCATTAGTTATTATAGAAGTTACATGCATTTTAAAATTGGACCTATCAGCAGGCTTAGAATCATGTTGGCAGCACTGACGTATATTAGTTGCTCCAAATTCATCTAGAATGCCAGCTACTATACGTGTGCAAAGTTTAGAGCTATTGGCTTGAATACTTTCTGATATATTGATATTAGGGTAACAAAAATAGAGACAGCACATATTAACAGTTGGCAGCCCTGGTTGCTCTTAAGAATACGCATAGTTATATCTGTTATGGTACACATAGCACATACGAAATTTGGTAGAAATCCAAATGATAGTATGAAAGTTACATGCATTTAAAGTTGGACCTCTCAGCAGGCTTAGAATCATGTTGGTAGCACTGACGTATATAAGTTACTCCAAATTAATATAGAATGTCAGGTACTATGCGTGTGCATAGTTTAAAGCTGTCGGCTTGCATACTTTCTGATATATTCGTATTTGGATAAAAGAAATTAAGATCATTTATTAACAGTTGGCAGCCCTGGTGGGTCTTAAGAATACGCTCAGTCATATCTAGTTATGTACTCATACAACATACGAAATTTGGTTGAATTCGAATTGATAGTGTAGAAGTTATATGCATTTAAAAATTGGACCTATCATCAGGCTTATAATCATTTTGGCAACACTGCCATGTATGGCCTCCTGGATATTATTATCTATACGTGTGCCAATTTTGAAATAGCTCCCATTCATACCTTCCAAGATATCGAACATGGAGCTCAAATTTCAATTGCGATTCTTTAGCAGTTGGTAGCACTGACATCATTTTCAAATATGGCCGTGAGATATTCAGGTATAGATATTTACACCTACCAAATTTTGTTTCGATTGCTGCAGCCGTTTAGGAGTTGATAGGGGACACACACACACACACACAGACAGAAGGACGGACAGAAGGATAGACAGACAGACACACATTTGCCCGATCTCATAAGTGTACTTTTTCCTCATTTTTGCAAAATGTGAAAAGTAGGCAAAAATGGAGCCCAAATGACAAGAAGGTTACCGTCCCCAAAAGACAATAAAATGTTTAAAATATGCATAAAATGACGAAAAACAAAGTTAATTAAGCTCCAATTATAAAATACTTTCTCGCAATAAATGAGGTCTGATCCTTCTACGAAAACCTGCATATTCTGCCTATTTTCGCCTATCCCCAAGTTTGTCCGGTGAAATCTCCCTCCGCCTTCCGGCGTGCCGAGAGGACTTTTTTTGATTCATGACGTTTAAATCATCACAAATATTTTCCTACCAATAAATCACGCAATACTTTATATACTATTCGCCTTTATATATTAAATAAAAGCTCTATGTATTGACTATAACTTTCATAATTCTATGTTACATATTAGTGAAGCTGTGAGCGAGAACTCGCGGTGTATGAGCTCGCTAATATACATGTCTGGAAAGCCGGATATCCGCGGGATGATTCGCTACGCACAAATCAGTCTGGTGCAGGCTGCGGAGTTTTCTCAATGAAGTCATCTGGAGGGGAAGGGAGAGCACTGGGCATGCGCAGATCACTTAAGGTGCACCAAGGCGCAAGGCGCGAGGCTCGAGCTGCAGTATGTCGCCTGGCGACTGGGGAAGTAGCACGCTGCTCTCAGGTAGGTCTCTTAGATGTAGGCCCCGTGGTGGCTTAGGGTAGCCGCTGCGCTGTCAGCGCCGAGATTCGAACCCATCTCTTCTCAGTTCCGTTCCAGCCCTCCTGGCAAAGCCGGGGACCGATCCCAGGCCTCCTCAGTGCCCCTTTGTTGTTGCTTCAATTAGAATATTTGCCGTAAGCTCCAAGCAGCGTGTGTCTGTGGTGCCTTCGCTAAAATACTATAATTATTAGTAGTAGTGCTTCCCACGGTGGGTGAGTGGTTAACGTGTCGGTCTACTAACCCCAAGCTAGCAGATTCTCTCCTGGCCGTGGTAAGTGATTTCTCAAAGACGGCAAAAATTACGACACCAAGTCAAACGATGTTGGCATGTCAAAGAACCCATTTGAATTCAGTAGGCCGTGTTCATAATGGCAAAATTAATCTCGGGAGTTTCCGCCAACACAAAGTTCCTCATTTATCTACTAGAAAGCCCTATAGTGTTCAAGGAGCTTAGATATCTAACCTCCTTGACTTTCATAGTGCTTCAAGGAACAACGAAATTCGACATACAAGCTGCCCTTTGGGTGTCAAATAACAAAGCTTGCACCCGGCATCCGAGGCCATACGATATTATTATTATTATTAGTAGTAGTAGTAGTAGTAGGCCTAGTAGTAGTAGTAATATTCATTCATTGTTTCTTTATATATAATAATAGTAATAATAGCCTTTGTAAGGCCCGGTGCCATTTCACTAGTGAGGACGTCCCAGTGCCGAGATTTTTGCATTACAAGGGCTCTTTCACCGTCAGAAAATCTACTGATAAGTGTCTCTACAATTTAAGCACCCACAATTGTGCAGGCATTCGATCCCACTCCCTAAGACGCTGGAGTAGACAGCCTTACCAACTGCGCCATACAGTAACATAATTGCTGTACATAATTTGGTTGGTTGGTTCCTCAGTTTAGGGGCTGCGGCAACGCGGTCATGTAGCCCCGCGTACTTTGGGTGTGAGTAGAATCTGTCTGACACCCGGTGTTAATAGTGATGGCTGTATTAGTGTGTGTTATCTGTTTTTAATTCAAGTAAGGACAGCAAACGATCAATGTTCAAGTAGTTCCTACTTTTGCTACCAAACGCCACCGTCAACGACAACTAGTTCTGAACTTGGTTAATAGATGCCACCGCAGTCGGCTACTAGTGACGAACGTTGGAACCTAAGAGCGTCATTCAAATCTAACCTATAATTTAGCTTCAAACAATTGTAGTTAGTGGAAGTATCTTTAACGTGCCATAAATCTATGACATGGGCCGGGCGGCTTCACTTCCCCTCCAAAGGAAGGCATACTGGGGGATTTTAACGCTCTTAAAAAATCCGATGACTTCGGCCGGGTTTGAACCCGCGATCTTGATCGTAGAAGCTCAGCATGCTACTGTCTACGCCACAGAAGCTGCTCTGTACATAAGCTAGTAACTGTTTCACCCAAAATACACTCTATTTTGATTTGTGTTCGTTCTTTAGTTCGTGAACGCCTGTGTCGATAGGGAAGAATGTCAGGCAACCGGAATAACATTGGAGAAGTGGGTATTCTCTCAGGATGGTCGGCCTAGTGTGGGGAAAGAAAGCCAATCCAGTGTGTTCTGAGTTGCGATCTACAGCATTCTGCAAGGTAGTGTAGTGACGAAACTGTCAGTATTTAGACCGACCTTGCTGTATGGAAATACTGAGAACATTGGCAGGAAGGTACTCGTAATGAGTGCTATAGTAAGCCTATAAAGGCAATAATTGAGACACGAGTATGTTTATAAAACGAGCAAAGCGAGTTCTATAATTTCCATACAAGTGTTTTAATTACCATTATAGGCGAGTTACATACGACTGTTTATGTTCGGCGATAACTATATTTACTAGCGGACCCGTGCGAGAGCTCTCGCATGTGTATAAACCACCCGCCTGTCTTTACTGTTATGCGGGCTGGACGCGACACAGTTCAGCCAGAGGGTCTTGTTGAATTGTTTGAAAACACCTTATAAATAAATAAATATAATTCCGTTGACTTTTCAATGAATGCACGATCTTTCCTGTACTATTGAGACGATTTGGAAGATTTTGGTACAAACCACACCTTCTAACTCCCTCCGGTTTAGGAGCTTGAGTTTTGTGAAACATACATCTTAGCGTATTATATATAGAGATTTTATGTCCAAGCATAAATATTCATAAACATCTGTCGAGATTCCGCCAGTTTTATGTACTGAACAGAGCGCATGAGACGCAGAGAATACCTTGTATTCGACCATGACCTTCTCGAATACCCCACTATGACACTAGCCACGCAGTGAAATTTAAAATAGGAGACAGTGGAAGTACTTACCTAATTGGTCACACAACTGTTTCTTGAGCTCTGATTGGTGGAAGAAACTGTATCGTAATGAAAACTTGTACAGTTTTCTGACATCTAATATTTACATTTCGCCATGGTCTAACATAAAATTAGAAATGAGCATGTTAGATGAGGCTGTTCGTATGAGCCGTCTGAGATGGTGCCGAGATTTGGGAATCGTGTTGACCGACTGGAAAGCATCAAACTTTTTTTCTATGGCAACACTGAAAATATTTTCAAACACCATAACAGAATTGTTACTTGGAAACCGCAAGGCACAAATCTAAGTGAAACATCTACTTCATTTGACTCAAATCGATACACAACATAATTATTATTAATATTATCATTATCAATGTGCCTTTTTCATTAATATGAGTATTAGCATAATTAGTCCTTATTTATCATCATAATTATTTTTTGTATTCCCAAAATTGTGTCATATGTACTGGTAGTATATTCCGTGGTTAAGTGTAAGAGAGACCAAACTTCACCACGTCTGAACACATAAATAATATCGTGTTCTATCTCACTGATGATAACCGAACTAAATTAAAACCTTGTGTGGAATTTGTAATAGATTGTATTATCCCTCCCTATATTATTCTGCTAAGGTCCATTCCAGTTTTGTACCGAAAATAAGGTCCCATTAACACCAACCTACACATATGGGGTACCTACGGGTTCAGCATAACCCAATGCGTAAGCGAAACGCACTCACTTACTCTTTAAATGCCTCGCAATTAAATAAATACCTTAAAACATGTGTATTTACAATGAAAGAATGCAACACGGTAACCATGGTAACAGAATCTCACAGGTCCATCTATTTCTGTAAGACGCAATACAATTCCAATTATTACATTACTGTCAAAGTTTCCAGACGGTTATAAGGTTATCACTGAACCAAATTAAGCTGTAAAATTCATCAATACATACAGTATAATGCGCTTAAGAGGGTCAAGGTGCACTCTAGAATTTTTTCACGCAATTTTCACGTGTGAGTGTGGTACGAAAGGTCTTTTTCACCCGACTATAAAGGGTCTCCGAAAACCACATTTAAGGGCCCTTAAATTAACAGTGTGTGTGATATTCCCAGAAAACTAACTTCGCTCTGATATACCTATGAAGGAATGACAAACCCCTAACTGAATTGATAAAGTCTGATTATTCATACCAAGGATAAATCAGTCATAGCATTCATGATTGAGATTTTGCCAAGTGTACTCTTTACAACTAGAATATTCTCGGGCGAAGCCGCGACGGGTAATGCTAGTTCTAATTAATTGATTAATTAATTCAATTATTAATCAAGTAAATTATTAATTAATAAATTATTTAAAATCATTAGTTACTTTATTTATTTATTTATTTATTTATTTATGTGTACTTACTTAAGGACACAGGCAGGTTGTTACAGTGGCTTATAATACATTTAAATTAGCAAATTTTATAAACAAATTTTTGTTATTTGCGTTTGGTCAATGCTTGTTAATTTTACACTCAACAAATATCTACCTTTGTAAGCCACCTGCTAACAATAAATATGAAATATTATTTAATATTTATTGTTATCAGGTGGCTTAGAAAGGTTAGATCTTTGTTTACTGTAAAATTAACAAACATTGACCGAACGAAAAAAAACAGAAATTATAAAGTGCGTTCAAAAAGTAACGAGCCGGAGGTATAATTACAGAAACCAGTTCCTGTATGTTAGAAGTATTGTCCCTGGCTGTTGAGGCACTTGTCCCACTGTGACGTAGCCGGTGAATGTCTGTCTCATAACATTCCCTGGACTGCGATGTGAACCAGTTCCGCACGAAAAGCTGGACGTCGGCGTCCAAGGTGAATCGTTGGCCCTTTTCAGAGGACCAAACATGGTGTAATCACAGGGAGAGAGGTCAGGACTGTATGAAGGGTGACCGAGAACCTACCATTTGAATTTCGGCAGGAGTGCCGCGACTGTGTTGGCCGTATGATGTCGTGCATTGTCGTGGAGCGACTAGGGTGGCTATGGCGTTCACTGTCACTCGGCGGTCCTGGATAATGAGTGCATCAACCAGCTGGACGTTGGATAATGAAATACGCTGACTTCATTCCTAAAGAGTCGGGGTGAAATAATGAAGACGACAAAATGTTGATATATTTGCCGTAGTAATAAGCCGCCACTAGTCCCAAAATCTTACTCTTGCCAAAGCTTTTACAACTCACTGTGTTTACAGGCAGGATGGCCGGCACCGCATTCTATCTCTTCATCTTGCTGCAAACATCAACACTGTTCGTTGGTGGAGACCCAGCTCTGAGGTACCGTTTCAACATCAGCCACGATGAGATCTTCAGCGACAATAAGGTGATTCCCCTGGAACATCAAGTGTCCGAGTTCCTCTACAAGGGGCAGAGTAAGACGTAAGTACTGCCAACTTTACCAATATAACCATGTGTTCATAGTGGAGTACGGAATGTTTCTGAGCTGGGTCCACCATGGCTCTCCTTGGTTCCAAGTCCCTCAATTCTTCAGTTTTACCGCACCATCAGTAGTTCGGCTCCATGGCTATGTGTCAAGGGGGTGTGAGTTCAATTCCTCATTGGCTGGTTCCTCAGTTTAGGGGCTGCGACACGCTGTCATGTAGCCCCATGTACTTTAGGTGTGTCTGATAACCGGTGTCAATTGTGATGGCTGTATTAGTGTGTGTTATCTGTTATAATTCAAGTAAGGACTGCAGACAATAATTTCAAGTAGTTCCTACTTTCGCCACCAAATGCTACCGTCTACGACACCTAGCATGCGGACTTGGCTACTAGATGCCAACGCAGTCGGCTCCTGGCGACGAACGTTGGAACCTAAGAGCGTTAGTCAAATCTAACCTATAATTTAGCTTCACACAAGTGTAATTAGTGGAAGGTTCTTTAACATGCCATAAATCTATGACATGGGACCGGCGGCTTTACTTCCCCTCCGTCGAAGGAAGGGATTCTTAACGCTCTTAAAAAACTCCGACGACTTCGGCCGGGTTTGAACCCGCGACCTTGGGCATAGAAGCTAACAGTTCAATTCCTGACGGGAATTTTGACTTTGTTTGGTTAATTATCCTCCTCGAGGGCTCGGCGCTTCATGACGCGACGCGAGGTTGTTAGGAGCGAACATGCTACGCGAAGCTCTCTGCGGGCTCGGTACACCTGGTTTCCCCGTTATCAACTCCACGCAAATGCTGGGACGGTACTTTCTACGTCCTTCCTTCCTTCCTTCCTGCCTTCTCCTTGTCCAGTTTCCTCGCGCATAAACTTCTCTCATTGGGTTGCTGTCACCCGCCATATAGACTTTCATGTCATCCCCAACGCCGTTGAAAGCGGGAAGAATAATGGGTAGACATTATTATTATTATTATTATTATTATTATTATTATTATCAGTAGCACATCACAAGAAACACAGGGTGTTCCTCAAGGCATACACGATATAACAGGGGTGGTCACAACGAAGCCGGAAGCCAAATGCGGCCCTTGAGTCAATCTCGTGCGGCTCCTTGTAAATATACTTCAGATTTTAAAGAGGTGAAAAAGCATATAAAGTATATATATGGACTGGCGTTTTGGAAGAAAGTTCCACCAAAGAAATACTTACTAACGAAAGAGTGTGATTATATCAATATTTGGGACTACTTACTGTGTGTGTGAATCAACGCTCAAGTTCACTGAATCTAAATATCGCACTGAACTAACTGATGAAACTTGAAGTGAACTCAGTCAGACTTCAAACAACTAACAGCAAAAATGAACACTCGAAGAAGCATTTCTCAAACGTGAAAACCTTAATCTTATTGTGTAACTGAACAACAATGTTATGTGTAAAGTAAACTTAACAAATGTTTCTTCATTGTTTATGAAATATAAACCGTGCCTTCATTTTATAAATCTTTAATTTTTAACAACCTGGCTCGCTTCGAAACAGCTTCATCAATTTGCGGCTGCCATAGTTAATGATATTGGCCACCCCTGCGATATACCCCGTTCGTAAATGACATGGATGAAGCCATTAAGCATAGTAAAATATCTACTGTATTTATGCTGAACACAACACTATATTTTCCATACATAAAGACCCTAAAACAGCTTTTGATAGACTTCAAGAAGACTTCAGTAACATCACAAAAAATAGGAGCAGATGACCTCGTAGTCTGCCCCTTAAAACAACAATAACTAACTAACTAACTAACATCACAAAATGGTGTCATGACAATAATCTCTACTTAATATAAAACAAAGTCCCCGATTCTTTGATATCACAGGTGATCTCGATAACCACTGGATGGATTTAGATGCGTTCTTCAGCATTCTGTAAAGGATGTCCCGAGGAAGGTTTCTGTAAAATAAAATAAAATTATGAACGTAAGAAGCCAAGCAATAACGATTTCAGTGAAAAAGTCGAAAAAATACCTGGCGTCCGTGCGCGTTTTAAGCTTACGCTGGGCAGACCGTTACAAATATATGTATACAATGAGTGTAAGAATTGTTCAGCATGAAAAGTTCTACAAAAAAGTCCGCGAGAGCATATCTCTATCTTCAATACAACGCCCACTATAAGCGTTTTTACGTTTGAAATTCTTCCAACAGTCTCCATTCAATTACTGAGGCGACAGTTTACGAGCAAGCTAGAAGCGAGCCTATCACCACAGTTACAGCCTAGCTAGTGGGCGAGCCTATCACCTCAGTTACAGCCAGCAGCAAACTGTCGAGTCGTGTTGAGTTAAGACTTCAGAGAAGACTGGTTGTGTTTGGAGTTTCCCTGGAAGTGCAACTCAGCTTTTCTTCATTTCGCCTGTGAACTTCTCGTTCCGCAAAATACACAGTCAAGTTAGGATTGGACGGAAGGGGGATTTGTGTTTCATGCACCTCGCCATTTTTAAATTACGTCAGACAAGAATTCGTTGCACATGCATCTCCGTGATAATATAATTAATAGTCCAGTCAGTGATTTTAATCCATTATGCCGAGACGTAAAACGGAGAGGTCGTAGTGCACTGGCATCGAAAAAAAAGCGCTTATCACGTAATGCATTCATAACTGTGCGAAGCCGGGACGGGTTGCTAGTTTGTATATAAATACAATCAAATCTAAAATAATGCACATCAGAGTTGATCACTTCTCACAAAAAAATGCTAACTGACACACCACAGCATAGCATGCATAGACTACACCAGGGGTCTCCAAACTTTCCAGCCTTAGGGCCATACTGATTACTCCAGTAAGTTCCGAGGGCCAAAACCATATTATCATTGTTGCCGGGGGTAAAAAGTGAAATAGTCCACTGATGAAAAAAAAAAGTCCGAAAAAGGACGCAACGTTGAAAAAAGGCTGCAAATCGGACTTAAGTCCGCAAAACGGCAACACTGCATATTATTAATTTTCCTGTCATTATCTGTAATTTCTAGATTAGTCGTAGAGTACGAGCCATGAGGAGTAACGTGACACGACATCTGGTGTACACTAGCGGAAATAGGTAGTACCTTCTATCGCTAACAGATGGCGCTAATAGCACGTACAGAGTAATCTCGTTGGTTCGAGAGAGTTCTGGTGTCTTCCACTCACTTCTAGATGGCAGTAATTGGAATATATAAGAAGGCTAGTTGCGCAACCACAAGTCAGTTCTTATGACACTGTTGTGAAATAAAATAGTGCGTACCTCCTTAAAACGTGTTTGTGCGTGTTTAAGTTTAAGACATCTTTGTAACAGTATTTTGATTTGAATTGTTGCTTTTGTGTGTGATTTAGTAGTATGGAAAAGAAGCGAAAAATTGATAGTGAATGCAGAAAATTCAAAGATGAGTGGAACATTCAGTATTTCGTAATTGAGTCCAGTAACAAGGCGCTATGTTTGATTTGCAATGAAAGCTTAGCCGTTCTCAAGGAATATAACATTAAACGTCATTATGAAACAAAACATTTTCAAAATTACTCAAAATATACAGGAAGTTTGCGGACAGAAAAATTCGAAGCTATGAAGTGCGGATTGAAATCGCAGCAATCTTCATTTACAAACCTCAAAACCGAACAAGAGGCTGCAACTCGTGCCAGCTTTCGTGTGGCTCTTGAAATTGCAAAACGTGGAAAACCATTCACCGATGGAGAAATGATCAAAGAATGCATAATTGCAGCAGCCGAAGAAATGTGCCCTGAAAAGGTAAATTTATTAAAAACTGTCAGTATGTCAGCAAACACTGTGGCTCGAAGGGTAGAAAACATCGCTGAAAATATATCCTCTCAACTGTTCGACAAAAATGGAGATGTTGAGTGGTTTTCTTTGGCCTTGGATGAGTCAACGGATGTGTCAGATACTGCTCAGGTATTGATTTATATTCGAGGAGTAGATAAAAGCTATGAAGTGCATGAAGAACTTCTTGATATGTATAGTATTCATGGCACAACTACTGGTACAGATATTTTTAAAGGAGTTGAAATGGCCATTAATCAGAAGAACCTTCGATGGAAAAACTTGAAATGTATTACAACTGATGGAGGCAAAAACATGAGTGGGAAAGATAAAGGAGTGGTCGCTCTTGTGTCAAAGGCTGTAGAAAATGACGGTGGTTCAAAACCATTAGTCTTACATTGTATCATTCATCAACAGTCTTTGTGCGGAAAATGTTTGGATATGTCTGAAGTTCTGAAACCAGTCATATCAACTGTTAATTTTATGAGATCTTTTGGGCTGAATCACCGACAATTCCGACAATTTATTGAAGAGATTGGAGAAAATGACTTACCTTATCATACTGCCGTACGTTGGCTTAGTTGTAGGAAAGTCCTTCAGCGCTTTTTTGAACTTCGAGCAGTGATCGAAATTTTTTTGAATGAAAAGCATCGCCCTCTTACTGAATTACAAAACAACGCATGGCTGTGGAAGTTAGCATTCTATGTTGATTTGACAAAACATGTGAACGAACTGAATTTGAGATTGCAAGGAGAAAACCAGCATCTTCCTGATTTATACACTAATATCAAATCATTCCGGAAGAAATTGATACTGTTTCAATCACAACTACGAAGTAAATGTTTTTCACATTTTAAAACATGTGAAATATTCAGCCACACCACTGAGACTGAGTTTCCTATCGATTTTGCAATCGAAACTTTGAGTGCTTTGAAAATAAATGTTGATACTCGTTTCTCGGACTTCGATGCCTTTGCGAATCAAATTAAGATTTTTCAGGATCCTTTTGATACTGACATTGAAACCCTAGCTCCGGAACTTCAAATGGAAATGATTGAACTACAGTGCAGTGATATAATTAAGAACAAATATCAAAACTCATCTTTGTTGGAATTTTATAAGAGTCTTCCACTGACACAATTTGATAATTTGCATAAATTTGCTCGTGGGCTGTTTTCTGTTTTTGGTACTACTTATTTGTGTGAGAAGACCTTCTCCAAAATGAAGTACACAAAAAATGTTTACAGATCTAAATTAACTGATGAGCTTCTTAAATCTCTTTTAATAATTGGTACAAGTAAAATTAGTCCACAACTACAAACTATTGTCAATGGAAAATCTCAATTACATAAATCTCATTAGTATTTCATATGTCTGCATGTTATACATGTCTTTACTCATTACAATTCTGTGTTTCTTTATCCAACTTATCACAAAAACAATAACAATAAGCCTACAACAATGTTATGAGTAGTTAGCCCATGACCATATCAATGTAGATGTCATATTAATAATTATTCAACATAAAATTAGAATACTTCAGTAAACTAAATTTAATTTGCTATAAAAAAAAAATGTTCTCTAAAAGGAGTTTTCAAGTATGCTAGCTATCCGCGGGCCGGATGTGGCCCCCGGGCCGTAGATGGAGACCCCTGGACTACACCAAAACATCCTTGCAGGTTGCAAATGTAATACCTTTATAAATAGTACTTCAACACAAATATACCTAGGAATTACCCTTGTTGAACACTTTCAAATGAACACACACTCAGTAAACATGATTAAAAGAAACTAAGAGAAACACCCCTGAAGATTTGAATGAATTTTTGAATGGCATGGACTCCGTCTTGAGGAAAGAATTCATGATGAAAATTAATTAATGTAAAACAAAAATATTGGAATGCAGCCGCAATAATTCAGTAACCTCTATGGACATCAAATTGACAGGTGAAGAACTAAAGGAAATAGGAGACTTCTGTTACTTAAGAAGCAAAATAACCAGTGATGGACGAAGCAAAGAGGATATAAAAAGTAGGTTGGCTCAGGCAAGGAAAGCATTTCTACAGAAAAGGAATCTGTTGACATCGAATATAGATTTAGGTATTAGGAAGACATTTTTGAAAACCTTTGTCTGGAGCGTCGCACTCTATGGAAGTGAAATTTGGACTATCGGTGCAGCAGAAAAGAGGAGAATTGAAGCGTTTGAAATGTGGTGTTACAGGAGAATAATGAAGATCAGATGGGTAGATAGGGTTACAAACGAAGAGGTATTAAGACGGGTGAAAGAGGAGAAATGTTTCTGGCAACTGCTAATGAATAGAAGAGGTAGGTTGGTAGGACACATACTAAGACACCTAGGAATAGCAAGCTTTGTTATGGAAGGAAAGGTCGAGGACAAGAACTGTAGGGGTAGACCAAGGTTAGAGTATGTTAACCAGATTGCCTTGGATGTAGGGTGTGGTAGCTATGTAGAGATAAAACGATTAGCTCAGGACAGGGAGGCATGGAGCGCTGCATCAAACTAGTCAAAAGACTGAAGACTCAAACAACAACAAGAGAAACCTTTACACATTCCACAATGTCCGATTATATATAAATAAAAAAGTCTGACTGATAGCAACTTAAGATACAGTATGCTATAGCAGCTTGGGGAAATCAAAACATAACTTTAATTAGTAATCTGCAAGGTAGCAAAAAGGGGTTCTTTAAATATGTCACTGCTATCCTTATTGTGCCGGCCCCGTGGTGTTGGGGTAGCGCGCCTGCCTCTCACTCGGAGGCCCCGGGTTCAATCCCCGGCTCCGTCAGGGATTTTAAAACTGACGTGAGGGTTGGAACGGGGTGCTCTCAGCCTCGTGAGGACAATTGAGTAGCTGTCTGACAGTGAGACAGCGCCCCGATCACGAATACAAAGATTAACGGCCGAGAGGACCCGACGCGCTGATCACGCGTCACCCCAATATCTGCAGGCCAAATGGCTGGGCAGCGGTCGCTTGGTTGGCCTCAGCCCGTCATGGGCTGGATAGTGCCAGGGGTTGACTTTTTTTTAAATCATTATTGTAATATTAAAGAGTTGTTTCAAATTACTGTAGGTTGGTTCGTTCCTCAGTTTAGGGCCTGCGACAATGCCCTCATGTAGCCCCGTATACTTTGGGTGTGTGGAGAAATTGTCTGATAACCGGTGTTAATTTTGATGGCTGTATTAGTGTGATTCAGGTAGACGGACTGCAGACAATAATTTCAAGTAGTTCCTACTTTCGCTACCAAATGCTACCGTCCACGACACCTGGCTGTGAACTTGTCTACTACTAGATGCCATCGCAATCAGCGCCTGGTGACGAACGTTGGAATGAATAGAGCGTTATCAATTCGAACCTACAAATTTTGGCTTCACACAAGTGTAGTTACAGGAAGGTTCTTTTTCATGCCATAAATCTCTGACATGGGACCGCCGGCTTTGCTTCCCCTCGAAGGAAGGCATACTGAGGGATTTTAACGCTCTTACAAAATCCGACGCCTTCGGCCGGGATTGAACCCGCGACCTTTGGGCATAGAAGCTCAGCATGCTACCAACTACGCCACAGAGGCCGCCTCAAATTACTGTACTGAGTCTCTACTACCATAAGGCCTCTCACAACATTCAAACAAGAGCCTGGATTGTCCAACATGAACAGCAAACAACTTGCTATACGTCGCATTATTACCTAAATAAACATTAGCTTATTACATAAACTTATTATTCAGCTTGCCACGGCGGGTGAGTGGTTAACGTGTCGGTCTACTAACCCCCAAGCTTGCAGGTTCACTCCTGGCCGTGGCAAGTGATTTTTTTTGAAAGGCATGTCAAAGAACCCATTTGAATTCAGAAGGCCGTGTTCATAATGGCAAAATTAATCTCGGGAGTTTCCGCCAACACAAAGTTCCTCATTTCTCTACTAGAAAGCGCTATACTGTTCAAGGAGTTTAGATATCTAACCTCATTGACTTTAAGAGTGCTTCAAGGAACAACTAAATTCGACATGCAAGCTACCCTCTGGGTGTCAAATAACAAAGCTTGCACCTGGCACCCGAGGCCATACGATATTATTATAATTATTATTTTTACATTCATTTCACCACATAAGTGGGACATATCAACATATCGTCGACTTGTTTGCAAGACTGTATGGCTAATTCTCTTAAGGTGGCACATTGAGAAACGAGCGAACAATGGAACAGGTGATATGTAGACCAGGATGTATTCCCAATATTTGTAGATTGCGAGCCAATGATTTGGGGATGATGCCGGTAGAAGAAATTACTATGGGCAGAACCACTACACTTTCCTGTCTCCACATTTGCCGTATTTCCTCAGCCAAAGGCAGATATTTGGTGATCTTATCATAGCAGGTTTGTTGCAGATTATGGGAATTGGGCACTGCAATATCAATTAGGAAGGTTCTCTTCTGCACCTTGTCCACAAGAACGATATCTGGCCGGTTTGCTGGTATGGTTTTATCAGTAATAACTGATCGGTCCCATAACAACTTGTGACTGGGATTTTCCAAAACGGCGTCAGGAACATACTGATAGTAAGGCAAAACATTATCAGATAATAAATGCTTTTGAGCAAGGTGTTGGTGCATTATTTTGGCCACTTGGTTGTGCCTTTTCATGTAATCAGTACAGGAGATTGCTTGGCAGCCTCCTGTGATATGTTGAATTGTTTCCGGTTCTAGTTGGCATCTTCTGCATTTATCATCCTTAATATTTGCCTTAACTATATATTCAAGGTAGTTTTTGGTAGCCACAACTTGATCCTGGATTGCAACCATGAATCCTTCAGTCTCAGTGAATAGGTCCGCATGAGTCAACCAGCTGTTCGACGCATCAATGTCGACATGTTTCTGGTTGAGATCATACGAATGACGACCGTGCAGAGCTTTCTGCGTCCACTGCTGAAGCTTGATGGCTGAACATTCCTCATCAGTGGCTAACCGTATATCCCTTACGTGAAGAAGATCCAGCGGTGTGCACTTGTCATCTGCCTTCTCAGCGGCTTGATGTATGGGAGAGTCATGTCTTCCCAGAAAATATCTCTGAAGGTTCCTCACTTGCCTTGCATGCAATTGGATAATGTCCGTGAGCCCTCGTCCACCTCTTTGACGCGGGATTGTCAATCGCTCAACAGCTGACTTAGGGTGGAGACATCTGTGTTTTGTTAAGATAGTACGTGTCCTAATAGGATGTTCTCCAAGTCAGTCTGCGTCCATTTGATAATACCGAAAGTATATGTCAGAGCTGGAATAGCATAGGTATTAATAGCCTTAAAGGTGCTCTTTCCATTCAACTTTGATTTTAAAATCTTGTTAAGGCGTTGATTGTAGATAGCTACGGTTCTATCTTTAATACCTTTATGATCAATTCGATTAGATTGCAGGAGACCAAGATATTTGTAGGTCTCATTACCTTCCATAGGCTTTATGAAACAACCATCATCAAGTTGAAATGCTCGGGCCTCTAATTTTCCACGCCGAATGGTGAGGGTGCGACACTTATCTAATCCGAAGGACATTCCAATATCAGAAGAAAATGAAGCAGTAATTGCAATTAGATTGTCGATGTGTTTCTCAGAGGATGCATATAGTTTAATGTCATCCATATACATCAAATGAGAAATTTTGTACTTGACTATACCACGGTGCTTAATTGGAAAACCACACTTTGCATTGTTCAGCAATAATGATAGTGGATTGAGCGCCAAACAGAACCATAGAGGGCTCAAGCTGTCACCCTGAAAGATACCTCTTTTGATTTGAATAAATACCGATTCCATACATGTGTCTCCATTAGACATTAATAAATTGGTCCCCCAATGGGACATCATATGTTGCAGACTTATAATGATGGCAGGATCAACTTTAATTAGTAATCTGCAAGGTAGCAAAAAGGGGTTCTTTAAATATGTCACTGATATCCTTATTGTGCCGGCCCCGTGGTGTTGGGGTAGCGCGCCTGCCTTTCACTCGGAGGCCCTGGGTTCGATCCCCGGCTCCGTCAGGGATTTTAAAACTGACGTGAGGGTTGGAACGGGGTGCTCTCAGCCTCGTGAGGACAATTGAGTAGCTGTCTGACAGTGAGACAGCGCCCCGATCACGAATACCAAGATTAACGGCCGAGGGGACCCGACGCATGAAAAAGTTGATCAACTTTATTATTATTATTATTATTATTATTATTATTATTATTATTATTATTATTATTATTATTATTATTATTATTACTATATTGTAACTATTTGTGTATTGAATTACTTACCCCATCCCCTCGACGGGCTCAAATCTAGTGGGACGTGGGTTGGCGACCACGGGACCCCAGCTGAGTCCGGCATTGCTTCCACTTACATGTGCTGGATCCGGTCGACCTCACTTGGTCAACTCTTGTTCTCTTCCGACCCAGACGGTATTAGGGTATCCGAGGCCTAAGGAGTCTTTTCTTTCCCGCTTTAATTGGCCCTTCTCTCATCATCAGCCTTCTTTTTCTTTTCATGTTATCTCCTGCCTTTTGCTCAATGCCCTGGATAGTGCTATACCCTCAAGCTGGTTTTTCCTCTTTTTCCATTGCCTTTGGGGCAATTCCTCGCCTCCTTATCTGCCTTTCATGGCTCTCCTTTTTAAGTCCGTCAATCCTCATTCTTCCTGGGTTGAGGACATTCATTTCCCCTTTCCTTGATTTTCCCGACTCTTCCTTTTTAACGTATTTTCAATTTTGAAAAAATAGGCTTATGAGATCACCTTTTGTCCGTGTGTGTGTGTGTGTGTGTGTGTGTGTGTGTGTGTGTGTGAGGAGTGTGTGTGTGTGTGTGTGTGTGTGTCCCCTAATAACTTTTAAACGGCTGGAGTGATTTCAATGAAACTCGTAAAGTTCATAGCACTATTCCGGGCGACCCCGACCGAGCACTTCAAATTTTGTTACGTCTCACAAATCCAACATGGGGCTGTGCGAAATATTTCACCAGCATTCAATATGTCCGAAACTATTCCCGATACCACCCTGGAATTTATTACGGTGATAAAGGAAACTAATAGAAGTTCACCTATGTGACTTTTGAAAAACTGGTAACTACAAAACCAACATGGCGGCCACGCGAATTTGCGACTTTTAAATAGACGTTTCTCGCGATTTAACCAACCAAACGAAATAAAACTTGGTACAGTATATGTTTATACACATTGTAATGCACCGACATCTAACTTCGTTCAATTGTTTACATACCCACAATATGGCGGATGTGCGAAATATTTCACCGGCATTCTATATCTCTGAAACTATTATCGGTATCATCCTGAAATTTTGTACAGAGATAAAGGGCACTACTGGAAGTTCATCTATAAGACTTTCAAAAAACCGGTTAACTACAAAACGAACATGGCGGCCAAGCGAATTTGAAAATTTTAAATAGAACTTTCTCGCGATTTAATGTTCCAAACGCAATGACATCTGGTACAGGAAATGTTTATACACATTGTAATGCACTGGTATCTAATTTAGTTCAATTGTTTACATAACCTCAAGATGGCGGCTGTGCGAATTTTAAAATTAAGTTTTTATTTCTTGTGTCGTAATCATGCGATCGAAGTTAAAGTTTGAATAATGAACCTACGCAATAATTTTCCTTTAATGGTACATGACTCTATGGCCTATACATTTAGCAATCCAACATGGCGACCATCCGAAATATTTAGACGGCTCAAAATATCTACGAATCTATTATTGCAATCAAACTGATTTTTTTATGTTCATAGGGGCTATGAACTTAAGTTCACCTATGTGACTTTAAATAACCTGGTGATCACAAATCCAACATGGCGGCGACGCGAAATATAAATATTCACATGGACGTTACTCGCAATTTAACCATCCGAGTTCAGTGAAACTTTGTACAGTAAATCCTTATATGAATGTTAATCCACTGGCATCTAATTTATTTCAATTTTTTCCATAACCACAAGATGGCAGCTGTGCGAAATTTTAAAATCTCCATGTTACTTCTTGTGTCCTTATCATGCGATTGAAGTTTGAATGCTACACGTACACAATAATCTTTATGTAACAGTACATAACTCTAGGACCTACATATATAAACTCCAACATGGCGACCATCCGAAATATTCTGTCGGTTCTCAATATCTAAGAATCTATTACAGCAATCAAACTGAAAATTTGTATGTTGATAGAGGCAATTAACATAAGTAAGATATATGAAAATAGGCTGCATAGTTCTTTACGGAACTACTTGTTGTTTTTTTTCCTTTTCTTGATCTAGTTTGTAAGCTGTAGTTAATTTTAATTATAGGTTCATTTAATTTTTCTTAATCACCCTAACAATTAGGGACCGATAACCTAGATGTTAGGCCCCTTAAAACAGCAATTATCATCATCTTCATCATTAACTATTTACATTAATACTATCCCCCCTCCCCACCCTCCCGCGCTATCTGATTGGAGCACTCGTGTCGAACGGAAGCTCCAACTACCCCCGATTCTTATTCTGGGCGTGAAACTGGGACTAATTCTCCCGGGGAGTATGTTATGCTTCTCTCAAACTATGAATCTGCATTATTTAATACTCCATTGTATACTTTGTCATGTATCCCTCCCAATATGTTGCAATAAATATCATGTGCCATGAAATCTAATGTAACCAACCACGACATGTCATATGTCCGCTTCACAGACATTTGCACGCCATTCACAATCCTCCAAACCTCGGCTTAACTTATGAGCAAACAAGTAGTTCCGCGAAGAACTAAATAGTCTATTTTTCTATATCCTTGCCTCTATCTTCATACAATATTTCAGTTTGATTGCTGTAATAGAATCGTAGACATTGAGAACCATCTCAATATTTAGGTTGGTCGCCATGTTGGATTTTTATATATGTAGGCCATTAAGTTATGTACTATTACATGACGACTTTTGCGTAGGTTCATTATTCAAACGTTCACTTTGATCCCAAGATTAATACACAAGAAAAAAAAACTTAAATTTAAAATTGTGCACAGCCGCCATCTTGAGGTTATGCAAACAATTGACCTAAAGTAGGTGCATTAAAATATGCATAAACATTTACTGTATCATATTTCACTGCGCGCAGATGGTTAAATCGCGAGAAAAGTCTATTAAAATGTTTCAATTCGCTTGGCCGCCATGTTGATTTTGTAGTTAACAAGGTTTTGAAAGTCTCGTAGCTAAACTTCTAGTTGTGCCCTTTATTACCGTGCAAAATTTCAGGGTGATATCAGTAATAGTTTCGGAGATATAGAATGCTGGTTAAATATTTCGCACAGCCGCCATGTTGGATTGGTGAGACGTAATACAATTTGAAGGCCACGATCAAGGTTGGCCAAAACGTTGCTATGACCTTACTGAGTTTCATTGAAATCGCTCCAGCCGTTTAGAAGTTATTAGGGGGACAAACACACACACACACGGACAAAAGGTGATCTCATAAGTCTATTTTTCCATAAATGAAAATAGGCTGAAAATAGAAGTTACTTCGTGCTCTGTGCTTTGGATCAACATCATAAGGTAAATACTTTCTATCGCTTTCCATCAATGGGCTTAGCGATGCACATAATAATAATAATAATAATAATAATAATAATAATAATAATAATAATAATTCTCAAGTGATGCTTAGAATCTGTGCTTGATAGAGTAGGCTCAGGATGGCAGCTAGAGCGAAGGATGGGAGTGTGTGATCTAAGCAGTGTACGAGCCATATACCCCCGAAAATCCCACGTGCATTAGCGGGGATACGAACCGGATCCTCGTCTGTGGGAGGCAAGCAGCTTGACCGCGGGGAAATGGCTACAGTGATGCTGAGACCATCAAGCAACATGGATGTCTCTTACTATGTGACCACATCTCCCCTAATAGGGTAGCCACTTGGGAAGCATCCAACTGTCAGACACGTGACCTTGAGCCAGTGGACGTGTGCCCGAAAGTGGCCCAGCTCGCCATTGTAGAGTAACACTCACACATGACCTTGGAGTTTTTCTGCATCATCGAGGCGAGACTCGTGTGAGAATATTAATGAGGTTTGAATCCACCCGAATTCATCCGGTTACGCTGCAGTTATCGTGATCACCTCCGGTTCGGCTCTCCCTGTTCCCTCACAGTTAGGCTTCCTCTGCAGAAGGTGCAAGATAAACGATTCCATGACGGATGGGGGTAGTTTTCTAATGTTCTAATCAATCTCCCTGGATGCAAAATGGGATTACCACGAAACTTAGAAAACAGGAGAGAGTCTTATCACAAGAACATACTGCTTGAGTTATCTAGAGAGAGTAGGCTACACTGAACATATGGTTATAGGATGTAATAAAATGCCAAGCATAGAAAAGAAACACAAACTGGCAGGCAAAAATCTAATTATTTGGGATTAGGATCACCTTAATTGATAACTTCCCCAAACTTCAAGCATTGCACCACCATTGCACGGCATAATCTACAACCTTCATACCGTGTATAAGCTTGCGGTGGGTACATTGAACAAGCAATTAAGGAAATTGGAGAAAAATGTTAAGTGGGAGTGAAGATTCAAGGAGAAATAATTCCAACTCTGAGATTTGCTGATGACATCGCCATCTTGGCCGACACGCCTGAGGATTTTAATGAGTCTTTGAATGGTACGGACTCCGTCTTGAGGAAAGAATGAAAATTAATAAATGTAAAACAAAAATACTGGAATGCAGCCGAAATAAATCATAAACCTCAATGGTCATTAAATTGGCAGGTGAAAAACTGAAGGAAGTAGGAGACTTCTGCTACTTAGGAAGCAAAATAACCAGTGATGGACGAAGCAAAGATAATATGAAAAGTAGGTTGGCTCAGTCAAGGAAAGCATTTGTACAAAAAAGGAATCTGTTGATAACGAATATAGATTTAGGTATTAGGAAGTCATTTTTGAATGCCTTTGTCTGGAACATGGCACTCTATGGAAGTGAAACTTAGATTATTGGTGCAGCAGAAAAGAGGAAAATTGAAGCGTTTGAAATTTGGTGTTACAGCAGAATGATGAAGATCAGATGGGTGATAGGGTTACAAATGCAGACGAGTGGGAGAGGAGAGATGTTTCTGGTGACTGCTAAAGAAGGGAAGGGATAGGTTGCTAGGACACATACTAAGACACCCGGGAATACCAAGCTTAGTTGTGGAAGGAAAGGTGGAGGACAAGAACTGAAGGGGTAGACCAAGGTTAGATATGTTAAACAGATTGCCTCGGATTTAGGGTATGGTAGCTATGTAGAGATGAAACAATTAGCTCAGGACAGGGAGGCATGGAGCGCTGCATCAAGCCAGTCAAAGGAATGAAGACCCAAACAACAACGGGTACCACCTGGCGGCTGAAAATGTTTATGTCAGTTTCGGTAGGCCAACTCGCGACTGTGAGGGTTCAATTCTCAGTTCCACCAAGAATTGTAATTCTGGTCTGAGGTTTGGGATAGGGTACATTCAGTCTCGTGAGGCAAAACTGAGAAGTGGTGCGGGTTGGATTCCCACCTGTCATCTTGGATAGTTCCTAAGTCAAGGCCACATCCGCCTCCTTTACAATCCTCACCTTAATTAGAAATTCACAAACTAATACAGCCCTCGCAATAACACAGGTTATTACACACACACCCAAGTGCACGGGGATAAATGGCCACGATGTCCTAACCTCTCAAATGAAACAACGACAACGATAATACTGGTTGGTTGGTTCCTCAGTTTAGGGGCTGTCACATCGGCGCAATGTAGCCCCGTGTACTTTGGGTGTGTGTAGAATGTGTCTGATAACCAGTGTTAATTGTGATGACTGTATTAGTGTGTGTTATCGTTTTAATTCAATTTTCAAGTAGTTCCTACTTTTGCTACCAAACGCCACCGTCAACGACCACTAGTCCTGAACTTGGTTACTAGATGCCACCGCAGTCGGCTCCTGGCGACGAACGTTGGAACCAAATGTTTAACCCATACCGTATATATAATTTAGCTTCACACAGGTGTAATTAGTGGAAGGGTCTTTAACATGCCATAAATCTATGACATGGGACCACCGGCTTTACTTCCCCTCCGAAGGAAGGCATACTGAGGGATTTTTAACGCTCTTAAAAGATCCGACGACTTCGGCCGGGTTTGAACCCGCGATCTTGGGCATAGAAGCTCAGCACGCTACCAACTACCCCACCGAAGCCACCAACCAGAATGAAAAAAATGAAAATACACAGCCTGCTTCCAGTCTCTGACCGGGTCAGGAATGGAATGATTGGAGCCTCCATCCAGCGGCGATGATATGAACTGTGCCGGCTGCCGAGGCCTGACGCACTCCTCTGGGGCAATGATTAAATGAATGACAAATGAAATGAAATGATAGTGGAGAGTGTTGCTGGAATGAAATTTTGACAGGGAAAACCGGAGTACCCGGAGAAAAACCTGTCTGCCTCCGTTTTGTCCAGCACAGATTGTAACATTTTTAATGTGTGTCGTTGAACGTGGTTGACAACTGTAAAGGTTCTATTTAACAAACATGATAATAATAAATAATATACACTGTGGTGTGACCTTACCTGCGATAGTATAATATAATAAGTTGTTGTTGAGCGCCAGATCCTTATTTAAGACAGTGAATCGAAATTTGTAAATTAACCTCGGCTATCAGCAGTAGAGTCGAGACCACTTACCCGGGCCGTAGTGAGACAAAGTCATCTAACCAATCCAGTATTTATTTATAAGGAGTAATTGAATTTTGCCTATAGTATGTGCTAACTACAAGAAAAGTTACAGTCATGAAGTTAAAGAAAATGAATTTATTGACTCAAGAACAAAATATTAATAAAACAGAATAGTGATAGTCACACAATTGAATTTAAAATTACTCAATGCGGCAATTAATTTAAAAGGAAATAAACATTAATGAATTGAATCTATCTTGAAGTTACATATTACAGAGACGTCGGATATTTAATTGTTTGCTCACCCTTTTGAAGTATCATCATAAAAAAGTGTGCAAGATGATCTCGATGTTGCGTTTCATATTTCTAAAAAAATGTTGTAGTATGTCATTTGATACTGCATACTACGTTCCATTGTGTTGCCATCTCTAGATTAATTGTAGTTTTCAACTATAAGCCATGGTCAGCTTATATATATATTGTCAACATTGTGGTTGTTATGTCGAGACATGATGTATGCAAAATCTATGAATGATATTTCACAAAGCAGTCGGTGGACCTCTGTCCCTGCTCTACCACTAATGAGTGGTCGTTCACTAATGACTCTGTAGATGCGAGTGTGCGGTTATATCTTCCTTGTCACGTGGTAGTAAGCAGCCCCCACTTCATAGTCAAGTCACCCCTTCTACCTGGGGCTTGTCCATTCATTGACGCGTATCTTGGCTCCAGTAGTGACGTATTGATTGCACCATACGTGAAATATAATGTTCCATTGCTTCTCGAAGGAACTAGATTGTGCGCACGTGATGGTTACTCATATTGGGTTTCATAGCATCTCGAAAATGACGCAGTTTGCCGTGGTGAAATTATTACTACGTCGTTCAGTTTGTGACGCATTGGGTTGATCCTATTTGGCAATCTTGTTGCATTATATATTTTACTTCGTCTCTTTACAAATAATTGTTAATAAAAATATTTCTGACTATAATAATAAAAACCGCTTACAATTATCTGTTATAAAAATCATCTCATGGATGTACTAATTAATAATAATAATAACATGATAAATGAATAACCCTTTAAATATAATAAGTATGGGATCGAATCGTTACAATCGCCCCTAAGATAAATAATTTAAATGACATTTCACATTATTTCTCTTATCCCATCCAACATAAAAAAAACTATAAATTTAAATATTATAACCCCCAAAAAGACAACATACAATATACTCTTCATCAATACATAAAAATATACAAGAAAGATATTCTTCACAAAAATTCACATTTTAACTTCCATTTATCTCATTCTTCCAAATGTTCATAATGTTCATTCTTCTTTATATTTATGCTGTAAAGAAATATACATAAATGCCCTTCAGTTTTAATTTTAACATATATGTCAACGCTGCACTTGTCTTGGTGATCGTATGCTTGACATACAATTTTGTCTTCATATCTAGTGAATGTAGTTTTCATCAGTCTGGTGTAGAATTACATTGTTGTATTTCCAGCTGATAAACACATTATGACTATTACAGCACACGATATGCAAACAACACAATATTCCTTTCGTCTCTAAAAAGGGATTACTCAAATGCAGTAAAATTTCAATAATTGAAGAAAAAAATAACTTAGCAAGATACATAAGGCAATTCCAATTTCAGTGCATATGTCATACCTGTAAATATTTCCCCAAATACATAATGACATCGAAATACCTTAAAGCAGTTATTAAACAGTTCACTTAAATATCCAAGTTACTACTCACCTGCCTTCGTGGCTTAATTCTTTCTTAGGCCACGGCCGCCTCCTTCCAAATTAATACTTCCTAAGTCTCCACGACTTCTTAACTTCTCATAAAACCATAATTCCTCTTTACTACTTCTCGAAAACAATAACTTGGATTTTTTCAAAATCACAAATAAACATAAAATCTGACTTCTCGTTCATCTTATAAAATTTAACTTAGTGTCAAGATATCTTTACTCTATCGTCATTCCTTACTTACCACAACAAAATGATTAAGACTTGGACAAAATACTACTCAATACCTGAATTACGTATATCACTAAACTATTTCACAAAAACACATGACAAACTCCTCGGAATAAATATTTCGTTCCACAAAATATTAATGCTCTTATACTTTGAACTTAGTCTATTCATGATTTGACTTTTTGCTGAATACCTAAAAAAAAAACATAGTTTTCTCTCAAAACTCTTAATTAAGTCCTACAGACATCACTTCCTACTTGTTCTGACCGCCTGGTCTATAGCTCACACTTGCTATACCAGAATCTCTCAAAACTCATTGTGACATCACACGTCACATACAAAAAAAAACTCCCCTATTCGTGGTATAATCCCACATCTTCGTATTGTTACAGGTCACCTCTTACTGACCAATAACACACTAAATTTCACCTAAAAAAAAATCTTACATGCTTCGACTAACTCCTTGGAATAATAACATCATACTTAGCTTTCCTAACTATTGTCTTCCTAAAATAATGACAGTGTTCCAGTTGATAGTCAATAACACCGACATTCCTAACTGGCAAATATTTTCCCATAATCACTCCATAAAGCAAGTCCTGAGTTATAACACAGTTAAGACACTCTCTGCTCTACCAAATTAAATGCGTAAATTACACCTGCCTTTAATTGAAACTTCATTATTACCCCTTAGGTATACACTTATCTTACTAACTCATTCTTGTCTACAAAATATTAAACTTCTCTTTACTAACTCCGTATGACATAAATAAAACTTTAATTTCTTGTCTACTAAAAAAAATGATTTATTTTTTTAAAATCCTCAAAACATCGAATTATAACAAATTCCTTTCACTTCTAGAAAATATTATGCCAACCATATAATTATTACTATCATTTTTACTTCTACCTGTGTAGGACAACAATCTACCACATAATTAATTCGTTAGTAACTTTTTACTAAAAGTGGTTTAGCTCGATAACAAGCCTTGTAATATCTTTCAAACGTGCGTAACTGTAACTAAAACTTGGACAATCTTACCTTTGTAATCTCTTATTACCTTGTGTGCATACATCCATATATATTTAAAAAAAACTCACAACATTAACTTCACGTAGTCCCGTAGACACCATAAAAAACTCATTGCTCAACGGAATATACATCGCTGACCAACTTCATCCTCCAAAAACTTCTTAAAACTCCATTTGGCATCTTACCAAAAACTTCCTCAAAAAACAACTTCATTTGGCATCTACCAAAACTTAAAACCACATTGCTCAACGGCATTACCTTCGTTGGCTTACTTCTTCAAACTCACGTCCAATTACGTGAAAATACACACATACACACACACATATCTGTCACCAAGTAAGTTACCAGATGTCCTAATTAGTTACTACTTCCTCATTTCAACCCGATGTTGGTTAATTCATACAACGCATTACCATTAACAATTCTAAACCACTTCTAAATTTCTCAAAATATATCCACTGATAACCTCGCTGTCCTCAACTGAAACTTCTTTATTAAATCAATACTTAATTCTTCAACTCGCTAGTTTTATTACCACTGTATCATCTTATCTTCACTCACTTTTGAATTAAATCTTTATTACCATTATATTCATAATTATGGTTGCCATAATAATTATTTCTTTCTTTCGATTACTTACCTTTTTAATAACCTTCCTACTTTTTAAAATTTAATCCTCACTTCCTCCAACTTACCTGCAGCTTAAGGACCCACATTCAACTTACCTGAATTGCTCAATAGCACGACAATCTCTGTCTTCCAAATTAAATGATTTAGTCAATCTAAATCAATAAGCGTAGGCACTACGCGCCCCTTACCATCCTAACTTCACGACTGAATTAAAATTACACACAGCAGGTTTCTCATCTACCTCTGTTAAATCATACTAAACTTCTCTATTTAATATTTAAGTCATACGGAACAGTAGCTATCGGTAATATAAATTTACATAACTACGTTCACTGGCATTTCACAGTTCTTACCACATTCATCTTCAATTCTATCTCTTTCTAGGATTCCATTTTCCTCTTTTCTTATAACATTACTTTCTACCTCTTTCGGACTACACTCATCAACAGTAACATTATACTTCGGCTTTCCCCCTCTCACATCCCCAAGTCTGGCTAATTCAGTACGCCACTGCACATCATATGCTTTCTTTCTCTCCTTCATCCTGATTTCTTTCTCCTCTAGCAACTTGATTCTCTTCTCTTTCATTTTACTTCTAAAATATTTACCTACCTGTCTTCCTTTCATTTCTCCATTACTATCACTTAATGTTCTCTTTATCCGTGGACTATTGCTTCTGCTCTTATCTATCTCTCTCCTCCTCTTAACCTGTTTACTAATTATGTTCTTCTGACTATGACTTAACGCACGCTTCTCCGCCTCTAATAATTTCATATTAACTTCCTCTATCACAGGACTAAATTCTTCCCTAGTTTGCCTATCTAATTTATCTATGATTGTCTGCATCTTAATCTCTTGGGTGCTTAGTACTTTCTTTATCTTACCTACTTCTATCCCTATCTTTACTTTCATCTTCCCTTCTTTTTCACTACGTTCTATAGTCTCTTCTACAGCTATCCTGCTTTCATCTATCATCTCCGCTGACTCTAATCTGCTTTCTCCTACTATCTCCTCTGACGCTAATCTATTTTCACCTAAAATCTCGTCTGACTCTAATCTGATTTCACCTAAAATCTCCTCTACCTCCAATCTGCTTTCAATTACAGTCTCCCCTAAAGTCTCTACCACCTGCCTAGTTTCCACTTCTACCAATTTGCTAAAACTTTCACCTTGAGTTGCTAATTTATCTTCAATCACAGTTACTATTCTTTCCTGAATCCTACTTTCTGTTGCTTCTAATTTCTTATCTACTGTCTTAATAATATGTTTAGCCTTCATCTCTATCTCCTCCTTAATTTCACCTCTGATTTCCTGTTTCACCCCCTGAATACTCTCCTGCAGCATATCATACTTCATACTCAACCCTTCATTTACTTTAATCACACTGTCTAGTTTTAAATTATTCTCTTCCAGCTTCTGATTTATTTTACTCATATCATCTCTCATCTCTTGATTACTCTTATCTAATTTCTCACCTAAATCTCTACTCAATTCCTTCCTACTTTCCAAATTATCTTTCTTACTCTCATCAAATTTCGCACTTAAATCTCGACTCATCTGCCTTATGAGCGCAGTTAATGGATCTTCAGGAATCTCTATAGACTTTTCTTTCTCTAGACTACCACTAGTCTCAGGATGTACCTCTGTATTCGTCTCGAGATTTTCCTCTGAATTCGTGTCAGGGTTAAACTCAGGATTATTTTCAGGATTACTCTCAGGATTATTCTCAAGATTTACCTCCGACATCTTGGTATTATTCTCTACGCTCTCAACATCGCTACCGCTATCAACCTCCTTATAATTAACTTTCTTGACTGCAGCCCTACTTCTCAACTGCCTCTGTTCCTCCTCCGACATCTCGAAGTACACCGTATAACAATTGCCCTTCCAAAATTTCACTTCACTTCACTTTGCTGTCCCCCAAAAGCACTGACAATTTGCACTGAAATTATACACTCCTCTGACTAAATACCGAATGGTTTTCGTGCCCCACGTTGGGCGCCAAATGTAACATTTTTAATGTGTGTCGTTGAACGTGGTTGACAACTGTAAAGGTTCTATTTAACAAACATGATAATAATAAATAATATACACTGTGGTGTGACCTTACCTGCGATAGTATAATATAATAAGTTGTTGTTGAGCGCCAGATCCCTATTTAAGACAGTGAATCGAAATTTGTAAATTAACCTCGGCTATCAGCAGTAGAGTCGAGACCACTTACCCGGGCCGTAGTGAGACAAAGTCATCTAACCAATCCAGTATTTATTTATAAGGAGTAATTGAATTTTGCCTATAGTATGTGCTAACTACAAGAAAAGTTACAGTCATGAAGTTAAAGAAAATGAATTTATTGACTCAAGAACAAAATATTAATAAAACAGAATAGTGATAGTCACACAATTGAATTTAAAATTACTCAATGCGGCAATTAATTTAAAAGGAAATAAACATTAATGAATTGAATCTATCTTGAAGTTACATATTACAGAGACGTCGGATATTTAATTGTTTGCTCACCCTTTTGAAGTATCATCATAAAAAAGTGTGCAAGATGATCTCGATGTTGCGTTTCATATTTCTAAAAAAATGTTGTAGTATGTCATTTGATACTGCATACTACGTTCCATTGTGTTGCCATCTCTAGATTAATTGTAGTTTTCAACTATAAGCCATGGTCAGCTTATATATATATTGTCAACATTGTGGTTGTTATGTCGAGACATGATGTATGCAAAATCTATGAATGATATTTCACAAAGCAGTCGGTGGACCTCTGTCCCTGCTCTACCACTAATGAGTGGTCGTTCACTAATGACTCTGTAGATGCGAGTGTGCGGTTATATCTTCCTTGTCACGTGGTAGTAAGCAGCCCCCACTTCATAGTCAAGTCACCCCTTCTACCTGGGGCTTGTCCATTCATTGACGCGTATCTTGGCTCCAGTAGTGACGTATTGATTGCACCATACGTGAAATATAATGTTCCATTGCTTCTCGAAGGAACTAGATTGTGCGCACGTGATGGTTACTCATATTGGGTTTCATAGCATCTCGAAAATGACGCAGTTTGCCGTGGTGAAATTATTACTACGTCGTTCAGTTTGTGACGCATTGGGTTGATCCTATTTGGCAATCTTGTTGCATTATATATTTTACTTCGTCTCTTTACAAATAATTGTTAATAAAAATATTTCTGACTATAATAATAAAAACCGCTTACAATTATCTGATATAAAAATCATCTCATGGATGTACTAATTAATAATAATAATAACATGATAAATGAATAACCCTTTAAATATAATAAGTATGGGATCGAATCGTTACAAGATCTCACTTGGAGTGACCGGGATTTGAACCACGGACCCAGTGGTGAGAGGCCGGCGTGCTGCCGCCTAAGCCACGGAGGCTATCCACCAACTAAAATACTTGGAGTAATGATATGCTCCTAGAATAGCCTCTCCATGCTTTGCTTCTCTCGTGAGCTGGCGATGGCCATTTTCCCGATCGAGAATCCTGTTTGTCAAATATATCAAAATCACTTGATTGTAGGACCTTATAGCGTGGTTTTCGGTGTCCCTTCAAGTCCAGCCGACGTTTGATTCTTGTATCATGAGGATTGAAATGAGCTTCGTCTGCTACCCTTTGGAGAAAATGGATATAACACCCATATTAATCTATGCTTATGTACCGAAGGGCCAAAATCTAGAGACAGTGTTATCCGCAGGATTTCAAGAGGTAATTCCCCAGGGGCTCATAACTTGTGGGACGTGGGTTGGCGACCACGGGTCCCGAGGTGAGTCTGGCATTACTTCCACTTATTTGTGCCGGGCTCCTCAACGTCTTCTTTCCTGTCGACCACTCTTGGTCAACTGTTGTTCTCTTCCGACCCCAACGTTATTAAGGTATCCGAAGCCTAGAGAATCATTCACTTTCCCGCCTTAATTGGCCCTTGTTTCATCTTTCCTGACCCCTAGTTCCTCGAGGTGTCAGACCTCTTGATTTCTTTCCCTGATATCTCCTGCCTTCTGCTCAAGGCCCTAAAAGTGTGTGTACCCCACCACTTCTGGTGCACCCTGGAATGTGCTACAACCTCAGGGGCTCACGGCTGGTGAGTTCGGGATTTGGTGACCCCGAGGGATTCCTGAGCTGGGTCCGGTTTTCCTTTTTATCCGTTGCCTCTGGGGTAGACACCGTCCTCTTTTCTCTTTGCCTTTCTTGGCTCTCCTTCCTTCCTAGTCCTTCAATCCTCACTCTTCGAGGGTTGAAGGCATTTCCTTTCCTCCTTTCCTTTATTTGCCTTATTCTCCTCTTGTTTTCCATTTCTCCTTCTAGTTGTTAAGAGAGTAGTTAGTGTTAGTTGTAAGTTTCATTTGATTATCTTTCATTTTCACTATCATCCAAACCATTAGGGGCCGATAACCTAGATGTTAGGCCCCTTAAAACAACAATTATCATCATCATCATCATCAACAACAAAAAGCCCCCCCCCCCCCAAGGGCTCACATCTAGTGGAACGTGGGTTGGCGACCACGGGGCACCAGCTGAGTCCAGCATTGCTTCCACTTCCTTGTGCTGGACTCCTCTCCGTCTTCTTTCCTGTCGACCTCACTTGGTCAACTCTTGTTCTCTTCCCACCCCGACGGTATTAGGGTATCCGAGGCCTAGAGAGTCTCTTTCTTTCCCACCTTAAATGGCCCTTGTCTCATCTTTTCTGATACCCTCATTCTGCGAGGGGTCAGCCTTCTTTTTCTTTTCATGTTAACTCCTTCCTTCTGCTCAAGGCCCTTAAGGAGGCAGGGTGTGTATAGCCCCACCACTTCTGGTGCACCCTGGATATTGCTACACCCTCAGGGGCTCACGGTTGGTGAGTTCGGGAGTTGGCGACCCCGAGGGATTCCTGAGCTGGCTCCGGTTTGCCCCCTTTTATTCATTCCCTGTGGGGGCGGACCCTCTCCTCTTTCACTTTCCTATCTGCCTTTCATGGCTCTCCTTCCTTCCAAGTCCCTCAATCCACATTCTTCGAGGGTTGAGGGCATTTCTTTTCCTCCTGCCCTTTATTTGTCTTATTCTCCTTTTGTTTTCCATTTCTTCTTCTAGCATACAAGTTAGTAGTTAGTTTTAATTATAGTTTATATTTCATTTTCATCTTCACGATCACCCAAACCATTAGAGGCCGATAACCCAGGTGTTGGGCCCCTTAAAACAACAATTATCATCATCATCAAGATGTAAGTAAGCAACATGCTATTTAGATCGGTGCAACGGTGTAGGTAGGTATAAGGAACACATTTTCACCTGACCAACAGTTATGATATGTTATGACGAGAAATATTCTTCACTGTTACCATGATGGCTCCATACCTTGACGACCAGTGCCAAGCTGCGGCTGGGCGTGCGGTGAAAGTGGCCCAGCTGTTGCCAACTATAAATAGACGCACCGTAGGAACCTCTGTTGCGCACAGTCATCAGTCAATCGAGTTGTGATTGACAAGGTCTCGTGTCGAGCCGGCGCGCCCCATTATTCAGCAAGAATACTCGTTGTTTCATTATCATGACTTTATCCCCCACTAAGGAGTGCTATTTCACGGATGAATTTGAATTAGCTTTCTTCTCTTCGCTTCAGCAGGGGCTCACATCTAGTGGGATGTGGGTTGGCGACCACGGGACCCCAGCTGAGTTCGGCATAGCTTCCACTTACTCGTGCCGGGCTCCTCTCCGTCTTCTTTCCTGTCGACCTCCCTTGGTCAACTCTTGTTCTTTTCCGACCCCGACGGTATTAGGTTATCCGAGGCCTAGGGAGTCTCTTCCTTTCCCGCTTTAATTGTCTTTTCTCTCATCTTTCCTGATCCCTCAGTCTTCGAGGGGTCAGACGTCTTCTTTTCTTGTCATTCTATTTCCTTTATTATTTAAGATTCACGCACTGTTTTTGTGTATCCAAATTATCTTAAGCGAATTTTTTGAATCTACACAACATTCTGTGGGTATTTTCAATCTAAGTTGCATTTTATGATTCTTATCGATCTAAATTGCATTTTGCGAGTATTTTCAACCTCAATTCAATTTTGTAAGTATTTTCAAACTAAACCACATTTTGCAAGCATTTTCAATCTAAATTGCATTTTGTATGTTTGGCATTTTGTAAGTATTTTGATTGTCAATTGCATTTGGTGGGTATTTTGAATCTAAATTACATTTTCTAAGTATTATCCATCTAAATTGCATTTTGTAATTATTGTCAATCCAAATGAGTAGTTTGAATCTACCATACACTATGTAAGCATTTCCAATTTCAATTGCATTTTATAAGTATTCACCCTTAAGCTCCGTATACGAGCGTTGATCACAAACTAAGGTTGCAAGTCTGATATTTCTGTAGTTTTGTCTGTTGTAGAGATATTAGTAGTGTGGGGGCAATTCAAATACATAAGGTTGGTAACTGTGCACAGTTTCAGCAATCTGTCACCTACAGCGCTAGTTGTAGGTAAACAACTAATGGTGACTCATTTCAAATACTGAATCTGCGAAGAGTTCCGGTCAGTTATTCTATTTCTGTGGGCGAAACATGTACCCGCGGACAGAAGTTCTCACCGAGGCGAGGGCGACATCTTCCTTCATGATAACGCGCGTCCTCATATAGCCCAGAAGACCACCACGCTATTGAAGCGGTTTCGCTTGGACATCCTCCTTATAGCCCGCATCTCGCTCCGAACGACTTTTACCTGTTTCCTCACATGAAAGAGCACCTGGGGGGTCGACCATTTCTTTAAGACGAGGTTGGTTGGTTCCTCAGTTTAGGGGCTGCGACAACGCGGTCATGTAGCCCCGAGTACTTTGGGTGTGTGTAGAATCTGTCTGATAACCGGTGTTAATTGTGATGGCTGTATTAGTGTGTGTATCTGTTTTAATTCAAGTAAGGACTGCAGATATTCAATGTTCAAGTAGTTCTTACTTTTGCCGCCAAACGCCACCGTCAACGACTACTAGTAAAGAAATTGGTTACTAGATGCCACCACAGTCAGCTCCTGGCGACGAACGTTGGAACCTAAGAGCGTTTGAATTTGAATTTATTTCATTTTATTATTTCTCTTATACAGGCCACCGAGACTACAAAGCCTATTTATGCAGCTCTCTTCATTCAGAGGGCGGTTGAATACAATAAAATAAATGAAGAAAAAAAACCAACCTAAACATACAGTTGACAATAGAAGTTCTTGTTATTACATCTGTTCACCTTGATCATGATAATTGTAAAGCTGATAAATTACCATGAAGGGAGTATTTTATCGCTCTGATGGGAAGTCCTGAATTCTGGTGCAATTTATATATTTTATTCCAGAGAATACTAGCCGAAATACAGAATGAACCTTTGCATTTTTCGGTTCTATGATGAGGTATCTGGAGCATTTGTGCAGTGTGTCTATTCGCACGGCTATGCACTGACGGCATGGGAGTTAGTGTGCAGTAAATATAAGACGGAATTTTGAATTTTAGAATTTTTATCACAGTCTTCGTTCTATTAATTTTAGCCATCCGATCTGGACGTAAAATGGAGTTATATGAGACTATCTTGGTACATTGAGAACAAACCACAAGCAAGTATTTTGCATTCTTTGCAATTTGGTATTGAGGACCTCTCCCAGATCATGGTAAATAATAGATCCATAGTCAAAGATTGGTAATATCAAACTCTGTATCAGTCTCTTCTGTACATTTTGCGGCAAATAGAAGCAAGTTCGCCTAATTTGATATAATGACGATGCAACCCTTTTCAGAATCATGTTTGTGTGATCCTGCCACGATAATCCAGAGTCAAAAATAACTCCCAGATTTCTTACTGCTGACTGGTACGGAACGGTTTGGGATGCAAGCTGTAAAGGTGGTACTGGGTCGGGTAGAGAACTGAGTAATTTGTCGATGATGATCGGTTGTGTCTTTGTTAAGTATTAGATTATGATCGAGTGCGTACTGAGATAGGCTTTGAATGTCACTGTTAATTAGAGTTACGTTCAAATGAATGGATTTCAGATCCGTATGTAGATATAGCCGTAGGTCGTCTACGTTCATATGATGTTGACAGAATTTAAGGACAGATGGAAGGTCATTTATATACACGGAGAACAGGAGTGGACCAAGGACCTGTTGTTACTTCACACCATTCTGAAACATTCTCGTCTGCTAGGACTACTCTCTGACATCTGCCTGTTAGGTAAGACCTAAACCAGTTCGTTACTGACTTTGAAAGGTCTAGATTTCTTAATTTAACTAGTGGGATCTCATGGTGAACTCTGTCAAAAGCTTTGCTGAAACCGAATAGAGATAATATAGTTATGTTCTTCCGGTCCATTGCTTGACGAATGTCGCCTGTGCCTTTGATAAGAGCTGTCAGAGTACTATGTTTTGATTTTCATCCAGATTGATTTGGGTTTAGGATATTGTTGGAATTTATATATCCATAAAACTGATCAAAATCAATCCGTTCAAACGCTTTCCCAATTGCACACAATATACTTATTGGTCTAGAGTCACTACAGTTTAAGGCGTTCGTGAATTTTGGTATTGCTTTCATGTTGGCTTTTTTCCTTCGTGTCGGATAAATACCCATTTGCAGGCTACAGTAAAATATGTGCAATAAAACTGTCATGAGTAGGTCCATATTACTTTTCAATAGCGTAACAGATTATGATCTGGTCCTGTGGCTTTTGAAGTTATCCTAAATATGGTTAAATTAATGTCCTCTGGATATATATGGCCAACATGAAATTCTTCCCGTCCGATCGGTAAATTTTCCCCTGTAGTGAGCAACACTTGACACGCTTAAATAATGCTTATTAAGCACATCGGCGCTCATTGATGGGTTATTGATTTTTTGTCTGGATTTTCCAACACCGAGAGTTCTTTCAGCTCTCCACAAAGCCGAAGAGTTTTTAGCTGAATTAATTAGCGAATAAGTGTAACGTATCTTTGTATTACGAATAACTTGCTGAGTTCTGTTGCGTAAGACTTTGTATTCTACAATGTCCTCGGGTTTCTGTGTTCTGTTGCACTTCTTTCTGGCTTTATTTCGATATTTTATTAGCTCTTTTATCTCTGTGTTAATCCAGGCAGCTGGTGCGTGTCTCACATTAGCCGAGCGCACTGGGGCATGGCGATCATCTATATATTTAAAACAGTAAGGTGATTTTTGTTACCACGAGATTGAGAAAACGACAGAACCGATTTACTTCGTAGAGCACTCTAACGAAAGCTCTTGGCCTCTAGATTTGCAGAGTGTCTCTAAAATAAACAAATATATTACGGTATATTTTTAAATTAATATAGAAAATAGCAGAATTCTTGGCACTCACGCATGCGCACAATCCGCCTGGGGTCATGACAAAATGGCGGTGAGAAGTCCATTAAAATATAAGTTATTTAATAAGCTTGCATGTAATTGAAAACATACATTAACCAAGTTCTGACAATAAAATATAATAACAGTATGAACGTATACGAATGTGCAACATTGATTTATTTGGATAATGAAATGGATTATTTCCTTCAGACAGCGGCTTTAAATGATAAAGAACGACTGCGTCTGCTGCTGACCAAGAGTGCGCGAGTAGCTATATGGTTAAGGCGACAGACTCTGGTTCCAAGGTTCACCGGTTCGGTCCCAGCACTCGCCGATATTTTTTTTACCACTGAAATATTGTTTAATCAAGTAGTATTAGTAAGGTTTTATGTCTGTTAAAGATACATATTTCTACATTCCCTCTCGGTATATTTTTGAATTAATATAGAAAATAGCAGAATTCTTGACCCTCACGCATGCGCACAATTCGCCTGAGGTCATGACAAAATGGCGGTGAGAATTCCATTAAAATGTAAGTTATTTAATAAGCTTCCATGTAATTGAAAACATACATTAAGCAAGTTCTGGCAATAAAATATAATAACAGTATGAACGTATACGAATGTGCAACATTGATTTATTTGGATAATGAAATTGATTATTTCCTTCAGACAGCAGCTTTTGAAGATAATGAATGGCTGCGTCTGCTGCCGAACAAGATTGCTCGAGTAGCTATGTGGTTAAGGCGACAGACTGTGGTTCCTAGTTTCGCCGGTTCGTTCCCAGCCCTCGCCGATATATGTTTTTTTTTTACCATTGAAATATTGTTTAATCAAGGAGTATTAGTAAGGTTTTATGTCTGTAAAAGATACATATTTCTACATTCCCTCTCAATACGATTTATTTCCGTTTTACCATTGCATTACAGCATGTGATCAAAACAGCAAACTGTTGTCCTCAGTACGCCGTTTAAATATCTGCAATCAGTTCCTATAACTGACAACAGATGGCAGTACATCGCCCATATAGTTCCAGTAACTGACAGCAGATGGCAGCACCGCTGCATCGATATATTTAAAACCCAAGACATGGCACCTTTTCACGTGATGGAGAATTATAAAGGAGGGGAATATTTAAGAAGGGAAATTTTGAGGAACATTAACCGACAATTGAATTTGTAGGCTATGTTGTTTATGTACCATAATATTGCAATTTCTTCCCAATGCTTCGGTGGTCAAGTTATTAGCGTCCTAGACTAAAAGTTATAATTATGCATCGTCGATATACTCTTAAATTATTAAAGAAAAAAGTAGTTTTCCAGGCACTCGCGCGTGTCCACAATTGCTTTCGCCATAAGAGACACTTGGCAAACATAATTCGTTTGAAGGGCTCCGACATTGTGGTCACTCAGCCCCGTGTACTTGGGTGTGTATGTGTGAATTTTTCTCTCATAACCTGTGTTATTGTGATGGCTGCATTACTGTGTGTATTTGTAATTAAGGTGGTAAATGGCAAGGAGACGGCCAAGGCATTAAGTTAGGAACCATCAGTAGTGGGATGATGACAGAGCTGTCTCACTTAGCAAGTTGTGAGCCCCTGCGACCTTGGAATGGAAGGAGCCATGCTAGGAGGGCGTGCTTGGATTCGTTTTTTTCGTCTCGTTGTGCTCTTTACGGGAATGTAGGTGTCGAAAAGGTGAACTTAGGGTTTTGGGTCAAAACGTGCGTTTTTCACATTTTTGCCGATTTTTGGAAAACGGGCCATGCTAGGAGGGCGTGCTTGGATTCGTTTTTTTCGTCTCGTCATGCTCTTTACGGGAATGTAGGTATCGAAAAGGTGAAGTTAGGGTTTTGGGTAAAAAAAATGCGTTTTTCACATTTTTGTCGATTTTCGGAAAACGGGCCATGCTAGGAGGGCGTGCTTGGATTCGTTTTTTTCGTCTCATGGTGCTATTTACGCGAATGTAGGTATCGAAAAGGTGAACTTAGGGTTTTGGGTCAAAAAATGCGTTTTTCACATTTTTGCCGATTTTTGGAAAACGGGTCATGCTGGGAGAGCGTGCTTGGATTCGTTTTTTTCGTCTCGTTGTGCTCTTTACGGGAATGTCGGTGTCGAAAAGGTGAACTTAGGGTTTTGGGTCGAAAAATGCGTTTTTCACATTTTTGCCGATTTTTGGAAAACGGATAACGTGATGATGACGTGCGTGATAGTATGTTTTCGTCTCGTTGTGCTCTTTACGGGGATATAGATATGGAATAGGTTAAAAGCTGGAAACATGTTTTTTTTAGTCACAAATGGGTTTTGTGATTTTCCCTCATATTGTGAAAACCGAAAACGTGAGAATGACGTGTGTGATAGTATTTATTTCGTTTCATTGTCCTCTTTACGGGGATATAGATATGAAAAAGGCAAAAAGCTGGAAACATGGTTTTCTTATGGAAAAGGTGTTTTTTGTTCATTTTCGCGTTATTTGGAAAACGAATGAGGCGATTTTTATGATGGTCATGTCGATGTATTTATGTCGTTCTGTTTACGGGAATGTAGGTATGGAAAACCTAAAATGATGGTTTCCGTTATTTTTTTCGAGATCGTTGAGGAAAACGGGGAAAAATGTAAGAAACCAGATTTGAAGTCACGTTATGTTATGCGCTATGATGTTAGTAAAACATTTATGCATTATTATTATTATTATTATTTGTCTTGACTGGTCAGGGCTCACACGCAGAGAGAGAACATGTTTAATGCAATGAGAATTGAAAGCATTGAAGCTAGCCCACGGCGATCCAGACAGACACAGGTCTTATCATCGTACGTGCCTCGCAGCAGAGAGAGATAAGAGGCAGGTGTCATTATACAATGTGCGGATTTATACTGTGTATGTCATAGCCTAGGTTCATTATGGACTCATTATGCAACGCAAAGTTTGAAACAATGAGTGAGTGTAAAACATCATGATAACAGATTGGCATGGGCTCGAACAAAGCGGTAATAAACAAAAGGGTGGGAATAATGAAAGGTCATATGATATGGGCTTTTACCTCGATTGATCATTTCACCCCTAAAACAGTAAATAGTCATGTTATGGGGGAAAAAACGTGTTAAACACCTAAAAATGATAAATGAACCTAAGATCTTTTGTTTTTGATGAAAAATCGCAGGGGGTGAAACTACCCCCCAAAATTGAAAAATCCATATCTCGGAAACGAAGAAGCCTAAAATTAGGTGTGATAGCTTAAAAAATAGAGGATGATTAGGGCTTTTACCTCGATTGATCATTTCAATCCTAAAACAGTAAATAGTCATGTTATGGGGAAAAAACGTGTTAAACACCTAAAAATGATAAATGAACCTAAGATCTTTTGTTTTTGATGAAAAATAGCAGGGGGGTGAAACTACCCCCCAAAATTGAAAAATCCATATCTCGGAAACGAAGAAGCCTAAAATTAGGTGTGATAGCTTAAAAAATAGGGGATGATTAGGGCTTTTACCTCGATGGATCATTTCACCCCTAAAACAGTAAATAGTCATGTTATGGGGAAAAAACGTGTTAAACACCTAAAAATGATAAATGAACCTAAGATCTTTTGTTTTTGATGAAAAATAGCAGGGGGATGCAAACAACCCCCAAATTGAAAAATCCATATCTCGGAAACGAAGAAGCCTAAAATTAGGTGTAATGGCTTAAAAAATAGGGGATGATATACGCTTTTACCTGGATAGGTCATTTCACCCCTAAAACAGTAAATAGTCATGTTATGAGGAAAAATGTGTTATACACCTAAAAGCATAAGCATCTTTGTGAAACCATGCTTTAATGGACATGTGTATGGAGGATGATTGTTATTATTATTATTATTATTAGGTAATTATGGATTAATGTGTGTATAGATAACTAACCTGTGGGGAGCGTGATGGCGCAGGTGCTTAGCTGCTCGTTTTTACCCGGACGGCTGGGGTTCAAATCCCGGTGCCAGCGGGGGTTAGAATTTTCACTTGAAAAATCACGTGGCGTCAGGAAGGGCATTCGGCCTTAAATCCCCGGCCAAAATCAAAATGAGCCTGGTTGGCTCCGGCGACTCAAACTAATAGGGAAAAGAAGAAGAAAGAAAGGTAACTCACCAGTAATAGTAAACATTGGTTGGAGGTGTTGAAGAAGTCAGAATGGCCAACCCTTGCCATGGTTCACGAATGGACCCCAAAAAGTTTTACCTGTCAAGACTCAGTCTACCCTGTTGCAGCCTTTAGAAAAAAAAAATCGAACCGGGGCCTCTGTGGTGACAGTGGAGCTATATTCATGATGATTTTTAAACAAACATAGGCTTGCCTACTACCGCTGGCTTGAATCTGCACAGAGACACTGGCTTTGGTGATAACAGCACAGCGACCTTGTCAGGAAGTTTCATATTACTCATTTGCTTGATAGCGGACGTGCTCTGCACATGACTAGATCGTTGTTAGGTTTGACAAAGGCTTAGTGAAGCTTATGGCAACCTTGAAATGAATGTCATGGTATAGTCGGGGTTGGAAGACAAGACCTTAGGGTTGACAACCAAGTAGGTTAACCACTACACGGTGAGATGGTGAAATAATAATGTAACAGAACATATAGAAACGTTTTCTATAGTTTAACGAATTGGCATACCATGAGAGGTGTAGGTAATGGAAATTGAATCCTTAGCTGATGATTATACTACTTTCCATGCCCACGTATAAGCTATCATGTTAGAAAAAGAATGGTATGGCTTGTTTTAAACGGAGAATAATAATTGTGTTTACTGTGAAACACAAATCTGAATTTAAAATAATTAATTTAAAATAATTAATTTAAAATTAACTAATTTAAAATTAGTTTAGTACGCTGAAGTTAAAATGAATAATGATCGCGTTACAGACAGCCAGTTTCAAAGCCATGAGAACTAAGTGAACAAAGTATAAAATTCATGAGCCAGTGAGGAATTCAACATGCTGTCCTTTGGACAAGAGAGAAGCGTTCTACAGCGACCCTCAATGGTTTGGGTCATCGTAAAGATGAAAATTAAATCTAAGCTACTACACGCTTATATACTAGAAGAAGAAATGGAAAACAATTGGTCAAATAAAGGACAGACGGAATAAAAAATGGCCCTCAACCCTCAAGCATAAGGATTGAGGGAGTTGGAAGGAAGGAGAGCCATGAAAGGCATATAAAAAGTATACTAGGAGTGGCTTTGCCCCAGAGGTAATGGATAAAGAGGAGGAAAACTGGACTCAGCTCAGAAATCCCTTGGGGTCACCAACTTCCAAACTGATCAACCCTTGAGGGTGTAGCCATAGGCAGAGTGCACAGCAAGTGGTGGGGCTAAATACACCCTACCTTCTTGAGGGGGCTTGGGCAAAAGACAGGGAATAGCATGAAAATAAAAAAGCAAGGCTGCCTCCTCACACTAGTAGGATATCAGAAAAAATAAATAAACCAGGGCCAATAAAGTTGCAAAAGGAAGAGACTCCCTAGGGCTCGGATACCCTAATCATGTTGGGGTCGGTAGAGAACAAGAGTTGAGCAAGTGTGGTCGACAGGAAATAAGACAGAGAGGAGCCTAGCACAAGTTAGTGGAAGCAATGACGGTCTCAGCTGGGACTCCGTGATCGTCAACCTACATGACACTAGATATGACGCCCAGGGGTGGAATTAAAGACCTCTTTTTTGTTTTTTATCACTGGCTTTTAAGAACGCTAACACATGGCATGCCTTATAATGCAATACTGGTCCTAGGGTATGCAAAATTGTATTAGAAACTCAGCTAATAATAGTGTGCTTGCCCATGATTTACCTTAAATTTTCCTAAAATCCACTACATTTTCCGCAAATTGACCAAATGACACAACATTCCAGCAAAATTCAACAAATGACTACCAGATTTATTGAAATTCCATTGATTTACCTAAGCATGGTTTAAACTACCTCAAATTCATATAAAATTAGACGAATATAGATGAAAATTCACTAAAATTTACCGAATTTAGCCAAGTGGTGTACAAACCATGAAATTTATCCAATTTTTATTAAAATTGACTACATGTACTCGAAAATTCCATAATATTCCCTTTACATGTTTGCTTTTTGTTGTTGTTGTTGTTGTTGTTGTTGTTGTTGTTTCGTTTACCACACTCCCTGTAGACAATCACCTCAACATGACTTTCTCCTAGACTAGGAGCTTTACATTCGACATGATAGCTGAGTTTCATTTCCCATAAACTTGTCTCTGAGGTGGGTGTCAGGGAAAGGCATACAGCTGTAAAAACCACACTCTCACGTAGACTTTCATAACCTCTTACGTTGAGGTTCCTTACACTAACGACATTAAATGATTGAACGGTTTCCTTTTCACAATTCCTGTCTATACATTCCTCTTTAAGGTTGCAAGATGTTTGCAAGATTCCTAAAATGCAATTAAATGTAATAAATACCTTAAGATGGTTTCATTTGTTTAATGATATGGTGTTGATGATGGATATATACGTTAAGACTAATTTTTGTTAGGTCTTGACTGGCCTTGCAATTAGAAATTGACAAACCAAACATGGGTTATCTACCAGGGGAACACTTTGACCTCTATGTTGGTTATTGACCAGTAAGTACAGTTCTAGTAATGAGACAGAAATCCAACACAAACAATGAGCGCGCAATGCGGCGGAGATTGGTACCACGATGTACAGTCGGTTATGTAGCTATGTGGAATGCACATCACATATGGTTTACTTGAAGGTTTGGAGATTCCATTAAAGATATTTCTACAATAAACCACTTTCAAATGGTCATTCGTTGGTGTGAAAATATTTATTATATGGTATTTTATGAAAACAATTATGATTTATAAAAAAAAAATATATGTTTACTGTATTCTTATTTAATGTAAGCACTGGAGGCACTATCGACCAACATACAGCACTATCTGGAATGTATATTGCATACTTGAAGGTTTGGTGATCCCATTAAAGGTATTCCTACAATAAATGATTTTTAAGTTGTCGTTCTATGGCGTGAAAATATTTAATATACGATATTTGCTAAAAGGATTTACCAGTGGAATTATTTTACAAGTAGTTATTTTAATGACCAACAGAGTTCACTGTTAAGAAGGTAGAGCCCTATGTGGAATGTAGGATAACATGTTATACATGATACGTGACAACTGTAAGGCTTGTGATTTTTAAGATGCCTTTAACCCTATATTAAACACTCAGTTTGCAATACCGATAACTGCAATGTTACTGAAAGAAAATTGAAACAAAACAAAAATCAGCATTGAAAAACCAAAAAGTGGTTGAGCATATATACAGTGGGGAAAAGAAAAGTTTTGTAAACACTAATGTCCAACAAGACTAATTAAATCAGTAACTGTCAGGGTGGCCGAGTGGTTAAGGCGTTTGACTTAAGATCAACTTTCCAAATATATAAGGAAGCAAGGGTTCGAATCCCTTCCCTGACATAACTATTGCTTGAACATGCAAGAAAACAAGAAATATACACAAACTATGTTTATCAATTTAATCATTTTTTTTTTACAAGAGATAGACACACAGAATACAGCTCTTTTTGTTTATCATTTCTTTTAAACATAACACTTGTTGAAAATTATTTTTTAGGGGATGGGGGGTGTTGCTACGTTGACCCATTACACGATAATAGCAGCTTTACGAAGTTCATTTTCTATATTTAATAGCTCTTTCTCATAACCAATATGACCAAGCTGTTTACAGGCATGCAAGAGCTGTAGACGTTCGACTAATATATTAGGATCGTTCCATTTACTATTTTTTATGAATGGTTTCAGAATCTCGGGAAGCAGTTCATCATTATCACCATTATTATGATTATCATCCTCATTATTATAATCATTTTCATAATGATGATCATTATCATCGTTATCATTACCATGATAATTTCCACCAGTGTCCACAGTCTGTTCAATGGTTTGAGTTGTCTTTGATAGTGTTGAAAGCTTGTTTTTAGATGTGCTAGAATGCTTTAACATTGTTATGTTATTATTACCACTATTACCTTTCCCCACTAACTTTTTGATGAGGTATATTGTCTCCGATAGGGTTGAGGGCTTTTGAGATGTGGGTGCATGTCTGAACATGGGTTTCACAGGAGGTGTTAAAGGTTTCTCATTAAACAACTCGCTAACAGCATGAGTGCGTTGTAGTGTATTAAACTTGAGGTTAATATTATCTTGAGCAGTACTATCTTTCTCTTGGACTTGGTTTCTTGCTTTGGTTTGGGTTTTCCTTACATTTAGACTAGCGTGATTATTAAGTTTACATTCATGATTGTTTGAAGAAAGTACGTCCGATTCTTTTGTTTTAAGCATTCCTCGACACTGTTTCGATCGTTGCTTTGAACAGCGCCAAATAACAGTTCCATTTTTATTGCTTCGTTTCACAATATATGAATATCCTTTATAGTATGCATAAGGCTTACCATACCTAGTCACTGATACTTCCATATCAACTGTCAAGCACAAACTAATCTCTAGTAAAGACAACTTGGTAATAACAAAAATAGTTTAATGTGGGAGCATATATACATGCAAAAAGTGGGAGCAAAGGTGGGGGGTAAAAAGTGGGAGCAAAAGTGGTAGCAAATGCGGGAGAAAAAAAAAACTGTGAGCAAAAAGTGGGAGCAAATATGGGATCAAATGTGGGAGAAAGCAAATATAAAAAAAAGTGGGAGCAAATATGCTAACAAATATGTCAACAAATATACCAGCAAAAGTAAATACACAAGTCAAGATCGATTAAAGTGCAAAGAAAATATGAAAGCAAATATGAGAGCAAAAATGGTGTTTTTCTAAAACAACTAGACATAACAAACTTAGTCATAACCTAACCTCACCTAACCTCACCTAACCTCACCTAACCTAACCTCACCTCACCTCACCTAACCTAACCTCACCTCACCTAACTTCACCTAACCTAACCTAACCTAACCTAACTTTACCTAACCTAACTTGACTGAACTTTACCTAACCTAACCCATCATAACTTCACCTAACCTAACTTTACCTAATCTAACTTCACCTAACCTAACTTTCAACTCACAGATCAAGATTAAATTCTAGGCATAGTTGAGTTGGAACCCAAGACTTCAGGGATAACACACAAGTATACTAGCCACTACACCGCAAAAATGAGCAAATTACCATGCAACACAACATAAAGTAAAAGTTTCCTGTAGTGTAACTCATTGGCTGTCAACCATAGTTCGGGAATTCAAACCCAAGACCTCAGGACTTTTTGTTTTGAACATTATCAGAAATATTATTCCATTTGCATTTTGCTGCTGCTGCTTATAGTTATAAGAGTTGACATTAATATGGAAAGCAAAAAAAATGTGGGAGCAAAAAGTGGGAGCAAAACGTGTAAGCAGAAGTGGGAGCAAACAAGTGTGAGCAAATATGGGAGCAGAAAGTGGGATCAAATGTGAAAGCAAAAGTGGGAGCAAAAAGAGCGAGGAAAAGTGAGTGCACAAAGTGGGAGCAAAATGTGTGAGTAAAAAGTGGGGCCAAATGTGGTGTTTTACTAAAACAATCTCCCCTAACCTAACCTAACCTAACTTCACCCAACCTAATTTCACCTAACCTAACTTCACCTAACCTAACCTTCCAACTCTCAGATCAAAAATTAAATTCTGGCCATAGTCGAGTTGGAACCCAAAACCTCTGGGATAACACTCAAGTATACTAGCCACTACATCGCGAAATGGGCAAATTATCATGCAACACATCACAAAAATAAAAAGTTTTCTGTAGTGTAACTCATTGGCTGACAATCATAGTTGAGAATTCAAACCCAAGACCTCAGGACTTTTGTTTTGAACATTATCAGAAATATTATTCCATTTACATTTTGCTGTTGCTTATAGTTATAAGAGTTGGCATTAATATGGGAGCAAAAGTAAAAGCAAAAAGTGGGTGCAAGCATGGCTGGTTGTAGAGACTTTCATATCAACAAATACACATAAATTAAATTTTAGTAAAGTGACTTGGCTGATAATAATAATAATATTAACAGTTTAAAAAAATTCAAGGGGATTGATGTTTTTCAGGATGTAATTTCCAAAGTACTGTCAAGAATAATAATTACATGAACAGATTCCAAGAACTCTAGAGTGCTTTTAAGGTTAATGATTGGCTAGGAGTGAGATAGAGCTAGCTAACCTAAGTTAACCTCAGCTCAGTAAACCTAACCTTGTCACATGGCATGTTCTACAAGTATAGACTTGCTTTGAGACTGGCTATGACGTCACAGATGAATGGCGGTGGGAGGCTGGCAAAAAGGAAAATGTTTTTGGGTAATAAAAAGTCACGTCCAGCCTCCCACCGCCATTCATCTGTGACGTCATAGCCAGTCTCAAAGCAAGTCTATACTTGTAGAACATGCCATGTGACAAGGTTAGGTTTACTGAGCTGAGGTTAACTTAGGTTAGCTAGCTCTATCTCACTCCTAGCCAATCATTAACCTTAAAAGCACTCTAGAGTTCTTGGAATCTGTTCATGTAATTATTATTCTTGACAGTACTTTGGAAATTACATCCTGAAAAACATCAATCCCCTTGAATTTTTTTAAACTGTTAATATTATTATTATTATCAGCCAAGTCACTTTACTAAAATTTAATTTATGTGTATTTGTTGATATGAAAGTCTCTACAACCAGCCATGCTTGCACCCACTTTTTGCTTTTACTTTTGCTCCCATATTAATGCCAACTCTTATAACTATAAGCAACAGCAAAATGTAAATGGAATAATATTTCTGATAATGTTCAAAACAAAAGTCCTGAGGTCTTGGGTTTGAATTCTCAACTATGATTGTCAGCCAATGAGTTACACTACAGAAAACTTTTTATTTTTGTGATGTGTTGCATGATAATTTGCCCATTTCGCGATGTAGTGGCTAGTATACTTGAGTGTTATCCCAGAGGTTTTGGGTTCCAACTCGACTATGGCCAGAATTTAATTTTTGATCTGAGAGTTGGAAGGTTAGGTTAGGTGAAGTTAGGTTAGGTGAAATTAGGTTGGGTGAAGTTAGGTTAGGTTAGGTTAGGGGAGATTGTTTTAGTAAAACACCACATTTGGCCCCACTTTTTACTCACACATTTTGCTCCCACTTTGTGCACTCACTTTTCCTCGCTCTTTTTGCTCCCACTTTTGCTTTCACATTTGATCCCACTTTCTGCTCCCATATTTGCTCACACTTGTTTGCTCCCACTTCTGCTTACACGTTTTGCTCCCACTTTTTGCTCCCACATTTTTTTTGCTTTCCATATTAATGTCAACTCTTATAACTATAAGCAGCAGCAGCAAAATGCAAATGGAATAATATTTCTGATAATGTTCAAAACAAAAAGTCCTGAGGTCTTGGGTTTGAATTCCCGAACTATGGTTGACAGCCAATGAGTTACACTACAGGAAACTTTTACTTTATGTTGTGTTGCATGGTAATTTGCTCATTTTTGCGGTGTAGTGGCTAGTATACTTGTGTGTTATCCCTGAAGTCTTGGGTTCCAACTCAACTATGCCTAGAATTTAATCTTGATCTGTGAGTTGAAAGTTAGGTTAGGTGAAGTTAGATTAGGTAAAGTTAGGTTAGGTGAAGTTATGATGGGTTAGGTTAGGTAAAGTTCAGTCAAGTTAGGTTAGGTAAAGTTAGGTTAGGTTAGGTTAGGTTAGGTGAAGTTAGGTGAGGTGAGGTTAGGTTAGGTGAGGTGAGGTGAGGTTAGGTTAGGTGAGGTTAGGTGAGGTTAGGTGAGGTTAGGTTATGACTAAGTTTGTTATGTCTAGTTGTTTTAGAAAAACACCATTTTTGCTCTCATATTTGCTTTCATATTTTCTTTGCACTTTAATCGATCTTGACTTGTGTATTTACTTTTGCTGGTATATTTGTTGACATATTTGTTAGCATATTTGCTCCCACTTTTTTTTATATTTGCTTTCTCCCACATTTGATCCCATATTTGCTCCCACTTTTTGCTCACAGTTTTTTTTTCTCCCGCATTTGCTACCACTTTTGCTCCCACTTTTTACCCCCCACCTTTGCTCCCACTTTTTGCATGTATATATGCTCCCACATTAAACTATTTTTGTTATTACCAAGTTGTCTTTACTAGAGATTAGTTTGTGCTTGACAGTTGATATGGAAGTATCAGTGACTAGGTATGGTAAGCCTTATGCATACTATAAAGGATATTCATATATTGTGAAACGAAGCAATAAAAATGGAACTGTTATTTGGCGCTGTTCAAAGCAACGATCGAAACAGTGTCGAGGAATGCTTAAAACAAAAGAATCGGACGTACTTTCTTCAAACAATCATGAATGTAAACTTAATAATCACGCTAGTCTAAATGTAAGGAAAACCCAAACCAAAGCAAGAAACCAAGTCCAAGAGAAAGATAGTACTGCTCAAGATAATATTAACCTCAAGTTTAATACACTACAACGCACTCATGCTGTTAGCGAGTTGTTTAATGAGAAACCTTTAACACCTCCTGTGAAACCCATGTTCAGACATGCACCCACATCTCAAAAGCCCTCAACCCTATCGGAGACAATATACCTCATCAAAAAGTTAGTGGGGAAAGGTAATAGTGGTAATAATAACATAACAATGTTAAAGCATTCTAGCACATCTAAAAACAAGCTTTCAACACTATCAAAGACAACTCAAACCATTGAACAGACTGTGGACACTGGTGGAAATTATCATGGTAATGATAACGATGATAATGATCATCATTATGAAAATGATTATAATAATGAGGATGATAATCATAATAATGGTGATAATGATGAACTGCTTCCCGAGATTCTGAAACCATTCATAAAAAATAGTAAATGGAACGATCCTAATATATTAGTCGAACGTCTACAGCTCTTGCATGCCTGTAAACAGCTTGGTCATATTGGTTATGAGAAAGAGCTATTAAATATAGAAAATGAACTTCGTAAAGCTGCTATTATCGTGTAATGGGTCAACGTAGCAACACCCCCCATCCCCTAAAAAATAATTTTCAACAAGTGTTATGTTTAAAAGAAATGATAAACAAAAAGAGCTGTATTCTGTGTGTCTATCTCTTGTAAAAAAAAAATGATTAAATTGATAAACATAGTTTGTGTATATTTCTTGTTTTCTTGCATGTTCAAGCAATAGTTATGTCAGGGAAGGGATTCGAACCCTTGCTTCCTTATATATTTGGAAAGTTGATCTTAAGTCAAACGCCTTAACCACTCGGCCACCCTGACAGTTACTGATTTAATTAGTCTTGTTGGACATTAGTGTTTACAAAACTTTTCTTTTCCCCACTGTATATATGCTCAACCACTTTTTGGTTTTTCAATGCTGATTTTTGTTTTGTTTCAATTTTCTTTCAGTAACATTGCAGTTATCGGTATTGCAAACTGAGTGTTTAATATAGGGTTAAAGGCATCTTAAAAATCACAAGCCTTACAGTTGTCACGTATCATGTATAACATGTTATCCTACATTCCACATAGGGCTCTACCTTCTTAACAGTGAACTCTGTTGGTCATTAAAATAACTACTTGTAAAATAATTCCACTGGTAAATCCTTTTAGCAAATATCGTATATTAAATATTTTCACGCCATAGAACGACAACTTAAAAATCATTTATTGTAGGAATACCTTTAATGGGATCACCAAACCTTCAAGTATGCAATATACATTCCAGATAGTGCTGTATGTTGGTCGATAGTGCCTCCAGTGCTTACATTAAATAAGAATACAGTAAACATATATTTTTTTTTTATAAATCATAATTGTTTTCATAAAATACCATATAATAAATATTTTCACACCAACGAATGACCATTTGAAAGTGGTTTATTGTAGAAATATCTTTAATGGAATCTCCAAACCTTCAAGTAAACCATATGTGATGTGCATTCCACATAGCTACATAACCGACTGTACATCGTGGTACCAATCTCCGCCGCATTGCGCGCTCATTGTTTGTGTTGGATTTCTGTCTCATTACTAGAACTGTACTTACTGGTCAATAACCAACATAGAGGTCAAAGTGTTCCCCTGGTAGATAACCCATGTTTGGTTTGTCAATTTCTAATTGCAAGGCCAGTCAAGACCTAACAAAAATTAGTCTTAACGTATATATCCATCATCAACACCATATCATTAAACAAATGAAACCATCTTAAGGTATTTATTACATTTAATTGCATTTTAGGAATCTTGCAAACATCTTGCAACCTTAAAGAGGAATGTATAGACAGGAATTGTGAAAAGGAAACCGTTCAATCATTTAATGTCGTTAGTGTAAGGAACCTCAACGTAAGAGGTTATGAAAGTCTACGTGAGAGTGTGGTTTTTACAGCTGTATGCCTTTCCCTGACACCCACCTCAGAGACAAGTTTATGGGAAATGAAACTCAGCTATCATGTCGAATGTAAAGCTCCTAGTCTAGGAGAAAGTCATGTTGAGGTGATTGTCTACAGGGAGTGTGGTAAACGAAACAACAACAACAACAACAACAACAACAACAACAAAAAGCAAACATGTAAAGGGAATATTATGGAATTTTCGAGTACATGTAGTCAATTTTAATAAAAATTGGATAAATTTCATGGTTTGTACACCACTTGGCTAAATTCGGTAAATTTTAGTGAATTTTCATCTATATTCGTCTAATTTTATATGAATTTGAGGTAGTTTAAACCATGCTTAGGTAAATCAATGGAATTTCAATAAATCTGGTAGTCATTTGTTGAATTTTGCTGGAATGTTGTGTCATTTGGTCAATTTGCGGAAAATGTAGTGGATTTTAGGAAAATTTAAGGTAAATCATGGGCAAGCACACTATTATTAGCTGAGTTTCTAATACAATTTTGCATACCCTAGGACCAGTATTGCATTATAAGGCATGCCATGTGTTAGCGTTCTTAAAAGCCAGTGATAAAAAACAAAAAAGAGGTCTTTAATTCCACCCCTGGGCGTCATATCTAGTGTCATGTAGGTTGACGATCACGGAGTCCCAGCTGAGACCGTCATTGCTTCCACTAACTTGTGCTAGGCTCCTCTCTGTCTTATTTCCTGTCGACCACACTTGCTCAACTCTTGTTCTCTACCGACCCCAACATGATTAGGGTATCCGAGCCCTAGGGAGTCTCTTCCTTTTGCAACTTTATTGGCCCTGGTTTATTTATTTTTTCTGATATCCTACTAGTGTGAGGAGGCAGCCTTGCTTTTTTATTTTCATGCTATTCCCTGTCTTTTGCCCAAGCCCCCTCAAGAAGGTAGGGTGTATTTAGCCCCACCACTTGCTGTGCACTCTGCCTATGGCTACACCCTCAAGGGTTGATCAGTTTGGAAGTTGGTGACCCCAAGGGATTTCTGAGCTGAGTCCAGTTTTCCTCCTCTTTATCCATTACCTCTGGGGCAAAGCCACTCCTAGTATACTTTTTATATGCCTTTCATGGCTCTCCTTCCTTCCAACTCCCTCAATCCTTATGCTTGAGGGTTGAGGGCCATTTTTTATTCCGTCTGTCCTTTATTTGACCAATTGTTTTCCATTTCTTCTTCTAGTATATAAGCGTGTAGTAGCTTAGATTTAATTTTCATCTTTACGATGACCCAAACCATTGAGGGTCGCTGTAGAACGCTTCTCTCTTGTCCAAAGGACAGCATGTTGAATTCCTCACTGGCTCATGAATTTTATACTTTGTTCACTTAGTTCTCATGGCTTTGAAACTGGCTGTCTGTAACGCGATCATTATTCATTTTAACTTCAGCGTACTAAACTAATTTTAAATTAGTTAATTTTAAATTAATTATTTTAAATTAATTATTTTAAATTCAGATTTGTGTTTCACAGTAAACACAATTATTATTCTCCGTTTAAAACAAGCCATACCATTCTTTTTCTAACATGATAGCTTATACGTGGGCATGGAAAGTAGTATAATCATCAGCTAAGGATTCAATTTCCATTACCTACACCTCTCATGGTATGCCAATTCGTTAAACTATAGAAAACGTTTCTATATGTTCTGTTACATTATTATTTCACCATCTCACCGTGTAGTGGTTAACCTACTTGGTTGTCAACCCTAAGGTCTTGTCTTCCAACCCCGACTATACCATGACATTCATTTCAAGGTTGCCATAAGCTTCACTAAGCCTTTGTCAAACCTAACAACGATCTAGTCATGTGCAGAGCACGTCCGCTATCAAGCAAATGAGTAATATGAAACTTCCTGACAAGGTCGCTGTGCTGTTATCACCAAAGCCAGTGTCTCTGTGCAGATTCAAGCCAGCGGTAGTAGGCAAGCCTATGTTTGTTTAAAAATCATCATGAATATAGCTCCACTGTCACCACAGAGGCCCCGGTTCGATTTTTTTTTTCTAAAGGCTGCAACAGGGTAGACTGAGTCTTGACAGGTAAAACTTTTTGGGGTCCATTCGTGAACCATGGCAAGGGTTGGCCATTCTGACTTCTTCAACACCTCCAACCAATGTTTACTATTACTGGTGAGTTACCTTTCTTTCTTCTTCTTTTCCCTATTAGTTTGAGTCGCCGGAGCCAACCAGGCTCATTTTGATTTTGGCCGGGGATTTAAGGCCGAATGCCCTTCCTGACGCCACGTGATTTTTCAAGTGAAAATTCTAACCCCCGCTGGCACCGGGATTTGAACCCCAGCCGTCCGGGTAAAAACGAGCAGCTAAGCACCTGCGCCATCACGCTCCCCACAGGTTAGTTATCTATACACACATTAATCCATAATTACCTAATAATAATAATAATAATAACAATCATCCTCCATACACATGTCCATTAAAGCATGGTTTCACAAAGATGCTTATGCTTTTAGGTGTATAACACATTTTTCCTCATAACATGACTATTTACTGTTTTAGGGGTGAAATGACCTATCCAGGTAAAAGCGTATATCATCCCCTATTTTTTAAGCCATTACACCTAATTTTAGGCTTCTTCGTTTCCGAGATATGGATTTTTCAATTTGGGGGTTGTTTGCATCCCCCTGCTATTTTTCATCAAAAACAAAAGATCTTAGGTTCATTTATCATTTTTAGGTGTTTAACACGTTTTTTCCCCATAACATGACTATTTACTGTTTTAGGGGTGAAATGATCCATCGAGGTAAAAGCCCTAATCATCCCCTATTTTTTAAGCTATCACACCTAATTTTAGGCTTCTTCGTTTCCGAGATATGGATTTTTCAATTTTGGGGGGTAGTTTCACCCCCCTGCTATTTTTCATCAAAAACAAAAGATCTTAGGTTCATTTATCATTTTTAGGTGTTTAACACGTTTTTTCCCCATAACATGACTATTTACTGTTTTAGGATTGAAATGATCAATCGAGGTAAAAGCCCTAATCATCCTCTATTTTTTAAGCTATCACACCTAATTTTAGGCTTCTTCGTTTCCGAGATATGGATTTTTCAATTTTGGGGGGTAGTTTCACCCCCTGCGATTTTTCATCAAAAACAAAAGATCTTAGGTTCATTTATCATTTTTAGGTGTTTAACACGTTTTTTCCCCCATAACATGACTATTTACTGTTTTAGGGGTGAAATGATCAATCGAGGTAAAAGCCCATATCATATGACCTTTCATTATTCCCACCCTTTTGTTTATTACCGCTTTGTTCGAGCCCATGCCAATCTGTTATCATGATGTTTTACACTCACTCATTGTTTCAAACTTTGCGTTGCATAATGAGTCCATAATGAACCTAGGCTATGACATACACAGTATAAATCCGCACATTGTATAATGACACCTGCCTCTTATCTCTCTCTGCTGCGAGGCACGTACGATGATAAGACCTGTGTCTGTCTGGATCGCCGTGGGCTAGCTTCAATGCTTTCAATTCTCATTGCATTAAACATGTTCTCTCTCTGCGTGTGAGCCCTGACCAGTCAAGACAAATAATAATAATAATAATAATGCATAAATGTTTTACTAACATCATAGCGCATAACATAACGTGACTTCAAATCTGGTTTCTTACATTTTTCCCCGTTTTCCTCAACGATCTCGAAAAAAATAACGGAAACCATCATTTTAGGTTTTCCATACCTACATTCCCGTAAACAGAACGACATAAATACATCGACATGACCATCATAAAAATCGCCTCATTCGTTTTCCAAATAACGCGAAAATGAACAAAAAACACCTTTTCCATAAGAAAACCATGTTTCCAGCTTTTTGCCTTTTTCATATCTATATCCCCGTAAAGAGGACAATGAAACGAAATAAATACTATCACACACGTCATTCTCACGTTTTCGGTTTTCACAATATAAGGGAAAATCACAAAACCCATTTGTGACTAAAAAAAACATGTTTCCAGCTTTTAACCTATTCCATATCTATATCCCCGTAAAGAGCACAACGAGACGAAAACATACTATCACGCACGTCATCATCACGTTATCCGTTTTCCAAAAATCGGCAAAAATGTGAAAAACGCATTTTTCGACCCAAAACCCTAAGTTCACCTTTTCGACACCGACATTCCCGTAAAGAGCACAACGAGACGAAAAAAACGAATCCAAGCACGCTCTCCCAGCATGACCCGTTTTCCAAAAATCGGCAAAAATGTGAAAAACGCATTTTTTGACCCAAAACCCTAAGTTCACCTTTTCGATACCTACATTCGCGTAAATAGCACCATGAGACGAAAAAAACGAATCCAAGCACGCCCTCCTAGCATGGCCCGTTTTCCGAAAATCGACAAAAATGTGAAAAACGCATTTTTTTACCCAAAACCCTAACTTCACCTTTTCGATACCTACATTCCCGTAAAGAGCATGACGAGACGAAAAAAACGAATCCAAGCACGCCCTCCTAGCATGGCCCGTTTTCCAAAAATCGGCAAAAATGTGAAAAACGCACGTTTTGACCCAAAACCCTAAGTTCACCTTTTCGACACCTACATTCCCGTAAAGAGCACAACGAGACGAAAAAAACGAATCCAAGCACGCCCTCCTAGCATGGCTCCTTCCATTCCAAGGTCGCAGGGGCTCACAACTTGCTAAGTGAGACAGCTCTGTCATCATCCCACTACTACCATCCCGGTATTTGCCTTAGGTGGAAGTGGGAAACCACGGAAAACCACATCCAAGATTGTCGAGGTGGGAATTAAACCTTCCTCTTCTTAGTTATACCTCAAGAGACTGAATGAGCCCCGTTTTTGCCCTCAGACCAGAATTCAATTTCTTGGCAGAGCAGGAAATGTAACCCGGGTCTCCGGGGCGATAGACAAGAATAGGTGGGCCTCCATGTGTTAATACGATTTTTGACATGCACGGGACATATAATTCAAAAACTGCCTCCATTAGGGTGACTGCCGAAGTGAGTATTGAGTATAGGCCTATGGTCGTTCCAGTAGTTGGCGAAGTGATTCTATGTTCCCCTGCAAAATGTACTGTCATAACCTATAACAGGTGATGGAAATTGCTTATTTAGAGCAGTTTCGTACTGTTTATAACAAAATGAAGAACGTCATTCTGAGCTGCATTTTCAAGTTATCGCAAAAAAATTCGCTGGCAGGAACAATTATAAGGAATTTATTTTAAGCGATCAGTCTCATCGCATTCTCCTCACCAACCAACTTGAGTATGAAAGTCTCTGGACGGTCATGTTGAACTTCATTGTATAAGACAATTGTTTAATGATTATTTGTTTAGAGTACTGAGTCTAACTACGCAGTTGATTTCGGCAATGGAAATATTATTTGCCATGTAATATTTAGCAGCTCCGTTATTGCAGGACACTATAGTGTTATCGAATAATACGAAGCCACATTTAAAATCCAATATAAATAGGCCATTTCAGAAACAATTCCAGATATTATGCAGTACAGTGTACTGTAAGGTCTTTGACGATCAAATGTAAACATTGTTCTACATTGTACTTCTCTTGCGTAAAATCTATGCGTGGTTACTTTGGTCTTTACTGTTGTGAGGGTAAAATTGATCTGCTAGAATATAAAATATTTGCCAACCTGCAACAATGTAATGATATTAATTTAAAAGTCATTGAACTTATATCCAGTAGTTCAAACACATACATCAGCGTTAACAGATTGGATACTGAAGATGAAAGCCAGCTACTTAATTTCCCTATTATTGAATTTTTCAATTCCTTGGAATTAAGTGATTCGCCTCCACATACTCCGAACGTTTGAACCATAGTTATGCTCCTTAGAAATCTGAACGTTTCCCAAGGACTCATATATGGTAATATATTAATTGTAAGAAATATGTAAGAAATTGCTTGGATTCGGATATAATAGGTGCAGTAATATTAGGCAGAGATCTCAAATCCTACGACTTGATTTAACACCTTCCGATAAAACACTTGCAGGTACAGTACATTTTCTTTTAATAGGCAACAATGTCCTATTCGCTCGGCCTACTTTATCACAATCAATCAAGCTCAAGGAGAAACTCTTGAACGTATTGGGCTATTTACCTCATCACGTTTTAAGTCATGACCAGCAGGATAGTGAAGGTACAAAAAAGGTCCTGTATGGGATGGTAAAGAATAAGAGGCGGAAGGATCCTACGGATTATGTCAGAATGGTGAACAAAAGGGGACAAGGGATAGAAAATAGGGAAGAACTGAAGAAAATGTGGAAAGAATATTTTGAAGAACTCCTGAACCCAAATGGAAACCACGGCGAGGAAGAAGAAATCGGGGAAGAGGTACAGTAGATGAACTGCAAACCGAAAAGGACTTAACATGGAAAGAAGTGGAAGATGCAGTGAGGAAGATGTAAGGAGGGAAGGCACCGGGTGTGGATGAGTTGAGTGTGGAGATGGTGAGAGCAGCAGGAGAGGTGGGGATACAAAGGTTGTACCGAGTGATGAAGGCAGCATGGAAGGAAAGGAAGACCCCAGAGGACTGGAAAAAGGGAATAATTGTCCCAATCTTCAAGAAAGGTAGTAGAACAGAATGCAGAAATTATCGGGGAATAACACTGATGAGTCATTGTGCAAAGATGTTTGAGAAAGTTTTAGAAAGGAGAATTAGGACAAGGATAGAAGGAGGGATGAGGGAAGAACAACATGGCTTCAGAGCAGGAAGGTCCACAGTGGATTTGATTTTTGCTGTAAGTCAGTTACAAGAACAGCACTATGAGTATGGAACAGATCTGCTGATGGCCTTCCTGGACATTGAGAAAGCATATGACAGTGTATGCAGAAACAAAGTATGGAAGTCCCTGGGGGATAGAGGAGTAGAAAAATGGACTATAAGGAGGATAAAAGAGATGTACAAGGGAAGCGTGAGCTGTGTGAAAGTGGGAGGAGAGAAATCGGACTGGGTGGAACAGAGAAACGGCCTGAAACAAAGAAGTGCACTGTCACCGTTACTTTTCATTGTGGTGATGGATGACATAATGACCCGAGCGGCACAAGTAATTGGGGAAGGAAAGATGAAAGCAATGGTGTTTGCGGATGATTTGATGATTGTGGAAACAGGGAGGAGGAGGTATAGGAACAGTTGGACGTGTGGGAAGGAATAATACAAGGATATGGGATGAAATTTAGCATAAATAAGAGTGAGATGGTGATCACAACAAGGAAGAAGGAAAGGACCACAACGGGAATAACAATTGGTGGGGAACAGCTGAAGAAAGTGGAGAGTTTCAAGTATCTGGGAAGCCTGATACAAGAGAATGGAAGAAACGGTAGAGAAATAAATGAGCGGGGGAGACAGGCAGAAGCATTCCGGAGGAGTGTGAGAAGCATGTTATGGAGCAGGGATGTCCCTCAGAACAGCAAGTAGATCATATATCGTACTATGTCCCTATCCTGACGTATGCCTCGGAGACCTGGGTTATGAAAGGAAGGGAGAAGAGCAAAATACAGGCCAGTGAGATGAGGTTCTTGAGAAGCAGTATTGGAGCTACAAAGAGGGACAGAATAAGAAATGAGAGGACCAGAGAATTAATGAAGGAGGAACCATTACAGGATGGTATAGAGAAATCTAGACTTAGATGGTATGGACATGTAAAACGAATGGAGGAGAAGAGGATACCCAGGAGGATACACGAGACGAAGTGGGAAGGAAAGAGACCAAGAGGGAGACCGAGAGACAGGTGGCTGAAGGGGGTGGAAGAAAGCGTGAAGAAGAGAGGAGAAGACTGGACAAGGGTGGAGGCTGAGAGATGGTGGGAAGACAGAAGACGTTGGAGAGGCTTGTGTTCCAAACAGACCCGGCCAGTGGCTGGAAACTGTGCAAGATGATGACCTCATCACGTTTTCAGTCATGACCAGCAATATGTTGCAATGCTGAGAGTGCTATCTTTTGACGCCCTTAAAGTTGCAATAGTGCTAAAAAGTAATCGTACAAAGAATGTAACTTATATAAGAAGCTTCTTCAGTAAATTTGTTTTCCATTGTCCGTCATGTTTTGACGGGTTTCATCTAGTATAAATTAATTAAACATGTGTAGAAAGTTTCGATCTTTTCATCTATAGTTTGCTGCTCGAGGACAGTGTGCCATGGAACTGAGATGGCATCCGCCTTAAACCTTTCGTAATTAAACCTGCTGAAGTCTCGAAAAGTTCGAATACTGGGCTTATATTTTGGAGTTGACAGGGTATATACTGCGTATAGGAGATCATGTGCTGAGAAGCCAGAAGCAGCTGTTTGGCCAAACTGAGTCACGTGCTCATTGCAGTTGGATGCTATTAGATCCAGAGTAGAGGAGGAGGTTGCAGTGTGATGTGTAACTTGATACAGGAGCCACGACAGATTATAAGTATTTAGAGTTTCTACTATGTTTTTCGTTTCAAATGTATCCGACCGAAAATGGGCATTGCTATCGCCAGATAATCATATATATTATTTCAGTAGTATAGATCCCTTCTGCGGCACTCACAAGCGACCGATCGTGACAAATGAGCATTCAAATGAAAGAGAATAGACATTAGCAGTGACTTATTGCACTCTATTTCATAAATATCTATAATTTCCTTAAAAATTACTTTTAAAAAAATGTACGAAGTGTGCTATTTGCAGATACTGTTGCTGTAGGAAAATACGCTCCATAATTGCTGTCAACTTCCCATTTTGGCCACTGTGACGCCTGTTTCATGTCATTTTAACATTCTGAGGTCTTTCCTTAATCATTTCGCATGGATTTCAGAAACAGTAAATCAAGGGATCGAATACTCAAATCGTATAATTTCATAAATATCGAATAACCGGTGAGTGCTATGATGATCCAATTTTCAGTGATTGCCTTCCTAAGTTAGGGAACGTAGAACTTGGAATTCTAACTGAAATGTAAATAGTGTTCTATAAACATTTGGTTGAAATAATAACATAACAACCTTTCTCCTTAAGTGTCTCATTATAAACCTGTTGGGGAAAGTGTGGTTTATGAACATGCGAGATTTCTCGCACGGGTCCGCTAGTATATATATTTATAACTAAAAATGTGAGTAAGCATATCATTTAATAGTAGTTCCATGAAACCGACTTTGGATGCTCTATAAACACAAATAAATAGTACCTTAGTATTTTTAAGGCAAATCTCTACGAACAGGTACTCAGGTCTGAAATTCTCATTATTTGGAGATTTGCAGATAACCCGGCACTTAATGTGCTGTCGAACAAACGCTGATACTCCACCCCCTTCTCTGCGTTGACTGCCATTTCGGTAGATATTATATCCTGGAAAGGTTACAGATGAACCATGTTTCACTGACAGCGATTACATCAATATCGGAGTTAACAAATGTGTATTCAAATTCTGCGAAATGTACTAGCATCTTGAGTGAGTGCATGTCCAGGTGAGTTACTTTAAAATTATTGGGTAATCTATCAGCTATATCACAAAGATAGGCATGCGTGTCAAACTCATTGGTACTACTATCCGTGCAAAAAGTTAATTGAAAATTATTGTAGACTACAAGAAACATCAAAATTTACAAAATCTAAAACTTAAGCTATTTTCTAAATATCAATTAATAATATCGGCTGGTATTTTGGCTCGACACTGTAGTTAAAGTTCCACCAGTAACCAAATCTTATACATGTATGTGCTTGTACTTGTGACTTTGATCAGTTGAGCCTTCTCACACTGGCACGTATGAGGGCCCTTTACGTACGAGGAGCGTGAAACCTTTTCTTCAAAATGTCCAATTCCCTGAGTGTTTTCACATGATTCCTCGTGTCACCAATGCGGATCATAATAACGCCATCTGCAGTCCAGACACCCAAAGTGGCTTACTGCTTTTGTAACAATATCTGTCCGGGTTCTCGTCAGATCTTCCCTAACAGTTATGACGGTATTCCTTAAGAATTTCTTCGACCTGAAGACTGCTACTCGATGTGCATAGAACACGGACCACCCTATTATTGGCTGCTTCATTCCATCATCCCGGAATCCTACACGATGAGATCGGTCTATTCTTTGGGGATCGATTGTCACATTCAACTTGGCAACAACGTCCATTACACACATGTTGGTGTCCTCGCCTGGAGTTCCTGGAATACCAAAAATTCTCAAGTTATTTCGACGCTGGTACTGTTCGAGTTCATCAGTACGGTCGTTCAGTTGCTGCTCAAGTTGATTTATAGTGTCGTCTCGCCAGGCAAGTTCCTGTCTGAGTTCGTTGAAGACCTGGATGTTAAAATCTATGGTTTCTTTTAGTTTATCAATCGCCCTATTAGCAACACGATCCACGAGCTCCTCGATGAGGTTAGTATTGCTCAGTAGGCTTAAAATGTCAGCTGAGTCTCGGCGCACATCCTGCGTTGTTCGGTTGTGGTTCGCTGAAGGAAAAGGAGTGCCACTGTCATTCAAGTCTCGATTTGTGGCTCCAGCTTCGCTAGCGTTGCGACAAACACCACTATGACTGCGATCCACGGTCTTCAATTGTTCTCCTGAGCTGCTACCTGCGGCAAACCTAACCTATAATTTAGCTTCACACAAGTGTAATTAGTGTAAGGTTCTTTTACATGCCATAAATCTATGACATGGGACCGCCGGCTTTACAGAGGGATTTTTAACGCTCTTAAAATCCAACGACTTCGGCCGGGTTTGAACCCACAATCTTGGGCACAGAAGCTCAGCATGCTACCAACTACGCCATTGAAGCCGTCTTTTGATAGTTTCTATCGGAAAGTTTGATTTTATTGAATTTGGCAGAGATCCAATGATTAGTGTAGACGGTGCTTGATTTAAGCATTAATACTGAAGTAACCGCCATTTTGTTTTCGTTAAGATGGACGCAATAAAGAATATGAAATTGAGGTTCCCCCTACTGGTGCTATCTGTGTACAAAATATTGTTAAATTCAATCCCGTAGAAACTAGAATAATTATGGCGAGACGTACATTTCCGAATGTACGGCGAGTCCAGGAACATTGTTTATTACTCGCCTAGTCAGAATGTACCCGCAACCAACTTTACAAGGATGTTGTTGGAGCTGCCTATGTTGCAGGCTGTGATAAAGAGCAGCAACTGCGTAGTTAGTAAATGCGCATATTTGGAAGCTCCCCCTTCTCCCTACATTATTGTTGCTGTTGTTGTTGCTTATTTTAGGTTGGAAATTTGCTACATCGCAGTTATGTATCCCCGTGTACTTGGGTGTTTGTGGAATTTGTGTGATAACCGGTGCTATTTTGATGTATGTATTAGCGTGTGTATTTTGTAAATTGGGGATAGGATTGGGGCCTTATGCTTTATCACAATTTACATCTCATGGAAATCCCTTTAACTGTCGGTACCAAGAGTTTAGTGCTCTTCAGTCGGTCAACACGAATGTACCCAAAAGAGATGGGTTATGCCCTAATCCTGAAATAAATTACATGAGATTAATAAAACACTAGGATGACCAGTTTCGATCGTCAAGCGATCATCATCAGATCCATTACACTTAGGCTACAAAATCTATGTTTGAAATACAGGTGAAAATATTTACAATATGTACAATTATTTAGTTGCAGTATTGGTACTGCAACTGTCAGTGTATGCTAAATGCAGTATATATGTTAGGTGAAATGCTAAATGGTGATAGCTATCCGGAGATTGTAAAGATAGCTTTCACGACGAAAAACATAACCGCTAGGCACCTCCTAAATAGTAATCTAAATAAACGTGACCCGTATTCAAGGTCAGGGGTATATTCTATAACGTGCCAAGACACCGATTGTCAAGCTAATTACATCGGGCAGAGTGGAAGGCGAGTAGACACACGTTATAATGAACATAGGAATGCGATAAGATACGGAACACATTCAGCCGTGTGCGAACATATGTGTGACGCAGGGCACAGCTTTACCAACATAGAGTCGGACCTTAAAATAATCCATCACGAATCGAAAGGCAGAGCTCTTGACATAAAGGAAGCAATCGAGATACACCTAGCCAAACGAAACAATCCCAACAATCTAAATGAACACACGTTCATGGAGAGCTCACCCCTCTTCACGCTACTAAAAAACACACCCTGTCGGAAACAAAACACAATTTAGCGACACAGCCAAGCTAGATAAAAAAAAGGGGGGAAATTAGGGGGTTTTTAATAGGTAAATGTTATGTGGATCAGGTGTACGATGTACTTTGCTTCTGCAATAAACCAAGGCCCATATTCGCGGCAGTATTAAAGGTGCCGGGACGTCCTCATAAGACCGTCAACGCTTAGTTCGAATGGGTTATGCTCCACGCGTGGCGAGGGCCAATCCACGGTCTTTAATAGTTGTGGACCCACCTCATTCAATAACATACATCTTATCTAGGTTGGCAACACCTCACATAAACACATTGCTATCACTCCCCACAGCACGTAGGGACAGGGGGGAGGAGGCAGGGGAAAAACCAGTCGTTAAGATAACCACCGCAGTCAACCGCACAGCGAGTTCCAGTGAGCACGAAAACTGCGAGTAGCTGTAATACGGAAGACAATCAGATAAGTAGTTAGCCAAAAAATTTATAGTTTAACCATAGTTTACAACCATATAATCTCTCTAAAGTACAATCTCCGGATAGCTATCACCATTTAGCATTTCACCTAACCTATATACTGCATTTAGCATACACTGACAGTTGCAGTACCAATACTGCAACTAAATAATTGTACATATTGTAAATATTTTCACCTGTATTTCAAACATAGATTTTGTAGCCTAAGTGTAATGGATCTGATGATGATCGCTTGACGATCGAAACTGGTCATCCTAGTGTTTTATTAATCTCATGTAATTTATTTCAGGATTAGGGCATAACCCATCTCTTTTGGGTACATTCGTGTTGACCGACTGAAAAGCACTAAACTCTTGTTTACTAAGGCAACACTGAAAATATGGCTTCAAACACCACACTGTCGGTACCAGTAGAATATATGAAAATAGGCTATTTTAGTTATTCAGTTTTTGTTCACTTATTATCCCCTTTTGGTATCTCCCACACACATTAATAGCTTTCAGGCCTTCCACATGTAGGACCCATTTGCTTGTACTGAGCCCATTGGGGCGCTTAGCCACATGACCTGCGACACATAGTCAACACAGTTGTCCTCACGAGACTGAGTGAACCCCTCACGTCAGTTATAAATATTCTTACGGAGCCTGGAATCGAACCCCAGAGGCACCTTCACCACGTAGCCGATAATAATAATAATAATAATAATAATAATAATAATAATAATAATAATAATAATAATAATAATATTTTTAGCCTATTTTCAATTTTGAAAAAATAGGCTTATGAGATCACCTTTTGTCCGTGTGTGTGTGCGTGTGTGTGTGTGTGTGTGTGATTCGTGTGTGTGTCCCCCCCTAATAAAATCTAAACGGCTGGGGTGATTTCAATGAAACTCGGAAAGTTCATAGCACTATCCCCGGCGACCTCGACCTTGTCCTTCAAATTTTGTTACGACTCACCAATCCAACATGGCGGCTGTGCGAAATATTTCACCAGCATTCAATATCTCCGAAACTATTACCGATATTACCCTGACATTTTCTATGGTGATAGAGGGAAATACTATAAGTTCACTTAAGTGACTTTTGAAAACCTGGTAACAACAAAACCAACATGGCGGCCAAGCGAATTTGCGACTTTTAAATAGACGTTTCTCGCGATTTGACCAACCAAACGCAATGAAACTTGGTACAGTATATGTTTATATACATTGTAATGCACCGACATCTAACTTCGTTCAATTGTTTACATAATCACAAGATGGCGGATGTGCGAAATATTTCACCGGCATTCTATATCTCTGAAACTATTAGCGGTAAACCCCTGAAATTTTGTACGGAGATAAAGGGCACTACTGGAAGTCCATCTATAAGACTTTCAAAAACCGGTTAACTACAAAACGAACATGGCGGCCAAGCGAATTTGAAAATTTTAAATAGACCTTTCTCGCGATTTAATGTTCCAAGCGCACCGAAACCTGGCACAGGAAATATTTATACATATTGTAATCCACTGGTATCTAAATTAGTTCATATGTTTACATAACCTTAAGATGGCGGCAGTGCGAATTTTAAAATTAAGATTTTATTTATTGTGATGTAGTCATGCGATCGAAGTGAAAGTTTGAATAATGAACCTACGCAATAATTTTCCTTTAATGGTACATGACTCTATGGCCTATACATTTAACAATCCAACATGGCGACCATCCGAAATATTTAGACGATACTGAATATCTACGAATCTATTTTAGCAATCAAACTGCATTTTTTAATGTTCATAGGGGCTATGAACTTAAGTTCACCTATAGGACTTTAAATAACCTGGTGATCACAAATCCAACATGGCGGTGACGCGAATTATAAATATTCACATGGACGTTTCTCCGAATTTAACCATCCGCGTGCAGTGAAACTTGGTACAGTAAATCCTTATACGAATGTTAAACCACTGGCATCTAATTTATTTCAATTGTTTCCATAACCTCAAGATGGCAGCTGTGAAAAATTTTAAAATCTCCTTGTTTTTTCTTGTGTCCTAACTATGCGATTGAAGTTTGAATACTACACGTTCACAATAATCTGCATGTAACATTACATAACTCTAGGACCTACATATATAAAATCCAATATGGCGACCATCCGAAATATTTAGTCGGTTCTCAATATCTACGAATCTATTACAGCAATCAAACTGAAATTGTGAATGTTGATAGTGGCAATTAACATAAGTAGGATATATGAAAATAGGCTGTATAGTTCTTCACGGAACTACTTGTTTTTTTACGAGGGAAGTGGAAAAATCTTGCATAAGACCTTGAGAAGGGTCCGCACTCCTCAAGAGTGTGGGATTCTTACCCACTAAAAAACCACACCCTGTCCTCTTGACGAAACCCATCCCGGGACCACTTTCGTATTACTTCAGGATGGAGTCATTTTCTTTGCTTCACAAGCTCAATCGACTAAATCGAGCAAGTCCCCATCCGACTTCTTCTGACGAAGGACCACCTCAACAAAGAAAGCGACCGTATCCCAGCTGAGCTCGTTCCTCAGCATAATGCCAACTATATTGTCCGGCGTTATTGGACCAACCTCAGCTTCAAGTTGTTGTTTTTCCGCTGCCCAACGATCGCAGACGAAAAACGTATGACAAACGTCATCTCGTTCGTTCTCGCAGTAAATACAAACTGGATTCCTTACTTTGGCCATACGATGAAGGTAACACCGAAAGTAGCCATGACCTGTCAACATCTGTGTCAGAAAGTAATTTATTTCTCCGTGTTTCCTACTCGTCCACTCGACCAGACTCGTTATCAGCCGAGCTGTCCATCTTCCTCTGTGATCGTCATTCCACCTCTGCTGCCAAAGTTCCATCTTGCGTGCTACGGCTTCCTTCCGGGCTTGAGCCTTGCCCAGTTCTACTCGTCGGAAGTATACGTCTTTACGTTCTTGCGCGAGTAAGTCTATTGGCGCAACACCTATAATAATAATAATAATAATAATACAATTGCCAACCCTTTATAGGCCAGAACTATTTTTATTTTCCTGTGTTTTTACATTTTAATGTATTTTAATTAAAACTCGGCAATTTTTCTAGGTTTATGCCGTGTCTTGTGTGGGTTTTCGCCTAGGACACCAAGCTGGCTCATCAGTGGGCTGTAGGTGTCCCCGCCCGGGCCCCCACAGGCTTAACGAACTGCGCGCTACCTCTCTTTATATAAAGTGCAACTGCACTACTTAGCTGCGAGAACTAAAAGCTCAAGCAGCCTTAACCTCCCTATGAAGGCTTCCAAAAAGATGGTATATTGGCTTTCACGACCAATATACCATCTATTTTAATTAACTTATTATAATTAATAATGTTATTTTTGTTTCTCTAATTATATTGTTTATATATTTATTTTTAATTTTCAATTTATGTTCTTATAGATTTAATTTGATATTTTCCTCTTGAATTAATTAATTAACCAATTTCCAATTGATTTTAAAATTACCGGTATTTTCACACTTTGTATTGTTATGTTTATTATTTATATGTTCTATATTCCTTTTATTATTGTAACTTTATTTTTATTTCTGTATTTATATTTTTACACGTTAATTGTTAATGTTTTTTTTAAATTTTATCCGACACATTACGTCAATTAGATACGTATATAATATTTGATTTTTAGAAATACTAGCACTTCGGCATGAAAATTCTCCAAAATTTGGCTGAAAGATGCAACTATCAGCATCTTTGAAAGCATAAACTGTCCTTATGACAGGTGGGTAATACAGATACCATCTATCCCATAAAGGGTTAATCGACCAGAAAATGTTGGCAAATGGACCCGATACTCAATAAGAGAAACCAAAACGCTTACTTCATAGACATTGTTGTCCCACTTGACTGAAATCCTAATAATGCCTTGCCTCAAAATATCAAACAAGTACGCACCGTTAGCAGAGGAAATAAGAAAACTGTGAGGATTGTAAAGCGTGAGAAGCTTCCACTCAGCAGATGAAACACCTGATTGCCGGAATACAGAAGGCAGTGTGTGAACTTACAGACTGAATAGATTGCCTCGGTGTACATTGGGAGCCATTTACAGGGGTGTGCAAATTATTAGACTCGACACCAGTTTCCCAAAATAATATTTAAACTTTTCACGGCTTAATGCACTAAATATGTTTGCAAGGTGGTGAAATTACTTCCAATGCTTAACAAAGAGTATTAATTATATTTTCCTTTAAGAAACTCAAAGTAAAATTATATTTTAGAATTTCCACAAACAGAGGAGCTTTGCTAATGCAAAATGTCACACGTTTTGTTTTGAATACTTCACTCTATTTTTCGTGTAAATTTAGAGCTGGGGGTTTGGAGTCATTTTACTGATGATATTCTCTTGAACTATTCAAAGATTCATGAACTATGGATAGAAAGTATCTGACTTAATCAAAGAAAGAATAGAAAATCGGCCAAGCTCAGGTAACCCTAGGAATACCCAATTCTGAAAGTTTCCAGACACAATTCCTTATGGAAAAGGGTGTAAGCCGACAAGGGAGAAAATGTTACTAAATAGCGTCACAAAAATGCCAGCAGTTGGTCAATAAAATGATTTTGAATGAAAAATTGTGACTGATTTAAAATCTTTATTCGATTCTAATAATTTGGACACCCCTGTAGGTGACGTACTGTCCAATATGGAGGTTCCGTGTGCACTGCCACCTAGCAGGGGCATGGCGCCCCAGTATATTATTAGTGGCCGGGACGACGAGGGTGAGAACAAGGCGGCCTTGTGCTAGGATAAACACGACCACGTGTGTTTATATGACGCTTCTAACATTAGCAGCGCTACGCCAATTCCCTCACCTCTCCCAGCAAGGCCAAGGTATGGATCCGTTATCTCTGTTGTTCCGTGAACAACTAAAGCCTATTTTCATATATCCTACTTATGTCAATTGCCACTATCAACATACAATATTTCAGTTTGATAGATTCGTAGATATTGAGTACAGTATAAATATTTCGGATTATCCACCTTGTTGGATTTTAGGTAGATTTCATTAGACTATTGCAATGGGTACCATGTTTCGACTTCCGGAAAATTTCGACATATCTTCGCGTTTCACATCCCCTAGACCTCAAAACCACCGTCAGTTCAAAAGTTTATATATAATTTATGTATATATGTATATATATATCACTTTCTTGTGGACACGATAAATACCGCAATTTTGCACCAGTCACTTTGAAATTTTTACATAATATGTATCCCTATAAAATCTCGGTCGAGTTCGTAAATGGGCACAATCGGTCGATGGGGGTGATAATTGGGGGCTTTTTCGAAAAAGTGAAATATCGCTATAACTCTCTTAATATTTGAAATATCGAATCCATTCAAAATTCATACTATGTGTTGGATAAGGCCCAAAAATTTATGTTTGAAAAGTTTTTTCATAGTACCAACCATTGACCAAAGGGGTGAGAAAAGTGTTTTTTTCGGGAAACATTAATCATATCTCTCTTAATAGGCACAATATCAAAACCGTACAAAATGGACAATATTACCCTAATAATTACCTAAACCTTTTTTCTGAAAGAATTTTTGATAAGACCCACCATTACGCCAAGGGATGAGAAAAATAATTTCGGAATTATAAGAAAATGCCAAGAGCCATCAGAGGTTGCCATGACAACACTACTAAATTGATGAGGGATGAGCCAACTGACGTTGTCATGAAAACGCACTCGCACGAGATCACATTCAGTCTTCCATCTGACTAAGTGTGAAGCGGCTTCGGTGACTTAACTGGTAGCATGCTGGACTTCTATGCCCAAGGTCGCGGGTTCAAAGCCAGCCGAAGTCGTCGGATTTTCTAAGAGCACTAAAAATTCCTCAGTATGCTTTCCTTTGGAGGGGAAGTTCCAACGTTCGTTGCTGGTTGCGGTGGCATCTAGTAGCCAAGTCCACATATAGATGTAGTTGACGGTTGTATTTGGTAGCAACATTAGGAACTACTGCTTGAAATTGACCGTCTGCAGTCCTTACCTGAATTACAGACTAATACAGCCATCACAATTCACACCGTTTATCAGACAGATTCTTCACTCACCCAAAGTACACGGGGTTACATGACCGCGTTGTCGCAGCCCCGAAACTGAGGAACTAACCAAAATCTCTGCGGGAGATAAAGTTTTGCGTGAAGAAGTAACAGACTCTTAGATAGTTACAGATCAGTGTCGAAACCTTGCATCAGGACAGTGTGACCACAAGTTTAACAAGAAGATTACCGTCCCTATAAGACAATAAAATGTTTATAATATGCATAAAATGATGAAAAACAAAGTTAATTAAGCTCCAATTATAAAAAAAAAACTTTTTCGCAATAAATGAGGTCTGATCGTTCTACGAAAACCTGCATATTCTGCCTATTTTCGCCTATCCCCAAGTTTGCCCGGTGAAATCTACCTCCGCCTTTCGGCGTGCCGAGAGAACTTTTTTATATACCAGGTGGCCCATTTGCGCCGTGCAATCTAATTATAAATGTCCCGCATGTACTAGTGATGAACGGTAGGTCTAACAACTGAATTACTAAGGGGTAACCTTGCGTGCAAAAAGGTTACGTCAGAATGCCAAGAGATAACAACCAGACGGCCTCACGCTGAATATTCCTCAATGCTCCCGTCTAATGCGCCCCACAGCGGTATGAAGCCTCGCTGGCGAGCGCAGAGGAGTAGCTTTGCACGTGGAACAGAAGTATTGAAGTTGCTATCAACACATCGACAATGGCTGAGGTTTTCACCAAAAACAAGCAAACACACATAATTTTAATCTATGGAGAATCTGGTCACAATCCCACCAAAGCTTGCACATTATATGCCCACGAGGTACCAATTAGACGCCTGCTTTCTGAACATGTATTTCCCCGAACAGAGCTGTAATTAAGAGCTAATGGATTGCTGAAACACACACCAAAGTGGCTAGACCAGCCTGCAACAATTCTGATGTTGTGCAGACTGTACATCGGTACGTTGAATTACACCGTACTGAAATATTGAGTTGTTGATTTTAGGGCCTTTGCAACATAGTCATGTAGCCCCGTGTACTTGTGTGTGTGAAGAATTTGTCTGATAACCTGTGTCACTATTGTTATTTTATTATTACAGTCTAGCGCAGACATCATAGAGACAATAATAATAATAATAAGAATAATAATAATAATAATAATAATAATAATAATAATAATAATAAGGGGTATCCTGTTACAGTACTTGTGTAGTAAAATTACTGCTAAATTGTTGCACAACATCCAGCATATTGTATACCAGGTTGTAACGCTCCTTTGCGAACAGCGATTTCTGTAATAAACAGAGTTCATTTGTAAATACGCCAAAGATGCAGAAAAGAAATTTTAATAACACATTATTTTTTACATTTAGGTTACAGAAATTCCACTCTACAATAGCATTGCTTGCTGTATGGGCAGAAACCTGCATATTATTGCTTCAAAGCTTAGAAAATAAAATACATTAAAATTTCACACTTGAACGGCTATTCAAAATGAATATGCTCAAAGGCATGCCCCTGGTGGCAAATACAATCCTGAACACGTCTCGCAGTGTCTGCATGGACACGTCGTAACATTTCAGGTGTCACTGCAGCACATCATTCACCAATGCGTTGTTTTAATTGATCAAAATTTTCTGGCGCCGTTTCGTAGACTTTTGATTTTATATATCCCCACAGAAATAAATCTAGAGTGGTTAGATCAGGCGATCGTGGTGGCCACTTCTCGGGTCCCCCGTGACATATCAGGATATCGTGCATTCAGATATTCCGTAAGGGCTCGGAAGGTGTGTGGTGGAGCACCATCATGCTGGTACCAATGATGTAATACAACCTGGAGTGAATATCCTCTAGATGGTTTCCCACTTTCCCAGAGACAAGTCGGTTTGTAGAAATTCAAGATAATTCCTACCTGTGGGTCTAGGGGCTATAAAATACCACACCACACATTAACCCCCCAGTGGATCTGAACATGCTGTGATCGAACCCAGTGGGGGTTCACTGGAGCCCAGTAATGAAGATTGTGAGGATTGAAGTTGGCATCATTGGCGAAATAGCATTCATCACTCCACAGAATATTCCTGGCAAAATGTGGATCTTGTTGTAATGCAGCGGCCATTCTTAGGCAATATGCTACCGTGCGATCGAAATTATTTTCATACAGTTGGTGGTGTAGGTGCGGCTTATACGGATGCCAGTTTCACTTCCTCTGTATTGAAGTTCGTGGCACTCCTAGCTCCCTTGCAGCTCCTCTTTGCCCTTAGCAACAATACATATGTGCACATTGTAACATAGATTGTTCGTATTATTATTATTATTATTATTATTACTTTCTTACTTGTATCGTTGTGGCCAGTAGGGACCGCGAGATTTCAACTCTTTTTCTTCTTGTTAGCCCACGACGCCTTCATGATTTCGGAATGGGATTTCTTCCATTCATCCGAGAGAACATATCTCTTGCTGGGATTTACATCCTCTTGATGAACCTGACGGAGTTTTTGTTTCAATGGGGTTCTGAGCAAGATATCTGATTCGGAAATTTCAAATTTTAAGAAGTCCTTATCCACTTCCACCAGCCAAAGAGGCATCACCTTTAAATCTCGGAAGTAAGATAATAGACGGTTGGAGATTCTACTGACTGGCATCCTGAAGAGGTGGGCATAGAATGGTATTCTCCGTTTCCGGATTACACTTGAGATCATTCCAGTGTGGGAGTATATTTCTGAATTACTCCAGAGCTTGTAACCTCCATCTTTGAACTTAGGACCAAGAATTTTCTTAATGATCTTTCTTTCCTTAACTCCCAGTCTCTCGATCGGGCCAGCTGCGCGGTTTGTTAGGCATTGCGCTGCATACAGTGCTTCCGGTCTAATCACAGTTTGATAGTGTCTTAACTTTGCATTCCTAGAGATGGACCTCTTATTGTACAGTTGGTGAGTGAGGCGGAAGGCTGTTTCAAATTTATTGACTTTTCAGAATTATTTGGTTCGATCCACTCACCAAGATATTTAAACATTTTAACTTTTAAGATCTGGCCGTGGGTGTTTCGAAGATGAGCTGGAGCTTCTTTTATATTAGAGATGAATTGGGTTTTAGTGTAAGATATCTTGAGTCCTATTTCAGTTGCACAATCATGTAAGTAGCCTAATTTACTTGTTGAATGGCTATTTCTGGAGAGGAAGTAAGCAATGCGAGGTCAGCAGCAAATGCGAGGCAATCAATATTGATGTTATCCCGAGGTCTGCCAATATGTACTCCATTAGGAAATCCTTTGGATTGAAGAACGTGTCTCCATTCTCTTATGACTCTCTCAAGGGCACAGTTGAAAAGCAGTAGTGATAGTACATCACCCTGTCGAACACCTGATTGAAGGTGGAAGGGTTCAGAAATCTCAGATCTCAACTTTACTTTGGAAGTTGTATCAGAAAGCATACTCTGGATTATCATTCGAGTCTTAATGTCAAGACCAAATTCTTGGAGCTCTTGGAGAAGAGTTGCTCAGTCAATGGAGTCGTAAGATTTCTGAGAGTCCACGAAGACGATGACGAATGGTCTAGTTCTCAGTTTATGATTCAGATTGTGTTTCAGATTCAGGATCTGTTCAGCACATGATCTGGATTTTCTAAAGCCGGCCTGGTACTCGCCTACTTGTGAGTCTAGTTGATCCGCGGCCCTAGTGAGTAAGGCTTTAGACAGTATCTTGTCGGTGATTGGAAGGAGAGAAATGCCCCGATAGTTATTGACGTCTGATGTCTCACCCTTTTAATAAAACGCATGAATAAGAGCTGCGGTCCATTTAGATGGTATCTCGGTAGTTTTCCAAATCTGTTGGAGAGTTATTAGAGAGGTTCCAGTGCGTTATCAACCAGAAGCTTCCAGTGTTCTGCGATTACCGAGTCCTCGCCCGGAAATTTGTTTATTTTTTAGTGAAATTATGATCTTTCGGAGCTCAGAGATGTCTGGAGGAGAAGAGTCTGGATTAGTTGAAACTGGATTCGAAATTGGAGTGAAAGTCCACTTCAGTGGATCACAGTTGAAAAGGCTTTTAAAGTATGTAGCTAATATTTGACAATTACCCTTGTCACTGTGAGCGATCTGGTTGGTGATCGGGTCGCGGAAGCACAAATTAGGAGGATTGTATTTTGTTAGATTTCTCTTGAACGTTTGGTAGAAATTTCTGGAGTTAAGCTTCTGGAATTTCAACTTGATGTTGGTCGTTTTTGTGGAATTGTCTTCTCGCGTTCCGAATAACTCGAGAAGTCCTCTTTCTCCTTTCAATGAAATGTTCATATTTATTCTCTGTTTTTGTGAGATTTCCAGAGAAGCCATGCTCGTGTTTTGTCATTCAGGGCTTCATCACATTGTAAGTTCCACCAAGGGAGTCTAGGTTTCCGTGTTTGAGGCGCAATTTCGAGAGCCGTTATTACCATGGAAGACTCCAGTCGTTCAAGATCAGGTGAGGTTAAAGAGGGGATTTTTTTCTGAGAATTCATTCTGAAGTAATTTGAGTTTCTCTGTGTCGGGTCGAAGAATTATGTGTCTACAACTTTTCCATGTGTTTTTCGGAATGAATTTAAACTTGATTTTAGACATGTAATGATCCGAGTCAAGATTGGCTCCTCGAAGGACTTCAACATTCTGTATTTCTTTTGAAATGGCTACATGATCAAGTTGAAATTCTCCAAGTCAAGTGTTTGGATATGTGCATGTTATTTGATTCCGTGGAATGTTTGAAAAACGTGGATTTTAGCACTGGTTTGTTATTCCCACAGGGTTCAATTAAGCATTCTCCATTCCGGTTGGTTCTGAAATGTGCTGGATAATCACCAACGATATGCCTGTATTTTCGTTCTTTACCAATTTGAGCGTGGAAGTCGCTCAGAACTGTGGCATGTGATTTAGGAATTTTAGATAGGATTTCATCCAATGTTTCCCAGAAGATTTGCACAATCTCTGGGTTCCGTTTGTTGTCTTGGTTGATGGGTGCGTGATCATTCACAAACGTGTAGGCTTTATTGGCACTTTTGACACAAAGAGTGGATAGCCTATTGGATATGGGGTGGAAGCTGATGATTGATCCGAGGACTTTGTTACTAACAATAAAACCAGGGCCAAGATGAGGAGCTCCTTTGAAGATTTTCTTGCCAGTTTTGCTTTTGAAGACTCAGAAACCTTCAGTTTCGAATGAATCGTTATCCGTGTAGCGTGTTTCTTGGATTGCATTATTTTATTACATCTAACAACTCCAACATGGCGGATGTGCGAAATATTTCACCGGCATTCTATATCTCCGAAACTATTATTGATATAACACTGAAATTTTGTACGATAAGGGGCAATGTTTGAAGTTCACTTATGTGACTTTCAGAAACCTGTGAAGTACAAAGCAAACATGGCGGCCAAGCGAAGTTGAAATATTTAAATAGACTTTTCTCGAGATTTAACCATCCGAGCGCAGCGAAACTAGGTACAGCAAATGTCTATACACGTTGTAATGCACTGAATTCTAATTTAGTACAATTGTTCACACAATATCAAGATGGCGGCTGTGGAAATATTAAAATTAGTGATTCACAGTGTAGCTCGCAACATGTGTCGTCCGACACACCGGTATCGGCCCCCCAGGGGCTCACATCTAGTGGGACGTGGGTTGGCGATCACGGGGCCCCAGCTGAGTCCGGTATTGCTTCCATTTACTTGTGCCGGGCTCCTCTCTGTCTTCTTTCCTGTGGACCTCACTTGGTCAACTCTTGTTCTCTTCCGACTCCGACGGTATTAGGGTATCCGAGACTTAGGGAGTCTCTTCCTTTCCCGCCTTAATTGGCCCTTGTCTCCTATTTTCTGATACCCTCCTTCTGAGAGGGGTAAGCCTTCTTTTTCTCTACATGTTCTCTCCTGCCTTCTGCTCAAGGCCCTCAAGGCGGCAGGGTGTATGTAGCCCCACCACTTCTGCTGCACCCTGGATAATGCTACACCCTCAGGGGCACACGGCTGGTGAGTTCGGGAGTTGGCGACCCCGAGGCATTCCTGAGCTGGGTCCGGTTTCCCCCTTTTGTCCCTTACCTGTGGGGAGGACCCTCTCCTCTTTCACTTTGCTATCTGCCTTTCATGGCTCTACTTCCTTCCAAGTCCCTCAATCCGCTTTCTTCGAGGGTCGAGGGCATTTATTTTCCTCCTGTCCTTTATTTGCCTTATTCTCCTTTTGTTCACCCTTTCTTCTTCTAGTATATAAGTTAGTAGTTATTTTTAGTTATAGCTTACATTTCATTTTCATCTTCACGGTCACCCAAACCATTAGGGGCCGATAACCAGGATGTTAGGCCCCTTAAAACAACAATTATCATCAACATCATCACACCGGTGTCGGGGCCACCTCCAACGAAGCGGGCAGGGCGGTCTCAAACGCCGCCCGTAGCCTTCATCCGGTTCCTGAAGACCGGACACCTACGGACGACTCTCCAACAGTGTTGGGCCCAGTACAGCCCAGATGAGGACCAAATACCGGAACAAGTGCCTCCGCTACCTGACAACATCGTACCCATCACAGTCCAGGACCTGCTGTGGATGAGACGGCGGAGCACACCATGGGATGTCATCAGTGATAACGCCAGCGCGGATGGAGGCGCTCCCGGCACCCCGGGGGAAGGGCAGCACCCTGAGCGACAACTAACACATGAACATACTGACCAAGAACTTGAATACATCGAGGAGGACTACTGAGGCTACTCACACCCTGCCTCCTTTAGGGCCAAGAGCAGAAGGCAGGAGATACTGTGAGCCCTTGAGGGTGTAGCACTATCCAGGGTGGGGCTACCCACACATCTACCGTGGCGCCCTTTGAGCGATCAAACTGTTGTGATCATAGCCGTTGCTATTCACATTTCCTATTAACGTAATGGACTTACCAACAAAACTGTTGCCATGACAACGTCAAATAAATTGTTGGAATACAGTGACGTTTCCAAAAAAGTGTTACAGTGAAAGGTGATGTTATCGTTTATCTCTCTTCTGTTGCTGCGCTCGAGTGTCGCTACTGTCGTTTTTGGATGTCACGGGTGAACCTCTGGATGGCTTTTGATGCGGTTTTCACCATACTGTAAAGGATATGTCGAGAAAGACGTATGTAATTTTTTTTATGATCAAAGGAAGCCGAGCAGTAACGATTTCAGTGAAAAAGTGGGAAAAACCACATTGCGTCCGTATGCTTTTTAAGCTTACGCTGGGCAAACCGTTAAAATATATATACTATGAGTGTAAGAATTGTTCAGCATGAAAAATTCTACAATAAACTCCGAGGGAGCATATCTATACCTTCAATACATCACCCACTATAAGTGTTTTTACGTTTTCATTTCTTCCAACAATCGCCATTCATTTACTGAGGCAACAGTTTACGACCTGGCTAGGGGCGAGTCTATCACCCCAGTTACAGCCTAGCTAGCGGGCAAGCCTATTACCACAGATACAGTCACAGCTAACTGTCGAGTCGTGTTGAGTTAAGACTTTAGAGAAGAGTGGTTGTGTTTGGAGTTTCCCTGGAAGTGCAACTCGGCTTTTCTTCATTTCGCCTGTGAAGTTTCTGTTCCACAATATACATGATTAAAATAACTTATATACGAAGCTGAAATTTCGCAAGAGCGATAGTTTAAAGAAATCAGTCGGAGAAGACGTTGTCACGCTCAAATAACGTCGCGCATCGCGTATTGTCACTTGTTAGAAGTACTGGAGGTCACAACAGTTGGCCATGAGCTTGTGGGAAAGGTTAATCACTACCTTGTCGACAGGAGGACAGTGCCAAATAGCTCGGGAGTCGGGAGCAATATCGGTGTGAGTAAGCAGCCGGTCATCCAACAGACCTTCCTCATGAGATTAATGGAATTCATTTGACAACTTTCCTTGTCATGGCACCTTAACGCACATCTAAATTTACTCTCCTCAGCGTTGGGGCGTAGGTTGGCGACCACAGGACCCCATCTGAGTCTGGCACGTTTGCTTGCCTTCCAGTTGATCTCGCGTTGTCCAGTTGTATTGTTTTCCTTTTGTTTTTAGCGTATTTTCATTTATGAAAAATTTAGCATAACGCCCGGTGTTGCTCGGGATCACAATAGGATATTAATACATCGTACCTTTGTTCGCTGTGTCGTATTGTGTGCAACCCGGAGGAAGGTCGTTGTTATAATGAGCAATATTGTTGCCACTCAAAGTCCTTGAGCGTGCTTTTTATCTGATTAATAATTGTGTTGAAGTTATTAAGTGGGTGGGTACGACGGCTCTTATCTGCTTGTCGCTTATAATAGATTAATCCTTAACCTTTGTATGCATTATTAACCTAACTATTACAATTTAAGGGCCAATGAATATTTTTTAGCCTACTTTTCACATTTTGCAAAAATGAGGAAAAAATAGACTTATGAGATCGATGTGGGCAAATGTGTGTCTGTCTGTCCGTCTGTCTGTGTGGCTGTGTGTGTGTGTGTGTGTGTGTGTGTGTCCCCACTATCAACTCATAAACGGCTGCAGCAATCAAAACAAAATTCGGTGAGAGTAAATTTGAGCTCCATGTTGGATATCTTGGAAGGTGTGTATGGGAGCTATTTCAAAATTGGCACACGTATAGATAATAATATCTCTATATATATATAAAAAAAATGAAAGTGTGTCTGTTTTTTCTGAATTTCCACGGAAATTTGCGTTATTTGCGCGTTTCAGAATGTTTTTTGACGGATGCGCGCAAAAATAAATTTTTTGTCTGTCTGTCTGTCGGTCTATTTGTTTGTTTGTTTGTTTGTTTGTTTGTTTGTTTGTTTGTTTGTTTGTTTGTTTGTTTGTTTGTTTGTTTGTTTGTCTGTCTGTGGACAACTTTGAGTCCTTATAACTTGAGAACGGCTGGGTGGATCAACGTAAAATTTGATACAGATATCCATCAGAGGCACCACACTAATCATTGATGTAACTCTTCTCCGTACCTCTCATATGAGGGGCATACCCCCTTATAATGCATGCTGAAATAGGTATAGAAGGGCTAGACAAAGCTCATTTTCAGCCCCTCAATATCAGAAACAAAACTCGGAGGCCCTAAGGGCCCCGAAAACCACATTTTAAGGCCCTAAAACCAATAGTATTTGAGTTATTCCCAGAAAACTAATTTGATTTAATAAAATAATGAAAGTATGCAACCCGGTAACTAAGGCAACAGAATCTCACAGGTCCATCTATTTCTGTAAGACGCAATACAATTCCAATTATTACATTACTGTGAAAGTTTGTAAACGGCTATACGGTTATCACGGAACCAAATTACGCTGTAAAATGCATCAATACATACAGTATACTGCGCTTAAGGGGGTCAAGAGGTACTCTAAAAAAATTCACGTGATTTACACGTGTGAGTGTGGTACGGAAGGTCTATTTAATCCCTATCTCTATATAATTATACAATTATTATTATTATTATTATTATTATTATTATTATTATATAATGGCACACAACGACGAGACAAAGCTCATTTTCAGCCCCTCGGTGTCGGAAACAAAACACGGGGGCCCTAAAGTGTCCCCGAAAACTAAATTTTAAGGCTCTATAACCCACAGTTTCTGAGATAATCCCTGAAAACTAATTTCATTTAATAAACTAATCAAGGAATGCAAGCCGGTAACCATGACAACAGTATCTCAAGAGATGACATCCAACTTTCCATCTCTTTCTGTAAGAAGCAATACCACTCCATTTATTACATTTCTGTGAAAGTTTGCAAATGGCTATAAGGTTATCACGGAACCAACTAAGACTGTAAAATTCGTCAATGCGCTTAAGGGGGTCAAGGGGCACTCCAGAATTCTTTCACCCGACTTACACGTGCTATATGTTGTACAGAAGGTCTATTATATCTCCAAATAGCAATATTATTTTCAAAAATTCCTGAATTGAAATAGTATTTTTGCGGCTTTTCAGGAATTTGAGGTATTCAATTTTATTTTCACGTCAGGTAGTACACGTTAGGTGAATTTAGTTTGAGAGCATATTTTAACTAATCATTCTTTTTGTCAACAAACGGGTACATCGTAAGGATGATTTTGTTTGAGTTAGTTACTTATTGTTGTTTTAAAGGGTGGAACTACGAGGTCATCTGCCCCTTGAATTTGTTTGATACTGTGTGGTTGATATATCCATATTTGGACATCTGGGTGATACGTTGTAGTCAATAGAGTTAGTTTGCCTCATGGGCACTAGCTACCTTTGCTCTTGCATAAATACCCCTATCTATAAACATATGATTGTTTGTTTATTAAAGTTTCAATTTTGTTTCTTTTACGCGTTTCGGTATGTTTTTTGACGGATGCAAGCAAAACGTGGATTTGTGTGTCTGTATTTCTGTGTATCTTTATGTACGCCTATAACTCGTGTTCGGATGCCTGGAGCATCGTAAAATTAGGTAGGTATCCATGAGGGTCAATACACTAATCGTTTATATAACTCTTCACTGTACTTCTCATAGAAGGGTGGGTATAAGGAAAAAGTTTCAAAATATATGCTAAAATAGGCGAAATATAAAAATTATTCTAGAAGGACGACCAAAGCATATGTTGCGCTTCTCAATGTGAGACACAAAATTCGGGGGACTATAAAGGGTCTTCGAAAACCACATTTTAACGCCCTTAAATTAACAATGTGTGTGATATTCCCAGAAAACTAACTTCGTTCTGATAAAACTTTTGAAGGAATGACAAACCGTTAACCATTGCAACAGTAGCTGAATTGATAACGTCTGGTTATTCATACCAAAGACCGTTCGAAGAACGGGTACTTCTGCTAGTTTCAGTTTAAATTCTAGGAGGCCATATATGACAGTGTTGCCAAAATGATTCTAAGTCTGCTGAAAGGTCCAGTTTTTAAATGCATATAACTTCTACACTATCAATTGGAATTCAACCAAACTTCGTATGCACTATGTGTACATAAACAGATATGACTGAGCGTATTCTTAAGAGCCACCAGGGCTGCCAACTGTTAATGGATGCTCTCAATTTATTTGATCAAAATACCAATATATCAGAAAGTATGCAAGCCGACAGCTTTAAACTATGCACACGTATAGTACCTGACATTCTATATTAATTTGGAGTAACTAATATGCGTCAGTGCTACCAACATGATTCTAAGCTTGCTGATAGGTCAAATTTTAAATACATGTAACTTCTATACTATCATTTGGATTTCAACCAAATTTCGTATGTGCTATGTGTACTATAACAGATATGACTAAGCGTCTTCTTAAGAGCAATCAGGGCTGCCAACTTTGAATAAATGCTGTCCATATTTTGTTACCCTAATATCAATATATCAGGAAGTATGCAAGCCAATTGCTCTAAACTTTGCACACGTATAGTACCTGGCATTCTAGATTAATTTGGAGTAACTAATATATGTCAGTGCTGCCAACATGATTCTAAGCCTGCTGATAGGTCCAATTTTATAATACAGTACATGTAACTTCCATACTAACTGATGGATTTCATTAAAAATTGGCACAACAATAGATCATATTATTCCAGATCATTTCTGACCAATACATGCATGACATTGTTGCCATCATGATTTTACGCGCGCTGTTAGATCCAATGTCTAACTGCATGTAACGTCCATGCTATCCACTGAACTTCAACCAAATTTTGTATTCTGTACCTTAAGAGATGAAACTAAGAATATATTTAGTCACCAGGGCTGCCAACTGTAGTTCTCTCTTAGGCTACATTATGCCAGGCATACTGTATTTTGAACTAATTAGAAATGTCGATATTACCAACTTAATTTCGTCATTATTCTAATTAGATCCATTTAGATAAATCATTGGCATGAATCTTAAATTTTAAGTAAAGTAGGCTGTTTAGTTCGTCACGGAACTTCTTGTTCTTAATTGTATTAGCCTTGCGTGTTTTGTAGAGCAGCAAAATTTCTAGAGGATAATGGTAGTCCGCAGATAAACTCTTAGAATCCCAGCTTCATAATAATATATACATTTGATTAGGGCAATAACGAATACCAAAAAAATTACATAATAAATATCATCTAAGAATCTATATGACCACCCACACTCAAATAAGAACTGGACAAAGGAGTGCAGAGACACCTTGCGGCTGCAAGACAAACTAACCCTATTCAGAACACCATATCACCCAGGTGACCAAATCTGGAGTTAATAATAATAATAATAATAATCTGGAGTTGAAAACCACACTCTAAAAGGGCCCAGGTTCTATGCGATGACGAAATTTGACGACAAAAATTAGAAGATTAGAATCAAATCATCTCTAAAGCTATATTTACCAAGACTCTTCTCCTTCAGATGAATTCGATATTGAAGCACCCGTACACGAAAATCAAGTAGTATACAAGAAAGACCCTAAAACACAAAAACAAATAAAGTATACCTAGAAGCAAGGAAAATAATATTATTTCCGCTCATACTGTAAAATAACGAAACCTCGCCAATGCTGAAAGTCTCCATCCCCGTGATGACATAATTAAATCAAATTATAAAGCTTGTGGGGCATGGAAATTCAGTATTTGTGCCAAAGGGCCTAAATGAAGGGAATTAGAGAGAACTGTTCGAATTTTCAAGTAGGTAGTGTTACTCGTCTTGTTCCAAATGAAAAGTACGTAAAATTCGGTTCAGATTGGTGAAACGGTGTAGATTTGTGCCAAAGGACCTAAATGAAAGGAATGGAGAGAGCTATCAAAAATTATTGTTGCCAAAAACCTTCCTTGGGGTAGGTACTACAACCCTACAAAAAGTCAATGCAATCGGTTAAACGGTGTCGGAGTCCATTAATCTCGGACAGATATACATTTCCATTTTTATATATAAGAAGCGGAAGAAGAAGAAGAAGTTAGTTAGTTAGTTAGTTATTGTTGTTTAAAGGGGCGGAACTACGAGGTCATCTGCCCTAAAAGAAGAGGAAGAAGAAGAAGAGGATAGGGATTGGATGGGATTTGTCGATTTGCTCGTAGAAAGATGGGACGTGGCTCGTTTTAAGCGTAGCAATGCGAGGAGCAATGTTCGTGGTAACCACAAACCCCAGGTTTTAAGGCCCTAAAACGAACGGTTTTCCCGGTCTCCGAAATTGATGAACTTTACCATGGCAACTCCATACCTCGAGGTCCCATTCTGCTTTAATTCTGTCTCTGTAAGAGATAATAATTGCATGAAGGAATAACAGACTGTTACATAGATAGACGCCAGTGTCCATAACTTCCGTACGAACAGTGTCACCACCTGTATAAAAATGACCCTGAAAGATGGTATGGATTCTGTCGGCAAAACAGAGAAAATCAAATAAAGTATGCAGAGAAGCAAGGAAAATAATTTTTTCCGCTGATACTGTAAAATAACGAATCCCCGCCAATGCTGTAAGTCCACATCCTCGTGATGACGCCCTTAAATAAAATTATAAAGCTTGTGGGGCATGAAAATTCAGTATTTGTGTCAAAGGGCCTAAATGAAGGGAATTGGGAGGGCTGTTCGAATTATCAAGTAGATAGTGTTACTCGTCTTGTTCCAAATGGTAAGTACGTAAAATTCGGTTCAGATCGGTGAAACGGTGTAGATTTGAGCCAAGAAAAACGGTGTAAATTTGTGCCAAAGGGCCTAAATAAAAGGAATGGATATGGCTATCTAAAATTATTTTTCCTTGGGATGTGCACTACAATCCTACAAAATTTCAATGCAATCGGTTTAACGGTGTCCGAGTCCATTAATCTCGGACAGATATACATTTCCATTTTCAGCCTATTTTCATTTATGAAAAAAATAGGCTTATGGGATCACCGTTTGTCCGTGTGTCTGTGTGTGTGTGTGTGTGTGTGTGATTCGTGTGTGTGTCCCCCACTCTAATAATAAAATCTAAACGGCTGGAGCGATTTCAATGAAACTCGGTAAGTTCATAGCACTATTCCGGGCCCTTTAAATTTTGTTACGTCTCACCAATCCAACATGGCGGCTGTGCGAAATATTTCACCAGCATTCAATATCTTCGAAACTATTACCGATATCACCCTGAAATTTTGTACGATGATAAAGGGAACTACTAGAAGTTCACCTATGTGACTTTTGAAAATCTGGTAACTACAAAACCAAAATGGCGGCCAAGCGAAGCTGCGACTTTTAAATAGACGTTTCTCGCAATTTAACCAACCAAACGCAATAAAACTTGGTACAGTATATGTTTATACACATTGTAATGCACCGACATCTAACTTCGTTCAATTGTTTACATAACCTCAGGATGGCGACTGTGCGAAATATTTCACCGGTATTCTATATCTCTGAAACTATTACGGTATCACCCTGAAATTTTGTACGGAGATAAAGGTCACTACTGGAAGTTCATCCCTGAAACTTTCAAAAACCGGTTAACTACAAAACGAACATGGCTGCCAAGCTAAGTTGAAAGTTTTAAATAGACTTTTCTCGCGATTTAATGATCCAAACGCAATGAAACTTGGTACAGCAAATCTTTATACACATTGTAATGTACTGGTATCTAATTTAGTTCAATTGTTTACATAACCTCAATATGACGGCTGTGCGAATTTTAAAATGGAGTTTTTATTTCTTGTGTCCTAATCATGCAATTGAAGTTTGAATACTACACCTGTACAATAATCTTCATGTAACAGTACATAACTCTAAGACCTACATGTATAAAAATGCAACATGGCGACTATCCTAAATATTTAGACGGTTCTCAATATCTACGAATCTATTACAGCAATCAAACTGAAATTATGTATGTTGATAGTGGCAGTTAACTTAAGTAGGATATATGAAAATAGGCTTTAGTTCCTCACGGAACTACTTGTTCCTTATTATTCTATCTCAACCAAAATGTGGCTGTAGTAAACCCAGGTTGTTCGTTCATCCCTTATTATTCAACGGGGTCGGGGATGAGATGCGATGAAAGTCTTTGTGGCGGGTGAATTTTACAGTCGGATGTATTTCCTGACGCCAACATCAGGAGAGGTGAAATGAATGAATATGAATGGAGCTGGGGAAGGAAGCGGCCGTGGCCTGTCAGAATGTACCGTCCCAGTGTTTGCATGGAGTTGAAAATCGGAAACCACGTCTACCACAGTCCGCAGAGAGCTTGGCCCCATGGCCTAGCGAGCGTAGCTACAAATCCTGTCGGAGATATTGAATGCTGATCGCGCGGTCATCATGTTGAATTGGTGAAACGTATTAAAATTTGAAGGGCACAGTCGTGGTTAGACGAGATAGTGCTAAGACCTCACCAAGTTTCATTGTAATCACTCTAGCCGTTTATACTGTATTTTATGAGGACACACAAGGTGAACTCACAAGTCTATATTTCATAAGATGAAAGTAGGCTCAAATTAATAATCCGGTGAAATAAAATTGAGAAAAATGCCTCAGGTATTAACATTAAACCCCAGGATTTCATTGGAGTGAATGGCTCCGTTGCTAAATGGTTAGCGCCCTAGGCTTTCGCGCGACGTGTCTCCGGTTCGATTCCTGGCTGGGCCATCAAGGATTTTATTCTCCTCTGATTAATTCCCGTGGCTCGGGGACTGAGTGTATGTAACGTCTTCATCATAACTTCATCCTCATTACGGCGCACAGGTCGCTCACGGGCGTCTACTAGAAAGACCCGCACTCGGTCTCTCAGGAGGTCACACGAGCATTATCATTCATAGGATTGAATAAGACAAATTCCGCGGTGAATGAAACGTAATTCTATGGATTATCCTTCACTTCATATTTACATAACATTAAATTCTATGGATTTATTTTATTCACGTCGGAATAGAATGAAAGCTCGTTGGAATGAATGTGTATGAATTTAAAAACATGGTATATTGGCATTCACGGCCAGTGAATTAAAACTCAGCAATTCTTCTAGGTTTTAATTCACTGGCCGTGAAAGCCAATATACCATCTCTTTTGGAAACCTTCATAGGGAGGTTAAGGCTGCTTGAGCTTTTAGTTCTCGCAGTAAACAGGTGCAGTTGCACTTTATATAAAGGGAGGTAGCGCGCAGTTCGCTACTTTTGTGGGGGGGGGGGGACACAAAGAGCCCGCTAATGAGCCAGCTTGGTGTCCTAGGCGAAACCCCACACAAGACACGGCACAAACCTAGAAGAATTGCTGTACGAATGTAATTTCACTCCTGCCGGAATAGAATTAAGTGTTCTTTCACAGTTGTATTCCAACAGCAATAGAATACATTGCGTGAATTTAATTTCATTCCGACCTCAAGATTTAATTTAGTTCCACATTTCATTCTATCCGACCTCAAGATTTAATTTCACTCCCACCTCAAGATTTAATGTCACTCCAATTTAATTTCACTCCGACCTCAAGAATTAATTTCATTCCACATTTAATTTCCCTCCGAGTCGAAGATTTAATTTCTACAACAAGATTTAAGTTTATTCCATATTTAATTTCATTCCGACCAGAGGATTTAGTTTCGTTCTACATTTAATTCCATTCCGGCCCCAAAATTTAATTTCATTCCTTTAAATCCAATCAACCTGCGAATTTTATTCGATTCCACAATTAATTTCACTCCGACCTCAAGAATAATTTTATTCCGCTTTTAATTTAATTCAAACCTCATGGTATAATTTCATTCCACATTTAATTTTATTCTGGGTTCAAGAATTATTTTCATTCCAGAATTAATTCACTTAAAGTTTCACTCCGTGCATTTCGTTTTTTTAAATTATGAATGGAGCATTATTATTCACATTTCACTCCTCACATTTTATTCCTTAATTTCACTATCAATTTAATTTCACTCCGAGTTTCATGAAAAAGTTTAATTCCTAATATAATTTAATTCCGAATGTAATTCCTTTTAATTCACGAAATGGTTTCGTTTACACATTTCACTACTTGCATTTCATTCCTCACATTATATTCCTAACTTAATTCCTCTTCAATTCCATTCACTAAACCATTTTCTCTTTAATACAGTTCTGCGAATCGCGTTTAATTTCGTTCCTTTCAATACTGTTCCAAATAAAATACTTTTATTTTAATTCCTCTTCACGTATAATTTCATTCCAGACTTTTGTGTGTTTAAACCTTCTAATTTCCCTCCTTTTTATTTTATTTCGTTCTCTTTACCCTCCCTGATTGTGTGTAACTGTATCAGGGACAGGGATGAGGTAGGAGCCCCGGGACTTGAAGTAAGGTAATATCCCAGCATTAGCCTGTAGTAGTGTGTATTAGGGACAGGGATGAGGTAGGCGCCCCGGGACTTGAAGTAAGGTACTATTCCAGCATTAGCCTGTAGTAGTGTGTATAACTGTATGAGGGACAGGGATGAGGTAGGCACCCCGGGACTTGAAGTAAGATACTATCCCAGCATTAGCCTGTAGTAGTGTGTATTAGGGACAGGGATGAGGTAGGCGCCCCGGGACTTGAAGTAAGGTACTATTTCAGCATTAGACTTCAGTAGTGTGTATTAGGGACAGGGATGAGGTTGGCGCCCCGGGACTTGAAGTAAGGTACTATCTCAGAATTAGCCTGTAGTAGTGTGTATTAGGGACAGGGATGAGGTAGGCACCCCGGGACTTGAAGTAAGATACTATCCCAGCATTAGCCTGTAGTAGTGTGTGTAACTGTATCAGGGACAGGAATGGGGTAGGCGGCCCGGGACTTGAAGTAAGGTACTATCTCAGCATTAGCCTGTAGTAGTGTGTGTAACTGTATTAGGGACAGGGATGAGGTAGGAGCCCCGGGACTTGAAGTAAGGTACTATCCCAGCATTAGCCTGTAGTAGTGTGTATTAGGGACAGGGATGAGGTAGGCGCCCCGGGACTTGTAGTAAGGTACTATCTCAGCATTAGCCTGTAGTAGTGTGTGTAACTGTATTAGGGACAGGGATGAGGTAGGAGTCCCGGGACTTGAAGTAAGGTACTATCCCAGCATTAGCCTGTAGTAGTGTGTATTAGGGACAGGGATGAGGTAGGTGCCCCGGGACTTGAAGTAAGGTACTATCTCAGCATTAGCCTGTAGTAGTGTGTGTAACTGTATTAGGGACAGGGATGAGGTAGAAGCCCCGGGACTTGAAGTAAGGTACTATCCCAGCATTAGCCTGTAGTAGTGTGTATTAGGGACATTGATGAGGTAGGCGCCCCAGGACTTGAAGTAAGGTACTATCTCAGCATTAGCCTGTAGTAGTGTGTGTAACTGTATTAGGGACAGGGAAGAGGTAGGAGCCCCGGGACTTGAAGTAAGGTACTATCCCAGCATTAGCCTGTAGTAGTGTGTATTAGGGACAGGGATGAGGTAGGCGCCCCGGGACTTGAAGTAAGGTACTATCCCAGCATTAGCCTGTAGTAGTGTGTATAACTGTATGAGGGACAGGGTTGAGGTAGGCACCCCGGGACTTGAAGTAAGGTACTATCCCAGCATTAGCCTATTGTAGTGTGTGTAACTGTATTCGGGACAGGGATGAGGTAGGCGCCTCGGGACTTGCAGTAAGGTACTATCCCAGCATTGGCCTGTAGTAGTGTGTGTAACTGTATTAGGGACAGGGATGAGGTAGGAGCCCCGGGACTTGAAGTAAGGTACTATCCCAGCATTAGCCTGTAGTAGTGTGTATTAGGGACAGAGATGAGGTAGGCGCCCCGGGACTTGAAGTAAGGTACTATCTCAGCATTAGCCTGTAGTAGTGTGTGTAACTGTATTAGGGACAGGAATGAGGTAGGAGCCCCGGGACTTGAAGTAAGGTACTATCCCAGCATTAGCCAGTAGTAGTGTGTATTAGGGACAGGGATGAGGTAGGCGCCCCGGGACTTGAAGTAAGGTACTATCTCAGCATTAGCCTGTAGTAGTGTGTGAAACTGTATTAGGGACAGGGATGAGGTAGGAGCCCCGGGACTTTTTATTTTTTTTATTTTTTTATTTTTACAGCATGCCCCATTACAATGTAGTAATACTACATGCTTAATTATTACTTATTAATCATTTCAGATTAAAACTATACAATTTATATTATAAATATTTTATATCTATGGCCTGTTAAATGAAATTTGTGACACTAAAATGATTAACAGTTAAGAAAATATAAATAAAAATTATCTATTTAGTATTTCAAATGAGATAGAGTTTACAAAAGTAAAGAATTCCCTAAGGTAGTTTCTAACAAGTTCATCTTTCTTTATAGGCCAGTTGTCTGATCTTAAAACATGTGCTATTAATATACCTCTTTCTTTCCCTAATAACTTACACTCATATAGTAAGTGATCTACAGTCTGGTGACCGTTATTGCATATACATGTTGGACTATCTATAATTTTAAATCTGAATAAGTATGATTTAATATTGCCGTGTCCTGTTGTCATAACTGTAAAATTGGGCGTTATGTTCATTTTCAATTTTAGTCTGTCCTGTACACTGGGGAAAAATGATTTTGTAATTTCGCCCTTGGATGTATTGTCCCATTCATTCTGCCACTTTCTCAAACTAAACACACTTAATTCTTTTAGCATATTACTTTTTGGAATTCTATTATAGCACTCACTTAAACCGCCTTGTGCTGCTTCTTTAGCCAGCTGGTCCGCTAATTCATTTCCCTCATTTCCGTTATGCGCCTTAACCCAACTGAAGACAATCACCCAATTCTGTTTCTCCATTTCAATTGCTTTTCTTCTAATTTTCTCTATGAGAAATGTATGGTTTTTGTAGTTTTTAAGTGCATCTATTGTAATTTGGCTGTCTGTGAAAATGAGTGCGGTTCTCTGCTCCGTGTCCATGGATTCTAGATGTTGCAATGCCTTAAAGATAGCTAGCTGTTCTGCTTGATTATTAGAACATCGTTTGTCTAGTTTATATTGCAGCTGTTGAATGAACTCGTTTCCATTGTATATGGCAATTCCTGATCCTACTCCTTCCTCACTTTTACTTCCATCAGTGTAAACATTGAAAGAATGCATCTGTTCATAATTTACGTCAATAATTTTAACAATGTCAGCAGGGTGAGACCATTGATTTACTTCCATGTCCATGTCAATTGTGCGCTCTTCTTTACTATTAACTTTAATAAGATCGTAGTATGCTACCGTCTCCTCAATTTGAATACTAATTGGAATTAATCCTGTTATCACACAGAGAGCTTCATTAGATACAGTGCGATAAGCTTTAGCTATTCTGATATTTATCAGCCTTTGGACTCTTATCAATTTTACTTTATAGCAAGTTTTCTCTATAACCTTTCTCCATACCGGTGCTCCATACAAAATGAGAGGTAAGATTCCACCTTTGTATATTACCTTCAGAGCTGTATGCTTTAAACCCCAGTTTAGCTTTGCAAATCTTGAGAGACTAAATATCAGTTTCCTACATTTTTCAGTCATATAGTTAATGTGCTCTCTAAATGTAAGTTTGTGGTCGAAAATAATTCCAAGATATTTAACGGTGTCCACCTGATCTAAGCTTTTGTAATTAAGATAAATTTTAATCTCTTTTTCTTCTTTTCTTTTTCTTCTCGACAAGACCATAACTTTTGATTTCTGTTCATTAAATCTGATCTTATTGAGTTTAGCCCAAATTGAAATTTTGTCCATTTCTATATTAGTATAATTTTCTGCCTCTTTAATAGATGTTGCTTTAACAAGCAGTAATACGTCATCTGCAAATGTAACTACCTTCGTGCGATTTGTATACTGCAATGTAAGAATAGAATTATATTGTATTTTCCAGAAACCAGGACCACAGCATGAACCTTGTGGACAACCTTTAGTAAGTCTTCTCTCAGTGTTGTTGCTAGTAATGGACATGAAAGCTGTTCTTCCTTGGAAATAGTCTTGAGAGAGTTTGTATAGATTTCTAGGGCATTCCCCGGGACTTGAAGTAAGGTACTATCCCAGCATTAGCCTGTAGTAGTGTGTATTAGGGACAGGGATGAGGTAGGCGCCCCGGGACTTGAAGTAAGGTACTATCTCAGCATTAGCCTGTAGTAGTGTGTGTAACTGTATTAGGGGCAGGGATGAGGTAGGAGCCCCGGGACTTGAAGTGAGGTACTATCCCAGCATTAGTCTGTAGAAGTGTGTATTAGGGACAGGGATGAGGTAGGCGCCCCGGGACTTGAAGTAAGGTACTATCCCAGCATTAGCCTGTAGTAGTGTGTGTAACTGTATTAGGGACAGGGATGAGGTAGGCACCCCGGGACTTGCAGTAAGGTACTATCCCAGCATTAGCCTGTAGTAGTGTGTGTAACTGTATTAGGGATATGGATGAGGTAGGCGCCTCGGGACTTGCAGTAAGGTACTATCCCAGCATTAGCCTTTAGTAGTGTGTGTAACTGTATCAGGGACAGGGATGAGGTAGGCGCCTCGGGACTTGCAGTAAGGTACTATCCCAGCATTATCCTGTAGTAGTGTGTGTAACTGTATTAGGGATATGGATGGGGTAGGAGCCCCGGGACTTGCAGTAAGGTACTATCCCAGCATTAGCCTTTAGTAGTGTGTGTAACTGTATCAGGGACAGGGATGGGGTAGGAGCCCCGGGACTTGAAGTAAGGTACTATCCCAGCATTAGCCTTTAGTAGTGTGTGTAACTGTATTAGGGACAGGGATGAGGTGGGCGCTCCGAGACTTGAAGTAAGGTACTATCCTGCCATTAGCCTGTAGTAGTGTGTGTAACTGTATTAGGGACAGGAATGAGGTAGGCGCCCCGGGACTTGCAGTAAGGTACTATCCCTGCTTTTGACTGGAGGGAGTGTGGAAGAACGAAACTCAGGATGGCCCCTATCAGCGCCGGGAAACAGCTGTGATCTGCGAACTTGCTCTCTCGCAAAAATCGTATAAACATTTAATTTAGCGACGACTCACTTATCAATGCCATGATTTATTTGCTGTTCAGTGTTGATACAGCCCGCTTTACGATAGGATATACTCGCTCTTGATGTAGGTCGATTTGCTAGAATGTATCTCCCAGTTGTTATAAACATAATAAATATTATTCAGTTCTCATCAAAGTGAAGATATTATTAAATGTAGATTTTGTTCTGTTGAAAGTAATCATAGGCTAACATCAACGATCAGCCACTGCATATTACCACTACCACTGCTTTCACATTGCCTCTACATAAACCACAAATCAGAAATTTCAACAAGACACAAACTTAGTGGCTATAGAGAAAGAAACTCGAAAATGCGTCCTCCGAGAAATTATCGTCGCTATAACTAGGAAGATGAGCTAGTTTTGTGATCTGTTGGTAGATGTATCAATTTATCCGCAGCATTTCATATTTGTTGAAATGATTCGAGCGCTGCCTATCCGAATGTGTTTCGGTGAAACGACTCATGTGCCAACAATACTACTTAACAAGTAGTTCCACTACGAACTAAAGAGACTATTTTTCCTAAAATTTAAGATTTATGCCAATGATTAATTTTTATAGACCTATCCAGAATAATGACGAAATTAATTCAGTATTAATGAAATTCTTAATTAGATGGAAATATTCCTGAAATAGTGTAGCCTAATAGAGCACTACAGTTGCCAGCCCTGGTGACTGAATATATTCTTTGTTCCATCTCTTAAGGTACAGAATGTTAGCAGCACTGACGTATATTAGTCACTCCAAATTAATCTAAAATGTCAAGTACTATACTTGTGCTAAGTTTAGAGCTGTTAGCTTGTATACTTTCTGATATATTGATATTAGGGTAAAATAAAAAGAGAGCATTTATTAACAGTTGGCAGATCTAGTTGCTCTTAAGAATACACCTAGTCATATCAGTTATGGTACACATAGCACATGCGAAATTTGGTTGAAATCCATTTGATAATATCGAAGTTACATGCATATAACGATATGACCTATTAGCAGCCGTAGAATCATGTTGGCAACACTGTTATGTGTGGCCACCTGGAAATTAAACTGAAATATTAGTATCTATATGTGTGTCAATTTTGGAATAGCTCCCATGCATACCTTCCGAGATATCCAACATTGACCTCTAATTTCAATTGCGATTTTTCAGCAGTTGGTAGCACTGACGTCATTTTCAAATATGGCCGTGAGATATACAGGTATAGATCTTTAATCTTACCAAATTTGGTTACGATAGCTGCTGCCGATTAGGAGTTGATAGGGGGGGAGGACACACAGACAGAGAGGCAGACAGAAGGACAGACATAAGTCTACTTTCTCCTCATTTTAGCCTATTTTCATTTTATGAAAAAAATAGGCTTATGAGATCACCTTTTGACCGAGTGTGTCTGTGTGTGTCCCCCCTAATAATTTCTAAACGACTGGAGCAATTTCAATGAAACTCGGTAAGTCTTAGTACTATTTTGGCTGACCCCGACCGTTCCCTTCAAATTTTATTACGTCTCACCAATCCAACATGGCGGCTGTGCGAATTATTTCACCGGCATTCCATATCTCCGAAATTTTGTACGGTGATAAAGGGTACTATTAGAAGTTCAGCTATGAGACTTTCAAAAACCTGTAAAATAAAAAACTAACATGGCGGCCAAGCGAAGGTGAGACATTTTAATAGACTTTTCTCGCGATTAAACCATCTGAGGGCAGTGAAATATTGTACAGTAATTGTTTATTGACATTTTAATACACTGGCATCTAATTTAGTTCAATTGTTCTCATAACCTTTTTTTTTTTTATTTATTTACTGTTCATACTCTCTGCATGCTCCACAACATAAGTAGTACTATAAGCTCGTACAATACATTTTTACAAATTAACAAAATAAATTACATTTTAATAATTAAATTTCTAGATGACTGTTAATCTCAACAATATCAAACAATATTAGTCTTCGTTTTTCCTAAGAGCTTGAAAATCCAGATCATTAATAAATTTAGAAATTTTCTTTAAATACTTTTTTAATAGCACAGATTTCTGCATCGACCAGTTATCGTCCCTATTAACACTATTAATCAAAAATTGCCTAATATTTTTTACTTCACTGCACACGAAAATTATATGATCTATACTCTGAGGGCTGCTTTTACAGGAACACTCGGGATTACGTATAATATTAAGTCTATGTAAGTACGAAGCAATATTTCCATGTAGTCATATCAGGTGTTAAGGTGATTTTGGATTTTAATCTACCTGCAACTGTTGGAAAGAATTCTTTTGTAAGTGTGCCTTTTAAAGTTTGTTCCCATTTTTGCTGCCATTCATGAATTGATTCTTCTTTGAGATTTTTTTTTAAATGTTGAGATGGGTATTCTATCGAAACAAACCTCACTTAATTTTGAAAGCCTCCTTGGCAATTTTATCAGCCAGTTCATTTCCTACAACACCTGTATGTGCCTTGACCCATTCAAATTTTATTATCTATTTTTTTCTTTTTAGAATAGCTGTAGTCCTTCTTATATTCTCAATTAGTTGGTTATCATTTCTGAAGTCCGCATTGGAGTCAATTGCTATCTTAGTATCTGTGTAAATAATTACTTACTTATCTTCAACATTCTCTGTCCTAGTAGTTTCTAAGAACTCCAGAGATTTTAGTATGGCTAATTGCTCCACCTGATTATTCGAAGTCTATTGCAGTCTATATTTCTAATTCATGTGATCTGAATATATCTATGCCAGCTCCTATTCCTTCTTCACTTTTGCTTCCATCTGTGTAAATTTTCCATGGGATATATTCATTTAATGATATTCTTGGATATTCGGTACCAGGAAAATTGGCTGGATGGAGCCGTCTCATAGGTTTTTCTGGGTGATCAATGTCATAGTCCATAGTAGTTTTTCCAGACTTGATTTTGCATAAAGTAACGACCTCTTTAACCATTATATCTATAGGAGTAATTCCTGTAATAATGCACAGTGCCTCATGAGATACAGTGCGGTACGATTTTGCCATTCTCAAGAGAATGAGTCTTTGCACTCTCACGTATTTAATCAGATTACATTTCTTCTCTAAGGATGCAATCCAGATCGGAGCAGCATTAGCAATATTGCTCCTTTATATATGATTTCCAAAGCCTGGTGTTTTATACCCCATCCTATTCTAGCCTATTTTGATAATGCGTTTATTAATTTAATACATTTTTCAGTAACTTGATTGATGTGGTCATTGAACTTAAAACGAGAATCTATAGTTATTCCTAGATATTCCATCGTATCTACTTGTACAAGACGTTTCCAATTCATAAAGATATCAATTGTCTTCTTTGATTTTCTTCTTCTTGATATTAGAATAACTCTTGACTTACTTTCATTAAAACTGGTTTTGTTTTCTGTTGACCACTTAGTAACTTTCCGTAATTCCAAATTCACAATATCTTCTGCTTCAATTTCAGTTTCAGCTCTGATTGCAATTATAAGGTCATCAGCAAATGCTTTGGTGTTTTACCGTATTCCAAACTGAGCAGTGCATTATACTACAGTATACATTTCAGAACCCCGGTCCACGACATGAACATTGAGGACATCCTTTATTAACTGCTGTTTCTACTTGGATACTATTGGAATTCATGAACGTCGTTCTATCCTTGAAGTAGCTCTTAGTCAGGTAGTACAAATTTCTCGGGCATATAATAGTACATTATGCAACGAGCCTATAATGGCAATAATTAAGACACGAGTATGTTTATAAAACGAGCGTAGCGAGTTTTATAATTTCCTCACGAGTGTCTTAATTACCATTGTAGGCGAGTTGCATACGACTGTTCATGTTCGACGATAATTATAACTTTATTATAAGTTTTAACATAAATATTCATGAATATCTATGGGATTCAGTAACTTAGTGAACAGAGCGCGCTGGGTGGTTTGCTGACTGAACAGAGCGCATGCGTGGGTCAAAGAATTTCGAAAACAGAGACCATTTACTTTGCTTGGCAATGCTATTGTTTACAGCCTGCATGATGTCTAGTGCCGATCAGAACTAGCATTCACTAATATTGTCACTGAAGTTGTTTGAAAGCAATGCGCTGTGTAGAAATTGAAGTTGGGGATATTAACGTACAGCGCTATTTCTTGTCTCATATTCGCCAGTTTATTTACGCGAACATATGGACGGTGCACTTTCCATGTCGGTAATTTATATAGAAGTATGTTGTGTTGCTAACTTCTGGACGTAGATTCATAAATTTCTTGCATATGCCATAGTATTTTCTTGTTATCGTCAAGGTTCGTGCTAATTTTGTCTTTGTGAATGGGATTGTAACTACAATGGTTGATCCGATATCCAATTTGAACTTTCAAATCATGTAATTCATGACCGACATGTTGGATTTTGAGCGCATGCGCGAAGCTATCCTTACGTAATTGGTCAATGAATGAGCTCTGATTGGCTGGAGAAACTGTTTCATAATGAAGAATAGTACTATAATGACCCTCATTATGATACAGTTTTCTGACATATAATATTTACATTTCGACATAGTCGAACATAAAGTATTTTAGGGCCTTTAGGGCACATGGCCACCACACAGAGTCACAAGCTCCTTTGACCATTTTTGAACGCCTTAGTTATAAATTCCATATTGATTCCATAAGCCATATTGATTTTCGTTCAGTAGTTTATTGGTATAGGGGTAGTGATTTATTCTATTTATTAGAAGTTTCCCTAATACTTTGCCCGCCTCATTTATCAGGCTTATTGGTCGGAATTTAGAGGGATCCTGAATCTTATCTTATGGCGGCTGTGCGCATTTTTAAAATTAAGTTTTAATTTCTTGTATATTAATCATGCGATCGAAGTGAACGTTTGAATAATGAACCTACGCAAAAATAGTCATCTAATAGTACATAACTCTATGGCCTACATATATAAAAATCCAACATGGCGACCAACCAAAATATTTAGACGGTTCTCAATATCTATTAATCTAAACTGAAATTTTGTACGTTGATAGAGGCAATTAACATAAGTAGGATATATGAATATATTCTTTAGTTCTTCACGGAACTACTTGTTACAAAATGTGAAAAGTAGCCTGAAAATGGTGCATATGCCCATACTATGATAAACTGACGAAGTTCTCTGTTTTTGGAAGCTCACTGACAAACACATTTTGGCCATTTTTGTTCTATTAAGACTAATTCAGAAACCTACACAACAACTCACCAAAGTTTCTTCATAATTGGATAAATAGTATAGGAACGCACACGGGACAGCGAGGCCTCAGAAAATGCCATGAAACCGTATGAAATACACTCATTTGTTGAAATGATTTGCAAGACAACACTCATGATACAACTCACGCACCATCTATTGTAAAATGGATTTACTAACCCAGAAACCTTCGTGGGCATGCGCAAAACAGTTTACCAAAGTATCATGTCAATCAGAGGAATGCACTGCCGCTAAACTGTGTGAAACGATTCGCGTGCCAACACCCATTTGTTGAAACTACTCACTCACCGTCTATTGTAAAATGGATTTACTAATTCTATAACCTTCCCGGGATTGGGCGCAACAACTCAACATAGTTTCATTGCAATGGGGTGAATGCTATACGAACGCATGCGGGACTTTGTTGAAACGATTCGCGTGCCAACACCCATTTGTTGAAACTTCCCACGCGCCATCCTTTGAAAATGGATTTACTAATTCCATAACCTTCCCGGGATTAGGCACAACTCACCGTAGTTTCATTGCAATGGGGTGAATGGCATACGAACGCATTTGGGACTTTGTTACAACGATTCGCGCGCCATCACTCATTTGTTGAAACTACTCACGCGCCATCTATTGTAAAATGGATTTACTAACTCAGAAACCTTCGCGGGCGTGCGCATAACAATGTACCAAAGTATCATTTCAATCAGAGGAATGGCGAGGCAATCAAACACAGAAACTGTGTGATATACACTCGTTGAAACGATTCGCGCACCAACACTCATTTGTTGAAAGCACTCACGCGCCATCTATTGGAACATGGATTTACTAATTCCATAACCTTCCCGGGATTAGGCACAACTCATTGCAATGGAGTGAATGGCATACGAACGCATTTGGGACTTTGTTACAACGATTCGCGCGCCAACACTCATTTGTTGAAACTACTCACGCGCCATATATTGTAAAATGGATTTACTAACTCATAAACCTTCACGGGCGTGCGCACAACAATGTACCAAAGTATCATTTCAATCAGAGCAATGGTGAGGCAATCAAACACAGAAACTGTGTGAAATACACTCGTTGAAACGATTCGCTTGCCAACACCCATTTGTTGAAACTACTCACGCGCCATCTATTGTAAAATGGATTTACTAATTCCATAACCTTCCCGGGATTAGGCACAACAACTCACCATAGTTTCATTGCAATAGGGTGAATGCTATACGAACGCATGAAAGACGAACAAACGCTCATAATAGATTATCCCTCAAGGCTGGAGTGGACGCACTCGCGATTTATGGCGGTTGTAAGTGGGCGACACAGGCATGCATCACTGAGAACATCAAATAAATTTACCTTCATCCTTTTACCGGAATACATTTATGGATACTTTCCCTTATCGCAGAATATCCATCTTCTCTTTGCTGTCGTGAAATTTATTTTCGTATTCGCGGCTTCGCCACCTGGCGTGTCCACAGCGCATTTGTTTGTACAGTTTCCAACGTCTCATTACAGAGGGAAGCACATCCAAAGTACGCAGCATTTTGATCATCATGTGTTCATATTATCTTATCATGTTTGTGTTTCTTTTACGGAGGAACACCTTTTAGCAACTTGGAACACCAAGACGCCGCGGGCTTTGCTTAGCAATGCATAATACTTTCACAAGAACTTAGCAGCCACATTTAGCGGCAAAACTCGATCATCACAAGAAACACAAACATGAATATTATAACTTCCTTGGCGCTTCGAGTTGTAAAGCTCTCTAACTTCCAGTGCAACGGTATCTGGCGTTTCAAGGGTCTTAACAGCCTCTAATGGTTTGGGTGATCGTGAAAATGAAACTATAACTAACTACAAAACTTACGGGATAGAAGAAGATTGAACAAAAGAATGGAATAAGAGAAATTAAAGACAGGAGGAATGGAAATGCCCTCAAAATATGAGGACTGAGGGACGTGGAAGGAAGGAGAGCCATGAAAGGCAGTTAGGAAAGAGGAGAGGGTTCGCCCCGAAGGCAATAGAAAAAGGGGGAAACCGGACCCAGCTCAGTAATCCCCTCCCGAGCTCACCAGACATGAGCCCTTAAGGGTGTAGCACTATCCAGGGTGCACCAGAAGTGGTGACCGGACCCAGCTCAGTAATCCCCTCCTCAGCTCACCAGACATGAGCCCTTAAGGGTGTTGCACTATCCAGGGTGCACCAGAAGTGGTGGCGCTACATACACCCTGCCTCCTTAAAGGCAGGAGATACAAAGAAAAGAGGTCTGACCCCTCAAAGAATGAGGGATCAGGAAAGATGAGACAAGGGCCAATTAAGGCGGGTAAGTGAAAGACTCCCTAGGCCTCGGATACACTAAAACCTTCGGGGTCGGAAGAGAACAAGAGTTGACCAAGGGAGGTCGCGAGGAAATAAAACAGAGATGCGCTCGCTACATGTAAGACGAAACAATGTCGGACTCAGCTGGGGTCCCGTGGTCACCGGCCAAGTCCTACAAGTTGTGAGCCCCTGGGTGGAAAACAAAAATACTTCAGTAATGCAAAAAAGTGATTTCACCCGGGATTTTATAAATAATGTGCAACAATCAAAAGTAATTTATAAAAATCTACACGTAATTCTTTTGTTGAAAGTAATGTGATGTTGTTGTTGTTGTTGTTGTTGTTGTTGTTGTTGTTGTTGTTGTGGTTTGGGCTTAAACAAGGTAATCATTTAGCCCCGTGTAATTGGGTGAGCGTTGATATCCTGTGTTATTGTGATGTCTAGACTGGCTGCATGGTAACAATCTCACCTGCTGTGCCCAAGGTTGAAGGAACGAATCCCGGCGCAGTCAGTTGGCATTTGAGAATGTGCAAATGCGAGGGAATCGTGTCAGTAGGTTTACTGGCACGTCAAAGATCCCCTTCGGGGCAAAGATCTGACACCCCGTCACAGAGCCTCTAAAAGCCGCAGTTGTTAAAAGGGAGGAAACCCCAATAACTATTGCAGTATTCTTCTTCGTTTCTGCCAGCTATGGACCGCGTTACTTCAACTGTTTCCGTCTTTGAGCTTTAATCTTTTCCCAGTAGTCCGTCCGTTCTCTGCGCCTCCTTTCTGTCAGTCGTCCACTTCTTGCCTGTTCTCAGTTTGGGCTTTTCTTGGAAATGCTAGTGTGCTTGAATGTCCTCAAGCGAAATCCCTACTTCTATAACATCTTTTTTGATCTCAGAGAACCTTCGTCCCTTGGTTTTCTTGTCTACAAAGTAGGAAATTATGCGGTTGGTCAGTCTCTGCAAGCTCATGCGAGTTATGTGGCCATAGAAACTAATTCTCCTTTTTCGCATCAAGTCCGTTATCCTTTCCACACGTTTGTCGCCTCCTGTACTCTCCATTTTCTCTGACTAGGCCTATGAACTTTCTCAGGATTTTTCGTTCTTTAGCTTCTAACTTTTGAACTAAACCTTTCTTATTCATTGGTTGGTTCGTCAGTTTAGGGGCTGCGACAACGTGGTCCTGTAGCCCCATGTACTTTGGGTGTGTGCAGAATCTGTCTGATAACCGGTGTTAATAATTGTGATGGCTCCGCCGGATTTTTAAGAGCGTTAAAAATCCCTCAGGGCTGGGTTTGAAGCCAATACCTTGGGCATAGAAGCTCAGCATGCTACCAACTACGCCACCTTTCTTATTCATAGTAAGGCATTCTGCTACGTACAGAGCTTCTGGACGAATAACTGAACAATAATGCCTAATCTTGGCATTGATGGACACTGGTCGTTTATTGTTAACATCTCTGGTTAGTTAGTACGAAGTTCCATCTAGTTATTATTATTATTGTCATTATTTATTTATATCGTAACGGCCAGGGTTGCCATGAAATTGATAATGTGCTTAAGTTCAAGTCCTCGTTGTGAAATACAAAGTTTCTAATTTGATCTCAGAAACAGACCGTGTCACTCCAACTGTCTCTCTCTACGGACTTTGATGTTCGCCCACATTCGTTCTCGGTGGGTGTCCTTCCTTCCTGGGTCCAAACCTTTCCCGTTTTCAGCCTCGGTTTTTCTTGCAAACCCTGGCTTGCGCTCAGGCCCGAGGAGAGGGAGCGGCAAGTGGGGCCCGGATTTCTGAGAGGCCTGAGGCAGTAAAAGGTCTTAAGAGTGGACAAGTTTATTTAATGTAATGTCTAAACTATTATGATATTTCTTACACGATTCTGTTGGAGGTAAACACAGTCAGTGATTATTATCGCATACATTACAAAGAGAACATAATTATGTCTATAAATAACCATTGTGTGTTTCGTTTTCCTTCCGAGGAAATGGCCAAGTTGCCAGGGTTGCCATGAAATTGATAATGTGCTTAAGTTCAAGTCCTCGTTGTGAAATACAAAGTTTCTAATTTGATCTCAGAAGAAATTGACTCTTTGCTACATACATTTTTGAAAGGATTTAAAAAAAAAGAAATTAATGCATAGTGATCAAGAACTTGAAGTAAAAGAACAACCAATGACAGAAAAAAGGAGAGGGGCTGAATAACTAAAAACAAAGGAAATTGATATTCAGTTGGACAAGCTTTTTGATGTGTAACATCTTTCCGCTCGGTTGCTGGATAGTTTTGTGGGAGTGATTTTGAAAATTGGGGACGGAAGTGGATCGGAACGATCGAGCTGGCAGTGGTGGATCGAACGGAAGTATGCACTGCCCGCTCGATCGATCAAACGGAAGTGTACTAGCTGGCAGTGGTGGAAAACGGAAGTATGCACTGCCCGCTTGATCAATCGAACGGAAGTGTACTAGCTGGCAGTGGTGGAAAACGGAAGTATGCACTGTCCACTCGATCGAGTGAACGGAAGTGTACTAGCTGGCAGTGGTAGAAAACGGAAGTATGCACTGCCCGCTCGATCGATCGGACAGTGGTAAGACCCAGCTGGCAGTGGTACGAGAAACAATGAGCGCGCGGTGTCGGAAATTGATACCACGAGGTACTCTCGGCCATGTGGAATGTATATGACATACTGAACGGAAAACGCTCATGCGAACTCTGGTGTCAAGTGATTGAAGCAAATGACATGGTACATGTTCGAAGTCTTCGTATCAGTTTTTAAATGATAAAATACCTTAATATCAAACATTGTAAGTAGTCGGCATTGCCGGTATTATGTTTCTGCACAATGGCTATTCAAATATTAACCCACATAACGGTAATGCAGTCATCAATATAATATAATCGTTGTGGTTATACGAGAATTGATAATAATAATATGATGATGATAATTGTTGTTTTAAGGGGCCTAACATCTAGGTTACGAGAATTGAGCAAGCCTTCATGAACTATTACTGAATACATTCTCTTTACTCACAAGAGGGCCTATTCATAAGGTATTTTAAACTCAATTTCACGCAGGAACATTATCGAAACAAACAAAATATAAATGAAACTTAATTCCGTAATGTAGTATTATTGGAACGTGGAAATAAGACACCATCTTGTGCACAAAATTTGCGTAGTCGAAATAGCCGTGGGGTTGGTGCTTATGACTGTGAATCTAGAGATCTTGTGTTCGAATCCCGGACGGGCTGGTTATTTTTGCTACCAGATTATCATTTTAAACAATATTTATCATATCAATATGACTCATTTTAACAGAATCCATATGAAATTACGTGTTGGTCTGTGAGTGAAGAGGACCTGTTTATAAGGAATTTAAGGTTATGAGCGGTGTCGCGTCTATTAATCTAGTTGATCCATATCGTATTCTTTATTTAGGCTAGTGCCGGTGGAAGCTACAAATCATCTAATAAATTGAGATCCGTATTATAAACTACAATATCTGTAAAACACTCCCTTTTACAATAGATTAATATTTGTGCCAATAATAGTATAAAATACCGGTGTATCAACAATTTCACGTGAGGTTTCTTCTATGTCAGATGTCACACATCATATGCGACTACGGTAAGGCTCGTATATTTATTTTTTTTTATTTGAGGGGGAAAGATTAAAATTTGTAGGCTTAATACCGTAATTCCAAAATAATGCTACAGCTTGAATAAATGTAGCGGCCCGTAAGACCGGTCTCTACGGCCCGGCTTGCGCTCCTCAATGTAATGACCCGGACCAATTTGGTTTCCCACTCCTATGGTCTGTCTCCCTGGGCTCATCCATCCTTCTGTTGTGCCTTCTTCTATATAACCCAAGATTTTTCTCAAAAAATTCCATTCTTTAGCCTCTATTTTCTCGACCATCCTGAGGCGTACAAGACCTCCGGCTGGATTACTATTATTACTACTGTACTATAGTAGTGAGGAAGCGGCCGAGCCCTTAACCCCAGCAATACCAACGGCAGGGGTGGGGGGTATTTCGGGCCCACCAGTTCAATTTCTCACGGTTTATTCATGGTATTAATTTTCTACGCTCACTGTTCACAAAGTTATTGTATATTTTGAGTCCGGGTACCTAACCTCACATTTACTATTTTAACATTTTAATTCTTGTATAAGATATTAACAATTTCCTTATGGTGGGCACGGAACCCACCCATTGGTAGTTCGTGTGCCTCGTCATACTGTGCACTGTGGTGAGGGCAAAAGTACAAATAAGTTAACAAAACCACCATCATTTGTTCTGGTAAACATAGTAAAGAACAGTCGTATGTTCCACGTGTGTTAAAGATGGCGAAGAATTTATTTTCTGAACTTCTTTTTTCATGATTTTTGGATTTTGTTTGCAACTGTTGTTGATTAAGTTCAATTTTTGCCATTTAAGGTGCATTTAAGGTTCAAAATACAAGATATGTTATTAAAGGATAATGTCAATCCCACAAAATGAATTTATTATGGTGGTCACAAAATTCCCCCCTCCCCGTTGGTAGCCCGTGGTTTGAAAAATAAGTTAGGTTTCATCCCAGCATTTTCCTGGAGTCATCATCATCATCATGAACCAGCTCCAGTTTCCCGGGTGCGGTGAATGAGCGCTTTCAATTTATTTCTCTCCAAGAATGTCTCCTCCTCCATAATTTGCTGCAAATCCAGACCTCTCCCTGGTCGATCATTTCTAACCTGGTCGATCCACCTCTTCCTCTTCCTCTTGCCTTTCAGTTCTTTCTCAAACCACACTCTAGCTGTTATTTGTGTGTCCATTCTTTTAAGATGACGGAACCATTTGAGCCTGGCTTCAACACAATTCTCATTAAGAGATTGTTCTACTTGAACAAGATGGTGTATGTTATCATTTCTTATTTTGTCCCTCCTTGACTTCTGAATCATAGTTCTTTAAAAACGTCATCTCCACCGCCTGTAGTTTGCTGGTATTTCTCTTGAATTGGGTACAAGTTTCTAACAAGGCAACGGATTGTGGTTTAAAATTCTAATCTGATAAAAATTTTGCACACAATATTCCTAGAAAGGTGTACAATGATGTAGTGAAAACCGCACAGGACACTTTCAATTTTGAACGCCAAAATTCTGCCGGACGACAGGATGAGTGAGGAAGTGGGAAGAGGTAAAGCCCATGCCATCGCCCGGCTGATTTTCGGGATTCAATATTGATGTTCAAAATTGAAAGTGGCCCGTGCGGTTTTCACTACGTCATTGTACAGGTATGTAGGAATATTGTGTGCTAAATTTTTATCAGATTAGAATGTTACACCGCAATCCGTTCCCTTGTATGTAGTAACAGGTACAAAGAAGCTCTTGTAGAGTATTAGTTTTCATCTTAAAGGAACTTGCTTATCCCAAAGAAGGCCACTCGCGAGGTGATAAAATAGTGCTCCATGTTGAACTCGATCAGTGATTTCTACAGTTGGAGTATTTAGTGAAAAAGCCCTTTGACCCTGTTGATGTATTTCACATCATTATTGTTATTTAATAACTCTGATATTTAACTACACTAGCGCCATATGTGAGAACACCCACTCACAAAAGCTGGAGTAACCTCTCTTATCTTTTTATCTTCTTTGATCCTACAATAATACTATTCAGTCGCCTTTTTGAATAAAAACCAAAGATCGCTTTTCAAAGTTTATTCATTTATGTTTGTTAATTTATTTCAAATAAACCAACAGGTTATGGGTTCAGTCACGCATTGAGATAAAGTGCGTAATTAGACGAAACAAAAAAGAAAGTATTTTGTGCGCGATATTTTAATGAAAACTCCGAGAAGCCAATCTTGAGGTTAGGACCAAGTGCACACACAATGGATTCAACTAGGATAATCAACGTTGGCCTTCTGGTAGGAAAAGCGAACTGGAACACATGGAGATACAAAATAAGTATTTGCTTACGAGGGATCACCGGAGCTATAGACGTAATTGAAGGCAGGTTAGTGGAGCCAACCTCACTTTCTGAGGACGCAACCACTGAAGCAAAGGCGGCGTATCAGAGTAAGCTTGATGTTTTAATAAGGCGGATAGCCACACATTGATTGTATTAACCACTAACAAGTCAGAAGAGACGTTACAAAAAATCATGCGTCTCACGTCAGCTCGGGAAGTGTGGTTAGAACTCCACAAACTATTTGACGGTGTCTCAGAAGATAAAGTTTACAACTTATGCCTGCGATTCTTCAGCTACAAAAAGGCAAATGAGGATGACATCGCAACGCACGTTTCAAAATTAAAGAATCTGTGGAGCGAACTAAAGCAGGAAATGTCCAGAGATGCCGAAATCAACTCTGATCTGCCAGATGTATTTATGATTTGTAAAATTCTGGGTACACTGCCAGAAGAATATTTTTCATTCAAGGCTAGCTGGATGTTGATGTCAAAAAGGGACAGGACTGTTGACAACCTGACCAATCAGCTGTGTGCGTACGAGAGGGCGCTCAGAGGCAAAGGAGAATCACCTCAACAAGAAGCACTCTACTAGGATTCGTCCAAACAGAAAACCCAGCAGCAGCACTCTTCGCAAAACTATCTCCAAAAGAGCAACAAAAATAAAATATTCTGTCCTTACTGCAGGAAAGGTAACCACACTATCAAACAGTGTAGGAAGTGGATCGCTGATGGACGACCGCCCAAGCCCAGCAACTCAGGAATATCAGAAAGCGGTACCAACATGATTTTGGTCGCTATAACCTCGACTGTGATGAACTCAGAATGCAACTCTGACGACTGGTTTGTAGATAATGGAGCAACGAGCCATGTTTCTAATAACAGGAACACTTTTAGGACATTTGAACCATTTCCTACGGAACACTCAGTGACCACAGCGAACGGTGTGAAGGTTGCGGCCATTGGAAAAGGTGACATCGACATCGAAGCAGTAGTTAACGGCGAGCGGCACAAGCTCACGTTGGCTGGTGTATGGTGCGTTCCTGGGATCCAGAGAAATCTATTCTCAGTCCTTGCAGCCCAAGACAGAAACAAGGACAGCAGGTTCGTCTCGTCAAGAGAGGTCTGCAATTTCGTCGTCAACGGCGAAGTGAGATTAATTGGAGTACGTGAATGGTTCGGTGGACTCGACAAACTGAGAGTGAGGAGCGTGAACAACACTGCATTCAAGGAAGTCAACGCAACAGAAAAGGACAACCTTCTCCAACTTTACCATGAACGATTCGGACATCAGAACAAGCGACACGTGAGATCCCTCCTGAACAAAGAGCTGGGAATCCGCGTTGAGGTGGACAGCGAACTGTGTGAAGGCTGCGTCTATGGCAAGGCTCACCGTCTGCCTTTCGGAACGAGGTCTGGAACTACGAAACCGGGAGAGCGGATTCACACAGATGTCTGCGTCCAATTCGACGAGTCGATGTCAGGATACAAGTATTTCTTCCTCTTCAAGGATGATTTCACGAAGTTCAGGAATATTTACTTCATAAGAGAAAAGTCTGAAGTTCCAGAGAAATTCGCCCAATTCGTTGCAGAAGCTAAGACTCTCGGACACAACATCAGGGAGCTGCTGAGTGACAATGGCAAAGAATTCGACAACCAGTATGTCAGAAAAATCTTGCAGAAAGAAGGAATTGTTGAACGACTCGTCACGCCATACACTCTGGAACAAAATGGATCCAGCGAAAGAGAGAACCGCACCGTGGTCGAATCTGCTCGAGCAATGATGTATGCTCATGGAAAACTTCCACAAAAACTTTGGGCTGAGATGATCCAGACAGCAGCCTACGTCCTTAATAGGACTGGACCTTCCCACGCTGAGGGAACATCTCCCTACGAGCTATGGTACGGCAGGAAACCAGGTCTGAAGCATCTTCGGGTGATCGGGTCTATCTGCTATGCGCATGTTCCCAAGCAGCAAAGGAAGAAGATGGATCCCAAGGCCACCAAAGGAATTCTCATCGGATACGACAACGATGACGGTTACAGGATCTTTTGTGAAGAGGAAGGTAAACTAATTCGATCGAGAGATGTCACCTTCGATGATAAAGTGTTGCAGCACAAGAACGATGTCAATCTTCCGGGAAGCTTAGACTCCTCTGTTCAACCAGAACAAGATTCGATCCCTGATGAATATCAAGCTGACGACGAAACGCAGAGCGAAGAGGAGGAAGATGAATTCTGGGACCTGAATAATGAAGACGAAGCTGGTCAACCAGAACAAAAAGGTACACCAATCTCAGATGAAACCATCGTTCGACGACTCAGTGAGCGTTCATCTCTCAATCTTCCATCAAAGTATCAATACTTCGTGATGTATCTCTCAAGCCTTCAACAAGAACCTGAATCCTACAGTGAAGCCATGAGATCAGATCAACAGGACCAGTGGAAGGAAGCCATGGGTCGTGAGATAAAAGCTCTTGAAGAGAACAAAACTTGGGAACTGGTTGAACTGCCTCCAGGAAAAAGAGCCATTTCAAACAAATGGGTCTACCGAGTTAAAACGAACGCCGATGGATCGGTCGATAAATTCAAAGCCAGATTGGTCATCAAAGGCTATTCACAGCGGAAAGGAGTAGATTATAATGAAACCTTCAGTCCAGTGGCCAGGACATCAACCATCAGAACATTGCTCAGTGTTGCTGCAAAAGAGAAAATGAAACTAGCACAGATCGACGTTTCAACGGCATTTCTCTATGGTGACCTCCAGGAAACTATATATATATGCAACAACCTGAAGGATATGGCGATGGATCTGCCAGGGTATGCCGCCTGAAGAAAAGCTTGTATGGACTGAAGCAAGCTGGAATGAGAAGTTCAACAAATACATCGTCAGCCTGGAATTTCGGCGAAGTGAAGCGGATCCTTGTCTCTTCGTGAGGCAAAAAGGACGAAAGAAGATATTCGTTCTCTATGTTGACGATGGAATGATTGCAGCTGAAGATGAGCAGGAACTCCATACATTTATCGACGATCTGAAACGGGAGTTTAAAATCACCTCTAAGCCAGCATCGTACTACCTAGGATTGGAAATCAACCTAGGGAAAGAGGGGTCAATACGTGTGAGCCAAGCTCATTACACGGAAACCATACTGGAGAAATTCAACATGAGTAGTTGCAAGGCTGTGACTACTCCAATCATCAAGGACAACGATGCAGAATAGAGCCCTCGGAACTTCAAGTTTCCATACAGACAAGCTGTTGGAGCACTCATGTTTCTCATGTGCGGCACTCGACCACACATCGCGTATGCTGTCAGCGTGGCCTCCAGGAACCTTGACAAACCAACCGAACGAGACGTGCTCAGAGTGAAGAGGATCCTGCGGTACTTGAGAGGCACAACCGATCTTGGACTGTTCTACAAAGCCAACCTGGGAGAGGAGGTTTTTGATTGTTTCAGCGATGCAGATCACGGAGGTGACTTCAGTTCGGGCCGCTCAAACTCAGGGGTCCTGTGCCTCAACTCGGGATCGCCTATCTCGTGGATGAGCCAGAGACAACCCTCTGTTGCCATATCCACAACCGAAGCTGAAATCGTGGCTGCCAGTGAAGCCGCAAGAGAGATCATCTGGATCAAGAGGCTTCTGACTGAACTAGGCCAGTTGAAGTCGACGCCCATTCTGCAAGTCGACAACGAAGCAGCCATCCGGCTAGCACAAAATCCTGTGTTTCATCGGAGAACGAAACACATTCGTATCAGACATTTCTTTGTTCGCGAATTGGTCACAGCAGGAGAAATAGACATTTCAAGAGTTGACACACAAAATCAGCTCGCGGATATTTTGACCAAACCTTTGTTTTCAATTCGCTTTCGAAAATTATGTAACGACATGGGGGTCTGTAAAGTTATTAAATAAGGGAGAGTGTTGATGTATTTCACATCATTATTGTTATTTAATAACTCTGATATTTAACTACACTAGCGCCATATGTGAGAACACCCACTCACAAAAGCTGGAGTAACCTCTCTTATCTTTTTATCTTCTTTGATCCTACAATAATACTATTCAGTCGCCTTTTTGAATAAAAACCAAAGATCGCTTTTCAAAGTTTATTCATTTATGTTTGTTAATTCAAATAAAACAACAGACCCACTTTTAGGAGGACTGAGGCAGGAATCGAACTCTCCTCTTCACAGCTTTACCTCACAAGGTTGAGTGTAACTCGTTCCAGCACTCAGCCCAGAATAACAATTCTTGGTAGAGCGCGAATCGAACCTGAATCCGCGGGTTGACAGCCAAGAGGCAATGTCCATATTCCCCCAGGGGCTCACATCTAGTGGAACGTGTGTTGGGGATCACGGGACCCCTGCCGAGTCCGGCATTGCTTCCACTTACTTGTCCCGGGCTCCTCTCCAACCTCTCTTGGTCAACACAAGTTCTCTTCCAACCCCGACCATATTAGGGCCTAGGGAGTCTCTTTCTTTCCAGCCTTAATTGGTCCTTGTCTTTTCTTTACCGATACCCTCCTTCCGCGAGGGGTCAGCCTTCTTTTCCTTTTCATGTTATCTCCTGCCTTCTGCACAAGGCCCTCAAGGAGGCCCCACCTGGATATTGCTACACCCTCAGGGGCTCACGGCTGGTGAGTTGGTGATCCCGAGGGATTCCTGAGCTGGGTCTGTTTTTCCCATTTTTCCTCTGACTTTGTGGCGGGCCCTCTCCTCTTTCCGTTTCCTACCTGCCTTTCATGGCTCTCCCTCCTTCCAAGTCCCTCAATCCTAATTCTTCTAAGGTTGAGGGCATTTCTTTTCTTTCTGTCTTTTATTTGTCCGCAAAGGTGTGCGACAAGGGTGTTTGCTGTCCCCTGGACTGTTCAATGCCTTCGCTGAAGGTATAACTAAGTGGGCTTTAAAAGGTTCTAATATGGGAGTGAAAGTTGGTGGAAGACTTATCCAGAATATTAAATTTGCTGATGATCTGGCATTACTTGCAGTAAATCCGCATACATTAACAAACATGTTGCAATGTTTAAATGATACAGCTACAGAATATGGAATGAAAATCAATTTTAAGAAGACCAAGATTCTGGTGATAAGTAAGCATCAACACGAACTAAATATTACCATAAATAAAGAACCAGTACAACAGGTCAATCGTTTTAAATACCTTGGTCAGATCTTCACAGAAGACCTACGATGTGAAGTTGAAATCAGGAGCCGTATAGCCATGGCCAAGCAGGCATTCCGTGAAAAGCATTCTCTAATTTGCCAACGCTCGATGTCCCTCAGCCTTAGAAAACAACTGGTTAAGACCTACATATGGCCAGTTGCAATGTACTGCAGTGAGACCTGGTCAATGAATAGAGGTGACATTAAACGACTAGAAGCGTTTGAGATGTGGTGTTGGCGCCGAATGGAAAAGATCAGCTGGGTAGAGAAAATGACCAACATAACGGTGCTGGATCGAATAAAGGAAAAACGGCAAATGATCCGCCAGATATATAGAAGGAGATCCACCTGGCTTGGCCACAGGTTACGACATGGTGGCCTGATGATCGATATACTAGAAGGCAAAATACCTGGAAAACGCCCTCGCGGGAGGCCACGGAACACTTTCATGAGATCTTTCCTACATAGCTCTGGCCTACGAAATTATGAAATGGTCAAAAGGACAGCACAAGACCGAACAACGTGGAGAAGACTCATTGTAGGGGCAGACCAGTCGCTTGACTGAAAAACATGATGATGATGATTTGTCTTATCCCTTCTTTGATTACTATTTCTTCTTCTAGTATGTAAGTCTGTGGTTAGTATTAGTTGTAGTTTTTCATTCTCATCTCATCTTTCACTATCACCCAAACCATTAGGGGCCGATAACCTAGATGTTAGGCCCCTTAAAACAACAATTATCATCATCATCATCATCATCTTGTACAGGTCCACCGTTCCTCTGCAAAATTCATTATTATACAGTAGATAAAACTATAAACCATTACGAACTTCACAAGTACAGTGTCTCGGGAATGATCAAGGTTACAAAAATGTGGTACACGGGAGGTCGCATGAAAGCGGCAGTTAAATGAGACATAAATCACTCGAGAGCGTGGCAGACGAGACACACGATCGCCAATGTCAGGCGCAAGGGAATGCTGGGAGAGAAAAAAAGGGGCGACCTCTCGCATGTTAATACAGCAATTTAGGGTGCACCCTAACATCTCTAAAACTATGGAATATTTTGCTTATTTCAATACACCAAATACCTGTATTAAATTACCTCAGGGGCAGATAATCTTGCTGTTCCGCCCCTTAAAACAATAATAACTAACTAAATCACCCATTCCAAGTTCTATTGGTATCACATGCGTTTTAAAAAGTAGGAACTAAGTTCGCTTACCATGGTAACAAGCTAATTCCAAATGACATGTCCATGTTTTAAAGTGACACTGCTATGTATATGTGAGTAGAAGTAGTGAGGCATACTAAGTCAGGTGAGATGTGAGGTTGTTGTAGACGTGAAGTTCGACACTTTACAAGACCCTTCAAATGTTCTCGTCCAATTGTTTTCAGCCAGTAGCGTGAATCCTGAATCCTGAATCCTCCCTACAGAGCCCCCACAACATTATCTTCACCCCACAGTACAAAGGAACTAACAGATGTCATATGGACTTTCACGGACATGCAATTAATATCCAGTCATTTCTGTATCTTTCTCCATATCTTTTGAGGGGTTTCGCTAACGCGCTACCTCGTGTCTCACTGACATCGGGAGAGCGTGTGTTCGAATCCCACCTCGGCCGTCATGATTTTTTTTGTGGTTTCCCATTTTCACCACCAGGTAAATGCCGGGACGGTTCCTTTCAACAGGTCCACGGCCGATTTCCTTTCAATATACCTTCCCTGACCCGTCCTAAAAAGAAAAATACATTGCCATTGGCTGCGTTAGTAAAATTATTATTATTATAAGTTTTAATTAAAGGAGCATGGTTTGTTTGTTGCAGGTTCTTCTTCTACAAGAAGAGTAGGGAAGGTCCTCTGTCCATAACCGTCACCCCCTGCACCAGTAGCCTTGTGTGGTCCGTGCTGTATCGCGCCAAGAACGACACCGAGTCCAGTAAGTCTTACACAAACTTAAAGCTCGCAATAAAAGTCTGTAGATTCATGGTGGAAATTATTTCGTTGAGTCTAGTGGTAACTCAGCCTGTTTCAGTATCGAAGAAAACCGTGACTTCGTGCTTCTTTCGGAAATATCTCTTTTGTATGGCTCCCTCTAGTTCCACTAAAAGTTGAGTGGTGAATCGATGAAAGCGCAAACCACACTGACGCTCAAGCGAGAGGCTTCCCTCATCCAAAACCACACAAGTCGACGATTATCCTGCTTCTCTAGGAGCTTTGTAAGACAAATGCGCTCCTGTGTGGTTCTGGTATCGCAGAGATATTTCAACATCTGACTACAGTTATTATATGCTCTGCGCACTTTCCATTCTGTGAAGGTGCATTGTACAACTCCAAAGCAGCAATGGCAAAGGACAAGATGATGATGATTAGGTTTCGGAGGTTCAAGGTTCAAGAAGTACAAAATAAGCAAGCAAATATGCCCTAAAAACTAGCTAAATATGAACTAAAAAATAAAATAGACTATGACCTAAAAAACTATGAAATATGACATGAATTTTTGGGATAGGTATTACTAACATGCAGTAAATGCTAAATGACGTCCGTAGAGGAGCGCCTTCTTGGAATCAGGTCTTCTAAACCTGCTATCTGCCTTTTCAGGGAAAATAAAGAAAATATCCTCTACACTATTCGGAAAGCCTGTGTATGAAAGTCGACGCAGATAACACGTACCTTGTTAACGACGCCTCAATTCAAACAGCAATGCTGAAATTATTACCAATTGAACCCAACCGGGTTAGGCTGACTGGTGTCGAACGTGGATCTCAGAGATAGTTGAGCTCAGAATAGAGGTTCCAACAAGGAACGAACACGAGATTTTTTGAGGGAGTTTAAGTTATAAAAACCCCTAGAGAAAATACATATTAAATCACTGTTGTGATATGAACTAATGCTGACATTATTTATTAATATAATGCAGGGAATATTAGTAGAATACTGCATTATTGGGCTGTATGAGGCATACAATTCTGGACTTGAGCACAGAAGTTGGAGCGCTTGACATTTGTCTAATGACTCTGGAAAAGGGGCGTAGTTTCTTGGAGCCGTGTCACTCTATGTGACCTACTTAAGTCGTCTGGAGCAGGTCAGGAGGCAAATTTATTGTCAAGTTATTCCCCGTTTCAGAATAGAGAGGCTAGTGGAGTGAGAAGATACCAGCGACATTTAATGATTACTCGTGATTGGAGCAACGCAGTGACATGAGGTTTGCACCTATGTGAATGTTTAGCCGGGAGGCTAATTATCAAGCCATTAAACATTGAAATCGAGGCAGATTTAATGGAACGCGCAGTAACACAGTAATTGGAGGTTAGCGGAGAGATCTAACCATGGTTTTGGGGATTTTTAGGGGACGCCGCGTGGGCACGCGCTGGCAAAGGCAATTAATATTAATTAATTGGCCGATCGATCCTCGAGCACGCATACAGATCTGTGATCAGCGAGGAAAAAGGAACCATATAAACGTTAATTTAAGACCAGAATCATACTGTGAGAGAAGATGACGCTGCAGGGAAATTCTCGGTCTACTTTTTCGCTCCAAACGAATATAAGGGGTGGACCCAGGACAGAGGCAGTCAGTCGAACCATACTTGAGAGCGAGGAGCACTTCACCCTAGCTCAGAGAAATAAGGCGCGGACTGTAACATTCTAAGTGCAGCAACATATAATCATGCATTAAGTTATGAATTCGTAACGAGTAATGTAGTCAGTTGAACCGCAGTCTAGTACGAAGTGCGCGTTACCGAAGTCGAGAAGGGACGCTCGGACTTCAACATGAAGAGCCGTGCAGCAAGACATTTATTAATACCAGTTATTAAGGACAGTCGTGCCATATGTGTATAGTCGGCATTACGAGCGATTGTTATTGTGCACGTAGGAAATGTACCGTGTGATATACAAGGTAGGACAATTGAGAGTGATAATTTGTACAAGTACAATGTGCAATGGTTGAGCGCAGTATGTAAACTATTGGTTAGACAGATCATAGGATGTTAGACTGCGCAGAGATAAACTTTATTATGCGATTGGTGAAATTTCATAAGAATACCAATATAATTAACGCTCAGGACGATATGCAAGCATATATGTGCGATATCAGGAAATGTATCGAAGGATAGAGATTTATAAACAGTTTGGGGAATCGATAGGAATCCTTAGGCAGAGAATCGAGACTTTCAATCAGGATGCGGATAGCAGCGAGGAGGAGATCTTCGACGTCTGCATTTCTGATATCTTACCAGGAAAAGTCAACCAGTAATAAATGTAAATAGTGAGCGTGTGATTGTAATGATGATTTGTTAAATATATGTAAAATTAATAGTGTTACAAGTGCTATAACGTGTTGTGTGAATAAGGAGGCAACAGCTTCAATATGGAAAGGAAAAGTGCCGTGTGTCTTGTAAGGCAAAAGTTATGTAAAATGTGTGTTATAAGTATAAGAATGCCTTGCTAATTTTGCAAATAATGGCGGGCATTACTGGAAGAAATGCGTGGTTGGAGCCACCAGACTAGCCGATGTAAGTACCCATCCATCTTTAAGAGAATGTCCTGTGTGATCCATGGTTTGCGATTCACTCTTTCCACAAATCCCACATAGTCTTCAGCAGCCTTTTCGATGGAGAATTTGGCTATTGACCATAAATGATCAACAGTTTGTGAGTTGTTTGCATATGATGATATGTTGTCATCAGTGGCTACCTGATATTGCTTTTTAGTCCGCTCGCTTTTAAATGCTTCAAGATTCCACTTCTTTGTTGGTTTTCCCTGAATCCTGCGTTTAAATTTCAGTTCCGTACTCATTACTAGTAGAGAATGATCAGAACAGATGTCAGCGCCCGGATAGCAATTATAGTCCACTGTATGTTGAGTGATTTCAAAATTTATAGAATATGCCAATAAGAGTCAATCTTAGGAGGTAGAGCCTCAAATTAGTATTGTTGTGTTGATTTTAGTCAAGTTGAGATGTTTTTGTACATCATTGAGTGGATAAATCGTTACCACTATTGTAAAATGGCAATTCAGTTATATAAAAACTTAACGTAACGAACACGGATGTTCGGTTATTAAAAAGGTTACGTTGTGTCGGGTTATTGTAATTCATGTCAGTAATAATAATCATCATGTTTTTCAGTCAAGCGACTGGTCTGCCCCTACAATGAGTCTTCTCCACGTTGTTCGGTCTTGTGCTGTCCTTTTGACCATTTCATAATTTCGTAGGCCAGAGCTATGTAGGAAAGATCTCATGAAAGTGTTCCGTGATCTCCCGCGAGGGCGTTTTCCAGGTATTTTGCCTTCTAGTATATCGATCATCAGGCCACCATGTCGTAACCTGTGGCCAAGCCAGGTGGATCTCCTTCTATATATCTGGCGGATCATTTGCCGTTTTTCCTTTATTCGATCCAGCACCGTTATGTTGGTCATTTTCTCTACCCAGCTGATCTTTTCCATTCGGCGCCAACACCACATCTCAAACGCTTCTAGTCGTTTAATGTCACCTCTATTCATTGACCAGGTCTCACTGCAGTACATTGCAACTGGCCATATGTAGGTCTTAACCAGTTGTTTTCTAAGGCTGAGGGACATCGAGCGTTGGCAAATTAGAGAATGCTTTTCACGGAATGCCTGCTTGGCCATGGCTATACGGCTCCTGATTTCAACTTCACATCGTAGGTCTTCTGTGAAGATCTGACCAAGGTATTTAAAACGATTGACCTGTTGTACTGGTTCTTTATTTATGGTAATATTTAGTTCGTGTTGATGCTTACTTATCACCAGAATCTTGGTCTTCTTAAAATTGATTTTCATTCCATATTCTGTAGCTGTATCATTTAAACATTGCAACATGTTTGTTAATGTATGCGGATTTACTGCAAGTAATGCCAGATCATCAGCAAATTTAATATTCTGGATAAGTCTTCCACCAACTTTCACTCCCATATTAGAACCTTTTAAAGCCCACTTAGTTATACCTTCAGCGAAGGCATTGAACAGTCCAGGGGACAGCAAACACCCTTGTCGCACACCTTTGCGGATCTTAGCGGGTTCTGATACGTCATTTCCAAGCCGAACAACAGCAGTTTGATTTATATACAGATCAAATATTAATCTGATTAATCGATGGGGACAACCTATTTGATTCAGAAGAGGAAACAGCTTGTGCCAGCTGACTTTATCAAATGCTTTTTCGAAGTCCACAAAGCACACGTAAAGGTTTCTGTTTACACTTAACATCTTTTCTCCAAGACATCGCAAGGACCCGATAGCATCACGTGTAGACATATTCTTTCGAAAACCAAATTGAGAGTTGACTAGATACTGTTCGATGTATATTTCCATCCTTTTCCTTAAAATCTGCAGAAGTATCTTTGATGCATGAGGGATGAGACTAATGGTCCGATAGTCACTACATTCAACTGGTACAGTCTTCTTTGGAATTGGAATGATGATGCTGGTGTAAAACTCCTGAGGCCATTTACCTTCTTCGAAAATTCTTGCTACCAATTTGAATATCCATTCAAGTGTACTATCCCCACTATTCTTGATTAGTTCGGCAGGAACATTGTCAATACCTGGTGTTTTACCCATGGATATTGATTTTAGAGCTTCATCGAACTCTGATCTAATAATTCTATCTTCTGCAATTGACCTGTCTTCCTCGCCACGTGTTGGCAAAAGGAATGGAATTGGTTCTGCGTATAGATCTTCAACATACATCCTCCAGTGTTCCTTCTTGTAATTCAGGTCTGATATAGGATTCCCATGTGTATCACGGAACTGTCTAGTGCGGAATCCTTTTTGTTTCTTAGTAGTTTCCCTGATCTTTTGGTAGGCTAAATCTGTTCTTCCTTGTTTTTGCAGAAATTCGACCTCTTCGCATTTTGACTGCCACCACTCCATTTTCTTCTCCCGGCAGAGTCGATCAATCTGGTTCTTTAGCATTCGGTAGTTATTTCTGCCTACTTCTGAAGAGTCGTTTTTAAATTTTCTTCTTTCATCCATCTTTAAGAGAATGTCCTGTGTGATCCATGGTTTGCGATTCACTCTTTCCACAAATCCCACATAGTCTTCAGCAGCCTTTTCGATGGAGAATTTGGCTATTGACCATAAATGATCAAGAGTTTGTGAGTTGTTTGCATATGATGATATGTTGTCATCAGTGGCTACCTGATATTGCTTTTTAGTCCGCTCGCTTTTAAATGCTTCAAGATTCCACTTCTTTGTTGGTTTTCCCTGAATCCTGCGTTTAAATTTCAGTTCCGTACTCATTACTAGTAGAGAATGATCAGAACAGATGTCAGCTCCCGGATATGCCATGGATTTCTTTACTTGATTTTTGTATCTTTCCTTGACAAGAATATAGTCAATCTGGTAACGTTGATCATCACCTGGCTTTTTCCAAGTATATCTCCGCCTCTTTGGTGAGGTAAACCAAGTGTTACTTATAACGAACCTCTCTTGTTCACAGAATTCGAGAAGACGTTGACCACGTGAATTTCTTCTACCAAGACCATACCCTCCTACTGCAAATCCTTCTTTTCCCTCACCAATCACTGCATTCCAGTCTCCCATTATAATAATGTTCTCGCTAGCCTTTGTCTTACGCAGTAATTCTTCCAGCTTCTCATACATTTCTTCAACCTCATCATCATCACTGCTGGACGTAGGCATATATACCTGCACCACAGCTAAATTTACGGGTGTTGCCAGAAAACGTGCTATGATAATTCTGTTTCCAATAGCTTCAACATCCAGTAGGGCTCTTGAAGAGTTAGCATTTAGTACCAAACCTACACCGCCTTGACCATTCTCACTTCCGGAGTGCAAGACTTTGTAGTCTCCGCTTGTGAACTCTCCTTCTTCTCTCCAACGTGTTTCAGCTAATCCTAAAATATCTAATTTATGTCGGTCTATTTCTCTTTTCAAGTTCTCTAGTTTCCCAGCTTGTAACATAGTTCGAACATTCCATGTTCCAATTTTAAAATATGGATTTCTCCGGATAACGACCTGAGAGGCCCCATTTCCTCTCCTGCCGGGCCCGACATCATTCCTTTGAGGTGTGATCCCGCAGTTGCCAACTTCACTAACATTTGTCTTTGGACTCATCATAGGTTTTCTTGGGATACACATAAAGGTCTTTAATGGAGTGGTTTCCCGTTGCCTTCTCCATTCTTATGCTGTTGACCAAATCCTGCTGGTTCATCCACCTTTAAGAGCGATTTCTCACTCCAAGGACAAAAGAGTGCCCTGACCCTATCTGCAATTTGCGAAAGAGGGGAGCCACTTATACCGGCGGCTGCTCGGTCCCCTTTTAGTCGCCTTTTACGACAGGCAGGGAATACCGTGGGTCTATTCTACAGCCCCAAACCACAGAGGTCGTTACACTACTTAACAGCAATTTATCGGTTTGTATCATGTAAACTTAACTGTCCTCGTCCGAGAATTTGATAATGCTTCAGTATTCTTTCTATTCTGCATTGTATTCACTGACAGAAATAATATTAATATGAATACTCACAGAAGGCGAAATGAGATATCTTCATGAATTCATCTCATTGGTTTAGTCACAGCTGATCATAACCTGTACTCCGCTCATGCAATTTACGTAAGGCAACAATACACTTATTTGCTGTTTTAACATTCATGTTATTTCACTATGATTTGGCGCCTTTAAATCAAGCATATCACTTTCAATCACTATTCAGTGTAATCATTCAGAGAGATGTGTACATACATCCAACTGCAGAATATATCCTACCAACATGAGGTTATGTAAGTGAACAATGACCGTGTACTCTAACGTTACCAAAAACTGCGAAGTGAGTCCTCGCTATCACAATAACTTCATATGCACTATGAATAGGCAACCTATTAACACTATGTAAACTGTAAAATATTATAAAAGAGACGAAATGTCCATATAAAATACATAAAATACAGGATCGAAAGTCTTCCCAGACTCGCTGAGTCACGGCCTTCTACATACTGTAATAATAATAATAATAATAATAATAATAATAATAATAATAATAATAAGGAATAAACGAATACACATCAGCGAAAAATGGTTGTAAGAAAAATATATATGCTAATTGGAATATTTATCTATCCAAGCAGTAATATTATACATGAAGGGCTAATAAAAGCAATTTAATATCAGAGTATATTGTGATAATGGGAATAAATATGCAAGAATCTAGGGAATGGAAGAGTTTAATAGAGAATTGAATTTGCAGCTTGTGAATAAGCTTGTAGAGTAATTGATAGATTTATCTTACTAATTAAAGGACGAGATCATAGCACAATTAGTCACGGAAGCCAGGTAATCTATTCGACGTGTGAAATCTCGTATAGCCTAGGGCATACAGAGATATTTATTATGGCCAGAGCGTACATAGTGATTAACCCTAGCTCTGTGGATTGCCATGAAATGTTCCGGGTTCGAATCTTGTGGTGTATGAGAGGATAACAATGGAAACCTCTGCATGATACCTGATGTCGACCGAGAACTAGTTATTGAAATAATTCAGCTCCTGGGAAGCGAATTTAATTGGCGGCAGGATGTGCCTGACCGTAGCATTTAATAAGATGCCGGCTAGCCAATTCGACCAGTGAGGATGAATCTCGTTCCTTCATATAATGTAATGGACCTATTCAGGCCAGTTATTAATATCCTAAGGTTAGGAATAAATATTTAAACACGCCCATAACCTGTCTTGCATACAATTTAGTTGAAATCATATGGGATATGTGGGTCATTGAGACTGCACTATTGTATTTAAAATCTTGTTACTGCTTGGAGATAAAGCAGGAGGGAGTCAGGAAGGGACAGCGCACGTGTTGTGACCGCTCGACTCAGTCCCATTGTATACAAGTAGCTCCGAGGGGGAGATTTTTAAACGACCCTTCAAGGTTGACATTTAGAATGGACAGACTTTGAAACCCTGTTTGTAATGAAAAGAGTCGTTGTTGTATTGTATAATGAATTTGTGTGGTTTGAAACACATTGATAATTAAGGATCGTTCTGATGATTTAATATTTAGCAAGCTTATGAGTTGTTGAAAGTTGTATTTTTACTGACAGTGTTACTTAGTTCTAAAGGTCGACACTAGATGCCATAGGCTATGCCCACGCACGGGTAGCATAATATACCATCCGACACAGCGGTAACGGAGTTTTTGAAATTGAAATCACAACGGCATACAGTGGAACTGTAGAAAAGGGGACTGCAGAAGGGAACTGCAGAACGGGGTATGATTACATATAATTGTGGAGTTGCAAGTAAATTTGATGTGCAACCCATAAATTGGTTAATGCATGGTAAAGCATTTTGGTGGGAAGATAGATACAAAACACAAGTGTACGCATAATGTAAATTAAGATGTGTTGAGAGTAAACAATTAAGCTTGTGAAATGAAAGAGGTCACAACAGGTGACATAAGAATATAAGTACAGTTTATGTGTAATTTACATGTGCATCAGCGCACTTGAGAATGAAATTTGATGTCAATCTCATGGTAAATGAATGAATAATCATTTGGATTTGCAAGGATAAAGTGTGAATATTAGTGGATCGTAGGAGTAATTTTGCTTTGTTTTGTGTTATATTGTTGGGATTGTGTTTTTGTGTGTTTGAAGCCATGATTTAGAGCTGAATTAAAGTCTTTAGAATAGAGTTGTGCTTTATCATTGTAGAGTTGATACCTTTTAGTCTCAGATCAAAAATATGCAACTGCTCAGTGGGTGGATGGTACACGCCTGAGGACTGATGCTGGCTGGAGGCAGAAGCATGTTTTCCATGGAAATTACTCACATGGGTACATGGGATTTGATGTCCTGTACAGTGATTTGAGCTAAAGGTACAACTTAAGTCGGTCAAGATCTATTGTAAACAACTCTATTAGATTAACGAATAAAATGAATTAGGGGAATGACCGCACCTAACCTTAGCTAAGCTCCGATACAAACAATATAAATTTTGATAAATACCTTATACTTACCATGGTCCAGGTAACATGGGGCGGTATTATTCTATCGTGGAATCGCCTAATTAGTGCAATATGTATATCTTGGCATGCACGACCTGACCTTCATTTGTAAAACATGGTAAGACCACCTACTTTATTTATCATGGCGCCAAGGTTTGTGGAGCTTATGAGATTTAGGGAAACCCCATATATTTTTATGGTATTTCATGGGGAAAACCATAATAATTATTTTTTGCCTCAAACTGTGTTTGAGTGATTTTTGAGTTCAGTAGGCTTTTGAAGTTACGCAGAATCTCTCTATTGAGAAGAGAATTACCCAAGGGTATGAGCGCTACACACCCAATCCACAATTTATACAAAAATCCAAGTTTTCAGTACAATCTTGCAATATGTGTACAGTGTCTTGTATTTCTCTTCAAAACGAATCCACACATGTATCCAGGAAGCCTGCCTATATCTCAAAGTGAATTGTTGTACGAATGGCTGGTACGGAGGGAATTTTGCAGGGGATTTCAGAGCTAAAACAGCATTTTGACGCTGTTAATGAACAGAATAAGCTGGAAGCCAAGGCTTTCCGGGATGAAATAAATACCCGTTTAGATGCTAATCAGTTGGCAATTAATAAGAATCAGGTTGAACTGAGTAATCGTTTAGATGCCAATCAGGTGGCAATGAATAATAATCAGGAAGAAATAAATGCTAAGCTAGGTCAAATGCAAGAAACAATTAAGACCGAGGTAACAGAAACTGTTGTAAGCATTATATCAGAAATGCAGGTTAAGACCGATAGGCGTTTCGAGGCGATAGAAGCCAAACTTGAAAGTAATTTACAGGCATGTAAGCACGCGCAGGATGAAACGAACAGTAGGTTAGAGGCGCTGTCTAATGACATTAAGGATATTCAAATCCAAAATAAGGCGAATCTCGAACGCCAAGCGAAACATTTTCCAGAATTTACTAGAACGGTTGATCAGAGATAAGAAGAAAATGACAATAAATGGGATGAAAAGTTGAAAGGTTATGCTAGAGCGATTAACGGTGATCTAAAGAAGCAGGATCAGAACATATTAGATCAATGTCAGGAAATAGGAGAGATTAAGGCTATCGCTAACGAAAGTAAAGAGCTGGTAGGCAACATAAAGGGTCAGATGAGCAAAGTTCATCAAGAACTGGACCAAATTCAAAGCGACGTTGTTATCGTTAACAAAAGACAAGAGGAAAACAGAGGGGAAATCGTTAAGGTCCGAAATGAAATATCAAAGGTCAATGGACATATCCAAGAGGAAATTGAAGGGTTGCGAGAAGAACTCGAAATGAGAGAAGGCCAAAAGACAGAGGCAAGCGTCAAGACCCTTGCTCAAATAAAGGAAGATGTAGAGGATGAAATCTCCCATATCAAGCAAAGCCTGAAGGAAGATAAGAAGAAAATATTTCAAGTGGCAGAAGAAAATAGGGATAGGCTTAGCAGAATAGAGAAAGAGGTAATTACTCGATTGGAAAGAGCAGAAATGCGCCACAATCAAATGGAGACTAGGATAATAGCACAGGAGGAAGCCCTAATGAAAGATCCTAAGTCAAGTGAAGGCAGCGTGGAAGATATGAGGAAAACCAGGTGGGCAGTTTTAGAAACCCAACCTATAATAAGGAATGCTACAGGCCCAGGCGAAAGTACTTATATGACGCCAGGTGCACCGATTGCAGCCTCTACGCCACATGAAAATGCTATGCACAACCAAGTTATAAATGTAATTAGAGCAAGCGAAGAGAAACCAAGAAAATTTTCAGGTAGCCATTGTAATATGACACCGAAGTATTGGTTGAAAGAAGTGTCCGAATATTTAAACGATGCGTGGATACCACAAGAGCGCAGGCTACGAGCCATAGAGAAACTGACGGAGGGAGAATGTGCGTTATGGTTTCGCAGTTTCCGTTATACCTTCGATACTGTCGAGGAGTTCCGGGAAGCTTTTTTGAAGAGATACTGGGACCCGATGACCCAACAGAATTTACGATTGGATTTGTATTCGAAAAGATACAGCACCAACAATCCAACGAAGTACGCTGAATTCTTTATATCTCAGATGTGTCGGTTTAAGGAACTTGACCAAAAACCTAGCGAGCTGGAGTTATGTATTGCTATTGCCAAGCAACTTCCTTATGAAATCCAAAGGCTGCTGATTTCGGCAAATGCAAAAACCGCAATGGAAATGGAGGCAGTTCTTAGGCAACTAGACCTCACGACATCCAATACTATGCGTCAGAATCGAACCGTGGAACAGGTACACGTGACCAACACGCAGACTGACCAGTATAAAGCTACGAAAAATAATAAAGCTACTAGCACTGAAACGTTAGATTCCAACGGACGTCAATGGGAACATGAACCCAGAAGATGGCAACCGAAGTATAAAGGAAATGCTGGTAGAGGAAGAGGAGGCCAAAATTCTTGGAATCAACAGAATACAAGGGGTAGACCGTACCAAAATAATGGAGGTAACAATGGCCAAGAAGGCAACAATCGGAATTGGAGACCCCAGGAAAGAAGGCGGAACTTTGATGACGAGGTAGGGGAACGTTATCACGCTTCATTGCAATACCTCAATGAAAGGGGAGAAGAACCCCAGAAGCAGCAAGTCCGCTGGCAAGAAGCTATGCAAAATAGGACGTCACCAGACAGATATGGAGACGGAGCCAAAAGTTTGGAGTTACAGCGCAGTGAACAGGAGAGAAGAAACTCTAAGGGGACGGGCGCTGTAGAAAAACACTCCAAAATTAGAAAAATTTGAGAATGTTGGATGGAAGGCGGTCAACATCATTAACTGGATAGCCAAACCGGAAGAATTAATCGAGGATACAGGAGGATCACAGGTCATGATCAATCGAGAATTGCCCATTATATTAGTAAGAGTGGCAGGGTTGAAGATAAGAAGTCTGTTAGACACGGGTTCAACGGTGTCTCTTATGACACAAGCTTTGTATAATGAGATAGCGCAGAGAGAAAATGTTTTGAAAATACCTATCTCGAGTGTCAAAATAAAAGGTGTCATTCCTGACAAAACGATGACATGCAAATATCAGGTATTCCTAGATTTACAGATAGGAGGCTCTAATTTTTCACAGAGTTTTCTAGTAGTAAACAAATTGCCGTTTAACCTTATTATTGGGGCAGAGTTTATAAGGGAATACAGAGTGGTAATAGACCTATCACAGGACAGAGTTATGTTCCGTGTGAACGAGGAAGCCGAAGGCTTAGAGGTCTCACTCAAACAGAATGAATCAGAGACGGATGAACAAGTATGGCATACATACAGAGACATGGCTGAGGAAGAAGTGTTAGCTATCGAGCAGTTAGAAGACGAACTGAAAACACTAGCCGCAGACATGGAGAAAGATCTGGAACCCGAACTGGAAGAACATATTTCGGAAAAAACAAAAGAAGCAAAAATTGGTCCAAGAGATAAAGAAAATTTAAAGAAATTATTATTGGAACAGAAGGAAGTCTTTGACTCGAGACCTGGTCGTATAAAGAACTTCACTTATGCATTATAAGTTAGCGACTGGACACCATTTAGGCAGAAACCCTACCCTATAGCCGAAAAGCATTATGCTAAGGTCAAAGAAACAATTCAGGAGATGTTGGAGGCCGGTGTTATTGAGAAAACACCTACGCCTTATGTAAGCCCATTGGTAATCGTACCTAAGACAGACGGGACTGTCAGAGTATGCCTGGATCAGAGGCATTTAAATATGAAGGTAATACCGGAGTTTGACAAAGTGCCACCTATTAAAGAAATCCTCAGAAAATTTAAAGAGAAGACCATATTTACAAATTTAGATATCACATCGAGCTTTCACCATCTTGAATTGCAGAAGAAAACTAGTCTGTTGACATGATTTATGTTTGATCAACATACATATACGTTTTTAAGACTACCTTTTGGTTTGAAAACAGCTGGTTCAGCTTTGATAAGAGCTTTAGATCGCAATCTATCAGATGATGTTAAAGAGAGTACCATCAGATACGTAGACGACATTCTACTCACATCAGAATCTCTGGAAGAGCACATGAGAGACCTGAAGAAGTTGCTGGATAACCTTCGAGAAGCTAATTTTAAGGATAATATCAAGAAATCGCACTTCTGTCAGAGGGAAGTTAAATTCCTAGGGCACGTTATCGATGAAAATGGAGTTAAGCCAAACCCAGAGAAATTAGAGGTAATTCGAAATTTTCCTCGACCCACGAAAGTTAAGCACGTCCGACAGTATTTGGAAGTAATTGGATTCTTTGCTAACCACTGCCCAAACTATACTACAACTGTGGCACCCCTGCAAGACCTATTGAAGAAAGGCGGCAGGTGGAATTGGACGGAGCAATGTCAAGAAGCATTCGAGAGGACAAAACAAATGTTTTTCGAATACGTAAAGCTGGGATACCCTGATTATACCCGGAAGTTCATAATACAGACGGATGCATCACTTGTTGGGATAGGAGCGATGCTATTCCAAGAAAATGTTGATAAGCCCGAGAAGAAAGTTTTTATTGCCTTTATAAGTAGGAGATTGAAGGCCCATGAGAAAAATTACACGATCACAGAGATAGAGTTGCTCGCAATTCTGTACGCATTGCAGTACTGGCGCAAACTCATCTATGGCTTTCAAATCGTCCTCAGAACAGACCATAAAGCTTTAACATTTTTGTTAAAAACGGATTTGTCTAGCCAGAGGTTGACAAGATGGTCCCTGTATATTCAACAGTTCAATGTGGAAATAGAATACTGTCCAGGGAAAGAGAACGTAATACCGGACATGTTAAGCCGATATCCAAGAGAAGAGGAAACTCTAGCCGTCCAGATTGAAAATCGAGATCAGAAGACCTTGGATGACTTGAAGAATCTTACCAACCTACAACGTGAAGATCCGTGGTTGAAAATGATGATTAATTACTTCGAGGGACACTTAGCAAGGGGAACTGCAATATACAGAGAGGCAGAGGCATTATCAACAGACTACGTATGGTACAATCAGATGCTACACAAGTTGGATGATGTAGACCATACACGTCAAAGAATTGTTATTCCTGTATCTTTAAAGAGACCTACAGAATAATGCATATAGAATACGGCATTTAGAAACCGGAAATGAGGTCGTTATGAATGCGGCCAACCTCAAAATTTATCATTCACCAGAGGAATTTGATGAACAAGAGGAAGTAATAGCAGCACACGCCCAAGTGGACGTGGACAGCAAAGTCGGCCAGGCAGTCAGGCTTGAAGGCTCACGCAGCGGGACGGAAAGAGAGACAAGCAGCTTGCTCAGAGAAGGGAGCAGACAGCCGGAATGCAAGTGTCTGCGACTGCTATACAAAGACATGGTCGAAGTCGCTGGGGAGGTTGAAGCATTGAATGAAACCCTCCGCCAAGAGAATGCACGTCTAAGGGCTGAGCTCAGAGTGGAAGGGGAAAGCAGGCAGACGAGGTGAAGGACCGCTTAGGGTAAACACAGACGGTTGGAACAGTCAGCCGGTGACTTACAGAAGGTCACTTGCAATTGACTTCTATAAGTTTTGCAAGGGGAATATGAACCCAACGGGGTTAGGCTGACTGGTGTCGAACGTGGATCGCAGAGATAGTTGAGCTCAGAATAGAGGTTCCAGCAAGGAACGAACACGAGATCTTTTGAGGGAGTTTAAGTTATAAAAACCCCTAGAGAAAATACATATTAAATCACTGTTGTGATATGAACTAATGCTGACATTATTTATTAATATAATGCAGGGGATATTAGTAGAATACTGCATTATTGGGCTGTATGAGGCATACAATTCTGGACTTGAGCACAGAAGTTGGAGCGCTTGACATTTGTCAAATGACTCTGGAAAAGGGGCGTAGTTTCTTGGAGCCGTGTCACTCTATGTGACCTACTTAAGTCGTCTGGAGCAGGTCAGGAGGCTAATTTATTGTCAAGTTATTACCCGTTTCAGAATAGAGAGGCTAGTGGAGTGAGAAGATACCAGCGTAATTTAATGATTACTCGTGATTCGAGCAACGCAGTGACATGAGGTTTGCACCTAAGTGAATATTTAGCCGGGAGGCTAATTATCAAGCCATTAAACATTGAAATCGAGGCAGATTTAATGGAACGCGCAGTAACACAGTAATTGGAGGTTAGCGGAGAGATCTGACGACCGAGTGACCTCCGGTATAAGAGGTCCTCCTCTACCAAGTGCCAACGGTTTCCTTGGAAGGCGGATGAGCGGGTAGAGGTTTAGGGCACTCTGTTGTCCTAGGGATGAGAAATTATCCCTGAAGGCGGAGGAACCATGATTGGTCAACGGCATCAGAATGTGGAAGGCAACGGAAACCACCACATTAAATATTCCAAGAAAACCCCATGGCTTTGCTCAATTTAAAATGTTCCGGAGTTTCAAGTTCCCCGTTCGGATCTCCGGGGAGAACTAAGTTGAGAGGGGCTTTAAGAAGAGTGCAATGCTGCAAGGAACAGTACTGTTTAGGAACATGGAATGTGAGATCCATGTATCAAGGAAAACTAGATGTCGTCAAAAGAGAAATGGAGAGAATCGGCATCGACATATTGGGAATAAGTGAAATGAGGTGGTCTGGAATGGGAGAGTTTATTTCGGATGACTACACAGTATACTTTTCTGGACAAGACAACAACAGAAGTAATGGAGTAGCCTTCATAGTTAGTAACAGAGTAGGTAAAACTGTGATGGGTTGCAACTATAAAAATGATAGAATGATATCCATCAGACTTCAAGGTCAACCTCTCAATGTTAGAGTCATTCAAGTTTATGCACCAACCATTGATGCTGAAGAGGACGTAGTTGACCAATTTTATGAAGATTTGCAAGAACTACTACGGTCGACACCGAACAAGGATATCGTGTTCATAGTTGGAGATTGGAATGCTAAAGTGGGAAATCAGATAGTAGATGGTGTAACAGGACAATTTGGTCTTGGTGCAACAAATGAAGCAGGACAGAGACTCCTAGAATTCTGCCTAGACAATTCACTGATTATTACCAACACACTATTCCAGTTACCCAAAAGACGTCTATACACTTGGACTTCACCAGATGGCCAATACCGAAATCAAATTGATTACATAATTTGTAATAGTAGGTGGAAAAGTGCTATTCAATCTACTACAACAAGACCAGGCGCTGACTCTGGATCAGATCATGCATTATTAATTGCAAAATTCCGGTTGAAGTTGAGGAAAACGGCTAGAACTGCCTCATCGTACAGATTTGACCTGGGAAGAATTCCTTGTGATTATACAGTAGAAGTCAGAAACAGATTTAATACATTGCAGATTGGAGACAAAACCCCTGAAGAGTTGTGGACAGAAGTATCTGCTGCTGTTAAGCAGGAAGCAGAAAAATACATTCCCAAGGAAAAGAATAAGAAGAAGGCCAAAAGGTTATCGGGTGAGGCACTGCAAATTGCAGAAGAACGAAGGAATGCAAAAATTAAAGGGGATAGATCAGCAATGTTTGAGTTTAATGCAGAGTTTAGAATATTAGCTAGAAGAGATAAGAATATTTTTATAACTAATCAATGTAAGGAAGTTGAGGAAAATAACAGAATGGGAAAGACGAGGGAACTTTACAAGAAAATTAGGGATATCAAAGGAAAATTACAGGCAAAATTTGGGATGGCAAAAGACAAATATGGCAAAGATCTAACAGAAGCTGAGGACATTAAGGAAAGATGGATGGAATATGTAGAAGATCTGTATAAGAAAGAACCATGTATTTTGGATAATGAAGTTCATGTGCCCTTCGAACCAGAACCAGATATTTTGGAAACCGAAGTCAAATGGGCCCTAGAGAATATTGCTAAAAACAAAGCTAGTGGACATGATGGAATTCCAATAGAAATGTTCAAAGAAGTTGGAGATAGTGCAGTGAAAATTTTACATTCCATATGTCAGCAAATATGGAAAACCCAACAATGGCCAAAAGACTGGAAAAGTTCAGTATTCATCCCAATTCCTAAGAAGGGAAATTCTAAAGAATGCACGAATCACCGAACAATAGCACTTATCTCACATGCTAGCAAAGTCATGCTTAAAATCCTACAAAATAGACTACGCCAGTATGTAGACCGAGAGTTACCTGAAGAACAAGCTGGATTTCGTAAAGGAAGAGGGACCAGAGATCAAATCGCTAACGTACGATGGATAATGGAGAAGGCAAGAGAATTCCAGAAAGATGTATATTTTTGTTTTATTGATTATGCTAAAGCTTTTGACTGTGTTGATCATAATGCGTTATGGAAAGTACTAAAATACATGGGAGTACCAGAACATATCATTAACCTCATCCAGAACTTATACTCTGATCAAGAAGCTACAGTGAGAACCATATATGGAACAACTAAATGGGTTAGGATTCAAAAAGGAGTACGGCAAGGCTGTATATTGTCACCTTACCTTTTCAATCTGTATGCAGAACACATTATGAGGAATGTGGGGTTAGATGAAGAGGAAACAGGAATCAAAATAGCTGGGTTAAATATAAACAACCTGAGATATGCAGAAGATACAATCCTGATGGCTGAAACTGAAGAAGATTTAAAAAATCTCTTACTGAAAATGAAAGAAGAAAGTTCAAAGGCTTGACTAATGTTGAATGTCAAGAAAACAAAAATTATGACAACTACAACTGTCAATTCATGGCAAGTAGGAGGAGAAAAAATGGAGATAGTCTCTGTTTTTAACCATCTTGGCTCACAGATTTCTGCCGATGGTGACTGCAGTCAAGAGAACAAAAGACGATTGCTACTTGGTAGACAGGCATTTTCAAATCTGGACAATATCTTAAGGAGTAGAGACCTAACCTTAAAAACAAAGATCCGTATAATATGGGCTATAGTTTTTCCAGTTGTGATGTACGGATGTGAGACCTGGACCATAAGAAAAGCTGAACGCCGTAGAATAGATTCCTTCGAATGATGGTGTTGGAGAAGAGTTCTTAGAGTTCCATGGACTGCGAAGAGAACCAATAAGTCAGTTTTACAGCAAATTAAACCAGCTTGTTCCTTGGAGGGCTTAATCCTGAAACAAAAACTGGGCTACTTGGACACATCATGAGAAGACATAATTCATTAGAGAAGACCTTAATGCTGGGGAAGATAGAAGGCACAAGAAGAAGAGGGAGGCAAAGAATGAGATGGATGGCATCACAGAAGCACTAAATTCCAGCTTGGAAAATCTTCGAGAGGCAGTGCAGGACAGGAGAAATTGGCGTAGTCTAGTACATGGGGTCACGGAGAGTCGGAATCGACTAAACGAATAGAGAGAGGAGAGATCTAACCATGGTTTCGGGGATTTTTAGGGGACGCCGCGTGGGCACGCGCTGGCAAAGGCAATTAATACTAATTAATTGGCCGATCGATCCTCGAGCACGCATACAGATCTGTGATCAGCGAGGAAAAAGGAACCATATAAACGTTAATTTAAGACCAGAATCATACTGTGAGAGAAGATGACGCTGCAGGGAAATTCTCGGTCTACTTTTTCTCTCCAAACGAATATAAGGGGTGGGCCCAGGACAGAGGCAGTCAGTCGAACCATACTTGAGAGCGAGGAGCACGTCACCCTAGCTCAGAGAAATAAGGCGCGGACTGTAACATTCTAAGTGCAGCAACATATAATCATGCATTAAGTTATGAATTCGTAACGAGTAATGTAGTCAGTTGAACCGCAGTCTAGTGCGAAGTGCGCGTTACCGAAGTCGAGAAGGGACGCTCGGACTTCAACATGAAAAGCCGTGCAGCAAGACATTTATTAATACCAGTTATTAAGGACAGTCGTGCCATATGTGTATAGTCGGCATTACGAGCGAATGTTATTGTGCACGTAGGAAATGTACCGTGTGATATACGAGGTAGGACAATTGAGAGTGATAATTTGTACAAGTACAATGTACAATGGTTGAGCGCAGTATGTAAACTATTGGTTAGACAGATCATAGGATGTTGGACTGCGCAGAGATAAACTTTATTATGCGATTGGTGAAATTTCATAAGAATACCAATATAATTAACGCTCAGGACGATATGCAAGCATATATGTGCGATATCAGGAAATGTATCGAAGGATAGAGATTGATAAACAGTTTGGGGAATCGATAGGAATCCTTAGGCAGAGAATCGAGACTTTCAATCAGGATGCGGATAGCAGCGAGGAGGAGATCTTCGACGTCTGCATTTCTGATATCTTGCCAGGAAAAGTCAACCAGTAATAAATGTAAATAGTGAGCGTGTGATTGTAATGATGATTTGTTAAATATATGTAAAATTAATAGTGTTACAAGTGCTATAACGTGTTGTGTGAATAAGGAGGCAACAGCTTCAATATGGAAAGGAAAAGTGCCGTGTGTCTTGTAAGGCAAAAGTTATGTAAAATGTGTGTTATAAGTATAAGAATGCCTTGCTAATTTTGCAAATAATGGCGGGCATTACTGGAAGAAATGCGTGGTTGGAGCCACCAGACTAGCCGATGTAAGTACCCAAAAACCATGATTTTATAGCAATTATAGTCCACTGTATGTTGAGTGATTTCAAAATTTATAGAATATACCAATAAGAGTCAATCTTAGGAGTAGAGCCTCAAATTAGTATTGTTGTGTTGATTTTAGTAAAGTTGAGATGTTTCTGTACATCATTGACTGCATAAATCGTTACCACTATTGCAAAATGGCAATTCAGTTATATAAAAACTTAACGTAACGAACACGGATGTTCGGTTATTAAAAAGGTTACGTTGTGTCGGGTTGTTGTAATTCATGTCAGTAATAATAATAATAATAATAATAAGGAATAAACGAATACACATCAGGGAAAATGGTTGTAAGAAAAATATATATGCTAATTGGAATATTTATCTATCCAAGCAGTAATATTATACATGAAGGGCTAATAAAAGCAATTTAATATCAGAGTATATTGTGATAATGGAAATAAATATGCAAGAATCTAGGGAATGGAAGAGTTTAATAGAGAATTGAATTTGCAGCTTGTGAATAAGCTTGTAGAGTAATTGATATATTTATCTTACTAATTAAAGGACGAGATCATAGCACAATAGTCACGGAAGCCAGATGATCTATTCGACGTGTGAAATCTCGTATAGCCTAGGGCATACAGAGATATTTATTATGGCCAGAGCGTACATAGTGATTAACCCTAGCTCTGTGGATTGCCATGAAATGTTCCGGGTTCGAATCCTGTGGTGTATGAGAGGATTACGATGGAAACCTCTGCATGATACCTGATGTCGACCGAGAACTAGTTATTGAAATAATTCAGCTCCTGGGAAGCGAATTTAATTGGCGGCAGGATGTGCCTGACCGTAGCATTTAATAAGATGCCGGCTAGCCAGTTCGACCAGTGAGGATGAATCTCGTTCCTTCATATAATGTAATGGACCTATTGAGGCCAGTTATTAATATCCTAAGGTTAGGAATAAATATTTAAACACGCCCATAACCTGTCTTGCATACAATTTAGTTGAAATCATATGGGATATGTGGGTCATTGAGACTGCACTATTGTATTTAAAATCTTTTTACTGCTTGGAGATAAAGCAGGAGGGAGTCAGGAAGGGACCGCGCACGTGTTGTGACCGCTCGACTCAGTCCCATTGTATACAAGTAGCTCCGAGGGGGAGATTTTTAAACGACCCTTCAAGGTTGACATTTAGAATGGACAGACTTTGAAACCCTGTTTGTAATGAAAAGAGTCGTTGTTGTATTGTATAATGAATTTGTGTGGTTTGAAACACATTGATAATTAAGGATCGTTCTGATGATTGAATATTTAGCAAACGTATGAGTTGTTGAAAGTTGCATTTTTTACTGACAGTGTTACTAAGTTCTAAAGGTCGACACTAGATGCCATAGGCTATGCCCACGCACGGGTAGCATAATATACCATCCGACACAGCGGTAACGGAGTTTTTGAAATTGAAATCACAACGGCATACAGTGGAACTGTAGAAAAGGGGACTGTAGAAGGGAACTGCAGAACGGGGTATGATTACATATAATTGTGGAGTTGCAAGTAAATTTGATGTGCAACCCATAAATTGGTTAATGCATGGTAAAGCATTTTGGTGGGAAGAGAGATACAAAACACAAGTGTACGCATAATGTAAATTAAGATGTGTTGAGAGTAAACAATTAAGCTTGTGAAATGAAAGAGGTCACAACAGGTGACATAAGAATATAAGTACAGTTTATGTGTAATTTACATGTGCATCAGCGCACTTGAGAATGAAATTTGATGTCAATCTCATGGTAAATGAATGAATAATCATTTGGATTTGCAAGGATAAAGTGTGAATATTAGTGGATCGTAGGAGTAATTTTGCTTTGTTTTGTGTTATATTGTTGGGATTGTGTTTTTGTGTGTTTGAAGCCATGATTTAGAGCTGAATTAAAGTCTTTAGAATAGAGTTGTGCTTTATCATTGTAGAGTTGATACCTTTTAGTCTCAGATCAAAAATATGCAACTGCTCAGTGGGTGGACGGTACACGCCTGAGGACTGATGCTGGCTGGAGGCAGAAGCATGTTTTCCATGGCAATTACTGACATGGGTACACAATATGACCTTATATCAATAAAATATGACCAAATATGACCAAAAATAAAAATGGCCAATATATGCATTTATAGGAAACATATAATTGCTTTAAACGTGGTCAGGGACCCGTCATTCAAACTTATTTTTCAGATTTCGGGCAAAATGAGCTCGGGAAAAAATATGACTTTTCCTTAACCTTAATGATGATGATGATAATTGTTGTTCTAAGGGACCTAACATCTAGGTAATCGGCCCCTAATGATCTGGGTGATAGCGAAAATGAGAATGAAATGGAAACCATAACGAAAATTAAGTGAGACTGTAAAGACTTACAAATTGGAACTCGGATTGAAACAACTCACAAAATGTAGAGTGGAAATACTTATAAAAGGGAATTGAGGTTCAAAATACTTAAAAAATGCAATTGAAATTGAAAATACTCAATGCAATTTAGATGGAAAGAGGCCATTTCAGATTCAAAATACTCACAAAGTGCAACTGAAATTCAAAATAGTCACAAAATGCCCGCCACACAAAATGTAATTTAGATTGAAAATCCTTGCAAAATGCGGTTTAGGTTGAAAATACTTACAAAATACAATTTAAATTGAAAATACTCACAAAGGTTCCTCCACCTACATTCAAAGACTTACTAAAAAGCAAGTTACATTGGCAATCCTTACAAAATGCAATTGAGGTTGAAAATAGACGCAAAATGCAATTTATATCGAAAATACTTACAAAATGCAAATTAGGTTGAAAATAACTACAAAATGTAGTGTTGATTCAAATGATCGCTAAAGGTAATGTAGATACACGAGGAGCCAATTAACAAAATCAGGGCGGAAATCTTAAAGAGAAAAGGAAATGTAATGAGAAGAAAACAAGAGGTCTGATCGCTCGTAGAATGAAGTATCAGGAAAGATTAGACAAGGGCCAATAAGGCGGGAAAGTGAAAGCCTCCCTAAGCCACGGATATCATAATACCGTCACGGTCGGTAAAGAACAAGAGTTGACCAAGAGAGGTCGACAGGAAAGAAGACGGAGAGGAGCCCGGCACAAGTAAGTGGAAGCTATGCCGGACTCAGCTGGGGTCCCGTGGTCGCCAACCCACGTCCCACTAGATATGAGCCCCTGTCTCACACTTCACAGTCAACTGGGTTCAGTACGCTATATCGGAGAAATGGTGGTAATTGTGACATGTTCGGTGTTGATATCTACATTTACGGAGACTCCAGATATCATCAATGATGTCGTGAATCCGGATATCTCCCAAAAATTCGTCCACACTTGAGGTGAAAGAGTATGTGCCGTCATCTATCCCGGGCTTCAGCAGGCATCCTTATGAGGCTTATGTTGCCTCTGATAACATATGAACGAATAGGCTGCTACAATCTCAGCTCCTGATAGAAACACGTACAGTCTAAATGTAAAACAAATTAATTTGTATACAGTTAATTAACAATGAAGTGACACCACCGTGACTTCAGGGGAGTGCGGTTAAGTGAAGTTGGCAACATGCAGACGGATATTTTCGTCAGTTTACTCTTGCAACGTTATAATATTCATAAAGTGCGAGAGTGTTGTTTCCTGAATGCATTGTATCAATAAATGTACAAGAGTACTGTTCTGAATCTTAGCTGGGTCGGCAATACTGCGTTCATTCGATATCATATTATAATTTTGATATTATCATCATCATATATATTATTTCAGTAGTATGCATCCCTCCTGCGGCGCTCACAAGCGACCGATCGTGACAAATGAGCATTCAAATGAAAGAGAATAGACGTTAGCAGTGATGAATTGCACTTTAATTTCATAAATATTTATAATTCCTTTAAAAATAACTTTTAAAAAATGTGCGATATTCAGATACTGTTGCTGTAGGAAAATACGCTCCATAATTGCTGTCCACTTCACATTTTGGCCGCTGTAACGCCTGTTTCATGTCATTTTAACATTCTGAAGTATTTCCTTCGTCATTTTGCATGGATTTCAGAAACATTAAATCAAAGGAATGAGTACTCAAATCGCATAATTTCATAAATATCGAATAACTGGTGAGTGTTATGATGATCAATTTTCAGTGATTGCCTACTTAAGTTATGGAACGTAGAACTTGGAATTCTAACTGAAATGTAAATAGTGTTCTATAATCATTTGGTTAAAATAAACACATTACAACCTTTCTCCTTAAGTCTCTCATTATAAACCTATTGGGGACAGTGTGGTTTATGAACATGCGCGATAATTTATAAACATGTGAATTTAATTTGTTAATGTATCAAAGAAAGAAACAGTGGTGTAAGAAACTAATGGTATTCTAATAAGCCAACAACACCTCAGAGTGTGTGCGAGGGTAGGATGAAGGTCCCAATTCCTTTGCCCCCCTCCCAGGGACTCACAACTTCTGGGACGTCTGGCATTGTTTCCACTTACTTGTGACAGGCTCCTCTCCGTCTTCGTTTCTGTCGACCTCTCTCGGCCAACTCTTGTTCTCTTCCGACCCCGACGGTATCAAAGCATCTGAGGCCTAGGGAGTCTCTTCATTTCCCGTCTCAATTGGCCCTTGTCTTATGTTTCCTGATCCCTTATTCTTCTAGGGATAGGCCTTCTTTTTCTGTTCAATATATTTCCAATTCTCTTTAAGATTCCCGCCCTGGTTTTGTGAATTGGCTCCCCATGTATCTAAATTACCTTTAGTGAATTTTTTGAATCTACGCTACATTTTGTAAGTATTTCCAATATAAATTGCATTTTGTAAGCATTTTCAACCTAACTTGCATTTTGTGAGGACTGACAATCTAAATTGCTTTTTGTTAAGTCCTTGAACGTAAGGGTGCCATTTTTGTGAGTATTTTGAATTTCAATTGCATTTTGTATGTATTTTAAATCTAAACCGCATTTTGCAGGTATTTTCAATCTAAATTGCATGTTGTAGGTTGGGCATTTTGCAAGTATTTTCAATATAAATTGCATTTTGTAGTTTGGGCATTTTGTGAGTATTTTTAATCAAAATTGCATTTTGTAAGTATTGTCAATCCAAATTGCATTTTGTAAGTATTTTGAATCTCAATTGCATTTTGTAAGTATTTTCAATCAAAATTGCATTTTGTAAGTATTGTCAATCCAAATTGCATTTTGTAAGTATTTTGATTCTCAATTGTAAATTGTAAGTATTTTCAATCAAAATTGCATTTTGTAAGTATTGCCAATCCAAATTGCATGTTGTGAGTATTTTGAATTTCAATTACATTTCGTAAGTAGTTTCAATCTAAATTGCATTTTGTAAGTATTGTCAATCCAAATTGCATTTTGTAAGTATGTTGAATCTCATTGCATTTTGTAAGTATTTTCGATCTAAATTGCATTTTGTAAGTATTGCCAATCCAAATTGCATTTTGTAAGTATTTTGAATCTAAATTGCATTTTGTAAGTATTGTCAATCCAAATTGCATTTTGTAAGTATTTTAAATCTCAATTACATTTTGTAAGTATTGTCAATCCAAATTGCATTTTATAAGTATTTTCCATCTCCGTTATTTTTCGTTAAGGTTTCCACTTCATTATCATTTTCGCTATCACCCAGACCATTAGGGGCCAATAACCTAGATGTTAGGCCCCTTAAAACAACAATTATCATCATCATCATCGATTTCTTTGCATGTTCGTTCTTTGAAAGTTGGAGCATCAGCATTGAGTACCGGTACATGACCTGCTAGTTGAGTGTACTGTATATCATGTGGGATGGATGACATTAATAACCTGGTTCTACTTCGGCAATGAGTGCTATTGTGACCTTCATTATACTGGTTGGTTCCTCGGTTTAGTACATGTAGCCCCGTGTACTTCGGGTGTGTGCACACTTTGTCTAATAACCAGTGTTAATTGTGATGACTGTATTATTGTGTGTTATCGGTAATTCAGGTAAGGACTGCAGAAGATCAATTTCAAGTAGTTCCTACGTTTGCTGACAAATGCTACCGTCAACGACACCTAGGCACGAACTTGGCTACTAGATGCCACCGCAACCGGCACCTGATGAAGAACGTTGGAACTAATAGAGCGTTAATCAAATCTAGCCTACACAATTGTAGTTAGTGGAAGCTTCTTTTTCATGCCATAAAATTATGAAATGGGCTCGCCGGCTTTACCTCCCCTCTGAAGGGAGGCATACTGAGGGATTTTTAACGCTCTTAAAAATCCGACGACTTCATCCTGATTTGAACCCGCGACGTTGGGCATAGAAGCTCAACTCTCACTCCGAGGTGTTGTTGGCTTATTAGAATATAATTACTGTAGTATCTTACAACATTCCACCGCTGTTTCTTTCTTTTATATATTAACAAATTAAATTCACACTAGCGCACCCGTGCGAGAACTCTCGCATAATGGGTTGTGTGCGCCCCATGTGTATAGACTACCCGCCCAGCCCTAGTGCTATGCGGGCTGTACACGACACAGTTCTGCCAGGGGCTATCGTCTTGTTTATTTGTTTAAAAGCACTTTATAAACAAATAAATATATTTCCGTTTACTTTTCAAGAAATGCAAGATTTTTCCTGTACTATTGAGACAATTTGGAAGATTTTTGGCACAAACCACACCTTCTAACTCCCTCTGGTTTAGGAGCTTGAGTTTTGTGAAACATACACCTTAGCGTATAATAAGATGTTTTACTCCCCTCCCCCTCCCCCCCCCCCCCCTAATAATAAGAACAGCACTCTACTACTTGCATTGATGAATTTCAATATAGAATACGTTAGAAAGCATTTGGCTCCAATAACCGTGTCAATTTAAGTAGAAACTTCTTTGGGCGCGATGCACGTAAAATTACAACATTTGAATAACTTGTCCCGTTTACGAAAGCGCGTCCCTTCACTCAGATGCTCGCTAAATATTGTGAAGCGGGTCTTGGTCCTATTTGTACCATTCATCACTGTGGTCGGTATAGACGTCCAAAAAATATCTCAGCTCAAATTTTCACATCTCTAGTGAGGTTCATATCCGGGGAACGGGTGGTCTGGGTTATTATTAGTATTAGTACTATTATTGATATAATATTAACGAGATACTATACTACTATTGAGTATTCTCGTAACTAAGTTGGAGGCACTGATAATAAACCAATTAATTTGTGTTTCAGTGAAGACGGACAACAGTTCCACCTTGGAGCCGGTAATGGAGGAGTTCCGAGGCAGAGAGACGCGCACCTTAGCGCTGCAGACGGCGCGACCTGGAATCTACATGGTGCAGGTTTCGGCCTTGGAGCGGGAGAGCCACTTGCACTTGTACGCCAGTCTCCAGCCTGGGGGGCCGCATCCACTCACCCAGCCACACAAGCCAAAGCTCAGGCTTCAGAAGAGACATCGCCGCAAGAGCATCACCGTTCGCTGGGAGCCCAGGTCATTGCCTTTATGCTTTAGTTTGATACCAGTGTCCGTCATCTATACGTTGTTATAAGAACACAAGCTCTTAGTTACGTGTTGTTTGTTTCTTTACGAATGTATTTGTCTCCTGCTGGGAAGTGTAGGAATTATCACAAGCGCAAATGTGTGGAAATGAAAATCAGTACGCTTTTCTCTTTTACAAATGGACTACCGATGCAGAAAAGTAGAAAGAAGCTCAGAAGTGAGAAAAGTCTCCGTGTAGTGGGGATTCAAGCGTCGCATTTCGATTCCTCTTTACTTACATCATGTGATTTGTTTTAATGCTCTGAGACGATTGGCACAGAAATCAATTAATATATTTACCTATCGTAGATTTGAGTCCTGCTGGGAGTCAGACACACAAAATATATGGCCTATCAATAGAAAATTGTAATCATGTACTTAATGGTTCATTTAGAACGTCATGAACCAAATCGCTTAAGGATTGAAACACGTAGAAACCCTTTTAGTATTGACAGGCCTTGACAGTTATCTATTACGGCAAATATCAAACATTTACTAACATACCGTAGATGGTATATTGGCTTACACGGCCAGTGAATTAAAACTCAGCAATCTATCTAGGTTTGTGCCGTGTCTTGTGTGGGGTTTGGCCTAGGACACCAGGCTGGCTCATCAGCGGGAGGTAGCGTGCAGTTCGCAACACCTGTGGGGGTCCGGATGGTGACACCAAGAGCCCGCTGATGACCCAGCTTGGTGTCCTAGGTGAAACCCCACACAAGACACGGCATAAACCTAGAATAATTACTGAGTTTAAATTTACTAACATGTTATTGATTTTCTCCATTTCCATGGTTTGCAGTGTAATGTTCAATATATAACTATTGATGACTTTCTAAGAACATATAATTAAAAGTACACAAACAATAAGTAAAAATTGCCAGTATAAAGAATTGTTAAAATCTTTAGCCTATAGTGGGAAGCTGTTTGAAAGTCAATCAGTATAATTCAATTAATGTAAATTCAGCAGTAAATGTAAGTCCAAAACGTTGAGAATAAATGCATGTAAAATAAGGGAACATACAAAGAGATGAGGATCTGTCTTCTCCACTTTCTTCACTAACAAATGTTTCAAGTAACTTCATACTGTATTCCTTATACTTTACTAGCTGTTTTACTGAGGTATGTTTTAATAATGCGGTTAGTTAGAATTTATACGAGGGATGTTTTTTTCAAGTTCCGATGAACTGTATAAAAATAAAAGATTGGCATATCAAACTGAATTTACTACTAAATGTTTGCTTGTTTAATGTCTCAACATAATCGCCAAAACGATTGAAACACTTGTCGTATAGTTACACCAGCTTTCCAATGCCCTCGGCAAAACATTCTGCCGCCACTGAGGTGGCTACGTCTGGAGAGTCTCCTGAAGTGTTCCCTTTTTGGCGAGGCGTTGCCGCCCAACCATACCTTCAATTCTCGAAAAACGTGAAAATCATTCAGTGCTGTTTTGGACTAAACGGCAGATGGTCCAAAACTTATTGGCACAGTGAGGTCGTGAATAATTTTCAACTTTTTCGAGAATTGGAGGTATGGTTGGGCGGCAACGCCTCGCCAAAAAGGGAACACTTCAGGAGACTGTCCACCTCACTGGCAGCAGAATATTATGCCGAGGGTATTGGAGGCTGGTGTAACGATACGACAAATGATTCAATCACCTTGGTGATTATATTGAGACATAAGAATTAAACAAGCAAATATTTAGTAGTAAAATCAGTTTGGTATGTCTATCTGTTGTTTTTATACAGCCCGTCGGAACTTGAAAAAAAACAGCCCTCGTAATTAGTTTTTATATTTTACATTGAAGACTGTTAAAGCAAGGGACTGTGTGTTGCAGCGCGGTGGACCCTCACCTCATGCACTACTGTCTGGTGGTCAACACTCGCCGCTACTACTCAACCCTCTGTGAAGCCCGCGGTGAACGCTACGGCGTTCTCGCACCCAACGCCACCAGCAAGGCTGGCTTCAACTTCCCGCACGAGCAGTTGGAGGTGCAGAAGTTGGGGGTGGCGCAGAAAGCGGACAGACTGAACGCGAGTCGCCTGGGGCGCGGCAGCGGCGCTGGGACCGGCACAGTGCACGAAGACATCGTGGTAACTATACTGTAACACATCTCACATCTAGGGCGACCACGGGACCCCAGCTGAATCCGGCATTGCTTCCACTTACTTGTGCCGGGCTCATCTCTGTCTTCTTTCCTATCGACCTCACTTGGTCAACTCTTGTTCTTTTCCTACCCCGACGGTGTTAGGGTATCTGAGGCCTAGGGAGTCTCTTCCTTTCCCGCCTTAATTGGCCCTTCTATCATCTTTCCGGCTCCCTCATTCTTCGAGGGTTCCGCCTTCTTTTCCTTTTACATTTTGTACGTCTTTTCCCTTCCAATTACATTTCTTACGTTTTTTCACTCTAAATTCCATTCTGTGAGTTTTTTCAATCTAAATTGCATTGTGTAAGCATTTTGAATTTCAATTGCATTTTCTAAGCATTTTGATTTTCACTTGCATTTTCTAAGTATTTTGCATCGCGGGCATCTAAATTTTGTGTTTTGAATTTCTATTGCATTTTGTAAGCATTTTCAACCTCAATCGCTTTTTGCAAGTATTTTCAACCTTGGGTGGCTTTTTGAATCTAAATTGCATTTTGTGAGTATTTTAATATCCAATTAAATTTTGTTAGTATTTTTAACCTCAATTGCATTTTGTATTTTTCCTCTAACTTGCTTTTTGTGAGTGCCTTCAGTCTAAGATACCTTTACTACGTGATTTCAGTCTACTTTGGTTTCCATTTCATTGTCAGTTTCTTTATCACCCAGACCGTTAGGGGCCGTTAACCTAGATGTTAGGGCCCTTAAAACAACAATTATCATCATCATCATCATAGTGTAACAACATTGAGGGCAGTGAAGTGTATAGCTCTCCTTTCATATATTTTGGTATTTATGGTTAACAGTTATGGAAAGTGAAGAAGTTGTAGAAGGTTGTTTGCTGACAGAAGGGGAACAGGTTACATGTCTTAAGAGTTGTTGTACAAAATGGCTGTGACTGGTAATGGTGTTTCCTCGCAATGCGAGCGATGCAGACACGTGTGCGCTTAAAACCCGCCATGATTGGCGCATGGATATTATTGACCCGAGTCTTAAATGATGCTCTATATTTTCGTTTTGGTCAGCCCTTATTTCCTGTCGCTTACTGTACCTTCCATCCTAGCCTTGAACTTCATCCTGCAAAATAAACATGTCCATAGCTTTTGGAACACTCAAGTTATTTCTACATTATTTACGGTCGGGTCAGATTTACCCATGGTGCCAGTCCTCGCGAGGCAATTTTCGGCTTACGTTAGTCGGTAAGTGGAGCAGATCAATAACATAGCTCACATTTTTGTTGATCTATGTTTAAAGTCCAAGGACACCTTGGTCATCAGCTCCTTTATTCAAAGAAAATAAGATGACTGCTTTGCCGCCAATTATACTGTTACGTAAAGTATTGTCATTTTTCTGCGTGTTAAATTTGAAAAATATAAATAAACCTCATTTTATATTGGGAATAGTTCATAGGAAGACACCAGGTGTAAAATTACTTCATTAAAATCCGTACAACTACGACAAAGAGGGAGTGACACACTGTGGGTCTGAATGACCCGGCGCCACTCCTCATGTTATATTTTTTCACGCCTGTTCTCAAGGGTTGAACCATAGCAAGCTTCAAAGTTCCTGTGGTGTCTATCGCGGTGCAGCAAGTTGGCAAAACTGCTGGAGTCTAATCACTCCAACTGTTGAGTAAAACGTAGGGCTTTTATGTATCACAGTTGGAATTCTAACCTGAAGCTCCTGCATTCCTAACAGGCCGCCAACACTACCGTGCCTTGGACAGTGGCTTCTCTCGATATGACAGTTGATATGCGGTGAATCGTTTTGCCGTGACAACTGAACATCGTGGTCATCAGATCATGCTGATGTAAGTTTCTTTACGCTTGTCCTTCTGCAAATTGACATGGACCATCCCTAGAGTGGTTAAGTGACACTCGGTCTGCCTCCCCTCACAGTATGTCTCTGTCCACCACTGAAGGTTTCATCAAGACACTTATGACGCAATATGGCAGGATTACACTAGCGCTTAGAGACAGCCCAGTGGGGCTAACGAAGTGACCCGAATGCTCACGAATATAACCGATCGGCCAACCTCTTCCACGTACTATATAAGACAGACCAAGCGAGACATGGTCCTTGGGGAGCCATTTTTCTTTTGTGACTGGCTATTTGTTCTGTGAATAATCGCTTGATTTGTTGTTATGTGCGTTAATTCTTAGAGTCTCAATCGCTGAGTCTCCGGCTGGGTGTCCATCCCCTTATTTCCACTAACATCTTCCCTGGCCTTTTCTCAACAGCTTATGAATTGCTTGGAAATTCCGTTTCATGTACCCGAGTTTCTAGTGAACAAATATATTTCACTAGCGAAAAAATATTTTTCTTTCACAGTAAGAGACAGAATATGTAATTTTAAATAAATCAAATAAAGTTAAGTTTAAAAAATGTCTTTTTGATCAAATATGTAAAATAAAAACACAGAATATTGATTTTAAAGTAAAAATATCTAAAACAAATGGCATTATGATCAAATATGAAAAATATGTAGCAATAAAATGTAATTAGATGATAGCTAAAGTTCTAATTTATGGACATTTATCATTTTTAGTTATGTATAAGCAAAGGGAAGGAATATGTATTTATATAAAATGATCGGTCTAGGTTGTGAAGTTTCGGGTAGTTCTTATTGCCCCGCTGCGCTGCTCTGTCTCGGTGCGTGTCAAAAGATCGTGAAGATGGGTGGATGATCGGTGGCAGTCGTGAGTATTCGGGTCGCTTCGTTAGCCCCGCTGGGCTGTCTTTAATAAGCGCTAATAGGATTACTTCTTGTAGCAGCTTGAGATTCCCTGCCCTGCTTACTGTCCAGTATCGTTGATCGTGTCACGTACAAGTAGACTACCCGCTGAACAGAGATGTTGGAAAGGTTGCCTGTACGCTATACATCACGGCACCCGATATGAACGCTAATCCGTACTACAGGGTTACATTTTTTGAATCGCTTGATTTTAAAAGGGAACTTCTGCAGGTTTTACGAAAGATTTGATTTTGAAGGAAATTGGAGACTAATTTAAAGTGGGAGTGAAGATTCAAGGATAAATACTTTCAACTGATGACATCGTCATCTTGGTCGACATGCCAGAGGATTTGAATGAGTTTTTGAATGGTATGGACTCTGTCTTGAGGAAAGAATTCCTGATGAAAATTAATAAATGTAAAACAAAAATATTGTAATGCAGTTGAACTAAATCAGAAACCTCTATAGACATCGAATTGGCAGGTGAAAAACTAAAGGAAGTAGGACATTTCTGTTACTTAAGTAGCAAAATAACCAGTGATGGACGAAGCAAAGAGGATATTAAAAGTAGATTGGCTCAGGCAAGGAAAGCATTTCTACAGAAAAAGAATCTGTTGACATCGAATATAGATTTAGGTATTAAGAAGTCATTTTTGAAAGCCTTTGTCTGGAGCGTGACGCTCTATGGAAGTGAAACTTGAACTATTGTTGCCACATAAAAGAGGAGAATTGAAGCGTTTGAAATGTGGTGTTACAGGAGAATGATGAAGATCAGATGGGTAGGTAGGGTTACAAACGAAGATGTATTAAGACGAGTGGGAGAGGAGAGATGTTTCTGGAGACTGATAATGAAGAGAAGAGATAGGTTGGTAGGACACATACTAAGACACCCAGGAATAGCAAACTTAGTCATGGAAAGTAGGGTCGAGGACAAGAACTTTAGGAGTAGACCAAGGTTAGAAAATGTTTAACAGATTGCCTCGGATGTAGGGTGGGGTAGCTATGTAGAGATCAAACGATTAGCTCAGGACAGGGAGGCATGGACAGCTGCATCAAACCAGTCAAAAGACTGAAGACTCAAACAACAACGATGCGATACTACAGATGATAGTGTTTAGTGTTGAAATGAGACTTGTGCTGTGCCGAGCTTGTGATGTTAAATGGAGACATATCGGGGTAGCTGCTGTTGTTGCATTACATTGAATTGCTGTTATTGAAATTAGTGCTTTCTGTCTTTCAATGATTCTTGCATTCATATTTTACTTCTTCTTCTTCTTCTTCTTCTTATTATTATTATTATTATTATTATTATTATTATTATTCTGTCGTTTAGGCCGACGGTGGACCACGTTCATTTAATTTCAGCTTCTGGATCTTTATTTTTGCCCAATACTCCTTCATTCTATCGCTCTGCATTCCCCTCCTTTCTTCAGTCCATGGCGCCTGGATCCGTGATGTAGGGTGACTCTTAAGACCCGTGAAGTTCTTAATTTTGGCTTTGTATGCTTTCCTGTTGCTGACTTCAGCTTCAGATGTTGCCAGTTCTTCCAGGTCCTTCTTCAACTCCTGATACCAGCGAGCTGTGGTTTTCCTGGTCGCAAAGAATTTCATTAACCGGTTGGTTAATCTGCCTGGGTCCATATGTCCAAAGAACTTGGCCCTTCTTTTGCGGATGATGTCTGAGATTTTATCCAATCTGAGGTCTAATTCTTGGTTCCCTTTCTTTCTATACGACCCATCTTCTGTTCTTTCAGGTCCAAGTTTCTTCCTAAGAATCTTTCTATCTATTAGCTCCAACGTTTTGATCATTCCTTTCTTTGTCAGACACAAACATTCACTGTTTGGTAGTGTCTCAGTTTTGTGTTGATCGAGATGGTCTTCTTGTTGTAAGTGTTCCAGGTTAGTTTGTATGCCAAGTTTAACTTGTTAATTCTCGATTCCATTGCCTCTTTTTCTGACAGGATGTTCTCTATCCATTCTTTATCTATACTTATATCCCTCCACTTTTTTGATCCGTTCTCCCTGTACTTCATTATTACTATTTAGTTCAGTGTTCAAACTGAGAATTGTATTTATACATTTCAAAAGCAATAACAATACATTTTGTAATTATTTGTGGGTTTTATGTGGAAGTTGGCATTCAAAGTTCCAAAGTTCACTCCATCAAGGGGACTTCTGCAATAATAACATCTGTCATGTCTTCATAAACTATGAATTGTATTTTGTATTTTCGTGCCCTGAAGTGTGGATTAGTATAAGCGTCATGCACTGGTAGAAGCGTAAAACATAGATCGACATTTTCCATCACCTAGACCGTTCTTTCCTTCTCCTGTAAAATCAGGTTGGTTGGTTCCTCAGTTTAGGGACTGCGACAACGCGTTCATATAGCCCCGTGTACTTTGGCTGTGTGTAGAAACTGTCTGATAACCGGTGTTAATTGTGATGGCTGTATTAGTGTGTTTTTTTTTAAATTCAAGTAAGGACTGCAGACGATAATTTAAAGTACGGTAGTTCCTACTTTCACTACCATATGCTACCGTCCACGACACTTAGCTGTGATCTTCGCTACTGTATACTAGATGCTATCGCAACAAGCGCCCGGTGACGAACGTTGGAACTTAAGAGCATTAATCAAACCTAACCTACAAATTTTGGCTTCACACAATTGTAGTTAGTGGAAGGTTCTTTTTCATATCATAAACTCTGTGACATGGGGCTGCCGACTTATCTTCCCCTCCGAAGGAAGGCATACTGAGGGATTTCTAACCCTCTTAAAAAATCCGACGACTTCGGCCTGGTTTGAACCCGCGACCTTGGGCATAGAAGCTCAGCATGCTACCAATTACGTCACCGAAGCCGCCTCCTGTAAAATCTAGAAAGTGTCAGAAGCCCCTATCAACATCAAGTGATCCATAATATAAGGTGCGTTCAAAATGTAACGAGCCGGAGGCATAATTACAGAAACCAGTACCTGTACCCTATGTTAGAAGTATTGGCCTTGGCTGTTGAGGCACTTGTCCCACTGTGACACGAGGCGGTGAATCGCTGTCTCATAAAACTCCCTGGACTGCGATGCGAAACAGTTCCGCACGTACAGCTGGACGTCGGCATCCGAGGTGAATCGTTAGCCCCGCAGAGCCCTTTTCAGGGGACCAAACATGGCGTAATCACAGGGAGAGAGTTCTGGACTGTATGGAGGTTGGCCGAGAACCTCCCATTTGAATTTCTGCAGGAGTGCCGCGACTGTGTTGGCCGTATGAGGTCGTGCATTGTCGTGGAGCGACCACGGCGGCTATGGCGTTCACTTTCACTCGGCGGTCCTGAGCAATGAGTGCATCAACCAGCTGGACGTTGTCATCGGTAATACAGGGAGGTGCCCCAGACCGGGCATCATCGGCTAACGACACCCGTCCTTCCCTGAAGCGCTTGTGCCACGCCTTGACCCTTGCAAGGGACATGCAGTGTTCGCCGTACACTTGTGACATTCAGCGATGAATGTCCGTTCCCCCTACTCCTTCCGCTGTCAGAAACCGAACAACACCTCTTTGCTCTTCGGTTGACGCCTCCAAGTCACTGTTTGCAATGTGACTGGACGATTGATGTATGCTGCTGCTCGCTTTGCATCGTCACGTGACGTGCACGCGTACCCTCTATCGACGGGCTGTGACCATCCACGCTCTGGTGGGAACCACACCTCGTTACACACGCCACGATTAGCCGATGTAGTCACCGGTTTGCGCATTCCAGCCTCCGGCTCGTTACTTTTTAAATGCACCTTATATATCAGCACCGTCGAGCGTCCACTCGGCTGTTGCCCGTGTATCGGCCGACCGCAGCTGCTGTAATTGCCGCGCGGTGACAGGTGCAGCCAACGAGACGACTGTGCATAGAGATAACACGGGGAATTACGTCATCCACGGTCGGCCGATGTATGGACAACAGCCGAGTGGACGCTCGACGGTGTTGTCATAACCATATAGTACAAGCAGATCTGTTTAGCATTCTCAAAGTAAATGTGGCTCCTCTTACTCGCAGGTTCGCCAACCATGCGATGCTGGGGCGTCCCTTCCTGCCTTCCTGCTGTATACAGGGTGTCGGAAAATTACGTCGACGAACTGAAACTAGAGGTTCCGGCCCGTGTTTGAAGCAACACTTGTGGCCGGAAACGAACCGTTAAAATCTGTGTGACGTTTAAACTTTTAACGAGGCAATTCCGCAACACAGCGCCGAGAAAGTGCGGCTTTCTCTAATGTTTCCGTCACATACCAGCTGGGGAGGAATGTCGCAACCTTTCGACCTACTCAGTGGTATCGTGCACGACAAAAATGGAACAATTATGATAAGAAAAAACTTGCGCTGGCTGTGATTCGAACCGCTACCAAATGACTCGTTACAAGGAGCTCGATACCACTGAGCTAGTTCGCCAGACGGGCCAGCCTCCGCGGCTGGTACGGAACGGAAACATTAGAAAAATTCGCACTTTCTCGGCGCGTTGTTGCAGATTTGCCTCGTTGAAATTTCAACGTCGCACAGATTTTCAACGGTTTGTTTTCGGCCATAAGTGTCCTATCTTAGGTTGCTTCAGATAAGGGCCGGATCCACTGGTTTCAGTTTACCGACGTAACGTTGCGATACCCTGTATGAGCTTTCTTTACTTGGTTTCCCAGTATAGCCGCACGCTTTAAGGTACTGTGTGAGGCCTCTCTTGCGGGCTCTAACTGAGATAGTATTATAACGCCACGTGTGTTGACAGATTGCCTGTGTGGGCCGCAAGACGCAATACACGCTGAGTGATCTGGAACATGGCAAGGTGTACCACTTCAACCTGTTCGCGGTGAACAGGCGTACCAACCTCAGCTTCCCGTACGGCAGCACCACCCTCAAGTACGAGCAGAAGAACAGACCAGCTGGGCTGAGGGATGGCAAGACCATGGCAGTGAATCTCAAACAACTGGACGGACGGGCCACTTTCAAGTTCAAGGTGGGTATGGACTCACTCCACGGTCCGAGCGAGACACATTCACATCAATAACTCTCAGATACCGTATCTGTTGAGTCTCCAAGCCTGACCAAACATATTTAATGATGGAAACAACTCAGTCTTCTTCCCCCATTCATTACATTCATAATTTTAGTTTAGTTTTAGATCGACCTTGCTGTATGGAAGTGAGAGCTGGGTAGATTCAGGATATCTGATATATAAGTTAGAGGTGACTGATATAAGGGTAGCTGGGGCAAATAGATGGGAGCAATGACAGAAAGATACTCGTAATGAACAGTGTCATCCCACAGTGCACAAACTTCAAGCTATTAGGGGTAACAATCTCCGACACCCTGAATTGGAACATTCAAAATGAAGAGGCAAGATGTAAGGCCACCAAAGTTCTGGGTTTCTTGTACAGAATCATGAGAGGTTTAAGGACGGCTTACCAGCTTGGCATCCCACTACAGCGGGAAACATGAACAAACTGCAGCGTGTACAGCGCCGTGCAGAGAGGATAATAGCTCGTCATTCCCCTTCCCCTTTGTCAACATTTCCATCTATAGAGGCAACAGTCAAACTGATTTGATTTTTGTCACAAAAAAAATCCCTCACAGGTTCCATTAATATTGTCCCCTGTCATTGGCATATCGCTCAGTTCGGAGAGGACGAGGTGTATCCCTCGTTCCGCCCTTCGCACGGAGCAATGCCTATTTGACAGGTTTCTACGGCTGCTCTGCGTGGTTATGGAACACGCTGCCAGGGGATGCCAAGATCTTGCCTCTTAGGAAATTCAGACCGTACATAAAAAGGTTCATTGTACACACTTCTATATGAGTGATTGAGGTGATGAAAGTGCGTGCGTAAATATGTAAAATATCTTTGTAGAACATGTAATATGTATGTCGGGCGCCCTTTTTCACTAGGCCTTCCACACTTCTGTTTGATTTATGGTAAATGAATAATAATAATAATAATAATAATAATAATAATAATAATAATAATAATAATAATAATAATGAGATAAAAGCCAAGTTAGAAATGAACACGCTAGATGAAGCTGGTCGACTCAGATGGTGTGTTCACGTGAAGAGAATGGGGGAGGAGGGGTTGCCTAAGAGTTTAATGAGTTCGGTTGAAAAGGTTGAGAAGTATATAGCTGTAGACCTTGGAAGTTTAACTATTTCAAAGTGAGAGATATGCAGGCAGAGGAGGCCCAATGCTAACTGCCAATAGGGGATCATGGAAGCGACCTATGCGCTCACAGAGGTGTGCAGACTAGACACCGAAAGGCAAAACAGTCTGAAATGAAAATGTATGTATATTCTTCTACTTCCAAACATTCGCTCCAATAGTGTTGACGACAACCCTTACTAGTTCCGTGATGTAACATTCAAACGAATTACTCATCTATACGGACATATTTAGAATAAAGACGAAATTAAGTTGGTAATACTAACATTTATGATTTGTGAGCAACATGCCTGAAATATTGTACCACAACAGTTTGTTTCCTTCCAGGGATTCTGACGTACTGACCGTCTAGGGCTCAACTGCTCAGCGAGAGTTGGTAGGCCTGCTGCCAGCAGTTAAACATTGAACCTGGCAGAATGCGTAGAATTATGTTGGCAAAACACTCACGTATGGGTTGCACGAAATGAATTTGCAAAATTACCGTTTATACACATGTGCCACATTTTAAACGGTTTGCCTGCATACATTGAAACTAGGGTTCAAAATTAAGTATATCATTTATCAACGGTTGGTAGCCCTAATGACTCCAAACATATGCTGAATAATCTCTTAAGATACACACACGTAATTCGGTTCTAATTTATTTCTTAGTATGGATGCTACATGCAGTTGAACGTTGATTCTATACACCTAGCATTGAGTTATGTTGGTAGCACTAACTGTGACGATTTACTCTATGTGTAACCACTTCCAGTTTGCTGTAACCCGTAAACATATTCCGAAGTAATGAATCAAGGCATTATTATACGCAGTTGTTAGCCCTGTTGACTCTTATATACAGCACAATTATATGTCCTAAAGCGTACACTGCACGTACAAAATAGTGTGTTCTGTGCACATATTCCGAGGTAATGAATCTAGAGATTACTATTCACAGTTGGTAGCCCTGTTGACTCTTATATTAAGCACAATTATATGTCCTAAAGCATACACTGCTCGTACAAAGTAGTGTGTTCTGTGCACATATTCCGAGGTAATGAATCTAGAGATTATTATACACAGTTGGTAGCCCTGTTGACTCTTATATTAAGCACAATTATATGTCCTAAGACATACACTGCACGTACAAAATAGTGTGTTCCGTGCACATACTCCGAGGTAATGAATCTAGAGATTATTATACACAGTTGGTAGTCCTGTTGACTCTTATATTAAGCACAATTATGTGTCCTAAAGCATACACTGCACGTACAAAGTAGTGTGTTCTGTGCACATATTCCGAGGTAAAGAATCTAGAGATTATTATACACAGTTGGTAGCCCTGTTGACTCTTATATTAAGCACAATTATATGTCCTAAAGCATACACTGCATGTACAAAGTAGTGTGTTCCGTACACATATTCTGAGGTAATGAATCTAGAGATTACTATACACAGTTGGTAGCCCTGTTGACTCTTATATTAAGCACAATTATATGTCCTAAAGCATACACTGCATGTACAAAGTAGTGTTTTCCGTACACATATTCCGAGGTAATGAATCTAGAGATTACTATTCACAGTTGGTAGCCTGTTGAATCTTATATTAAGCACAATTATATGCCCTAAAGCATACACTGCACGTACAAAATAGAGTGTTCCGTGCACATACTCCGAGATAATGAATCTAGAGATTAATTATTATACACAGTTGGTAGCCCTGTTGACTCTTATATTAAGCACAATTATATGTCCTAAAGCATACACTGCACGTACAAAATAGTGTGCTCCGTAAACATATTCCGAGGTAATGAATCTAGATATTATGATACACAGTTGGTAGCCCTGTTGACTCTTATATTAAGCACAATTATATGTCCTAAAGCATACACTGCTCGTACAAAGTAGTGTGTTCCTTACACATATTCCGAGGTAATGAATCTAGAGATTACTATTCGCAATTGGTAGCCCTGTTGACTCTTATATTAAGCACAATTATTTGTCCCGAAGCATACACTGCACGTACAAAATAGTGTGTTCCGTGCACATACTCCGAGGTAATGAATCTAGAGATTAATTATTATACACAGTTGGTAGCCCTGTTGACTCTTATATTAAGCACAATTATATGTCCTAAAGCATACACTGCACGTACAAAGTAGTGTGCTCCGTAAACATATTCAGAGGTAATGAATCTAGAGATTACTATTCACAGTTGGTAGCCCTGTTGACTCTTATATTAAGCACAATTATATGTCCTAAGGCATACACTGCACGTAAAAAGTAGTGTGTTCCGTACACATATTCCGAGGTAATGAATCTAGAGATTACTATTCACAGTTGGTAGCCCTGTTGACTCTTATATTGGCTGGCTGCGTGGCTCAGCGGTAACGTTCTCGCTTGCTGATCCCAAGGTTGCAGGTTCGTATCCTGGCGCAGTCAGCTGGCATTTGAGGGTGCGCAAATGCGAGGGAGCCGTGTCAGTAGATTTACTGGCACGTTAAAGATCCCCTTCGGGGCAAAATTCCGGCACCCCGGCGTCTCTAAAAGTCGGAGTAGTTAAAAGGGACGTAAAACCAATAACATTATTATTATTGACTCTTATATTAAGCACAATTATATGTCCTAAAGCATACACTGCACCCACAAAATAACGATGAAATACATTCGTTAGTATGGAAGTTTCGTGCGGTTAAACATTGAACCTATCAACACGCGAATAATTATATTGCCAACATTGCCATGCCTGAGTTACTCAAAGGATGCTGTTCACAGGTGAGCAAGAATGTGAATGCTGAGATGCAGTTGGCCGTGATGCCGTGCGGTGGCGCTGTGGACGTCAGGGTGAAGCTCAAACAGCAAGTGGTGGTCGACAAGACACGAGTGGACGGCTACAGGCTGTTTAGTGTCAGTGCACCTGTATCCGGCCAGCGCTATGTCATCCACGTGTCCGCGCCCAATATGGAGGAGCTGCGCCACCTCACAGGGCTCGAGGTGAGTATGAGGGGTGTTCATAAAGTGTCTGCCCCCTACACGGAGGAGCTGTGCCGCCTCTCAGGGCTCGAGGTAAGTATGAGGGGTGTTCATAAAGTACTGGAGCAATTGGGAGGAGATTCCAGTCAACACCATAGGGAAGATGTAGTAGATTGAGGAAAAGGGTTGGGAGTGAAATGACAAGAATAGGTACAATGGTTGGACCCAAACAAATAACTGTTATTAACAAAAGTAGTAAAAAGTAACAAACATATAAAACACTGAAAATCTAAAGTTGATATTATTGTGAAACCTATGAGCGACTCAGGACGAGTAGTGTTAGGGAAGGGGTTGCCCGTGGCCCATTTACAATCATTGACGTAATTAACAAGTATGTTTAACTTGAAGATAGCGAACCAATAGGATTGTTGTGCTCTAAGAAACAACCTAAATCTCCCTCAAGAAGAGCACTAATAAGAGATTTAGGTAAGTTAGACACAGTCTTGCTTACGAAAAACCAGTAATCAAGATGCAAGAACTAAATACGACACAAGGCAGGAAGTTAGCTGAGCGAACTAAACCGGCCAAAAATAGACAAAGAGATCTGAGAAAAACTGAAATAATAGATGGACAAAACTTTGAGAAGAGCACAACAAAAGTTATTCAAGTTCACGTGGTGCATCTAAAATTTCTGCCAAGCGTGAAGATCAAGGGAAAGGTAATAATGTTGATTTGCTTCAACAATGAATAGATGCATTTTTTAACTCCAAGCGTTTACAAGGGCTACATAACTCAAATAGGGGTGGCCGTGGCCAAAATTTTAAAACTGTGCCGCGCGTATAAAAATGAGTAATTCAATTGCTGTAAAGTTGGCATACAAAAGGAGTACAGACGTTGCTTAAATATTGGTCTCAGACCAATGATACACAAAAATAGTTGTACACATAAGTAACTTGAAATGTATTTTCAAAACTAGATTAAATGTGCGAGTATCTTACATATTAGGGTGTCTCAATAGACACAGTAAAGCTTGAAAAGGGCTAAGATAGATAAGAAATTATTGATCCTGAGATATTGGGAACAGCAGGTGCCTATGCATTAGAGCAATATAACGCACGTAGCAATGAAGTCTTTAGACTTGAGCATGAGAGTTGAAAGTACATAAGCAATACAATGCTAACAAGTACCAAAAAAATAATTGAAGGCAGTACAATTGGACTCTGAACTGAGCTGTTGACTCAAATTAATCCACTTATTCGACACAGCAGATGCTGCTGACAAAATTGAGATTTTTGTACAAGAGGGCCTTGATGGAAAGAGAATGAAGAAACTGGCCTTAGACATTACCAGGAAAAATTCAACAATTATTTTGAGATTAAAGAAGTGACTTATATACCACTTGGATTATTTAAGCAGAATGACGTTTAACTTCAAGTTCAACAAGTAGTTCCGTGAAGAACTATACAGCCTATTTTCATATATCCTACTTATGTTAACTGCCACTATCAACATACAAAATTTCAGTTTGATTGCTGAAAGAGATTCGTCGATAATGAGAACCGACTAAATATTTCGGATGGTCGCCATGTTGCATTTTATATATGTAGGTCCTAGAGTTATGTACTGTTACATGAAGATTATTGTGTACGTGTAGCATTCAAACTTCAATCGCATGATTAGGACACAAGAAGTAACAAGGAGATTTTAAAATTTCGCACAGCTGCCATCTTGTGGCTATGGAAACATTTGAAATAAATTAGATGCCAGTGGATTAACATTCGTATAAGGATTTACTGTACCAAGTTTCACTGCACTCGGATGGTTAAATTGCGAGAAACGTCCATGTGAATATTTATACTTCGCGTCGCCGCCATGTTGGATTTGTGATCACCAGGTTATTTAAAGTCCTATAGGTGAACTTAAATTCATAGCCCCTATGAACATAAAGAAAATCAGTTTCATTGCTATAATAGATTCGTAGATATGTAGAGCTGTCTAAATATCTCTGATGGTCGCCATGTGGGATTGTTAAATGTATAGGCCATAGAGTCATGCACCATTAGAGGAATATTATTGCGTAGGTTCATTATTCAAACGTTCACTTCGATCGCATGATTACGACACAAGAAATAAAAATTAATTTTAAAATTCGCACAGGCGCCATCTTGAGGTTATGTAAACAATTGAACTAAATTAGATACCAATGCATTACAATGTGCATAAACAATTCCTGTACCAGATTTCATTGCGTTTGGAACATTAAATCGCGAGAAAGGTCTATTTAAATATTTCAAATTCGCTTGGCCACCATGTTCGTTTTGCAGTTAAACGGATTTTGAAAGTCTTATAGATGAACTTCCAGTAGTGCCCTTTATCTCCGTACAAAATTTCAGGGTGATACCGCTAATAGATATAGAATGCCGGTGAAATATTTCGCACATCCGCCATCTTGTGGTTATGTACACAATTGAACGAAATTAGATGTCGGTGCATTAGAATGTGTATAAACATATACTGTACCAAGTTTTATTGCGTTTGGTTGATTAAGTCGCGAGAAGCGTCTATTGAAAAGCCGCGAATTCGCGTGGCCGCCATGTTGGTTTTGTAGTTACCAGTTTTTCAAAAGTCACATAGGTGAACTTCTAGTAGTTCTCTTTATCACCGTAATAAATTCCAGGGTGATAACGGGAATAGTTTCGGAGATAATGAATGCTGGTGAAATATTTAGCACAGCCGCCATGTTGGATTGGTGAGACTTGACAAAATTTGAAGAGCACGGTCGTGGTAGCCAGGAATTGTGCTATCAACTTACCGAGTTTCATTGAAATCGCTCCAGCCGTTTAGAATTTATTAGGGACACACCCACACACACCTCACACACACACACACACACACACATGAACACACACACGGACAAAAGGTGATCTCATAAGCCTTTTTTTTTTTTTCAAAATTGAAAATAGGCTAAAAATGGGGAGGGCGTCCTCGAACGGAGCCTCAAAGATTACAAAAGAAAAGGTACAGAGATTATTTCAACTAAATTTGTTAGTAAAGGGCGAAATGCGGAAGGGAAGGAAATCTGTTTTTTCACAGCAAGTCCATGTATTCGCAGAACTGCGACTTAAGAACCAAATTGTTTATGGCGCGAAGCACTTGAAAGTTTTTAGTGTAGGAGCATAATTTCGAAGTTGAGAAAAGTCACCGTTCATTATTGTGAATTATTACAGTTTATGAATTTGTGTAGTTCCTAGAAAGTCTAGTGTTATTTGCAGAGTTAACCATTGAACCGTTAGAAGCTGAAGCAGGTGAATTTCACTTTGACGTTGCAGACTTTGAATTTGAATAGAACTCTTCTAGACCTTTCTGGACAAAGTTCCTTGGTTTTTCCATAGTTAAGCGTAAATCCCACGGAGGCTCAATTTGTTGGCATTTAACAGAGATTATGAGAATTCCCACGGTGCGCCCGTCCAATTGTCACAGTTTTACATTAGAATAAGTTCCCTCGGTGGCAATGTGTGAGTAAAATGGCGACGATATTTTGTCATCACAGAATTGCAGACTAGCTGGCTAGTTATAATTCAATAACTGAGTAATGGCAAGCATTAAAATAGCTTCACAGTTAGATTAAAATGTTATTAGAAACTTATCTTTCAATGATGATCCGGAAGTGTAGAATGGCACTTGTCAGCGCATGACTTTCACAAGATGTCGCGCGTGTTGGTTGCCTCCATCACAGAGACCGATTGAGCCTTCCCAAATTCACACGAGATGTGAGCGAGCAACGAGCACGCAACTATATGGGCCGAGGAAAGGGGGAGGGAGGGAAGGAAGTATGGCATAGCAGATACCAACATATGAAAAATTACATCTCTTAAATACTCAAATCTCTGTTCTTCAGGCAGAGTCCAAAAAGAACGTAGCAGCGAGTAGGCTGAAGAGAAGCAGGGAGAAGCCTGAAGCTGCAGCTAAACAAGGGGGTATATATCTTGAACGCTAAAACACACTAGAAACAACAATAAATAGACTGCTCAGAGAGAGAAAAAACACAGAAAAGTATGTTGGTGGTTTGCACGGAAGAGGAAATTAATAGAAGGCAAAAAGCAAAAATAACCCAATGTGGGTGAAAATTACTGAAAAACGTTTGAGCGTATATTCAAACAGGAATATACAAAGTACCCTACGTCATCCACGTATCTGCCCTCAACATGGAGGAGCTGCGCCTCATCTCATGGCTCGTGGTAAGTATGAGGGGTGTTCATAAAGTACCCTACGTCATCCACGTGCCCATAAAGATCACCAGCACCTGGCCACCTATTGTTTCTCATTGCACCGATAGGATTTATAAAAAAAATTGTATTGCATTTAAATTTATTTAGAAACTCTATTTCTTACTCAGATCCTGGCCACCACGCAGCCCACCACCAGGTTCCCATTGCCTCTGTTGCCCGCCAACACTCAGCTTCACGAGTACGACTCCCTGCGGCGCTGCGACGCGGTTACTGTGGGGTGGGTGCCATCTCCGGATCCATCGGTGCGCTACTGTGTGTTGGCCAGGGAAGCTCGAACCCTGGATCTCGAGACAGGGCGAAGGCCTAACCAGTGTGCGCTGGAGACTCGGCTACGCAGGGCAACCGACTTCATCGTCCGCATCTGTCAGCAGCGACAAGAGGTTGTCAAGTGAGTACTTGTGTGTCTGTTAGTCCAGTCACACTCTCATTGCGATTTTCTTGAACAGTTGTGAACAATAACTTTTTTCCACTGAATTGTTCTTTTCGTCGTATGACCAGGATATTTCAGATTTTGCTCAGTATTTGTCTTCCCAATGAGCAGTCTGGTTTAGTTTCCATGATAGAGCTCTAGATGGTGAGGTCCATATCAAATACCCAACTGTAGTGTGAAATATTGCAATTTTCTCTCCAACTGCTTCAACAGCCTACTGATAGAAACAATATAAACTTTGTAGGAAATGGATTGTAATGAATATATGCTCCAATGAAGAAATCGTTTAGTCCAAGTCATTAGACTAGTTGCTAAGACGTAAATCGATTGATAGCGTTAAACTTCGGTGGACACGTTTGGCTCTGTGGTGAAGCTTTGGTCTTTCAGCCGGTCGGCCGGGGTTCAAAACCTATCAGAGTTGTATTGTTTTAATTGGGAAAAGTGTTCACAGGGCGCACCACCATCAAGCGGTACTACAATTATGGTGATTGAAGCCATTTTCAGTGTTGCCTTAGTAAACGAAGATTTGATGCTTTTCAGTGTGTCAACACGAGTTTTTCCCAAAAGAGATGGGTTATTTCCTAATCCTGAAAGAAATTACCTGAGATTAATAAATACACTTGGATGACCAGTTTCGATCGTCAACCGATCATCATCAGATCCATTACACTTAGGCCCTAAAATTTATATCAGAAAATATGGGTGAAAATATTTACAATCTTCTTCTTCTTCTTCTTCTTTCTCTTTACATCATTCCCACTTCTATGTGGGGTCAATGTTTCTGACAGCTCCCGGTCATGCACATCCTCTTCTGACAACTGTTTTTCTCTGATGTCCTCCTGTACACAATCCATCCATCTTCGTTTAGGTCTGCATCGCATTCTCACTCCTTGTATTTGCATGCCTAGCAACTTCCTCCCCACGTAGGATTCCTCCCTTCTTCTCACATGCCCGTACCATTGTAGTCGCTTTTCTTGTATCCTCTTAGATATTTCCACAACCTTCAATAGTCCTCTTATTTTGACATTTTCCACTCTATTACGCTGAGTCACTCCACTCATCCACCTGAGCATTTTCATTTCCGTGACGTCAAGCCTGTTTGTGTGCTTTTTGCGAGCAGGCAATGTTTCAGAGCCATGCAGCAATGCTGGTCTTACGACAGTTTTATATATTTTCCCCTTAACCTTAGACTTGATCCTGCGGTCACAGAGCACTCCTGACATTTTCCTCCAGTTCAACCATCCTACCTGAATCCTGTGTGACACTTCCACATCCAGATTTCCATCTCCAGTCACCACCGAACCCAGGTATTTGAACTCATCCTCTCTATTTAACGTTTCCCATTGCATTCTGATCTCACAGTCTTGATGTGTATTGAACCTCTTCCTGCTAATCCTGAGATCTCTGTCTTCCAAGGCTGCCCTTCACTGTTCCAGTTTCTCTTGTATGACAACTTTGGTGGTACTACATAAAACAATGTCGTCCGCAAACACCATGCACCAGGGGGCTTAGTCTCTTAATCCACAAGACATTTCGTCCAGAATTAGGTCAAACAGATATGGACTTAAAGCCGAACCTTGGTGTAAACCTACCCGAACCGGAATCCAATCTGTAAGTCCAACGCTGCTTCTAACCTGTGTTCTTGCTTCTTTGTACATTTCATGAACCAACTGCACGCACTTCTCTGGGACTCCCTTCACTCGTAAACATCTCCCGACTTCTCCCCGGGGCACCCGGTCATATGCTTTCTCTAGGTCCATGTATTGTGCCCATTTAGCATGAAATATGCAAATCACAGTATGCCAGCAATGCTCAAATCGGGATTTTCGGGGTTATGGTATGTTCTCCCACTCTGTGACTCACACATTTTGGATTAAATAGAGGATACACTTCCAAAATAAAAACAAAATCAACTCCTACTATAAAACATTTAATTCCCCAATTATATGGCGTTACAACAAATTAAACAAATAAAATACTGACCCATTTTAACTTGTTCAAAGTAATCAAGGAATACAATATAAAAACAAATGTTAAATCATAAATAAATGGTTTCTCATAAACCAACAAATATATCTCTATTTTCACTTCCATATAGTGTCCCTTTTAAATTTCCATACAATTCAGAGCTCCAATAGGCTCTATACTTTCCAATATAAACTGTGTTATCACTTTTACTGCATATCACTTCCTTTTATATGAGTATCTTATAATTAAAACAATATACAATTCTTATTAAAGTACTTTTACTACTTTGCTTAAACTTTGGGCTTTCACAATGTTCTCAGTTACCATCTCTCTCAAATCAACAATTCACTACAGTGATTGGGAAAACATTTGCGCACTCCCGAGTTTCTGAAGACTACTTGAACTAGTCCAAAAATTAAGATCACTCCCGGAATCTAATTGTCCTCACTGAACTCGTGAATCATTACCTCATACTTATAACATTACATTAGGGATTTATTATTATCTGTCTTAAAAGACCATTAGCTCATAAGAAAGCAACGATCTGAACTTCCAAGCGGTAATCTTCATCTACCAGAGCCTCGGTTCGAAGACCGGGTCGTTAAACAAACTCTAAACAAGCTAGCGTACAATAACTTCAAAACAGACGGATCCCAGACCGACCGCAACATCAATGACAAGGGGTCTAGCCTGGACACTTAGCGTGAGTTATTGTAGCGAGGGAGACTTCACGGCCATCGCCCCCACGGGACGAGCTACTCCTAGTTTCAACACAGCTGTTTCTTAAATGCAGTTCTTTGAACAGGCCTGGCTTCTCATTCACTTACTTTACAACATTATTATTTTCATTAGACCATTCTCGTAGCCTTGGCAATTATTAATTATGAAGTATCCTCATTGGTGGGTAAGAGTAATTCACATACAACAACGAATATTTAGGGCTTCAATACTAGACGAGTCTGGGTTCGACTCTCTCAACTGCCTCGGGAACCAATCCCATACTGGAGGACTTAAATAAATGCGACTTAGGGCGGCCTCGGCCTAATAACCTGCGCTCATAATACAATAAATTCGCACCCTATTATAACACAACAACACACATGGCCTCGTGATCCACATCACTATATAGAGGACTTACTATAGCTCAATTACCACGACCAACTGCCCCTCACAATTAAATTTACCAAGTATATTTAGGTTCAACGCCTTCCTAGCGTGACAAATTTACTTCAATGCGATACTTTACGCTTATCCTTTATTTCCAAATTGCCTTCAAAGAACTGATAAATTCAAAATCACATCTGATCTATATCTCAATTTTATATTAATCCTCTCCCGTACAATAATCGCTTTACCTTAAGAACATATGTTAACAACATGTATTTATTCCTTTAAAGGAGCTCAAGAGCTACTACTTTCATATAATTCATCATAATCTTCATTTATCTAATTGTGATTATTATTATTATTATTATTACGCTTGCTTTCATATAATTAAATCATTTATCAAATACACTGATATTTTATTTCATACATTTCCCATAAGGGATTTATTCATTTCACAGAATCATTTTATATTTTCTCAATTTTAGTTGTTATTATTCTGTTATTTGTTATACAAAAACATCCCTATTTCTCATTCTCAGGTGGATTGCACGCAAACATCTCCCAACACATGACATAATGAAATGGTTACTCACATGATAAGACGGTCCTCGACCGTATTTTCCAACGATGTTTCATGTCGCCCACTTGAATGTGTTTAAGCCATCTTCCCTAATTCCATTTCATACACTGAAATTTCTTGACACACATATAACTTATATACCTTATACACTGGTAACATTTTGAATACGATTCCGTATTCTTTTATAATACACAAATGAATTCACTGAAAAATTATTACACTAACACAAATTTCCTATATTTACAATACACTGCTTTTATCACTAAGGCTTTGATTTTAGCCTTTACACACGTGATTTCTCTCTTCCCCGTCTCCAAGGGTGAAACTAGTAGATGTCGGCTCCCTATCTGACCAGAATATGAAAGTCTGGAATACTCTACCCCTCCCTGGAATGGTACTTCTTCAAATCCGGTTTCCTGTCGATCGGCTATTATTATTATTAGCTCGAAATTGTTTCTTTCTAGACACTATTAGTGTGTTTAGCGAAAGTCTGTCTTGTTCACGGTCTCCCAAGTACTCTAACGGTGACCTACTATTTTCTAGCATCTAAGGCTCCTCCTTCAATACATAACTTAGTGCTTTTTATAGTTCGTTTGTTTCCTTGAAACAACGTCTTGAATTAAATTCTCACTTCTGATTATTCTGTTCTCTAATTCCTATCTTTTCAGAATACTATGCTGCCCTTATTTTGTCTGACCCTGATCGGGTTCTTTAACATTGATAGAATGTTTGTTTCTCTATGATGGTACTTCAAAACGTTACGATACTTTCGGTCGTTTAAATGAACTGTTATTTGAAGACCTATCGCCTGTTCTTTAAGTTCGCAGCCTACTTTGACTGTAATACTGAACTTTTCACTATAAGACTGATACTGGCGGAACTAAATCCTGTATTAGGATTTTCCTAAGTCTTCACTCGGCGATACTTTGATGATACTTCTCGGCCACTCCCTTCGGGTGCACGCTGGTGATACAGAGTATCACGACCTCTCGAGGTCTAGTAAGTACTGCATTTACGGTGATATATCTTCACGTCCCCTGGACGGAATAATACTTTGCGGTGATGATGCTCCAACGTCACGCGCCCCGGGCTGACTAGTAACTGCATTCGATGTGATGTAGCCTGACGCCCCCTCGGGCTGTCCGAAACTGCATGATGTGATACAGCGTCTCCCCTCAAGGAGTCCTTGTAAACTGCATGATTTGTCTGGCTCTGCCAGGACTTTTATAATCTTTGGCTAAAAAAAAGATAAAATCCTCGTCTTTTTCATAACCAACTTTTGAAGTAATGGTCTCACACTTTTGGAAATTATATCTCTGGAAAGCTCGTTTTCTAAACGTTAACTGACTTCTTTGCACATAAAAATCAATCGTACAATTCTGAGATATTAAATGATATTTACTCTTCAGATACGTGGGTGTTACAGTTGATTTTTAATCCCCACCTCCTCGGGTCTCGGGGAACTTTTAATGACGTATGGCCACGTTTGCACTTCTTTCCTAGGCAACTATTAAAACCTTTTTCTCCACACAAAAATCTCTATTCCGAAATGATTCACAATGATGTATTTCTTTAGTTAATTATATGCTCGCAAGTGCTTTAAATCTAATTATTCTTCTTCTTGCACTACTGCGACGATGCCATTTTCCTGCAACGTAAGAGCAATTTCCGAAACATGCTCTCAGTCACTCGCGTGGAAAGTTCCACTCGTTCTATTAATATTCGTGACCGGCTCCCTATCTGTGTGTCATGCATGATATCATTTCCTGGCCACCTGGGCCCTAATTCTTACACAACGTTATACCAGTCCTCCTGCATAAAATCTTTCTATGTTCCACTGAAGACTGTATATTTCCTTCCTTCTTTCACCATAATACATGGATTCGACCCCTTGAACCAATGGTATATGGGTTCATCTCTCCCCTCCTTAGGTAAATAAATTTTCGAAAATTTTGAGGAAATTTATTTCAATAATTTTCATAAAAATCTTATTTTTCTTTAGTGTCGAAGCCATCATAACATGTATCAGTACCTTTAGTTTCTGTTCTTTCAAAGCCCTTTTCTCGTTCTGGCTTGTTTTTGGGTCTTACACAGTTCCCATTCATTCATTTCCCTTAGAGGACGTCTCCACTTAGGCCTATAAATTACTAGTCTCGTTCGGGTGTTTATGAGTCTCCTCTTCGTCAGGCGTACGCTCCAAACTTGAGTTTGACCGTTTTTTTTTTCTTCCATGTTTCATGGGACGGGCATTCTGCCTGCCTGTCTATTTCTTCTCAGTTTATGTACTGTCAACTTCTTGACCTTCTTTTAATACTTTACGGGTGCATATAGCCTTAACCCGTTATTTCTTCTTTATTGTTTTCAGGACTCCAAGTCTGCAGAATTTCGTTTTGTCTTTAAGAGCTCGGTCTATCCTTACCCGACTCTTCTTGGTTTTCTTCCATTCCCCTCATCTCGTCTCGAGATGGCATTTTCAAGAAAATTCCTTTTTTCCTCTTACTCTTTAACGGGTGCATACGGCTTAACCCGTTAGCTATGCTGGAGTAATCCTTTTCCTTCATCTCGCATCGAGATGGCATTTTCAAAGAATATTTCTTTTTCCTACTTTTCCAATTCCAGAGTTCCTTTAGATCTTCCTTTTCTCTTTTCTTTTTAGTATTCGCTTTCTTCTTACGAAGTTTCCGACTGAAATACGCTTGTGCGTCCTCTTTCTCCAAGGTGATGTGCATTATTTCTCCTCCTCTCCTACTTTCAATAAGGTTTCTATTCTCTTGTAAACCTATTACACTTGGCGAGTGTCTTCTTCTTCTTTCAGCATTACTTTCAAAGGCATCTCCTCTCCTTTCTTCATTATTTCCAACAATCTCATCTTTTCCTTTGAGGTTTTCTGGGCTCTCATTTGGATCTGTTTCCGTTTTTCTTTTCTTTCGTTGGCAATCCTGATATTTTATTATTAATTCAAGGATCTGTTCTTTCAAATATTCTTTTTCTTCTTCTAATTGTATCTTATCTTTCTTAACCTCAGGAATTTCTTCTGGGTTTTCCTTTTCAATTTCTATGAAATCTTGACCCTCTACTTCTTTCCTTGCCTCGACGATAGTTTCTATTATAGTTTCATTAGATTTCTCCATCTCTTCAGGAATTATTATTTCCATCTCTCCAACTTTCACTTCTTTTGTTATCTCCTGTTCTGGGATTATCTCTTGCTCTTCCAGCTCCACCTTTTCATAAAAATGTTCTTCTTCACTTTGCAGCTCATTTTCATTTCGGCTGTCCTCCTGGTCTGGAATTCTCATTTCCTCTTGAGTCTCCATTTGTTTCTCAGGAAGGATCTCAAAGTTTTTCTCAGTTTCCACTGGAGTCATTACGATTTCTACTTCTTGTTCTTCTTCTCTAATCTCAATTTCGGGCTCTTCTGGCACCGTTATTTCTTTTTCTTCTACAATTTCTATCTGATTTTCAGCTTGGACAACTATTTCATTGGACCGATGGTTCTGTGCTAAGATATCTCCCCTATCTTTATTTTCCGTGAATCGAGTGAACCTATTTCCTAATGCCTCAATACCACTTTTAATATCATCCCGGGATGTCTGATACATTTCCCTACTTGATTCTAACTTATCTGTTACCTCTTTCTGCACACCTTGGATCTGGGTTACAAGTTTCTTTTCACAATTATCACCTTTTTCTTCCATATTAATTAATTTAGTTTCCATGGAACTCAACTTTTCATTCAAAATTCCAAAATTTTCTTGACATTTAGTTTGGGAATTTACTGTACTTTCCTCTAAGGTCTTTATTTGGCCTTGCAATTCTGACTTAAGTACATTATTTTCCTCTTTAATTTCACTTGTGATTTCCCCTTTGAACTCAGTTAACTTATTCCCAAACTCAGTGTCAAAACCGTGAAATTTGTTATTCATTTTATCTATCTCAGCCTTCAATTCACTGTTCATTCTTACACAGTCGGCCTCGATAGCTTCTAATTTAGTTCCCATGTTATCACTATTAGTTTTTAAAGATCCTAAATTGTGATTTATGGATTCGAACTCTTCTTTATTTGTACTGTGTTGGCTGTCCAATTTATTGTTTATAGCCTCCAACTTTTCATTACTATCGGCTTTTAAAGCGTCCAAAAGTCCCTGCCTCTCTTCCCTATTCTCTGCTTGCATAGCCGATATCTCTTCATGGCTATCAGCCTTTAAAACGTCCACAAGCCTCTGCATTTCTTCACTCAATGCCATCGTATTAGACTACAGTGGGCTATCATGCCACATCGCTGGTACATGCTTGAGAGATGGTACCACGAATCCTTGTGTCCCAATTTCAAAAAATTTACCTTAGTACGGGTGATTACTAAAACGTACCCTTTTAATATACTCATTCAATGTCAAAACCTTCATGGAAGTATTAAAAATTCAAAAATTAGAAAAAACGTTTCTTTTTCAATAATGAAAATTTTGATTTTTCAAGAAAAACTCGGGTTTTCCCTAGGAAAACTCATCCCTACGTACTGGGGGCCAAAATTAGTGTTTAGGTGGGGGTTATTTATATTTAGGGCTGCTCGGTGTGAGTTTCCGGGGACCCATGCGGTCAGTTAACATTATATTTTGTAGCTACTTCTATCATTACTTTACTTTTACATGATATGACCGTCTTAAGTGTTCCTCTAATTATTAATCCAAGCACAGTACTTTTATGCCCCCCTGTGCCCATTTAGCATGAAATATGCAAATCACAGTATGCCAGCAATGCTCAAATCGGGATTTTCGGGGTTATGGTATGTTCTCCCACTCTGTGACTCACACATTTTGGATTAAATAGAGGATACACTTCCAAAATAAAAACAAAATCAACTCCTACTATAAAACATTTAATTCCACAATTATATGGCGCTACAACAAATTAAACAAATAAAATACTGACCCATTCTAACTTGTTCAAAGTAAACAAGGATTACAATATAAAAACAAATGTTAAATCATAAATAAATGGTTTCTCATAAACCAACAAATATATCTCTATTTTCACTTCCATATAGTGTCCCTTTTAAATTTCCATACAATTCAGAGCTCCAATAGGCTCTATACTTTCCAATATAAACTGTGTTATCACTTTTACTGCATATCACTTCCTTTTATATGAGTATCTTATAATTAAAACAATATACAATTCTTATTAAAGTACTTTTACTACTTTGCTTAAACTTTGGGCTTTCACAATGTTCTTAGTTACCATCTCTCTCAAATCAACAATTCACTACAGTGATTGGGAAAACATTTGCGCACTCCCGAGTTTCTGAAGACTACTTGAACTAGTCCAAAAATTAAGATCACTCCCGAAATCTAATTGTCCTCACTGAACTCGTGAATCATTACCTCATACTTATAACATTACATTAGGGATTTATTATTATCTGTCTTAAAATACCATTATCTCATAAGAAAGCAACGATCTGAACTTCCAAGCGGTAATCATCAACTACCAGAACCTCGGTTCGAAGACCGGGTCGTTAAACAAACTCTAAACAAGCTAGCGTACTATAACTTCAAAACAGACGGATCCCAGACCGACCGCAACATCAATGACAAGGGGTCTAGCCTGGACACTTAGCGTGAGTTATTGTAGGGAGGGAGACTTCACGGCCATCGCCCCCACGGGACGAGCTACTCCTAGTTTCAACACAGCTGTTTCTTAAATGCAGTTCTTTGAACAGGCCTGGCTTCTCATTCACTTACTTTACAACATTATTATTTTCATTAGACCATTCTCGTAGCCTTGGCAATTATTAATTATGAAGTATCCTCATTGGTGGGTAAGAGTAATTCACATACAACAACGAATATTTAGGGCTTCAATACTAGACGAGTCTGGGTTCGACTCTCTCAACTGCCTCGGGAACCAATCCCATAGTGGAGGACTTATATAAATGCGACTTAGGGCGGCCTCGGCCTAATAACCTGCGCTCATAATACAATAAATTCGCACCCTATTATAACACAACAACACACATGGCCTCGTGATCCACATCACTATATAGAGGACTTACTATAGCTCAATTACCACGACCAACTGCCCCTCACAATAAAATTTACCAAGTGTATTTAGTTTCAACGCCTTCCTAGCGTGACAAATTTACTTCAATGCGATACATTACGCTTATCCTTTATTTCCAAATTGCCTTCAAAGAACTGATAAATTCAAAATCACATTTGATCTATATCTCAATTTTATATTAATCCTCTCCCGAACAATAATCGCCTTACCTTAAAAACATATGTTCAAAACAAGTATTTATTCCTTTAAAGGAGCTCAAAAGCTACTACTTTCATATAATTCATCATAATCTTCATTTATCTAATTGTGATTATTATTATTATTATTACGCTTGCTTTCATATAATTAAATCATTTATCAAATACACTGATATTTTATTTCATACATTTCCCATAAGGGATTTATTCATTTCACAGAATCATTTTATATTTTCTCAATTTTAGTTGTTCAGATCGCGCTATTATTCTGTTATTTGTTATACAAAAACATCCCTATTTCTCATTCTCAGGTGGATTGCACGCAAACATCTCCCAACACATGACATAATGAAATGGTTACTCACATGATAAGACGGTCCTCGACCGTATTTTCCAACGATGTTTCATGTCGCCCACTTGAATGTGTTTAAGCCATCTTCCCTAATTCCATTTCATACACTGAAATTTCTTGACACACATATAACTTATATACCTTATACACTGGTAACATTTTGAATACGATTCCGTATTCTTTTATAATACACAAATGAATTCACTGAAAAATTATTACACTAACACAAATTTCCTATATTTACAATACACTGCTTTTATCACTAAGGCTTTGATTTTAGCCTTTACACACGTGATTTCTCTCTTCCCCGTCTCCAAGGGTGAAACTAGTAGATGTCGGCTCCCTATCTGACCAGAATATGAAAGTCTCGATTACTATACCCCTCCCTGGAATGGTATTTCTTCAAATCCGGTTTCCTGTCGATCGGCTATTACTATTATTAGCTCGAAATTGTTTCTTTCTAGACACTATTAGTGTGTTTAGCGAAAGTCTGTCTTGTTCACGGTCTCCCAAGTACTCTATCGGTGACCTACTATTTTCTAGCATCTAAGGCTCCTCCTTCAATACGTAACTTAGTGCTTTTTATAGTTCGTTTGTTTCCTTGAAACAACGTCTTGAATTAAATCCTCACTTCTGATTATTCTGTTCTCTAATTCCTATCTTTTCAGAATACTATGCGGCCCTTATTTTGTCTGACCCTGATCGGGTTCTTTAACATTGATAGAATGTTTGTTTCTCTATGATGGTACTAAAAAACGTTACGATACTTTCGGTCGTTTAAATGAACTGTTATTTGAAGACCTATCGCCTGTTCTTTAAGTTCGCAGCCTACTTTGACTGTAATACTGAACTTTTCACTATAAGACTGATACTGGCGGAACTAAATCCTGTATTAGGATTTTCCTAAGTCTTCACACGGCGATACTTTGATGATACTTCTCAGCCACTCCCTTCGGGTGCACGCTGGTGATACAGAGTATCACGACCTCTCGAGGTCTAGTAAGTACTGCATTTACGGTGATATATCTTCACGTCCCCTGGACGGAATAATACTTTGCGGTGATGATGCTCCAACGTCACGCCCCCCGGGATGACTAGTAACTGCATTCGATGTGATGTAGCCTGACGCCCCCTCGGGCTGTCCGAAACTGCATGATGTGATACAGCGTCTCCCCTCAAGGAGTCCTTGTAAACTGCATGATTTGTCTGGCTCTGCCAGGACTTTTATACTCTTTGGCTAAAAAAAAGATAAAATCCTCGTCTTTTTCATAACTAACTTTTGAAGTAATGGTCTCACACTTTTGGAAATTATATCTCTGGAGAGCTCGTTTTCTAAACGTAAACTGACTTCTTTGCACATAAAAATCAATCGTACAATTCTGAGATATTAAATGATATTTACTCTTCAGATACGTGGGTGTTACAGTTGATTTTTAATCCCCACCTCCTCGGGTCTCGGGGAACTTTTAATGACGTATGGCCACGTTTGCACTTCTTTCCTAGGCAACTATTAAAACCTTTTTCTCCACACAAAAATCTCTATTCCGAAATGATTCACAATGATGTATTTCTTTAGTTAATTATATGCTCGCAAGTGCTTTAAATCTAATTATTCTTCTTCTTGCACTACTGCGACGATGCCATTTTCCTGCAACGTAAGAGCAATTTCCGAAACATGCTCTCAGTCACTCGCGTGGAAAGTTCCACTCGTTCTATTAATATTCGTGACCGGCTCCTTATCTGTGCGTCATGCATGATATCATTTCCTGGCCACCTGAGCCCTAATTCTTACACAACGTTATACCAGTCCTCCTGCATAAAATCTTTCTATGTTCCACTGAAGACTGTATATTTCCTTCCTTCTTTCACCATAATACATGGATTCGACCCCTTGAACCAATGGTACATGGGTTCAGTATAAGAAGTGTAACCCCTTCTGTCTTTTACGATACTTTTCCATTACTTGTCTCAGGGCAAACACAGCGTCTGTGGTCCCTTTTCCTGGCATGAAGTGAAATTGTTCCTCGCCAATGCTAGTCTCATCCCGGATCCTCTTGTCTATCACTCTTTCCCAGATGTTCATGCCCCTGGGGAAATTGGTTGATAAATTAAGAAGAAGTAATTAATAATAGAAAAAATGATTAAGACTAAAGAAACATCCTTAAAATACTTCTTAATTCAGGTTATTGCTTCTTCTCTATTATTATTCTCTTTATAGTTAGCACAATCCTGAATATAACCCTTCCCTTTATATATAGGCACTAAAATACTTTCTCTCCATTCATCAGTTATTGTTTCCTGATAGTACATTTTTTGCATAAAATCCAGCAACATGTCGATCCCATCTTTCTCCAGATACTTCCACACTTCAACTGGTTTTTCATCGGGTCCTGTTGCCTTTCCATTTTTCATTTTCCTAAGTGCTCATGTTACTTCTTCTCTTTTAATATCCATTGTCAGACCCTGGTGTTGTTCTCCTTCTCCTAAATATACCCTTGGGTTCTCTTCATTGTGAAATTTTCCATAGTAGTTTCTCCATCTGCACTTGATGTTTGAATGGTCCGTTAATACTAGAGCATTTTCATCTTTAATCTGCTTTATTTGGGTGTAGTCCTTCTTGTCTTTATCTCTCGCCTGCGCTATTCTGAAAATTTTTCTTTCACCTTCTGTAGTTTCTAACTCATCGTACAGCCGATCCATTATTTGTGCCTTTGACTGTGCTACTACATTCTTTGCTTCCTTATTACATATCGTGTAGTTATCTTTACCCTCTTGTCTACTTGACTTATCCCATAACTTCTTTGCATCACTGTTGTCTTTCACGATCTTCAGTACCTCCTCATTCCACCACCATTTTTCTTTGTCAGCTAGTGGTTTACAATATATACACTTATTTAGTTTCGGTATGAGTTGAGATAATCCAGCTCGTCAATATTTGTTAATTGTGGTCTATGTGATGTTTTGTTAAAATACTGGAATTGGTGATTGATCTCCAAACTTTCTTGTTTAGAGTGAATATGTGATTGTAGTTAAATGGTCAGTACAGGTTGTATTGTATCTGATGGTGTCTTGCGCTGTCCTGGTGAGATCAGTTATCTACTCTCGACTGGGGGAACTTCCTGTGGGTCGAGGTCTCTTATATCCCTGGGCAATTCCATTCTCGCATTCCTACGTTTCTGTGTACGTCGTACAAATGTGACAGTGTATGGCCAAGTCTAGTCTCCCTAATGTGGTGTATTCAGGAAAATCTTCAACTGTTAAAGACCTGGTTTCATCCTCGCCACACATAAGCTAAAGATCCATATAAGCACTGCCCGGTCTAATGAGAATGTCCCGGCACCTATAATACTGCCGTTAACACCGGCCTTGGTTTATTAAAGAAAAAGATATATCAGTTACGGCTACCAGAAGTCCTGAAAGCAGCGGACATGCCCTACATTTTAAATTTCTGTCCATTGTCCTGGGGAAATTTGTGAAAATATTGAAATATCTTACTTGTTAAGATGAAAACCTTCATTAGGATGGAACACCTGCAATCCTAGGGCTTCTGGGATTTGTTGCGGAATGGTGTTCATTAGCTTACGCGTAGTGTTCACTATCCCGGAAATCGTCCACTGTTGGGCGCAATTTAGTTCACCAGGGAGAAATCTCGCAACATACTCCAGGGCTACAAATGATCGACTCCATAGAGACTCCAAAGCTAACATGAGAATCAGGCTGGGGCGTATATAAGGGGGATGACCGATGGGCCCAGGCCCCCCTCCGAAATTTTTGTCACATATAATATTGGTTTGTGAATGAAAACATTAAAAACTACTTTACTTATCATGTGCTATTGTTACTAAGCGACGTATGGCAATGTTGCAAAGCAAGGCGACGGTAGAGCGATGTAAACAGTGTGACAATCATTTTTCTATGATCTTATGTGTAACAACATAACCTCTTATTACTCTCCAATGCCTTCGCTCTTAAGAACCTACCAAGAACAGCAGCAAATGCCCTTGAAGCGTGTGACAAAAAGTTATTTCCCTAACTTTTATACCCTTATCAAACTGTTGGCAAATTTGCTTCTCTCTGTAGCTACTGGTACTGCCGAACAGAGTTTGAGTTGGTTGAAAACATACACAAGAAATTCTACTTCTGAAAACAGACTCAACGGTCTAGTATTGTTATCTATTCACAGAGACATACATCTCACTGACGATGAATTCATAAACTGATTTGGCAATGCTTCAAGAAACCTTGACTTTATATAATAGTGTAAGTTGTAAATCATAACAGTAATGTTAATTCTTTCCATGTAAACACTATCAAGTGAGCAAGATGATTCCATTAATAAAATGTATCATAAAATGGTCTTAGTTGTGTTTGACATTAACCAAACATAAAACATCACAACAAATTGGTTTATAAAGTGATGCCAGAGAGCCTTGAAACTCATCATTTTGCACCATATTATACAAACGTTTCCCGGGGAGAAACCCGGACCCCCTATTCTTTGGGGTCTATACCATGCCCCCTAACTCCCGGTTGAGCTCCCCCAAAATAAAACTCTATATACGCCCCTGGAATCAGGCGCTGATGGAGCGAATAAGTTGGATTTCCCATTACAATACATTGGTTGAGAAAAGGCGGAGAAACTGTAACTCGTCTTGGCAGATTACATCATCACAGCCATGAGCGTGTACCCGCTTTAACCGCACACAATCCACGTCTCATCCCATACATTGCGTGTTTAAAATAAATAGTTGAAAATTAACATACACTTGAGTTAAGGGTCTATCTATAAAGTAGTTTGAACATAATTTCTCTTTCTATTTTTCAGGCCTGCCAACGTGTCAACTCACGTGATCCGCAAACTAAAGCCTGGTCGCAGCTACACTATCCAGGTGACTGTCCAAAAACTGGGGGCCAAGATGCTGTCGTATGACTTGCTCCAAGTGCACACCAAACCCAAGTGCACGTAGCCATCATGTTGGCAGTACTGCAAATAGACCGCAAGCAGCAGTGGTTTGTTTACTGAGCGAACAATGCTGCTGATTATCGTTCCTTTACCGTCGAATATATACATTTCTTTACACAACAAATTACCATGTTCACACGGATGTATCGCGTACAAGGTAGAAGCGACATTACTGTGTGCGTTGCTCGATTGTAGCTGGCTCGTTCTTTCGCTCTTCCTCAAACATATGAAATATAACTTCTAGAACAATGGGACTTAAGGGAAGCTATTTTTAGAACGTCTTCACAGAGATCATTCCTTATTCCACTCTTGCATTCGTCCATCACTTTTTCAATGTGTAACAATAATGATTGACACTAGCAGTGCAACCAACATTGGGAAATCATCTCAAGGGTAAGAAACATTTCACTGCGTCATTCTAGGTCATGAATCATTCCCCAGTCTTCCTAGCTTCATCGAGCCCGTCTTAAGCAAGACAGTGTGAAAACGTTCCGTGCTTTACTTTTCCACTTAAATTAAAGAATTCCCATGACCAGGTATAACTTACTTATCCTCCGAAAAGTAATTTTAATTCAACGAAAAAATTTCAGATTCGACCAAAATTAAATCCACTTCAATCAGAAAAATATAAAATATTAAATACATAGTAATAAACAAATTGTCAACATAACGCAGTGGAACTGGAGACTGGTAACACTGGAGGCGATTCCTCCACGCTGTGCGCCATCAGCTCATGAGGAATGTATTGGCGCTATAAGCACTAAATGTTCTTAGTTGGAACATCTTTCCGAGTCACTTTCCTTTTAATCAGCATTTTCATCGGCATGTTTTAAGCTACCTTAAGGGGGAACATAAAGCTAAATATTATAACTGGGTCTGCCTTGTCCAACAATTATATACGTTTCCAAGGAAACACACACAACTTGCTTCTTCTTCTTCCTTCCTCTATGTTGGCCATCTTGGGACCACGTAAAATAACCCATTGCATTCACTGGGTCTTATTTCCTTTATCCTTTCTTACCTTCCAGTAGTTCTTCATTACTTCACTTTGTCTCCTCCTCCTCTCTTCCGTCCAGATGTTAACCCGCTTCTTCTTTTCCTTCTCCTGGAAACCCTTGAAATGTTTTATCATATTTCTGAATGATTTGTCCTGAGTAATATCTATTGTTACTTCCATCTCTTCCATATCCCTTTTATACTTTATACCCATTGATTACCATTCTTGCTTTTGTATACATGACTGAAAATTTGTTTTGTGAATCTGGTGATATTCATCCTCATTACGTGTCCAAAGAAATTAACCCTCCTTTTCCTGATCGTATCGTAGAGTTTTTCAATTACTTTATTTTTGTAGACGTTTCTGAACTCTCCACTTTCTGTTTTTAATGGTCCCCAACATTTTTCTAAGTATCCTTCTTTCGTTCTTTCTCTATCTCTTCTATTTCGCCTTTTTTAATGGAAAACATACATTCCGAAGCATAGACACTTTCCGGCTTAATTACAGTATTGTAATGTCGGATTTTAGTTGCAATACAATGATTTTTCTTTTTGTAGGTATCCTTTGTCAGTTGCGATTATAAGTAAAGTTGTACGTTTTCAAAATTCAAATCGTAACTATTTTTATTCATCTTTTTTTAAATTTGGGCCTGACTTTTTGCTGATCTCCATGGTTTCCCTGATATTTTCCATATTTATAGGAATTTTTGTACTTTTCGTTTTTTAAAGTGGGTGTTAAACCGGCAGCTACAAAACTAATCTCAGTCAAACATCTGGGATTTATTTAGTCTTTCTATGAAACGTTAAAACTATTTTTTGAGTTTGCTCAAAATAGGAATGAAAATATAACACTTAATTAATTATTCATATGAAAATGAGGGATATTGATTTTGTAGCTTTAAAAAAAGTTCAAACATTCCAATAAACATGGGAGATACGATGGAAACGATGAAGAACAGCAGAAAGCAAGAACCAACTTTCGAAAAATGTATACAATTAGTTACGATTTGGATTTTGAAAATGTAATATTTTGTTTATACAAGATGTGTGTGTTTTCTTGCAAATATTTATTATTGTTGCAATATGATTTATGACAGGCACAGTGATAATATTAAAACCGTTAAAACTCTTAAATCATTCATTTTATTTCGCTCTTTGTCGCAATCAGCAGTGGTGAGCCAGTGAACAAATACTAAATATCGGACAATATTCTAAGTGAATTAACTGATCACAGAACAAGCTTGTGTGAGAAATTTGCAAGAAAGAAGAGGCTTTTTATAGTGATAATGAGAATTTTTGTACATAATGTTATATGATTGGTGTGTTGTGCAAAAGGCTGTATCATCACAAGAATCTGTTTCTCCTCGATGTGCGTCCATTTCCTCCGCTGGGACCCGATATAGGCTACACCTGGTATTACGTCAAAGAATATGCATTTTAGCTGGAACGTTGGTAACCCGACGTCGCGTCGCGTCGCACTTCTCGTACTGTCGTTTCATATAAAATGCTTTAGTTAGCACTTTCACAGAGGAGTTTATGCTGATTCACCATGTGAAAAGGTTTTTATAAGAGAAAGAGGCTATTGAGAGGAACTGAGACTGAAACTTGAGTACATCATCGACATCAAAATATTTGTGTTAAATATACAGTGCTCTTTTTTAACATGTCAGCATAGAAATAAAATATTTATTATTGAAATTGTTTTTTGTACATACTCTCTTAATTAAATGTTAAGTTGTTGGTGTTTTATTGGAATGGAAGTTGAGCTCCGAGCTAAGCCTCAAGGGAGTGGATTCAGTGGTTGATGTAAACTTCCATGCTTCATGACAAAATGCAGGTATTCCCCTCATGATATAACACTATTACTGTTCAGCTGATCATTTGTTTTATAAGATGTACAAAACTCGTACACAAAAGTGTGCAAATTATTATCTCTTGGAACACCAAATTCTTGTTCCATTGACTTTGGAATGTGGAATCGTTGTATCGTTCAAGAGCGGATCATCAGTAAAAAGACTTGGAATCTCTCAGCTCTATATTCACACGATAACTAGAATAATCAAAACAAAACTTGTGGCATTTTGGATTAACGAGGCCCCTCTTTTAGTGGATATTCTATAAAATCATTTTACTATAAATTTCTTAAATTAAAATGTAATTAAGATTAATGGTTACATATTTCAAATAACTTCAGCGCCATGTAAATATATTTAGAGCATTAAATCATGAAAAGAATACATTTTGGAAAACTGCGTTGAGTCTAATAATTTGCACACCCCTGTAACTTAAAATCTAATTCTAGAATTTAAGTGGGTCATCTACCCCAAGGCCTAGGTATCATGTTATTGATTAAACCCATGCTGACATCTCTTTATTACTGTGCTTTTAAACCGGTATTTGGAAATATTGACAAGCCAATGCTATGAACTGAATATTCCGTTAGCTACCTGTATTCAGGAATCGTAGATAGCGCTGCAGGTTTGTTGATGGACAGGACAAGCACTTTACTCGGAAAATATTATGTTTACTGTCTAAAATGTTTGGAGTTTGAAATTGTGGTCATAATAACGGTGCTGTTCAGTCCATCACATTTTATTGGCCAGATAATTTTGTAATGGAAAAGGCAGGTAGAATGTATAAAAATAGTGTTTTGGCGGGCGCTTCCCGATGAGTGGGCCACCTGCTTGGGGAGTTATGTGGGAACGTTTCTCAGAGGGGAGGTTCACGCCAAACTCGTCGAAGGGTAGCGGGGGGTGTTTGGAGAACAGCTGGCAAGGTAAGTCATGGCGGGAGTGCCTACCGCACATGCTGAGTGCTGACTTGTAGATTGAGACAGCGTGGTCTGCTACCACGAGAGGATGAACGGTTGGCTAGCTTTGGCATACAGAACTAATAAATGAAAGAACATGGTCTAAACGTATTGGACTGTTTATTGCAGTCGAATGAAAGGTTCATGAAGTGGGAGGTCTGAGGGAAAGAAATAAGGATAGCGCTGAGCACACTTACCCTGGAGTATCGGTATGTAGTTCCATCGTCGAGTCGTTGTCCATGTTGAGGGTAGCGCCATGCCTCCGGCATCCGTTGACTCTCTCCTCCGTTGGACTGCCCCAAGTCCGTGGGTCCTCTCCTTATTTGAAGGCTCAAGTAGCTCGTCCGTTGTCAGGAGTATTTGTTTATTGTTTCTGTAGTTCGCAGAAGTGTTGCAAACTTGCAGTCAGAGTGTTGTGGCCGTGGGGCAATAGTTGTTCCATCTGTGTGTAATCTGTTCCTCATGTCCTTTAACATGAGATTTGGGAAAATCTGTCAAGGGCTGGGCTTTAACAATATGCCATTTAATTCTTCACGGAACTACTTGTACGGAACACTTAAAACTGAAGATAAAATGAGAATGAGGAGTGCCCCAGTGAGGGACCGCAGAATTACGAGAGTATAAGCAATCCTTCCATCTATTTTAGATTTGTGGACCAATGAATTGTTTCATAGTTAAGCGAGTATCCTTGTCAACCCAACAAATTATAAACCAATCCTATAAATCAGTCATGGACTCCCTGTTGAAGAAGATGTGTTTGTTCAGTCAGCCGAATGATTGCTGGTTCAACACCGATGTCTTTTAAGGGGGAGGTACACCTTGACAAGTATAAAAACCACACATATTTAAAGTAGTTTTCCTCGGTATCCCTTTGGTCTGTTGATATTCAAGTTTGCACACTCCTAGTACTGTCCTTTATCGTTAGTTTTCAACTTGAAAATTTGCGATTAACTTTCCCTAGTTATTAAAAAAATCAAAAAATGTACTAATTTATACATTGATCAAGCTTTTCCTTGATAATTTCTACAAAACGTCACATTTCTGGAAGATTATTGTTTTAGAATGTTCATAATGCTTGTGTGATCAATGTGAACTAACATATTTTGCCTATCTTTTGAAATAATATTTTTTCTCCCTTTTTTATAAGAGTAGATTTTTTTAGATTTTAGTGAGCTATGTTCACTCAGAAAATACAAAAAACAAATGTTGCAGCAATGGTTCTAGTTTCGCATTCTTAAGACACAAGAGATACAGGTCAATATAAAATGTCATCAAAATATCTCAAAAAATGTTCCTTCCATTGCTAAATTTAACGCTCGTTCCCCAAAGTTTTTTTTCCCTTCAAAACTCGAATCTATTTTGAGATATTTTTATGAAATTTAGTACTCACATGTATTTTTGTGCGTGTTAATAATGTGAACTAGAACTATTGATGTATCATTTGCTTTTTATATTTTCTGAGTGAACATACCTCATTAAAATGTAAAAAAAAACTCTTATACAAAAGGGAGAACAAAATATTATTTTAAAAGATAGGCAAAAGATGTTACTTCACATTTTTAACACAAGCATTATGAACATTCTAAAACAATAATCTTCCAGAAATGTGAAGTTTTGTAGAAATTATCAAGGAAAAGGATGATCAGTGTATTAACTACTCCAATTTTTTTTTTTTTTTTTTTTATAACTAGAGAAAGTTAATTGCAAATATTCCAGTTGGAGTGTGCGAAATTTCATATCAGCAGAACAAAGGGATACCGAGGAAAACTATTTGAAATATCTGTGGTTTTTACAGTTGTAAAGGTGTACCTCCCCATTAACCATGTTTAGGTACAACAGCCTGGAGTCAGTAGATTAAGTGGGATGTTACGTCTCTCCCAGCATCCCGACACTAGTATACCCATATTATTATGATTATTATTATTATAATTATTACTATCGTGCATTCCTTTTCAATAGAGCGTGTGAACTTGACAATCCAGTCTTGCGGGGACGTTCTTCCCAAATCCTCTTCATTCGTGCACAATGTTCTTTCTTCCGTTCGTCCGTCCACTTTTTTCCTGCCATCTTTGGTAGCAGATCTTTATCAAATGTATGTTTCAATATTTTTTTTCTAAATTTCTGCTTGAGGTCTTCAGTTTCCTGTATCCATTTGGACTTGTTGTTACTGTTGAGGGTGGTTATCTTACCTAGAAGAGTGAGGGTCAGTCTGGCTGAATACTTATTTCCACACCACCAAGAGGTAGAGTCATGGCGCGTTGAGGGTGATGATGTTGTAATTCTGTGCCGGTCCATTCTGTGTATGTGACCAAACAATTTAGCTCGTCTATTTCTGAAAGTGTCGGTGATAGTTTCTATGGTTTTATACATTTCTGATGATGGTCTCTTAATCCATACTCCCTCTTAATTCACTGGTCCAAAAATATTTCGGAGGATTTTACGTTCTTGTTTTCCTATTTCTTTAATTTTTTGTGTGACCCTATATTTGTGTTGTTTCTGCGGCATAAAGTGCTTCATGAAGAACTACTGGTCTGTAGTGTCTTAGATTTGTATTAAATGAGATAGATTTTTTGTTTTAATGATTCCAGGTAAGTCTGTATGCTCTCTGTAATTTTCTCACTCGTTCTTGATAGGCCTGAAGGTTGGATGATTTCTCCTAAGTATTTAAAATGGGAAACTCTTGATATAGAACTATATCGCGTCTTCGTGGGTAGATTGTCGGACGGGGATCGTTCTATGTACTGAGTTTTTTCATAAGATAACAGGAGACCAGCCTTTTATGAAATTTCGTGTAATTTTTCGATTGCATGCTTTGCTTCTTGTCTGGTATTCGTTGATATGGCAAGGTCATCAGCAAACGCCAAATATTTGATATTAGCTCTATACTCTCTTCTTTGACCAATGTGTATTACCTTAACTTCTCTTTCCCAAGTTATGATTACTTTTTCCAGAACCATATTAAAAAGATGGGTGTGAGTCCATCTCCCTGGGGAACACCCCTGTGTATTTCAAAAGGTTGAGAAATGTATCCACAAAACTTAACCTTTGATGTAGTATCAATGGGAATTTGTTGAATTACTTCCCTGGTTATCTTATGAACTTTGAACTCTTCCAGAATGCTGAAGAGAGTTGGTCTGTTGATTATTATTAATAATAGTATTATTATTATCACCGACGTTTTGCATGTGGGGTGAAAACTAAAACTCTACTCGGTAACCTGTGTTAATAGTATTATTTATTTATTTAAGCTGTTTAGACCCATAGGGTCACATCAAACAAATTATGATCTGCTGCTGTATTTCTTGGTCTTCCAAAACTCCTTCATCGTTTCGCTCTGACGAACTCAATGTTCCTTCGTCCTTCGTTTCCCCGTTGTCTTTGGTCGATCTTGAGGTGTAACTTCCCAACTGTGTTCCTTTTGTCAGAATGTAATTCTATCTTCCATGTCTGTTGGTGTGATATTGGCGCCTCTGAGATCAATTTGGACCTGTGTAACCTGTTGTCACTTAAGGTTTACTTAAAGATGTCAGAATTCTCTTCGTTAATCGGTCATCATTCAGTCTCATGATGTGGCCGTAAATCCTCAGTCGTCGTTTGCGGAAATCTGTCTCGATGTTGGAGTATCTCTCTGTGATTGTGTGCGATTGTACACGATATCTTTCAGCTATGAATTTAGGACCCAAGATTTTCCGGATGATTTTTCTCTACGCCCTCTTGATGCTTGCGAGATCCCCTTTTTAGTTGAGAATATTATTATTATTACTATAATTATTATTGTTTTATACAGTACATATAACACATTACTGGTACATCACAAGAAAACTATACGGGCTTCAGGGAACCGAAGTATTGTTACTCAAACGGCCACTTCTAAGCTGGAAAGTTGCTACCCATGAACTTCCGGACGATTCGAGTTTTGAGAGAACAACTGCCTTCTGCATTAGTTTGTACAGCGTGTTCCGATTCAACACGGAACTGTAAAATGGGTTGCCTACCCACTCGCAATCGGCTTGAAATCTGCTCGCAGCGCGCTAGCGACGGTGCTGAGTTCGAGTTCACTGATTGCCGCCTTCTTATGCCGCATTGCAAAGTTTCAAAATATATTTACACGGGCTTCACAATAAGTTTGAATGATTTCTGTTTCAGAACTTGTTATTTTACGCTTCTGTTAATGGCTTTTGCAGAGCATTTCTATGAAATAAAATTTTATTTTACAACGTAGTTTATTACAACACAATGTATTTTTATGTTGTATTTTATTTACAACACAATTTATTACTTTTTAACCTAATACCACAAAACGAGATACAATTTGGAGATGATTTGTTACAAAAGTGTAATCAGTCTTCGATGCGACTAAAAAAGTTACTTTATTACAGACGTTACATCTACTACAAATGGACATTTACATAAGGTGTTCGAAGTGGCATCCATCATTTTCCAAGCAGAGGGCCACTCGTCGCGTGAAGTTCTCTCTTGCGCTCGACAACATCTGATGAGTAATTTCCGCAAAGGCTTCGGTAATGACGAGCTCCATTTCTTCGGGGGTCTGTGGTGAGCTTAAAAGTACTCTCGACCTGACGTAGCCCCAAATGAAGTAATCCAGGACGGTCAGATCAGGTGAACGTGGTGGGAATTCTATAAAGCCGCCAATTCCTATCCACCGGCCAGGAAACAAACGGTTTAAAACTTCTCTCGCCAGTCTGGAGGAGTGCGCTGGATGACCATCTTGTTGAAAAAGCATGTTGTTCAACTCCGCCAATGTAAAATCATCCAAGATGTCCTGGAGTATGAAGTAAGACTAAACTGCCCTTGTTCGTCGTTTTATCATTTTACATTGTTACAGGTAAATAATTCTGAAATAGAAATCGTTGAAACGTATTCTTAATTAAACTCATGTTTGTGACAAATCATTTCCAAATTGTATCTCGTTTTGTGGTATTGGGTTAAAAAGCAATAAATTGTGTTTTAAATAAGATACAACACAAAAATGCATTGTGTTGTAATAAAATATGTTGTAAAATAAAATTGTATTTAATAGAAATGCTCTGCAAAAGCCATTAACAGAAGCGTAAAAAACATATTAAAACAAAACGATAAAATAAATAAAATTAAATAAATTAAATTAAATTATTGTTATTGTTTATTGTCATTTCTTAGCAAGCAAATAAGATGATTAATAAAAGAACATAGATTGATGAAACCAGCTCCAAAATTATATTTCTTACTCAAATGTATGTGTAGACCTTGGATGGACAGCAGCGCAGTGGATCGTGTGCTGAGCTGACAGATCAATGAATCGCAGTAGATAAAAAGGTGCGCATATCTCATCTCTATTTCCAAACAGTCAATTGAACATGCAAGCAGTGTTGCCAGATAAGGTAGAATTGTTTGGTAACATTTTAGCCTAATTGAATTTATGAAAAGTACGCTTTTGTGTGTGTCCTCATAAAATCTTAACACCTGGAGCGATTTCAATGAAACTTGGTAACGTCTTGCTACTACCACACCCGCCTTTGGCGTTTCAAATCTTAATAACTACAACCAATCCTGGCTGCAAGAAATATATTAGCCACATTCAGTATCTCCGAAACTATTACCACTGCCAACCTCAAAGTTTGAATGAACATAAAGAATGCAGTAAGTTCGCGTATATTACTTCCAAATACCTGATGATTACAAAACCGATATGGCGTCCGAGCAAAGTTCAAAAATTAAAATTGACGTTTTACGCAATGTAATCATCCGAGTGCAATGAAACCTGGCATCATAAACCTTTATGCAAGGCTTAAGATACTGGCATCGAATTTAATTCAAATTTTGGAGAAATTAAATATGTCGACTGTGGGAAGTTTTAAAATATGTTTTAATCTCTTGTGCCTATCAAAATAAGACGAATTTGCTGCTCAAAGAGCACCTCAACTTGAAGATAAGGAAGCCATTTCTCAAAACCTTTGTTTGGAGTGTGTTGACCTATGGTTGTGGAACATGGACACTTGGGAAAAGAGAAGAAAAGAACTTGAGGCAGCTGAAATGTGGTTTTGGAGACGCATGACCCGAACAAGCTGGATGGAATGAGCTTGTTCTGAACCAAATTCAGGAGAATCGATGCATGTTGAACACCATCAAGAAAAGGAAAGCAAAATTCATGGGATACATACTCAGACATGACACTCTCCTCCAGGTAATTTTTGAAGGAAACCTTTTGGGGGTAAAAACCAAGGGGACGACCAAGACAATCGTATCTCAAGAACATTGTCAAGGAAATGAAATGTGACTCGTATGTCAATATGAAGAGAACTGCGGAAAACCGTAAGAAATGGCTGCAACGACAAGGCCTTTAGCCTTCAGTAGATGATGTCTTAATTAAGCGATCGAAGTGAAATTCGTATAATGGACCATCTTAATGAGTGGTACAAGTCTATATGCCCACCAGCCAAACTGATGAGGAAGATGTTGAAAAGGTCTACGAAGAAATAGATGAAATTCTGAGGTATATCAAGGGTGATGAAAATGTTTTAGTAATGGGAGATCGGAATGCTGTGGTAGGAAAAGGAAGAGAAGGGATGATAGTAGGAGATTTCATATTAGATGAAAGGAATGATCGAGGAAGCAGGCTGATGGAATTCTGCACCGAATATGAGTTGATCATAGCTAACACCTTATTCAATAACCACAATAGAAGAATGTACACATGGATGAGACCAGGAGATACAGAGCGTTACCAAATCGACTTCATTATGACCAAGCAGAGAATTAGAAACCTGATTTTGGATTGCAAAACATATCCCGGTGCTGACATAAACTCTGGCCACAATCTGGTTGTTATGGAATACAGATTAATGTTGAGGAAACCGAAGAAAAGTCAAAAGCCAAAAAGGTGGGCAATAGAGAGAGGAGGACGTGAACGAAAGATGCAAGAAGAGTATAAAGGAAGGACTAATGAAAAACCCTGAACAAGATACAATTGCAGAGGAATGCGCACTTTTGAAGAATGAAACAACAAAAACCGCAGAAGAAAACATTGGTAGGAAAGAAAGAATAGGTAAAAACCGTGGATCACTCAGCATATACTAGAGTAAATGGACGAAAGGCGGAAGCACAAGAATGATAAGAATGAAATGAGAAAAGCAGAATACAGACGTCTGAGAAATGAGGTTAACAAGAAGTGCAAGGAAGCGAAAGATGATGATGATGATAATTGTTGTTTTAAGGGGCCTAACATCTAGGTTATCGGCCCCGGAAGCGAAAGAAGAATGGTTGAAATAGAAATGTACAGCTATAGAAAATTGTTTGAAATTAGGAAAAGTAGATAAAGCTTATCGAAGGATTAAGAGTAGTTTGGTGAATGGAAGACTAAGTGCTGTAATATTAAGGACACAAATGGAAAACCTCTTACAGATAAGGAAGAAAAGATCGAGAGATTGTATAAGGGAAAGGAGATTGAGAATCATGTAATGGAAAGAGGAAATTGATGAGGATGAGAAAGGAGATTTAATATTGAGATCTGAATTTGACAGGGCATTGGAAGAAATCACCAGGCATAACTGCAGTACTTAGAAATGTTAGTATTACCAACTTGATTTCATCATTATTCTAGATACGTTTATATAGATTGGCGTGAATCTTAAATTTTAAGAAAAGTAGGCTCTTTAGTTCGTCACGGAACTACTTGTTATATATAGAGAGAGAAAACTCAACAATGTTCGGTGGGAATGTGTATCCATGTACAACTCGGCATCGCGTCGTGAACAGCTTTCCCAGCGTCAATGTGCCATTTCTACACGGTCGGGACTGATGTGAGATGAATTTCTATATGGCGGATCTCGGCAACCTCATCTGAGGAGTAAATGAGAGATGATATGAATGAAGACGAATTAAACAGTGAGGATTTAGAAGCAAGTGCCTGGAGTTGAAAAAGGGACTTCACAGTTTCACAATTTCAAAGATGAACCCACTTGTCTCCCGTGACCTTGCATAACGCGTAGCTAATTAGCTGATATTGTGGAGTAACGTCACGACCTTCTGTTGCACTGATTACTGATGGATTACTCTCGTGGCGGAGAACTTCAAACAGGAAGATAACTCGTTGTCATGGCGACAGTCACAGTGGAGAGGACTTGGCGGAACGGCGTTGCGTGGTGGTTATCACCTGCTCGCCCTTGTCTCTCTTTATCTTATGAGATCTACACGGGCCTTGTCTCTGTGTGTCTGTCCCATATCAAATCAAACACTTCAATACAGAATTGAGCCAAATTTGGTACAGAGGTAGAAGTAGCAAAGGTCATCTCAGTGTCCTGTTTTAAATCGCCGCCATCTTAACGAAAACGAAATGGCGGCCACCCAAATAATTCAAAGCTTTAATCAAATTACGATTTATCTCTAACACTGCAGCCACGATAAAAACGAGGAACAACATACTACACACGCTCAGTGCAACAGGCTGGGGAGCAAACGCGACAGTACTGCGGACATCAGCTCTTGCCTTGGTCTCCCCAGTTGCGGACTACTGCTTCCCTGTGTGGCTTAACAGTGCACATACTTCAAAAGTTGATACCCAACTGAATGACACCATGAGGACAATATCTGGCACTATCAAATCGACACCTCTAAAATTACTACCCGATTTATCCAACATCCATCACCCTCACATACGAAGAAAACTGGCTCGTGTAAGAGAATGGCAGAAGTGTCGTAGCAACCCTCAGCTGCCCTTACATCAGGACTGCAACCCTCATAAACCCAAGAGATTAAAGTCCAGAAACCCATCATGGAAGCTCCTGGAAACACATTTTGATGCTGATGAGATCTGGCATCTAGATTGGACTTCTTCAAATCCTGACCGCCTAGGTTTAATCCATTATCCTTGTAGAGCTCCTCCTGGTTTCAACTTACCGAGAAGGGAATGGACATCTCTAAACAGAATGAAGACAAATCATGGCTTCACACGTGGGGAAGATCTGAAGACCCATTCTGCGACTGTGATAATGTGCCCCAGACCATCCAGCACGTTGTTAGGGACTGCCCAAAAAGAAGATTCAATTGATCTATTCAAGAACTACATAGTGCCTCTACAGAGGCAGTGCACTGACTGAAAAGTCTGGACATTAAGTTTTGAATCTTGACATGTAAATAATTGTATATATAATTGTAAGATATATGTATTCATAATGTATTCTTGTTTTGCCATACGATATAATTAAATAAAGTCAAATTACGACTACGCCAATCATCGGATCTCTACCAAATTTTGGAATAATATATCTTCGAGAGGAAATCGTCTGGCGCCCAAACTACAAGGTCATCAGACAATCAATTCCAATATGGCAGGCATGTGAATCATGCAAGCATAACTTATGATCCAGTGAATCAATGTTTACCGTACTTGAGATTCAGATATAAAGACCCTCTGTTGTCAACGTGATAACTAGATATTACACGCAGCCGTCATCTTGAAATTATAAAATATAAAAATACATAACACGCAGCACTTAAGAGCTACAGTATATGTATGGCCAAGGAAAAATGACACTCTCTCCATACATTCAAGATGGCGGCTGAGCGAAATATGATAACAATAAAATCGACAACTCAGAATCAAATAGGTTTATTAAGACGAATCTTGTCGCGAGGTGAGTATAATATAAAGACTCTCGCTTGCGTTAGTCAAAAGATTATCATACTGAATATCGTGCACAGCGGCCATCTTGTATTTTCAAAACAAAGTTAATTAATTAATAACTTTCGGTAACTTCGAGCTCAAATAACGACATGTAGTATTAAAATAGAACCTTATAAGTCACTTCGCATGTCCAAAACAAAAGAACTCCATAGATTCAAAATGGCGGCTGTGCGTACTATTAAAATAATCAAAAGGGGCAGATGACCTCGTAGTTCCGCCCCTTAAAACAATAATAATTAACTAAAGTAATCAAATTAGTAACTCAGGATGTTATTGCTCACTTAAGGTGAAACTTGGTAGGAGTATTATATAAGAGACGTCAGTCGACGCATGAGTGATAAATGAGAAAAACCATATAAGGGACGTTGCTGTAATAATCCGTAAGTATAAGTAGAACCTTCCAATAGAACAGCGACTCGATACGTTCAGGATGGCAGCTATTCGTATTCTTAACACTCTACGGCGTCGAAGCATGGACATTAACTGAAGCCATGTGTAAGAAGCTACAAGCATTCGAAATGCGAAAGTACCGAAGGAAGCTGAAGATACCTTAGAAAGCCAAAATTACCAATGTAGACGTTTTCCAGCGTATGAACAAACAGCCTGAAATTCTCAATACCATCAAGAGAAGATTTGATGCGAAACAGTAAATACCAACTCCTTCAATTAATACTCCAAGAGAAAATTAATGGAAGAAGTGGTCTGGCTTGACAACTTAAGCCAGTGGTTTGGGCTCGAACTGTTTAGAGGAGTTATGGACAAAAAACAGATCATGCTACTGATCCTGAGAGGACACGGCACTTGAAGAAGAAGAAGAAGAAGAAGAAGAAGACTTGGATAGCATTAACTCACGATATACTAGCACAATTAACTCGACATTCATTGGAATATCACACTGAATATAGCGCGCAGCGGCCATCTTGAAATTATAAAATATGATAGCAAATTACTCTATACAGGGGTGTGCAAATTATTAGACTCGACTCCAGTTTTCTGAAATTGCATTCATACTTTGCACGGCTTAGTGCGCTAAAAATGTGGAAATTTGAAGGCATCCTTTTTTGAGTGTTCCGTATACAAATTGTCTTTGCTGCTTTTCAGTCGGTCAACACGATTGTGTCCAACGAATTGATGATGACGATGATGATGATGATAATTGTTGTTTTAAGGGGCCTAACATCTAGGTTATCGGCCCCTAATGGTTTGGGTGATCGTGCAAGATGATAATGAAATGTAAACTATAACTAAAACTAACTACTAACTTATATACTAGAAAAAATGGAAAACAAAAGGAGAATAAGGCAAATAAAGGACAGGAGGAAAAGAAAATGTCATCAACCATCGAAAAATGCTGATTGAGTGACTTGGAAGGAAGGAGAGCCATAAAAGGCAGATAGAAAAGTGAAAGAGGAGAGGGTCAGTCCCACAGGTAACGGATAACATGGGGAAAATCGGACCCAGTTCAGGAATCCCTCGGGGTCGCGAAGTCCCGAACTCACCAGCCGTGAGCCCCTGAGGGTGTAGCAATATCCAGTGTGCACCAGAAGGGGTGGGGCTACATACACCCTGCCTCCATAAGGAGCTTGAGCACAAGGCAGGAGGTAAAAGGAAAAGAAAAAGAAGGCTGACCCCTCGCAGAAGGAGGGTATCAGAAAAGATGAGACAAGGGCCAATTAAGGCGGGAAAGGAAGAGACTCCCTAGGCCTCGGATACCCTAATACCGTCGGGGTCGGAAGAGAACAAGAGTTGACCGAGTGAGGTCGACAGGAAAGAAGACGGAAAGGAGCCCGGCACAAGTAAGTGGAAGCAATGCCGGAATCAGCTGGGGCCCCGTGGTCGCCAACCCACGTCCCACTAGATGTGAGCCTCTGGGGGGGGGGGGCAACGAATTTGGCGGAGTACAAGTTATAAATATGTAAATACACTTCTGGAAAAAATTACATGTATTAGTTAGTATCCAAAATTGCCCATTTAAGTGTGAATATTAATTAATTCATGTATAAGATGCGTTCAAAAAGTAACGAGCTGGAGGCTGGAATGCGCAAATCGGTGACTACATCGGCTTATCGTGGCGTGTGTAACGAGGTGTGGTTTCGACCAGAGCGTCGAAGGTCACAGCCCGTCCCTAGAGGGCACACGTGCACGTCACGTGACGATACAAAGCGAGCATCAGCATGCATCAATCGTCCAACGCTGCCAATCGCATTGCAAACAGTGACATGGAGACGTCAACCGAAGAGCAAAGAGGTGTTGTTCGGTTTCTGACAGTGGAAGGGGTAGGGGGAACGGGCATTCATCGTCGAATGTCACAAGTGTACGGCGAACACTGCATGTCCCTTGCAAGGGTCAAGGCGTGGCACAAGCGCTTCAGGGAAGGACGGGTGTCGTTAGCCGATGATGCCCTGTCTGGGGACCCCCCTGCATTACCGATGACAATTTCCAGTTTGGTTGATGCACTCATTACCCAGGACCGCCGAGTGACAGTGAACGCCATAACCGCCGTGGTCACTCCACGACAATGCACGACCTCATACGGCCAACACAGTCACGGCACTCCTGCAGAAATTCAAATGAGAGGTTCTCGGCCACCCTCCATACAGTCCAGACTTCTCTCCCTGTGATTACGCCATGTTTGGTCCCTTGAAAAGGGCTCTGTGGGGCCAACGATTCACCTCGGAAGCCGACGTCCAGCTGTACGTGCGGAACTGGTTCACATCGCAGCCCAGGGAGTTTTATGAGACAGCCATTCACCGCCTCGTGTCACAGTGGAACAAGTGCCTCAACAGCCAGGGCCAATACTTCTAACATACAGGTACTGGTCTCTGTAATTATGCCTCCGGCTCGTTACTTTATGAACGCACCTTATAATTCTTTTCCAGGAGTGTGTTTATAACTTGTACTCCGCCCAATCGTGTTGACCGACTGAAAAGCAGCAAAAGACAATGCACTAAATAAGTCTACAATCCGCTGAAATTACTTCAAATGTTAAACCAAGAGTCTTCATTATATTTTCTTTTAAGAATTTCCACTAACAGAGGAGCCTTGCTAATGCAAAATGCCACACGTTTTGTTTTCGTGTGGATTTAGAGCTGAGGGATTTGGACTCCTGAACTATTCAAAGATTCATGAACTATGGATTGAAATTATCTGACTTAAACGGCACATTCCAAAGTCAATGAGAACAAGAAGTTCCGTGAAGAACTAAAGAGCCTACTTTACTTAAAATTTAAGATTCATGCCAATGATTAATCTATATGGACCCTATCTACAATAATGAAGAAATTAATTTGGTAATATCGAAATTTCTAATTAGTTCGAAATACTGTATACCTGGCATAATAAAGCCTAATGTAGCCTAATAGAGCACTACAGTTGGCAGCCCTGGTGACTGAATATATTCTTAGTTCCATCTCTTAAGGTACAGAATACAAAATTTGGTTGAAGTCCAATGGATAGCATGGACGTTACGTGCAATTAAACATTGGATCTAACAGCGCGCGTAAAATCATGTTGGCAACATTGTCATACATGTATTGGTCAGAAATAATCTGAAATAATATGATCTATTGTTGTGTCAATTTTGAATGAAATCCATTAGTTATTTAGAAGTTACATGCATTTTAAAATTGGACCTATCAGCAGGCTTAGAATCATGTTGGCAGCACTGACGTATATTATTTACTCCAAATTAATCTAGAATGGCAGGTACTATACGTGTGTATAGTTTAAAGCTGTCGGCTTGCATACTTTCTGATATATTGGTATTTGCATAAAATAAATTGAGAGCATTTATTAACAGTTGGCAGCCCTGGTGGCTCTTAAGAATACGCTCAGTCATATCTGTTTATGTACACATTGCACATACGAAATTTGGTTGAATTCTAATTGAGAATGTAGAAGTTATATGCATTTAAAAATTGGACCTATCAGCAGGCTTATAATCATATTGGCAACACTGCCATGTATGGCTTCCTGGGAATTAAACTGAAATATTATTAAGTATACGTGTGCCAATTTTGAAATAGCTCCCATTCATACCTTCCAAGATATCCAATATGGAGCTCACATTTCAATTGCGATTTTTCAGCAGTTGGTAGCACTGACATTATTTTCAAATACGGCATTGAGATATTCAGGTATAGATCTTTACTCCTACAAAATTTTGTTGTGATTGCTTCAGCCGTTTAGGAGTTGATAGGGGGGGACACACTCTCAGACAGACAGACAGACAGACAGATCGATCTCCTAAGTCTACTTTTTCCTCATTTTTGCAAAATGTGAAAAGAAAGGCTAGAAATAAAACGGACCCAGCTCAGATGTACCTTGGAATCCCCAATTCTGAAGATTTCCAGTCGCAATTCCTTATGGGAAAAGGTGTAAGTCCACGGGGGAGAGAACATTACTAAGTAGGATAACAAGAAATACTAAACGTTGGTCAATAAAATGAGTTTAAATAAAAAAAATGTGACTGATTCATATTCTACAGTTGATTGTAATAATTTGCACACCCCTGTACATCATAATAATGTTCAAATACATACAGATTGAGTGTACCCCATTCCAGACCTCCGCCAGAATTAAATTTCTTGTCAGAGTCGGGAGTTGAACCCGGACCTCCGCCCGGGCCGGCAAGCTGCTAGGTGTGTTGATTGGAGGGGAGAGTCGTATCTCTTGCTGTGGTTAGCATATCAGCTGCTCTCGATCAATACCACCGCCAGTAATCCTCATGGCTCATGTGGCGATTACTCGATTAGCTCGTGTTGAAATGTGATCAGGTCTCAAACCTGAGGGAGTTACCCCCCTGTTTCCCTCCAGGAAAATGCTGGGATAGTAGCTTATTTCCTGAACCTCATAATTACATTTGCTACACTACTACAGTCACCACAGAAACACAGGTTATCAGACACACCCAAGTATACGGGGCTCTACCATCTTGCAGTGTCACCGGAATTGTTGGTGCAGTAATCACAGAATGTTATACAACATGGCTACTTGGCTGCTGTATTTCGAAGGTTACAGTTCTGTGACAAAAACAGGGATATGCAAGTCAGTTAGTTAGCCAGCTAGTTAGTTAGATTTTATTCAGTTAGTTATCCAGTTAGTTAACTAGTTACTTATCCAGTTAGTTAGCTAGTTAGTTATCCAGTTAGTTAGCTAGTTAGTTATCCAGTTAGTTAGCTAGTTAGTTGTTTAGTTAGTTAGCCAGTTAGCCAGTTGTGTTATCCAGTTGGTTAGTTAGTTAGTTAGTTAGTTAGTTATTATTGTTTTCAGGGAAGGAACTGCTAGGACATCTGTCCCGGATTATGATAAGCATTACCCGGCATGGGAACCTTAGTTGTCACGGAAACTGTGAGCGAAACAGACAACACAACCAGCGCCTGCGACACTTGAGGATAGGCCGCCCAACCTGCTGACGCCCCGCCCCCGCCCCACTAGGCAACACGACGCACACTCGGAACGCCCTGTTATCATTGTGTGCTGGAGTCGCGACTAGAACAGGCGTCCTGAGGAAATCCGCCCGCACAGTATTCGGTAAGACTAAACGAAATCGTTATCACTTTTCCTACGCAATTTCTCCACGTATCCACATTTGCCTTCGCTATACCACGTTTCTTTCGAGCAGTTTTCAACTGTTTTCATTTATTTATGCATGCACTTATGCTTTAATTATTATTATTATTATTATTATTATTATTATTATTATTATTATTATTATTATTATTAATTTGGGGCGTGATGGTGCTGTGGTCAAGCTGATTTTCCCTCACCTAGGCGGACAGGGTTTGATTCCCGGTCAATGTATGTGGGATTTTCGAAATGGCATATCACGTCCTGTCGTTCGGATTTCACGTGGCTTATGATCGCCTCCTCCCTTTTTGATTATTATTATTATTGTTGTTTCGTTTCGGCCAGCTAAGGCCACGTCATGGTATTCCTTACTTTCTCTCTTTTGCCCACGCTTTTCCAAGTATCCAGCGTCGGCTTTGCTTTGGAAACTCTCATGTTTGAGTTTTTCTCTTAACCTGCTCACGCTCCTGAATATCTTCACATCGTCAGCCGTCCTTGAAAGGGTTTCCCATGGTTTCCCATTTTCAACTCCAGGCAAATGCTGAGACAGTATCTTCTATTTATGTATTTACAAGCTGTACCCGGCATGCGTTGGAATGGCAATCAAAGAAAGCGTTGTAACTTTGTTTGTTGAAGTGCTTTTGGATAGACAATAGTTTTTTTTTCTTTTTCCGTTAACTGCCTCTAAACCATTGTAAAATTGATTTACTATCTCAGAAACTTTCGTGGGAGCGTGCTCAACAACTCACCAAAATTTCATCGCAATCGGATGAATGGGTCATGAACGCATACGGGAGTTTTTTGAAACTATTCGCACCCTGCCACTCACTTGTTGAATCTACTCGTGCGCTACCAACTGATCTTCTATGCCCAAGATCATGGGTTCAAACCCGGCCGAAGTCGCCGGATTTTTAAGAGCGTTAAAATCCTTCAGTATGCCTTCCTTCAGAGGCGAAGTAAAGTAGGCGGTCCCACGTCATAGAGTTTGACACGTAAAAGAACCTTCCACTAATTAAACTTGTGTGAAGCTAAATTCTAGCTCATATTTCGTTCAAACGCTCCATCATAGTTCCAAAGTTCACCACTAGGTGTCAGTGACATCTGGTAGCGAAAGGTGAAATTACTAGAAATTGAACGGAACTTGTAGCTCACCCCATGGGTGTCCGCTTGAAGCAGCTACAGCCTCTGGCGAGCCAAACATGTTCTCAGACACTCCCGGCACTAAAAGCCATACGCTAAATAAAATAAATAATATTTGAAATTGATCGTCTGCAGTCCTTCTACCTGAATCACAGATAAAGCAGCCATCGTAGTTAACACCGGTTATCAGACAGATTCTACACACACCCAAAGTACACGGGGCTACATGTCCACGTTGTCGCAGTCCCTAAACTGAGAAACCAACCAGCCTGTCAGGGCTTCACCGTTATGACTTATTTGATATAAATACCCACGTCAAACAGCAGAAAGTGATGGCTGTGTTGTGCATGAACAAACAAGTGTGAATACTCAAATGTTTTGGTTGTTGTTGCTTAGTTTAGGGGCTGCGACGCTGTGGTCATATAGCCACGTGTATTAATGTGTGTGTGTTATTACGATGGCTGCAATACTGTATTTTTAAATTGGACATAGGATTGAGAAGGAGGTAGCCTTGGTCCTAAGTTAAAAACCATACTAGCATTTTCCACGGAAAACCACTTTCAGGATGACTACGGTGGGAATCGAACCCTCCTCTTCTCAGTTTGACCTCACGAGACTGAGTGTACCCCGTTCCAGACGTCACACCAGAATTTAAAATTTCTTGGCAAAGCCGGGAATCGAACCCGGACCTCGTGGCAACTGGCCGATGACTTACTACAGTATACAGTGGCGCAGCTGGTGGTAGTAAACACAATCTCTTTGTTCCAGGACACTTCACATCGAGCGGAAGGCCAACCAAACACTATGGTGATTGTAGATGGAAATAGTCAGGTAAGCACTTGGAGTTTCCCTGGTGGAGATTATTATTATTATTATTATCGAATCAGAAATATCATTTACACAATTCAATTATGCATAGTTAACTACATAACATAACACAAATAAATTGCAAAGCGCTTGACACCAATCTCGACCAGAACCTAGCAACATCAAGTGGATTTTGTGTTGCATAATGAAGATCATCTTCTGTGCTGGAAGATGGGCACAATGGACACTGGAGCATATGCTGTATAGTTTGTTCTTCTCCACAATCACATGTGATGTTGCTAGTTTGCCTTTGGATCTGCCCACTCCTGTTCTCAATCTGTTTACAGACCTGTCTTCATGACAGCCAGGTGGCAAACGTTCTGCAACTGCCATTTGTCCTGGCTTTACAAAGCCGTACTCTCGCTGTAGTAGGCTATGTGATCCAGTTAGTTCCTCACACGTTCGTAGGAAGCTTTTTTCTTGACTTTAGGCTCTGAACTGGAGGTGTTTGGTCATGTAAGGAATGAGCACTTTGTTGTTCCACTCTACACCTCTCCTTGTCCGCAGCTGTTTTCCTTCGAATGCAAGGTGGTCCTGGTGGAGAATCTCTCATGCAGAAGATCTTGAAGGGGACCCTTTCTGGAGACAAGACCGTGTCACAAGGACGCCTTAGTTTGCAGAGAACAATGTTCAAGGTCAACCAGATTTCTATGTTGTGGAGAATGTGTGGAAATGTATTGCAGTGGAGCTTTGGTTCTGATATCATCGAACTTTTGGATCGTCATAATTTGATCCTGTCCCACGCGAGTACCATCTCCATGTCGTCACCCTTCGGCAGTGGATCTCTCCTTGGTCTCTCCCAGTGGCGTACGCAGGATTTCCTTCTAGAGGGTAGGGTAATTGTGTAGATTATTAAAGGGGCAGATGACCTTGCTGTTCCGTCCCTTAAAACGACAGTCATCATCATAATGAAATTATATTTCGATTAATATTCATAAAAAACAATAATTAAATAACCGTTCTCTTTGCATGAAAACTATTTTAGGCCTCATTATTTTTTCGACACAATAAAAAGATAAAATAAATTCTAAAAATATGGAGAACAGTAACTAAATATTAAAACTGAAACGATGCAGTGGTATCATCATGACCATAGTTACGTGGTTACACATAATATTGATATTATATGAGAGAGTCTCCGTGTTCCCACTGCCATTACTATTGACTCTCAAAATCTGCCATCTTGATGACTTTATCTGTATCATTAATAGGAATAAATTGCAGAAACTCCTCAAGTACTGAATTATCTTTAACGAAACGGACACACAATTGAAGCAACCCGAAGCGACGTGAGAAAGATTACCGATCGCACACTTCAACAGCAAAACTGATCCTAGCTCCAACACTGAAGGAGGAGTCTCGCTGAGAGTCGAGTGCAGGACATTTACCAAGTGAGGGACGTGACCACATTTAAAATATATACAGGAGTAGCGGTAGTGTAAAACAGCTCATAGATGGGACAATATAAAGATTCAAATCAGGAAATATCTCTGGTCTCTCCATCCATTGCTCTTCTGTGCTCAGTGATCTTATGGGCTCGGATCATTTTCGTCTTCTCGTCACCTTGGAACTGGGTTATCATATTACTCGAGTTCTTCCGCCGTTAAGCAAATGGAATATCAAGAAAGCTAATTGGCCTCGTTTCTCCGATACCATGACCCACGAGGTTCGTATAATTTCACCATCAGAACCAGCTATATCCTGTTATTGTTGTTGTCTGACTTCAGTTTTTGACTTGTTTGATGCAGCTCTCCATGCCTCCCAGTCCTGATCTAATCGTTTCATCTCTACATGGCTACCACACCCTACAACCGAGGCAATCTGTTGAACATATTCTACACCTACAGTTCTTGTCCTCGACCCTTCCTTCCATAACTAAGGTGTCTTAGTACGTGTCATACCAACCTATCTCTTCTCTTCATTAGCAGTTGCCAGGAACATCTTTTCTCTCCCATTCGTCTTCCTTTGTAACCCTATCTACCCTTCTGATCTTCATCATTCTCCTGTAAGACCACATTTCAAACGCTTCAATTCTCCTCTTTTCTGCTGCACCAAAAGTCCAATTTTCACTTCCATAAAGTGCCACGCTCCAGACAAAGGCTTTCAAAATTGACTTCCCAATACCTAAATCTATATTCGATGTCAACAGATTCCTTTTCTGTAGAAATGTGTTCCTTGCCTGAGCCAACCTACTTTTTATATACCCTTTGCTTCGTCCATCACTGGTTATTTTGCTTCCTAAATTTCAGAAGTCCCCTACTTCCTATTTATTGATTCTCTTGAAAGGGCTGTTAGCACTTATGTACCACCTCAAAAGACCCCATTACCTAAAGAGGGTTATCCAGTTCTTTAGTGGGATGCAGAATGTTCAAGAGCTATTGCACTTGGTCGGACGGCACTTTGTACCTATCGAACCGCTGCCAATTCTCTTCAAGCGTGTCACTGCCCAGGTGAAAAGGTTTTTGAAACACAAAAATAAAAACAGCTGGCGTAAAATTTGTGCTGCCTTGAAAAACAACTCCAATAAGGCCGAAGTAAGGTATTATTCACGATGATAAACTGACATTTTCTCCCCATATCAGATCTCGCGCAATGCCCAGTCTCGGCATTCTATACAGATTCATAGAAATTAAAGACCTCACTGCACTTAAATTATACTTCACCACATATGTTCTCCCTATCCAAGATTTCTCTTCTCCAATTTGGTCTACATCGGCTATAACCAATATTTCTAAATTGAGCAGTGTCTTTAATTTCTTCATATCAATAGTCAAAGCTCACAATCCTTCACTAAGGCACTTTGCAGAATCCGACATTGTAAATCAGCTCAATGTACTCGCCCACGTCTTGAAGTACAGAAGCGCCCTACCTACCCTTACCAACTCCCTTCCAAACATTGACATATTCTCTCCCTATAGAACATTCGAACATAACATTAGAAGATCCTTTTCAATCTCAATTCCTACCCCCTCACCCTCCTAATCACCCACTACCCCCAATCATTCCCTGCGTCTTTCCCGAGATTTATCCCTTGCTGCCATCACTGCCATTTGTTACCTATTATTGTTGTTGTTGTTTTGTTAGTATTATTTAAAATTGTTAAATTATTAGTGTAAAATGACCCTTTCATGGTTGTATATAATAATTATTAAATAAATAAATAAACTTAAACGTTTTCGTCGAAAAGAGTAGCACCCTCATCCTCCCCCTCCTGTTGGCTCCAGGCTGGAAGGATTCATGGACCGAATCACTCCTCCTTCCTCGGAGTTACCTTTAAAACAAATTAATAGAAACTTTACGATCATCTTCTTTGTTCTCCCTTTACTCTCCGTGAGCTCCAAATCGCTGTCAAGAATTCGTCCAATACTTCGGCCGGCATCGATGACATTCGGTAGGTTCCCTATGCTACAGCATTGCCACGCGAAGTTCGGCATTTGCTTCTCTGCATTATTGATAGCATGTGGTCTGAACAGACCCTTCATGTGGACTGGTTCACACAAGTTGTTATTCCAACTCTTAAGCCAGGAAAAGATGCAAGCCTACCATCCTCATATAGGCTGAGTGTTCTCTCATCATGTATTGAAAAAACTGTAGAACGTATTCTTAAACAACGCCTGGAATGGTGGTTGGACACGCAGCGCCTCTGGCCTCATTCCCAGAAAGGTCGTGGCACGTATGACAATATTATGCTTTATTGACAACTGCAATACACAGAGGAATGAACCACACTCACCGGCAAAAAAAATGCGAAACACTACGAATTTCAGACTAAAATCAATGTTGGACGATCTAAACCTTGTATTAATCAAATACTGTACTATGACATTACAACAATATGGAAATGTATCATAAGTTAATTACTGTACCTTAATTAGGACAATCATTGATGAAGACAATCACAGCAGTTTACAAACACGAATTTGGTAATATCGAAACATGGAATCCATCGTACTCTCCTCCGACCTGTTGCACTGTGTCATTACGAATGTCGTAAACAAACGGTAATGTTCACAAAAATACGAGGAACGAGAATTCAAAGCAATACACCTTAAGACTGCCGTTTGTGGTTATTGTTGTCCAAAGGTGGGAAACGGTAACACTGGTGTTGTGATTGTCACGATCAACAATGTTTATCAATTGTTGCGCTGAAACTTCTCAAATGAGCTAATTAACTCACTACGCATTGCCATGTCACTGCAAAGTTACAACATTCAATTTATACCAGGTATGAAACGGTCAAATGTTGAGTTTTGTCTGAGATTCCTAGTGTTTCGCTTTGTATGCCGGTGAGTGTATTAGTTACAATTTTCCTGGGTATAAGTTCAGCGTGTGACAACGTTCTCATCTCTGTTCTCATCGACAAACTGTAGGCTATGGGGTTGGTTGGTTGGTTCTTAAGTTTAGGGGCTGTGACAACGCGGTCATATAGCCCCAGGCTGTGGGGTTATCTGGCCTCTTTGGATCGGGTCTATATAATTTATTATGTCTGCGATGGGTGAATTTCCGGCATCACCACAGCCTTCCTCAAGGTTCTGTTCTCAGCCCTCATCTGTAAACCCTCTACACAAGAAACCTGTAACTGATAATACCTCCTCCGACAACAATGCTCCAACATGCAGATGATATATGTCTCTATGCGGCGGCTAAGACACTAGGAGATGCCAAACTCTCCCTTCGAAATGCAATTCTGTGCATGCAAGGATGGCTTTTGGAAAATGGTCTGAACATTATTATTAGTGATTTAAGCCCACTAAGGAGCGCTTATGACCAGTGCTTCTGCGATGCTTTCCTTGTTCTCCAATATCTCCTCAGTCCAGCCAATAACTTGTCCTTCCTCTCCTGTGTGAGGTGGTCGCGTCTTAATCACTATAGGTGCTGGGGACTAAGAGTTAGCACTATCACAAAATTTGGGTCGGTCAAGAATATCAGATTTTAAAATCCCATCGTTATTCAAGTATTGTTTCACTTCATTAAGCCACAAGTTGCCAGTCTTGTAGCCATTAATCAAGTTGAAGATCTTCTTGGTGATTCTATCGTACCCCATCCGTCACATGATAGTGGTGGCTGGTTCCAACTGACGGTATAGTTCGGTGTTTGCTTTAAGTCGATAAGAGCCATCTGGGAGCAATCTTGGACCATGCATCTTTCGAAGGATTCGTCTCTTGACTTTATCCAAATCCATGTTGCCTTTCTTGTTCATCAAGAGGGTCTCTGCTGCATATACAAACTGTAGTCTAATAACGGTTTTGTAATGACAGATCTTTGCATTTTTTGATATACACCTCTTGCTGTAGCGATTACGTGATAGATAATAGGCTGCATTGAGTTGAGTGCACCTCTCCGAGATTGAAGTGCCATCTCTGCCATTCGGGTGGACCCATTCGCCGAGATAACGGAAGCGATTAACTTTCCCAAATATTCCATATGCAGTTGTTAAAGGGTCTTTCCCGCAATGACGACTCTCAAAATACTTGGTTTTGTCATACGATATTTGTAAACCTGCCTTCACCGCTATCTCGTATAGTGCTTGGACAGAAATAGCAACATTCGTCGAGTTGTTGGTTAGGATTGCTAAGTCATCTGCAAAAGCCATGCATCTGATCTCAATTTTACGATTTCCAGCTCCAATGGACACGGGTTTGATTCCCAGATTCCTCAGTGCATATTCCCATGCATTGATGACTTTAACGCATACAAGATTAAATAAAATAGGGGAATGGCCATCCCCCTGCCGTATCCCTTAAAAAGTCTACAACTGTCATATTCAGTCGTAAAAGATTACAACTTCCTGTCTATAATATGATCCTTGGTGGATTCAACTATTTTGGGCATGACTCTCGCCTATCCTGGACCGCTCATATTACACGACTTGTTTCTAAAGTGGAACAGCGATTACTGACTCGTACATGGTGGGGCGCTCATCCTTTCATGTCGTTAACCCTCTCATCATCATCATCATTTTCCATCTCCAGTTTCCCGGGTGTGGCAAACAAGCGCTCTCCATCTTACCCGATCTTGGTACACCATCTGTTCTTGGACATCGTCCCAGTTAAAACCATTCTTCTCCAGCTCTGATCGAACTGTCTCTATCCATCGTCTCCTTGGTCTTCCTCTTGGTCTCTTCCCTCTGAAATCCTGGTTGAAGTTCTTCTTAGCTGTTCTAGAGCATCCTTCCTCATTACATGGCCATACCACTGAAGTGTGCGTTTCCCCCAGAAAGCTGGTAACAGGGACCCTGATACCAGCTGTTGCTCTGTGTACCTCATTTCTGATCTTGTCTCTCCTGGTACTTTGGTTCATAGTCCTAATAAATCTCATTTCTGTGGCTTGAATACTACTGTAATCCTTACTTAGCAATGTACATGTTTCCATACCATAAGTAAGGATTGGAACAAAGTAGGTGTGATACAACGTTGCCTTTGCTGCCAAGGGTATATTTTTGGCCCAAAGTGAGTGCCGAACTTGGTTATAGAAATGTGATGCTTTCTGTGTCCTATTTAGAATTTCTTGTTTGAGGGTGTTATCCTTGGAGACCATACTTCCAAGATACTGGAAGTGAGAAACGGATTCTAGTTTTCCTCCCTCTGCTAATGGTCATTTCGTTAACCCTCTATCGTACTCTTATTCGCTCCAAACAAAATTGTGGTAGCATTTTCTACCATACAGGCAACAAGCAACATCTTCATAGATTAGATAGTTTACAGTATCGCTGTCTACGGATTTGTCTGGGAGCCATGACATCGACTCCTGCTCGAGGCCTCAGAACTGCCACTGCATATTCGTCGCCAGTACCTTTCGGACAAATATCTCTTGAAACGTTTAAATAATCCTGCGTATTCTGTTGTACCGAAGCTCATGGGCCTATATCGACTGACTGAAGACATCGGCCGTCACCATCTTCAACAAGACATCCTTCTGGTGCGCAGCCTTACATCTCTCGGATGTATTTCAAACACAGGGCCTTCTACAACAACACCACCAACATCAACAACGCCGGCAGTCATTACTCATCAGCCTCCTATTGGCAATGTTTGGAATCCATTCATATTCCCCGCCTTGATATCCAAGTAAATAATCTACAATCTGTCCAACAAATATGCACTGGGTAGGCCAACATCTCTAGCTACTGGCCTACTTCAATACACACTTAAACTGATGGTTCGCTTGCCACGGTGGGTAAGTGGTTATCGTGTCGGATTACCATCCCCAAGCTTGCAGGTTCGCTCTTAGCCGTGGTAAGTGATTTTTGAAAGGCGACAAAAATCACGACATGCATGTCATACGTTGTTGGCATGTTAAAGAACCTATTATAATTCAGTAGGCCGTGTTCATAATGGCAAAATTAATCTCGGGATTTTCCGCCAACACAAAAAGTTCCTCCTTTCTCTACTAGAAGGCGCTATAGTGTCAAGGAGCTTGATATCTAACCTCTTTGAATTTCATAGCGTTCTAAGGAGCGATAAAATTCGACCAGCAAGCTGCCCTCTGGGAGTCAATTAACAAAGCTTACACCCAGCACCCGAGGCCATACGATATTATTATTATTATTATTATTATTATTATTATTATTATTATTATTATTATTATTATTATTATTATTTCGTTGTTATGCCCACTCAAAGAGCGCGTTTGAACGTGTTAGTTGGCCTGGTGGTTTTCGCCTTCTTATCCTCCCAAAATCTCTTCATGAATGCACTGTGTTGCATCTTGCGTTCTGTCGACCACTTCCTAGCAGTTTTCTTCATGGGTTTCTCCCTAAATTTATGGTTGGCTACCTTTGTCCTAAAAGGTCCACGATTGTCTATGATGTCGTCTGTGATATTCATTTCTTGGAGGTCCGCCTTAGTTTCTTCTAGCCATTTTATCTTGATCTTCTTCGAGTTGATTACTCCGAATAATCTCTTAGTCTGTCGCTATTCATTCTGTAGATATGGCCATAGAAACTCAGACGTCGCTTCCGTACGGCATCAAAGAACCTGTCAGTGAAGGAGTTCTCCTCTTAATCCACATTCCATTTTCTCTCGTGGGACCATAACTTTTCCGGAGAATTTTCCGTTCATGTTTTTCAATGTCTGCAATTTTAGAGTGGCCACTCAAACATATGGTTTCTGAGGCATATAAAGCTTCCGGCAATACAACTGTCTTGTAGTGTCGTAATTTTACATTACGCGATATCACTCTTTTGTTGTAGCAATTCCATATCAGTCTGTACGCGTTATGGAGTTTGGTGGTTCTTTCTACATTGGCACTGCTGTCTAGTCCTGATGGTAGTATGATTTCTCCAAGATATTTAAAGGAGGAAACCTGTGAAATTGTGCCGTTTTCCAACTCTAGCGTAGTTCATTTGCTATTTTGATGAAGATTTTCCATGTACTTGGTTTTCTCGTACGATATCTGGAGGCCTGCCTTTGATGCAATATTGTGTAGTCTCTGTATGGCATATCTTGTTTCATCCTTGGTCTTAGTAATCATTGCTAGATCATCAGCAAATGCTAAACATTTCACATTGACCTTGCTTCCCAAATTTCCGATGTTCACACTCTTGATAACCTTTTCCCATTCTCTAATAACTTTGTCTAGAACTAAGTTAAACAGAATAGGGGAGATGCCGTCTTCCTGACGAACGCCCGTACATATTTCAAAGGGCTCAAAGATTTCTCCAAGGAATTTCACTTTAGAGGTCGTATTCGTGAGAGTCTGCCGGATAAGTGGTCTTCTTGTCCACTCACAGTTCTTCTAGAGTATCAAAAACTGTCTGTCCACAGAGTCATACGCCTTCTTAAAGTCAACAAAAGTGACGAACGTGCTGACACTTCGGCGAATCCTTAATATCGTCTTCAAGTTCCATATTTTGTTCTGCACATGATCGACCTTTCCTGAAACCTACTTGGTACTCGCCAGTCAGATGATCTGTCTGTTTTTCTAACCTGTTTAAGAGAGCTTCGGAAAGAATTTTGTATGTGATTGGCAGTAGAGATATGCCTCTGTAGTTGTTTGGATCCGCCTTGTCACCTTTCTTGTGCAATGAGTGTATTAATGCACACTTCCAATCCTGCGGGATTATTTCCGTTTCCCATAGCCTATTTCTACTAGGATTGCACCGGGTGAGTTAGCCGTGGTCGTTACGGCTTGACTGCTGGCAGTCGCTCACATCCGGGAGGCGAGGAGGTTCGAATCCCCCCGCCGGTAACCTTGAAGATGGTCTTCTGTGGTTTACCATCTTCCTTCCAGGCAAATGCCTGGGTTGGTCCCTAACTATAGGCCACAGCCGCTACCTTCCAACTCCTCGACCTTACATTCCAACTTCCCTCCCCAGACAACACTCCACACACGACGGTGCGTGTAGCTCACCCATTGGGTGTCCGGCTCGAAGCAGCTACAAATACTGGCGAGCCGAACATGTCCTCGGACACTCCCGGCACTAAGAGCCATACGCTAAAAAAAACTAGGATTGCATGAACTTTGTGCACAAGGTAATCTCCAAGTTTACACATCTCCGCAGTGATGCCGTCCTCTCCTGGGACTTTATTATTTTAAGCGATCGTATGATCTCGGCTGTTTCCTGTATTGTCGATGGTTGTGAATCAGGGTTAGGCATGGGCTATTCAAAATCCAGTCTTTCCTTTGGAGGATCACAATTGAGGAGGTCTCCGAAGTATTTAGCTAAAATGGTGCAGTTCTCTTTGGTGTTCGTTTCTATTGTTCCATTTCCTCGACGGAAGCATAAAGATGGTGGCTGATAACTGGATAAATTCTCACGGAAGGTCTTGTAGAAATTCCTGGTGTTGTTTCTGAGGAAATATTGTTCGATTTCTATGAGTCTATTTTATCATAGGCTCGTTTCTCCCGGCGGATTATTTATGAGGAAGTTTTCTGCACCTTTAGGAAGGTTTCCCATTTCTCAGTTGTTTGATGTCCATTCCACTGATTCCATGCTTTCGTCCGGTCATCAATGGCTTTATCACAAGTCGTGTTCCACCACCTATGTTTGCGTTTCCTTGGAGGCTGTCCTAATTTCATTGCTGATGTCTGAAGTGTGTTACGAAGACCTGGCCAGTCCTTGGGGTCCTGCTCTCGTATATTTTGTAGGAAGGTCGCGGCCCGGCGTTCTGTCGAAGACATTCTGGATCAACTCTTATAAGAGATCTTTTGTGTTTAGGTCTGCATCTGTTGGGTTGAAATCTCACTTTGATTTGTGTTAGGTGGTGGTCCGAGTCGACGACAACTCCCTTCCGTACTCTAACATTTTGGATCTCACACATATTCTGTCCAGAGATTGCGACGTGATCAATCTGTAATTCCCCCAATATCGGGTTTGGTGATTTCCACGTTTTCTTTTTGTGTGGAGGTCTCTGAATATACGTAGACATGAGTCTTAAGGCGAAAGTTTTACAAAATTTTATAAGACGTTCTCCGTATTATTATTATTATTATTATTATTATTATTATTATTCATTTGACTAATTTCCCAGATCTCTCATATGTTCAGTTCAACTCGAGACACATCTATTTACTCTGCAAAAGCAATCGCTATCTCTGAAGCTCTCGTATATGCTATAGTAAAGTCATCATTACTTCCTACTTGACGTTTCAGTGTTACCCTAGAGTTATCTAGCGGTCAGAAGGAAAGTCACTTTAACTAGACAATCACAGGCAGTAATTCAAATCAATATATCACGACAACTTAAGTTTCGTTCGCGATGTCGCGATTTAGCCAACGAAACTCTAGCCTCGCACTGAATCGTCAAGTCGGAAGTAATGATGGCTCCTTACAGCATCGAGAAGTGGTTATTTTCTCCGCTTCCCTGAGCGTACTCACTACATTTTCAGTCTCGTATCTCTCCTATCATCGGTATTTTTAAAAGGATCACTTTGGATCGTCCTTTCATTTCGTGTGGATTCCCGCCCATCGTGGTATCCAGCACATTGAATTTGTGGATCACCTTGCCTAACAACCTGCACAAGGAAACCAAATTTGGATTTCATTCCACGCCTTAAAGACAGGGCTCGTGTGCAGTTGACAGGGGAATGGTTGCTGTCCAAACACGCTCAAGGTCACCAATATTTTACTATTCAGCCTGATCCTCCACAGAAACGTTGGTTCTCCAAATGGAGAAGATACATTACTTCCCTCATCAGAATGCGCTTTAATCATGGCAGTCATCACTTTCGCTTACAAGTACTCAACACTCCGTATTGTTCGTGTGGCAACACTTATTTTGGTGACATCATTCATTTGTTCTTTGCGTGTGCGCGATTCCGAACGCAACAGGCTCAAGAGGATCCAGGACCTGCACCATCTATCCACTCAGCACCGAGAGTAATCCAGTACTTGAGGGACACTGACCTCCGCATATGTCTCTCTCTCTTTTGTGTTTTCCTTAGAGTTATAATCTAAATTGTTTATTAAAACTCAGCAATATTTCTAGGTTTGTGCCGTGTCTTGTGTGGGGTTTATGTTTGCTTCCTTTTTCAGGTTCTTGCTCCTACTACGCTACAAAAACTGGCGTAAATGCCAGTGTTTTATATTCTAACATCTCTGTATCTTTCCATTGTCATAATGTATTTGGTTGCATGGCTTACACGCCAAATACCTTTAATAATAAGAACTGTTACTCCAATAACCCACATTCCCCGCTTGACAAGATGTGGCCGCTGAGCTTCTAGTGATACGAAGGTCCATGCGACAGTCCCTGGTCAGACACTATCTATACAGTGTGAACCCACGACTTGTGGCGTGTGAAGAATTGTGTTTTTCCGCTGCCAACGATAAAAACCGTTTCTTGTGCAGGATCCGTCGAACATATGTGGCATCCCTCCCGAACTGCAACATTACATTCTGTACGACAGTAAGGAAACAGGATATCTGCAAGACTACAATCGCTACATCTTGCTGACCTTGTTCTCCGGGGTGGTTCTGGCAGCGACCATCAGCAATATCGCCACGCTGTACGCTGCGCACACCAGGTAACCGGCCCATTTCTCACCAAGCAAACTTATCAATTCATTAATTTATAAAATAAAAAAGTATGTACTACCAATTTCATGCACTTTGGATCCAAAATTATCACGCAGCTCGTCTGAAATGACGTAATGTAAGATTATAAATGTAAAGACTTGCGCGGATGAGGATATAGTGTGCATGACTGTGCGGATATTGTTTGGAGTATATTTCCGGATAGTTTTTAGAATACAATTTGAACTTGTTCAATATCATTACAAAGACCCGGAAGTTTATGACATCATATTTTTTTGTATTTTTTTTTTTCGTGACAAATGTAAGATGATCAAATTATGTATTTAATCACAACTAGAAGACCCGTGCTGCTCCGTAGCATTCACTTCAACAATCCTACAGCACTTCTGTCCATCTGACATTTGCATGTCTTCATGCTAGTGACCTGAACAGACATTTGCGGTACCTTCGCGTTTGGGTAAATGATGAAGTAGACTTATGAGATCAAATGTGTGGGTGTCTGCCTGTCCTCTGTGTGTGTGTCCCACTATTTACCCTGCGTAAGCTTAAAAGGCGCACGTACGTCAGGCCGAGGTGAACAGCTAACTCCAAACACATAAGCTATACTCTTCTCTGAAGAATTAACTCGACTCGACTCGGCAGTTTGATGCTGGCTGAAGCTAGGGTGATAGGTCGCTCGCAAGCTCGTAAACTCACTCTGAAGCTAGTAATTTAAATTTCCACTGAATGGAGATTGCTGGAAGAAATGAAAACGTAAAAACACTTACAGTGGTCGATGTGGGAGCTGTCGCGGACTTTCTTGCAGAACTTTTCATGCTGAACAATTTTCAGAGAATATAGATTTTTTTAAAAGACACATGGACGTTAGGTTTTTCTTCAACTCAATTCACTGAAATGGTCATAAATAAATGTTTTTCTACCTAATCCTTCATCGAGAAATCCTTTACAGAATGGTGAAAACCGCATCAAAATCCATCAAGTTGCTCTCGAGATTACCCGTTACATCCAAGAATTGGGAACTTTGTTTCATACTAAGTAGATAGAGATATCCACACAATTTAAGGCTACAGCGGTACAATTTGGTGTTCTGCTACTTATGATACCCATGGTATAAATTTAAAATAAAATATTCTCCTATATTTGAATTTAGAGATGTAACTCTTGGGTAACATATAGAGGTGTGCAAATTAATTGAATTAAATAAAATAATTTTAATTAGTCGTAATTACTTTTATTCAAAATCATTTTATTGACCAACTTCTTTTGTTGTCCTACTTGGTAGTTTCCTCTCCCGTGGAATTACACCTTTTCCCATAAGGAATTGCGACTGGAAACTTTCAGATTATTGGATTCCGAGGGATATCTGAGCAGGGTCCATTTTCAATTTTTCATTGACTTTAGAATTCAAGTCAGGTGATTTCAATGCATATTTCATGAATCTTTGAATAGTTCAATAGCGTTCATCAGCTAAAATACCCCAAATCCCTCCGCTCTAAATTCACACGTAAAGTAGAGTGAAGTAACAAAAACGAAACGTGTGGCATCTTGCATTTGCAAGGCTCCTCTGTTAGTGGAAATTCTAAAAAATCATTTTAATTTGAGTTTCTTAAATGAAAATATAATTAGGAGTCTTGGTTAAACATTTGACGTAATTTCATCGCCTTGTAAACAAACTTAGTGCATTAAACCGTGAAAAGTAAAAATGCAATTTTGGAAAACTGACATCGAATCTAATAATTTGCACATCTTTGTAAAGACAGCTATCGCTGCCACCCCTACAGATAGAATAGTAAGTAAAGGCGATTGATGAGAAATGAAAAGATAACTCACACAGAAGGAATTAATATTTATTAAGCTGTAAATTTGATTGAATATATCTTTGTTATAGAACTGAGGGAATGAAATAACAGGATGTAGGATAGTAATCGCCGATGTAGGACAATAGTATTTTTTTTTTACCATTACCACAGGATAGTTATCTTATTAGGGATGCGGACGTCCTTGTATAATTTTCATTTAATATGTGCCCCGTTTGGTGAGGTCTGTGCTCCTCCGCAACATTCGTTTCAAAATTCTAACAGTACTTCCTTCCATTCGACATTTGCTGTTCGCTTGCCTTTTGGTTCTATTCGAACTTTGACGTCATGAAAGGATTTTGCTCGTGACAGTGCGGCATACAGTAAAGTTGTCCGTGGTTAAACACTGGTTGAGGTAAATAAATGCCTACTTGACCCAGTGTTTGACCTTGAGCTTTATTGATAGATATACAAAAAGCCCAACGTACTGGAAACTGCCTCCTTTTGAAGGAAAATGGCATAGAAGTATCTGATGGCGTAAGGTCAAGGCGAGGGAGTAGGACATTTTTTCCAACATTTACGCCAGTAATAATTTCCAGGTGTAAGCAATTGTCATGCATCTTCCAAACCAACAGTCTAGTACCGTCAACAGGCCTTGGGTAACATTAATATTTCTCAACAAAATCACAATTGAGCCTTCTTTTAGTCGAAGGATATGAGGTGGCAATCCACTTATGCCTATGCTAAAAATTCTATTGGGAATTGTAGAAGTTCACTCTCATAATGGCCACAAAGGAGAGAACCTTACTAACATTTGGACTGATGCTGCTTTAGATGAGTGAGGCACAACAGGCAATACCTGCCTAAAATCTCCACCTAATATGATAATTTTTCCTTCGAAAGGCACGTCGTTATTCATGATGTCCTTGAGCAACCGATTTACACACATCAGCGCGTGCTTATTAGCCATAGAGCATCCCAGATGATAAGTTTTGCTGAACGAATATAAAAAGCTTCCTTGCTGTTAACTTTTATTCCTGGTACTGAACTTTCATGTAAATGTAGAGGTAACTTGAACTGGCTGTGTACAGTAGTAACATTGCTGCAATACCAGTCCATGCAACAGAAACTACATTTAACCTCAAATTTGTGCAACTGTGAATCAAGCATTGGTAAAGAAATGTTTTCCCGGTGCCCCCTGGACCGTCAATGAAATATGCATTATTCATCCTTTCATTGCTGTTTTGTACTAATCCCAAAATTTCTGTAATTATAGCCGTTTGGTTTCCATTTGCTTGGTTTATCATCCGACTTAGTTGATCCTCATTAAGTTTTGGATAATTCATTGGTAAATTTGTCTGAGGGAAATTATCAATAATAGCTGGCAATTCGGGAGAAGTAATGGGAAGACCATGGATGGTTGGTTGGTTGGTTCCTCAGTTTAGGGGCTGCGACAACGCGGTCATGTAGCCCCATGTACTTTGGGTGTGTGTAGAATCTGTCTGATAACCGGTGTTAATTGTGATGACTGTATTAGTGTGTGTATCTGTTTTTTTTTAATTCAAGTAGGGACTGCAACTTTGAATTTTCAAATAGTTCCTACTTTTGCCGCCAAGCACCACCGTCAACGACTACTAGGCCTAGTTCAGAACTAGCTACTAGACGCCACCGCAGTCGGCTCTTGAAGACCATGGAGCTTTAATGTATTAGAAATATGTATAAGAGTGAACTGATATGCAATGTTAGGTTCGTGAAACTGCAGATAATCTTCTGATAATGAATTCTTGAAAATGTCCCATAACTATCTTACATTTGAAGGGGTCTGAAAGATACATATGTAAGAAAACAGTTGTCGTAACTGAGAAGGCATCTGAAATTGTGACGCTTCTGCCAAACAACGCTGCCATTCAGAATCGTTAATCAGCAAACCTCGCTCCTTAGCTGTTTCTTTAAAAGTAGAATAGACAACTGCTTTGTATGTTCGTAGATCCTGGAAGCTGGTAGCAGCACCTATGACGTGAAGCAATAACAGGCGTAAATAATACCTTTCTGTTTCTGTAGGCGAAACATTATACATTCTGCCTATAGTTTTTGAAACATTTTTTCTTTTTTGCCACTGGCAGTTGCTCTTATTCCAGACGTAATATTCTGGTGTTTCAGGGTATATATACGGACTTCTGGCTTGCGAATCTTGATTTAACTTGGACCACGCTCGTAATTCCGCGTTGCGCAACTGTGCTTGAAGTAAAATATCAGGAGCGTTATCATTTTTAAAATAGATATTTTGCAAGTTTGGCAAGTGAACTGGTAATCGCACGATAGAATGTGACTGTTCATGCATGTCAAATGAAAATATCCTGAATGCGGCTTCTGTTGGACCAACATATCTAGCATTTAGGAAAGAAGTAATTTCATCGTAGTTCACCGTTTCGCCTTCAGGACATATTTTAACAATGCAGCAGTCATGACCTTTATACACATACTTGTGGATTTTAATATATAAGATATTTGTGGATGTATTTAACACTCCGAACACTTGAGCATATTTCAACATTAATATGAGCTTGCGCGTAAAGTAAAAGAAATGGATGGAAGGGAACAATGAATCGACTATCGACTTCAATGTCAATGCCTCGAATTGTTTTTATAATAATACGTCCATTATTTCTTCTCCTATACGAAGGATAACCATTGGCATTATATTTGGCCTCTTCCTGAAACTGTTTAGGGAAATCTTTTTTACATACGCCATCTTTCATACAGACTGAAGCAGGATTCAAAAATTCGCGAGGACCATGTACCATATGACGCCTTACCAACTCGTATAGCGCTTCATCCACGAGATCTGGTATTTCGGCTGACACCACACTGTCAATGTCAGAAATTTCTCAAAACTTACAATCTTCCGTTAATGTTAAGAGTAAATGGATGTGCGGGAGACCTCGTTTTTGAAATTCCACTGTATATAGATATTCTTTTACCGAAAATTTCCTTAACATTAATCAATCGTAGCAATTCCTTTACTTTGCAATGGAAAACTCTCACTTCAATATCAGGTCTATTATTAGCCGTTTCCCAGAGATGAATACTGTTAAGTATTTCTGGCCAGCCCGCATTATAGGTGAACGTAATGAATAAATCTGGCTTTCCAAACTTCCTCACTATCGCCATCGTATCCTGATAATTTTGCAATATTTTCCTTGGGCTACCTGTAAAAGAAAATGACAAAACTACAATACGACCGACTCTGAGATTTTCATTTTCTGCTCGTACATGCAAGGCGTCTGCTAAACCGGCATATGTATCAACTCGTAATTTCGTTTGTTGATGACGTATACATTTTAACCGGTCACCTTCCATACGACAGTAGTAATCCACGAATAAATATCCATTTTGCAAACTTGAGCAGCGACAACTAACTCAACATGACCTCCATGAACACCATTCATAGACATATACATTTTGTAATCATCGCTCGTATTGATAGCAGTTTCGTACATATCGCTGTTGCCAACAATAAAGGAAGAATAATTTTTCCACTTGTCTGTAACATGTTTTACAATTCGCTTTCTAACCTGTGTAAATAAACTCTGATTGTTGTACTCATAATATGCCAATGACCTGAACAGACAATTACCGTTACCTTTAATCTTTATAACCAGAGGCGGCCGGTGACATTGGACTCAAGGACGCCGCCCTCCCACCCTAATCCCTCCTCATCATCCCAAATGTTCTCTCTTCTCGCACCTAATGTTTTGCCATCGTAACAAAATGTGTGTAGTTCCTCTCCATGTCGGTAGAGCGCACCGGATACTCATGAGGACTCATCAAAAATCGCCCGCTTTGTAATTTACGTTGCCATGACAACGAATACCTCCACTTTTCCCCTCTCCCTCCTTTCACGCGCTACGTCACGAAGTGCGTGGACTCAGTCATCTTGAGTCTGATCACTGCCAGCTCGATCGCATCCCTCCTGGCTGCTTCAGAAGCAGCCAAGAGGGATGCGATCCAGCTGGCAGTGGTCTGATGCAGCCACTGGATAGCTTCCCTCCTGGCGCGCTAGGAAGCAGCACTAAGTCACTGTGGCAGATATAAGTTTTGTATTGATGTTAATGGCGAAGTTGGAATGTATTCGGAATGATTTTATAATGTTGTACTGCTGCGTGCCCTTTTATAAACCAGAACTGGGCAAGTTAGAATACCGAGGAATCTCATTTCATGAGATACAATCGGACAATTCATTGCGTGAGAAATGGATACGTGGAATTTCCAGAGAAGGTGACCCAGAGAGGAAGCAAATGGTTACCTTCTGATCGCTCTGTTGCGTGTAGTCTTCATTTTCTTCCTGAGAGCTCAGATCACATAAATTATTATCAAATTGGTTACAACTAGTGGGATGTGGGTTGGCGACTATGGGTGATGATGATGATGATGATAATTGTTGTTTTTAAGGGGCCTAACATCTAGGTTATCGGCCCCTGATGGTTTGGGTGATCGTGAAGATGAAAATGTAATGCAAACTTAAAACTAAAACTAACTACTAACCTACTTACTAGAAGAAAAAATGGAAAACTAAAGGAGAATAAGGCAAATAAAGGACAGGAGAAAAAGAAATGCCCTCAACCCTCGAAGAATGCGGATTGAGGGACTTGGAAGGAAGGAGAGCCATGAAAGGCAGATAGGAAAGTGAAAGAGGATAGGGTCCCCCCACAGGTAAGGGACAAAAGGGGAAAACGGACCCAGCTCAGGAAACCCTCGGGGTCGCCAACTCCCGAACTCACCAGCCGTGAGCCCCTGAGGGTGTAGCATTATCTAGGGTGCACCAAAAGTGGTGGGGCTACTTACACCCTGCCTCCTTGAGGGCCTTGATCAGAAGGCAGGAGATAACATGAAAACAAATAGAAGGTTGACCCCTCGCAGAAGGAGGGAATCAGAAAATATGAGACAAGGGCCAATTAAGGCGGGAAAGGAAGAGACTCCCTAGGCCTCGTAAGCCCTAATACCGTCGGGGTCGGAAGAGAACAAGAGTTGACCAAGTGAGGTCGAAAGGAAAGAAGTCAGAGAGGAGGCCGGCACAAGTAAGTGGAAGCAATGCCGGACTCAGCTGGAGCCCCGTGGTCGCCAACCCACGTCCCACTAGATGTGAGCCCCTGGGGGGGGGGCGACTATGGGACCCCAGCTGAATTTCCTTGAGCTGAGCTCCTCTCTTATATCTTTCATGTCAACTCTTACCCAACGTTATTAAGGTATCGGAGGCCTAGGATGTCTTTCATTTCCCTGCCTTAATTGGCTCTTATCTTTTTCTTTCCTGATGCCCTAATTTTTGTAAGATCAGACCTCATTTTGTCCTTTTTTCTGCCTTCTCTAAGAGGCCCTAAAAGAGGTAGCGTGTGTGTTGTCCCACCATGCACTGTGCACCTTAGATATCGATACACCCTCATTGATGGAGATAACTGTTGTTTAAAGGGGTGAAATATCTAGGTCATCTACCCTTAGCGGTTTAGGTGATGGTGAGAAATTATGATGAAATGGAAATCTACGGCTAGGCTTAACTAATTACTGACTTACAACTAACGTATGTACTAGAAGAAGAAAACGACAGAAATAAAAGAAACGAATAAGGGAAATAAATGACGGAAAAGAAATGCCCTCTATCTTCGAAGGGCAGATGACCCTGCTGTTTATCCCCTTAAAACAAGAATCAATCTTCGAACAATGGGTATTGAGGTACTTGGAAACTACTAGAGCCATTAAAGGCAGGTAGAAAAGGGAAATAGGAGAGGGTCCACCCCAAAGTCAATGACTAGCGCTTAGAGACAGCCCAGCGGGGCTAACGAAGCGACCCGAATACTCACGACCGCAACCGATCATACATCCCCCTTCACGATATTTTGACACGCACCGAGACAGACCAGCGCAGCGGGGCAAACCGAACTTCGCAACCTAGACCGATCATTAGGACTAGGATTTTTATATAAATGCATATTCCTTCCCTTTGCTTATACATAACTAAAATGATAAATGTCCATGAATTAGAACGTAAGCTATCATCTAATTACATTTTATTGTTACATATTTTACATATTTGATCATAATGACATTTGTTTTAGATATTTTTACTTAAAATTAATATTGTGTTTTTATTTTACATATTTGTTCAAAATGGCTTTTCTAACATAACTTTACTTGATTTATTTAAAATTACATATTCTGTCTCTTACTGTAAAAGAAAAATATTTTTTCGCAAGTGAAATATATTTGTTCATTAGAAACTCAGGTACATGAAACGGATTTTCCAAGCAATTCATAAGCTGTTGAGAAAGGGCCAGGGAAGATATTAGTGGAGATAAGGAAATGGACACCCTGCCGGAGACTCAGCGGCTCGACTTAAGTTTATTTCAGTTGTCCAGTGAGTGCCTGAGACTCTAAGAATTAACGCACAGAACAAAAAAAATCAAGCGATTATTCACAGAACAAATAGCTCGTCGATAAACGAAAGAAAAATGGCTGCCCCGCTTGGTGTGACCTGGAAGTGGAAGAGGTTGGCTGATCGGTTATATTCGTGAGCATTCGGGTCACTTCGTTAGCCCCGCTGGGCTGTCTCTAAGCGCTAGTAGTCAATGCACATCACGGTCGCCAACTCCCGAGCTCAAAAGCTGAGCTCATGAAGGAGTAGCCCTATCCAGGGTGCATTACGTGTGGTGGAGCTTCACACACCCTGCCTCCTTTAGGGCATTGTGTAGAAGGCATTAGATGTTATGAAACTAAAGGAATAGGGCTGACCCTTCGAAGAATGAGGGTATCAGGAAATATGATAAAAGGGTCAGTTACGGCAGGAAAATGAATGCCTCCCTAGACTTTGGATGCTCTAATGCTATCCGGGTTGGAAGAGAACAAGAGTTGACTAACGGAGGTCGACAGGTAGATGACAGAGAAGAGCCCGGCACAAGTGGAAATAATAACCACCTCGGCTGGAGTCCAATGGTCTCCAACCCAAGTCCCACTAGGCCTAGTTGTGAACCCTTGTGGTGGGGATACACTCTCAAGGGCTAATGGCTAGTGAGGTTGTGAATAGGCGACCCCGATGGATTCCTGAGCTGGGTCCAGTTTTCTTCTTTCTCCAGTGACTGGGAGCAAATATTTTAATACCTTTGTTATTTCTTTAGAAACAGTAGTGCCTAGTCCTAAGGAAATCAAGCTACAAAAATATGTGAGAAGAAAAAACACAATTCATGTATGAAATCATCTCTGTCAATTACTGGATAAACATCGCAAAAACGGTTTACATCTTAAACGGTTGAGTCCCCCCTCGGTAAAATTCACGAGCCGCCACTGTTATAACATTTGTAATTGAGTGTCAACTCTCATTCATCATAATATGATTCATTGTATTGATTAAGCACACAACCTATAAGGACGAATGATGAAACGAAAAGAGAGAGTTTGTAGCTGGTGAAACCAAAGACTATATACCAGAAAGATCGGATACACAATACAAAATGGCGGTTCCAACATTGGACTTTAGCGGCATCTTCGTGAAATTAGTTGTCTTTCGTATACAGTATTTGTTGTCATTCAAATAGATGTTGACATGACAGTGTCATTAGCAAAATGACTGCTGATTGTGCATGACCATTTCAGTCTCAAAGTAATCCATTCTTTGAGAAGTTTTAATAAAATTATGTGCACAGAATCCCTTTCTACTTATTTTATGGATACATACGACATTAGCACCCGAGTGGAACAGGTAGAAGTTAACGATATCATGTCTGAATACATGCGACATTAGCGCCCGAGTGGAGCAGGTAGAAGTTAACGGTATCATGACGTAATTAGGGAACTCTCTGTTAATATCAAGTTAGATCAAGACCGACTACAATAAATATTGTAGTCGGTCTTGGTTAGATTTATTATTTGGGCGGCGGTGAATATCATGATACGGTGTTAGTCGTTGTCGCCTAGCGACAATATGTCCGTCAAGTCATTCGAATATTCCATTTTCGTGAGACCTTGAAGGAAGTAATATTCGCTATTATTTCAATACTCGAATGATATAATCAAGTTAGGTGGGTATCAATCGACGGTGCGTGACGGGCATTACATTTTAAGACAACAAACGTCGTCGTAGCGCAAATACTTCCCGAGATATTTCAGTTTTAGTAAAAGGTGAAATTTTTTGAAAACTATTTTAATATATAACATTAACACTCCGAACAGGAGAGGGTTGCAATTCTGGCTGTGTAACATTCATTTTAAACATAGCAATTGACATACAAAGCCTAAGGAAACGACTTTCTCCTCAAAACTGAATGCGTTACTTTAATATTTTATGTTCGACCCTCACTATTACGTGTCAAAAAAACTGTATCATAATGATGGTCATTATAACACTGATTTTCATTATGATACAGTTTCTCCAGCCAATCAGAGCTCGTTCATTGACCAATTAGGTAACGATACCTTCGCGCATGCGCTCAAAATCCAACATGTCGGACATAAACACAACATCGAACTAGGCTATAATAAACTACCGACATGGAATACGCACCGTCCATATGTTCGCGTAAATAAACTGGCGAATATGAAACAAGAAATAGCACTGTACCTTAAAATCACCTACACTAATTTCTACACAGCGCATTGTCTTCAAATGACTCCAGTGACAATATTACTGAGGGACGGCAGATGTAAACATATGGCCTGCATATGGCATTGCAAGCACACAGAGCGCATGCGTCGGTCGTTCAAAAATCTTGAAAGACAGAGATATAACACCCAACGCTCGCTCTGCGATCAAAAAATTCAAGTAGCTGACTCTCAACAGATATTTATGAATATTTATGATAAAACATATAATAAAGTTATAATTATCGTCGAACATAAACAGTCGAATGCAACTCGCCTATAATGGTAATTAAGACACTCGCATGGAAATTATAAAACTCGCATACGCTCGTTTTATAAAAAAATACTCGTGTCTTAATTATAGCTATTATAGGCTCGTTGCATAATGTACTATTATCTAATAGAAATAGTGCATTATGCAACGAGCCTATAATAGCAATAATTAAGACACGAGTATGTTTATAAAACGAGCATATGCGAGTTTTATAATTTCCATACGAGTGTCTTAATTACCATTATAGGCGAGTTGCATTCGACTGTTTATGTTCGACGATAATTATAACTTTATTGCATGTTTTAACATAAATATTCATAGATATCTGTAGGATTCAGTTAGTGAACAGGGCGTGCTGGCTTTGCTGACTGAACAGAGCGCATGCGTGGGTCAAGGCACTCCGGACGCAGAGACCATTCACTTTGCTTGGCAACACAGAACACCTATTGTTTACAGCGGATTTTGAGCGCATGCGCGAAGGTAACCTTACCTAATTGGTCACACAACTGTTTCTTGAGCTCTGATTGGTGGGAGAAACTGTTTCATAATGAAAAATAGTGTTATAATGAGCCTTATTATGATACAGTTTTCTGACACATAATAATAAGGGTCGAACATAAATATTATTTCAATGCCAGTAGATTCGGATAACAGACGTGCGGATGCGGGGCGGATACGGAGCGGATGTGGGGCTGATGCGGGGTGGATGTGGGGCGGATGCGGGGCTGATGTGGGGCGGATGTGGGACTGATGCGGGGCGGATGTGGGGATGATGCGGGGCGGATGCGGGGCCGAGGTGGGGTGGATGTGGGGCGGATGTGGATAACGATGTGTTAATCCACTTAGGGCTCTACCTATATGTGCCGAAGGGTAGGAGCCAGTCACAATCTGTGAGCAACACTTGAGCACTTTAATCCAAGTTGTACCTGAAAATATCACAATTAAGATAGATGAAAGTATCCCTTAGTACTCATTTACAGCAATATTACTTACCATAGGCAAGGTCCTATGAAGGCTAATCAATTTAATTAATATTGTTTATCAAAATTCAAATTAGCCTATATACGAGAGTATTAAGAAACATATTAAACCACGACAAAAATAGATTTTAATAATTTTAGGCAGACTCTCGTTTATAACATTTGTATTTTTATATGGCATACAAAGAGAATGATAATAATAATGGTATTGGTTTTACGTTCCATTTAACTACGCCAAGGTGCCGGAATTTTGCCCCGAAGGGATCTTTAACATGCCAGTAAGCCTACTGACACGGCTCCCTCGCATTTGCGCACCGTCAAATGCCAGCAAACTGCGCCAGGATTCGATCCTGCAATCTTGAGGTCAGCAGGCGTTAACGTTACCGCTGAGCCACGCAGCCAGTCAAAGAGAATAATGTTCCTGCAATAGGATGATGGCTGCAGAAGATCACATGAACAAAAATCAATTATGACCAAAAGTAAACTAATAATAATATCGTATGGCCTCATGTGCCGGGTGCAGGATTTGTTATTTGGCACCCAGAGCTTGCATGTCGAAATTTGTTGTTCGTAGAACGCTATGAAAGTCAAGGAGGTTAGGTATCGGAGCACCTTGACACTATAGCGCTTTCTAGTAGTGAAAGGGGGAACTTTTGTATTGGCGGAAAATTCCCAGATTAATTTTGCCAATATGAAGACCGCCTACTGAATTCATATGGGTTATTTAACATGACAGCATCGTATGACATGCGTATCGTGAGTTTTCACACCTTTCAAAAATCACTTACCACGGCCAGGAGCTAACCTTCAAGCTTGGGGTTGGTTGTCCGACACGATAACCACTCACCCACCGTGGCAGGCTAACAATTAACTAATTTAGTATTGATTAGGCGGAGTCTTTTAAGAGGAAAAGAAAGAATTTCTTGTATATGTCTTCATGAACATAAAAACATAAAAAACAAAAACCTCCATTGAAAATGTCTTCATAAAGATGCGACTGACGGCTATTACTGTACATCCTGTATATTTCCGGCTCCATCTGGAAAATCCGCCACCCACCAATGCGTCGCAACCAGCAAGTTGAGAAATACTGCATAGAATAATAATAATAATAATAATAATTGACACCGTGGACGGCCAGCGTGTTTTAGAGGTCCGCCTCGCTTCAGCAACCAAAATCACCTCCAGATGACATGTCCCAACAGAAGAGCTCCAAAGGGGGGGGGGGGGGGGAGGGAAGGTGGAAAAGGGAACAACGCACAGGCTATTCTACAAACACCCCCCAATAACTAATGGAACTGCTGCCGACGAAATAATGCCACAACAGTTGATTAAAAATGAAAATAAAAATTTAATGTTAAAATTTAAAGGAGCACCTCCACCAGAAACAGAACATGCTTGCTTGCAAAGCAAAAAAAAAAGACAAGAATTAAATTAAAAATTAAAATGTTATAAAGCCCAAAGATTAAAATAAAATTACAGGCATGATTAAATGAGAAAGGGCTTGATAATTTACAAGCGAATGCAATACCGATCCGACATGCGGAGATCCAGGCCACGATGAAACGAGAAATTAAAAATTAAATTAACCAAATAAAATAGGATCAGAAAATAATTCCATAATTTGCATGACGGAGAAAAACACAGGAACATTTACCAAAAACACAAAGTTAAACCAACAAGATTAAATTTAAAAAAATTAAGCTAACACCACAACACGTTTGAGTTTCGCGGTCGGCGCCAAGAGACTGACCTCGAGACCAGAATGCATTTCGTAAAACAAAAAAAACAAACATGGCCACTAAAAACAGGAGACCGCATGTCCGATCGAATTACGGCAAACAATTTAGCAAAACTAAATTTTAAAATCAGCAGAAAGAAAAGAACGGAGGAAAACAATTACGTCTAAACACTATTAACATGAGGGCGGAGCCACGGATCGTAAACCAGATAAATAATATGCCAATCCCAAGATTGCCAAAGGAAAATAAATAATAATTTAAAACGTAAAATAAACTTAGAAATGTGTCTCCAGAAGGTACGAAGAAAACAATAACATTTTTTTATATCAAGTAACGTTGACAAACAGAAATATTAGGCCTATAAAACAAAATAAGGTACAGAATTAAAACATTACTATAAGATGATATCGGAGCTCCATAACAATAATAAATATAAATGTATAATGCAACGTACCTTACATCCTTCTCAGTGGAGACACAATGAAAATAAAATAATTAACACACAATATAAATAAAATATAATACGGCACTAAATTGCCTGAAATGGCCCACCCAGCACATGCTTCGTTTTGGCATCACAAGCACTGGTCTGCATCGAGATGCGTTTTTCATTTCGTACTTCTTCACTGCGAAACGATGAAATAATAGCCTAAAGAGCACAGGCAATTTCTTAGTAGAATAGGTATTCAAATTTTGTAAAAGCTGGGGGCCAATGCCCCCTAGCCCACGAAGAGATACTCTGTCACACCAGCTGGCAAGTTGCTTCTCAGACGACAGAACATTAACTCCACAAGATGGCGGAGAATCGCGCGTCAGATCCCGAACTGCATTCATGTAAATATTTATCGTCCAATCAAGGCTTGACACATCAATCAACAATGTCATTATTAAGTAAATAATTTGGCGGTATCATGAATACACAGTCCTTTGTTTCATGACATAGAATATAATAAATGCCCTCAAACATGACTCGAATAGGATGAGTTTAATAAGGCACAACCAACACACTCTATTGGAGAAGAAGGAACCACGTGAAGCAACCCCGAAGTCCGACAGCAGCTGCTATCTCGTGTTCACAAACGGAATCAAGTCACCAGGCGGTCGATTCAAAATGTCATGAATTCCATCCAGGGGTAGATACATGTTTGAAACGTTGGGACGGGCTCTTGCACGTAACAATAATAATATCGTATGGCCCCGGATACCGGGTGCAAGCTTGTTATTTGACACCCAGAGAGTAGCTTGCATGTCGAATTTCGTTGTTCCTTGACTATGAAAGTGAAGGAGATTATATGTTAGATATCTAAGCTCCTTGAACACTATAGCGCTTTCTAGTAGAGAAATGAGGAACTTTGTGTTGGCGGAAACTCCCGAGATTAATTTTGCCATTATGAACTCGGCCTACTGAATTCAAATGGGTTCTTTGACATGCCAACATCGTATGACATGCGTATCGTATTTTTGCCGCCTTTCAAAAATCACTTACCACGGCCAGGAGCGAACCTGCAATCTTGGGGTTAGTAGACCGACACGATATCCACTTACCCACCGTGGCAAGCTGCTGCATAGATGAATCAACTAACTGGTCTGGCTTATGCTGTAATGACAAACACGATCAAATACATGTTAGTATGGTCACTTCCGAATCTCGGCCTTGTCAGAGCAGGTAACCTCGTCTGGGGCAGCGACCCCGCCAAAGGGGTCAGAGCTACATCACCCTGCAATCTGCAGGCCATATGGATGATGATGATGATGATGATGATAATTGTTGTTTTAAGGGGCCTAACATCTAGGTTATCGGCCCCTAATGGTTTGGGTGATAGTGAAAGATGAGATGAGAATGAAAACTATAACTAATAATAATAATAATATCGTATGGTCTGGGATGCAGGGTGCAAGCTTTGTTATTTGCTACCCAGAGGGTAGCTTGCATGTCGAATTTTTCTTTGTTCCCTGACTATGAAAGTCAAGGAGGTTAGATTTTAGATATCTAAGCTCCTTGTGCACTATAGCGCTTTCTAGTAGAGAAATGAGGAACTTTGTGTTGGTGGAAACTCCCGAGATTAATTTTGCCATTATGAACTCGGCCTACTGAATTCAAATGGTTTTTTGACATGCCAACAACATATGACATGCGTATCGTATGTTTGCCGCCTTTCAAAAAAATCACTTACCACGGCCAGGAGCGAACCTGCAATCTTGGGGTTAGGTTGGTTGGTTCCTTAGTTTAGGGGCTGCGACAACGGGGTCATGTAGCCCCGTGTACTTTGGGTGTGTGTAGAATCTGTCTGATAACCAGTGTTAATTGTGATGACTGTATTAGTGTGTGTATCTGTTTTTTTTTAAATTCAAGTAGGGACTGCAACATTGAATTTTTCAAATAGTTCCTACTTTTGCCGCCAAACGCCACCGTCAACGACTACTAGGCCTAGTTCAGAACTAGCTATTAGACGCCACCGCAGTCAGATCTTGGGGTTAACTATAACTAATACTAACTACAGACTTACAGTGCAGTACATATTAGAAGGAGAAATGGTAAAGAAATAAAGGATAAGGCAAATAAAGGACAGGAAGAAAAGAAATGCCCTCAACCCTCGAAGAATGAGGATTGAGGGACATGGAAGGAAGGAGAGCCATGAAAGGCAGATAGGAGAGGGGAAAGAGAAGAGGGCCCGCCCCAAAGTCAGAGGAAAGAGGGGACAAAACGGACCCGACACAGGAAGCCCTCGGGTTCGCCAACTCCCAAACTCGCCAGCCATGAGCCCCTGGGCTGGGGGTGCACCAGAAGCGGTGGGGCCTCCTTGAGGGCCTTGTGCAGAAGGCAGCAGACAACATGAAAAGAAAAAGGAGGCTGACCCCTCGAAGAAGTAGGATATCAGTAAAGATGAGACAAGGGCCAAATAAGGAGGGAAAGTGAAAGACTCCCTAGTCCTCGGATATCCTAATACCGTCGGGGTCGGAAGAGAACAACAGTTGACCAAGAGAGGTCGACAGGAAAGAAGACGGAGAGAAGAGTCCGGCACAAGTAAGTGGAAGTAATGCCGGAATCAGCTGGGGTCCCGTGGTTGCCAACCCACGTCTCAAAAGATGTGAGCCCCTGGGGGGCCATATGGATGAGCAGAAGGGGCCATATCTACGGGGATTTTCATTATGGCGTGACAATCAGAATCACAAGTTGGAATGTCGGGTACGAGGCAAAAAATACATTCTCTCAATGTACAATAACCAATGCAGTGAGTTCAGATTGACTTTGCTGTATGGAAGTGAGAGCTAGGTTGATTCAGGACTTCAGCTGCAGGTAACTAATGAAGGTTGTACGAATAGTTTTTTTATTATTTTTTAACGTACGGCTTTTAGTACCGGCAGTGACCGAGGACATGTTCGGCTCGTCAGAGTTTGTAGCTGCTTCCATGCGGACACCCATGGGGTGAGCTACAAGTACCGTCGCGTGTGGAATGTTGTCTGGGGAGGAAAATGTGAATGTAAGAGGACGAAGATTTTGAAGGTACGGCTGTGGCCTATAGTTAGGGACCAACCCCGGCATTTGCCTGGAAGGAAGATCGGAAACCACAGAAGACTATCTTCAAGGTTGCCGGCGGGGGGATTCGAACCTTCTCACCTCCCGGAAGTGAGCGACTGCCTGCAGCCACACCATAACGACCACGGCTATCTCACCCTGTGGGAATAGCAATGTTAGGAGGGTATTTGAAATGAAGTGATAAAGGGTAAGTTAGAATTAACGTGTTGGATGAGACTGTTGACATGGTGGAGGTCATACGATGTGATTGGAGGCCTAGCGACCTGCACCTGTCCTCCGCTCTCCTGTAAGACAAGTTCTTGTTGCAGACAGCTCCATGTGACATACAAGTACTGCCTCACATCGCTGTCGCTTAGTGATCTGTTCGTCGCCATCTTCTCGGGCGTCATCAACATCTGTAACCTGTCCACTAGAGCCATGGACTGGGTATGTATCTTGTATTCAGTGCATGACAACAGAAACAATCTTACTAATAACATTTTATTTAGCGTAAGTTCTGGCTTTTAGTGCCGGGAGTGTCCGAGGACATGTTCGGCTCACCAGAGGCTGTAGCTACTTCAAACGGACACCCGTGGGGTGAGCTAGAAGTTCCGTTCAATTTCAAGTAGTTCCAACTTTCACTGCCAGATGTCACTGACACCTAGTGGTGAAAGTTGGAACTATGATAGAGCGTTTCAACGAAATCTAACCTAGGAATTTAGCTTTATACAAGTTTAATTACTGAAAGGATCTTTTACATGCCATAAATCTATGACATGGGACCACCGACTTTACTCCCATCCGAAGGAAGACATAGCCAACTGAAGAAAAGTCCGACGACTTCGGCCTGGGTTGAACCCGCTATCTTGGGCACAGCAGTTCAGCATGCTACCCACTACGCCACCGAAGCCGCTACCAATTATACTAACCCGCGAGAACTGGCGCAAGGATATTTTTCACCCGAGGCTTAAATAATGCTCTATATTTTCGTTTTGGTCAGCCCTTATTTCCTGTCGCTTACTGTACCTTCCTTCCTAGCCTTGAACTTCACCCTGCAAAAGAAACATGTCCATAGCTTTTTAAACACTCAAGTTATTTCTATATTATTTACGGTCGGGTCAGATTTACCCATGGCGCCAGTCCTCGAGTGGCTGTTTTCGGCTTACGTTAGTCGGGACAATCTGTTAAAAATAAGGGGGAAAATCCACCTATTTTGGTGCAGCACAATCACATAGCAACGGGGTGCACTCAGCTTCGTGAGGACAATTGAGTAGCTGTCTGACAGTGAGACAGCGCCCCGATCACGAATACCAAGATTAACGGCCGAGGGGACCCGACGCGCTGATCACGCGTCACCCCAATATCTGCAGGCCAAATGGCTGGGCAGCGGTCGCTTGGTCGGCCTTAGCCCGTCATGGGCTGGATAGTGCCAGGGGTTGTTTTTTTGTTTGTTTTTTTGACAATCACATAGCTCACGTTCTTGTTTATATTGTTTAGAGTCTCGGGACACCTTGGTCATCAGCTCCTTTGTTCAAAACAATTGAGATGACTGCTTTGCCGCCATTATCAAGGCCAAATATAGCCTACTGTTAGGAAAACTATTGTAATTTTTCTGCATGTTAAATTTGAAAAATATAAATAAACCTCATTTTATATTGGGATTAGTTCATAGGAAGACACCAGGTGTAAAATTACTTCATTAAAATCCGTACGACTACGACAAAGAGGGAGTGACACACTGTGGGTCAGAATGACCCGGCGCCAGTCCTCGTGTTATATTTTTTCACGTCAGTTCTCAAGGATTAACTAGAAGACCCGTGCTGCTCCGCAACATTCGTTTCAACATTAGAATAGCACTTCTTTCCACACGACATTTGCTGTTCGCTTGCCATTTGGTTCTATTTGAACTTTGACGTCTTGAAAGGATTTTTCTCGCGATAGTGCGACATACAGTTGTGCACGGCTAAACACCTGTTGAGGTAAATAAATGCCTACTTGATCTAGTGTATGACCTTGAGCTTTATTGATAGTGATACAAAAAGCCAAACGTACTGGGAACTTCCTCCGTTTGCAGTATCTGATGGCGTAAGGTCAAGGCGAGGAAGTACAACATTTCTTCCAACATTTACGCCAGGAATCATTTCCGGGTGTAAGCAATTATTGTCATACATCTTCCGAGCCAACAGTCTAGTAGCGTTCAACAGACTTTGGGTAACATTAAGATTTCTCAACAAAATCACAATTGAGCCTTCTTTTAGTCAAAGGCAGTGATCTGTCTAAAAATTCCGTTCACTCTCATCTTAAGTAATCAAATTAATTATTCACACTGATGTAAGTTCTCGATGCTCCTGGGATAAGCTATATAACTTTGTCATTGATTTCTTTACAATGTTCAGTTTTGGGTGCTAAAATAGCTATTTTTGAAAAGCGTGAAAGTCGACGAATTCTGAATTTTCGCCATCGACGTGAGGGTATTCACCGTTACCAATTTGTATCAAGAAGATTGCAAACTCACGTTCATCTGCATCCGCTCGCGTGTTTTTGTTGAGTTGAAAAATGTTGAATAATGGCCACAAAGGAAAGATAAAATCTTCTCCTAAGATAATATTTTTTCCACCAAAAGGCTGAAACCTATATATTGTGCCCGCTGGCCGAAGGTTTCGGGGAGCCACCGGTTTCAAATGACCCTTCCGAGACCCTCTTCCAGTTAACACACAAGTATAGGGGACGACACATTCATAGGCTAGCGTTGCACAAAAGTCTGCACTCAGGGTATCGGGTATTGGTGAGGTTCGATTCTTAACCAGCTCAGAGGAATGCATCGATAACAAAACTAAGCAAGAAAAGAGAGGTCAGTCTTATGTTAAAACCACGAATAAATATTATTCAGACCTAGCATGAGAATTGCAAACGGCTATAGTAGAGCCATCATTACTTCCGACTTGACGTTTCAGTGCTAGGCTACAGTTTCATTCGCTAAATCGCGACATCGCAAACGAAACTCAATTTGCCGTGATATATCGATTTGAATGGGTGCCTGTGATTGGCTACTAAAAGTGATTTTCCTTGTGACCGCGACATAACTCTAGGGTAACACTGAAATGTCAAGTCGGAAGTTATGATGGCTTGACTATAGTCCGATACTATTCTGCTGAAAGAAAATATAAAAAAGTCCTAATAAAGATCTAAGTTACTCTCATGGTCCTAATACAAAATTCTAAATAAGAACGAACAAGCTAAGAGTATGGCACGTAAGATCAGCCCTAAGCAATTACATCGAAAATGACTACGGGTGGATCAAACATCAAAAGAATTTACTGCAACGCATGACATTTACTTGTTTACAAATACTAGGAATATTTACATTTAATAGCAAAGGGAAAATGTGTCCTATGCTATGATGGTGCCATCTCCAACATTTATCTTTAAATTTACGTGTTTATCTAGTCCTAACTATCACTAATTAATAAACGAGACGCGTTTATTACAAAGAAAAATCAAACTATGTGCACAACGTTGCTGAATAAAAAAATAATTATTCTAATACAACACGAATGCATACAACAATTCAGCACTCCTATAGTTGTGCAATTGGCACTGCCTGCGTACTCGATTTGTTACTGTTTGTAAAAAATGGTCATAGTTTCAAAGTGTAAGGAAAGTTAGAAAAATAGGAAAGCCTGCAAATGCGATGGTAATTAAACAATTACATCGACTCATATTGCTGCCAATCTGACGTGTGTGCCCCAATTGTCACATCATCAATTGGTTGTCGACTTACCGTGTAAAAATGTAACTAAATGTATTTAGGATAAATGAACAATAACTAAGTGTCGAACATTTGGTCCTGAAAATATTTTATTTTTATTTTTTATTTAGGCTCAGGGGGAATTATGAGATTTGTTTAGTTTCACAAAATCCTGTCTTTGATTATTAGAGTTGTACACAATTATTTATTCCTCACAGTGTAGTTGTTCAGTTTATGGACCTTTTAATTGCGTTTAGTGTACTCAGGTAACGTGTGTATCCAAGAGTGTGTCTCACTCTTTCAATTATGGATTCATCAATCCTGGCGCCATCGGTTTGGTACGACTGCAGTAGCTCGTTACCACCGAAATAATCACAATAATACGTCGGAGGTATCACTCCACCTTCTATGACTTATTTCAATAATACAATAATAACGTTAGTTACCATTAGTGTGGATCCCTGAATTATACACATTTCAAATATTGATCATAAAGGTCAAGTGTGTAGAAAACCCATACTAAAAACGCTTTGAATTAACATGAAGACTTCTGATACAAACTAAAGTGTGAGATTGTGCATTCATTAAATTGCCTCTTCCCTGAATAAGGTCGAACCTATGTTCTCTGGTTACAAAATACTGTTTCTTTCATTGCCTGTCTGGCTTCTCGTAATAAAATAAACCTGTTTTCAAATGTTCATTTGTCACAATATGTGAATAACGGAACTCTGCATTCCGATTATATAATACTAGGAATTTCACAGCCTTCTCGATTGAATAAAGCACTGCCTAAAATCTCGTGTGCTGTGTAGCTGTCTGGTAACCTTGGCCTTGATTTAACATCAGGCAAACTAGTTTCTTTGTCATGAGCTTGACAAAATAAAAGTTGATTCTTACTGTTTTGAAATGATACGAAATGGACATAAATGGCGTTTATAAATTTATAACGAAACTGTAACTTTCCACACGTGAACTTATGTTAGCTACCTGCGTTGTGCACTTTAAATGAAACCATACTAAAACTAATCTACTGTTCCAACTCATTACATGAAGCTACTTAAACATGATCTGACTTGCAGATTGCAGCGACACTCGTTCAAGACCCGCCATAAGGTGTTATTAGTGGTCTCCTTAATGGTCTCAGATCATATCTTCATTGTTTCGGTCAACTTCCGTTATTAATTCCCCACGCATGGTTTATGTTGCAGTTGGTCAAATAGTAGTACATTTTAACGTAAATTACACTGATTCTAGTGTGCAGTAAATAAAATTGCCCATTTTTCACACCGCCACTGGCGTTAATCATCGCTTCTGGGACACTCACTCGCAACTTTGCACTAATTATTTACACTAATAAAATAAACCAAAATATCTGCCCTTCGGCGAAACATAAAATACTTCTTGATTATTCACAGTTTTATATATTTCACAGTTTTACAATGCACTTCGCATGTGGTCTTGTGGTTTGCATACCACGCTTCCATAGTTTGTTATTTCGTGGTTCAAAAATATTACACTATATAGACGTTAATAATCGTCCACAATCACTTTGTTAGTATATTATACCCTGATGGCCATCCATGCTCCAAATATACATGGATTTTTCCATTCCACTTGGTTTCCATACACAGAACGTGTCTTCACTCGTGCGACACTTGCACATAGATCTTGCCTCAACAAACGACAAGTACTGATACTGTCTAAGCATGGCGTTCACTCAAGACATGAGTTGGCCGCGTTAATTCACGGTTTCGCGTTTCTTCGATGTAGACCGTACTTTGAATAGGCAGAATTACATTCTTTAAATTATTAATGATTTATGGAGTGTCTAAGATGTATAAAAAGTGTTATTATAATGGATATTGCTTCGGATTCTTCCCGCCGCCATGTTCAGTTACCGTCAGACTTTACACACTTTTCATGTGTTTTTTAAATTTTATTTGTCGCGATAGGTTGTTAAATTGATTGAGACATGTTTATGTATTCCTTAAGGGTACTTACAAAAGAACATAACGTCACCGTGAGTGCAAGCTATCTCTCAGACACATTTAAAAATAAATGAGCACGTGTGTCAAGTTACCCCACCCTTGGGGTTACTTTACACAGACATGCACTTATCATGGCGTTTGGCTATACAGCCTCACAAGGGGTTACTTGACACATGCCTGGAACTTTTCATTGGAAAGATAACACTCATTTTAAGTAAAGAGGATACTTTCATTGCTTAACCCTTTATAGGGCAAAACTATTATTTATTTTTATGTTTTTTTTTGCAATTTAATTTATTTTAATTATTATTGTTATTTTTTGTTTGCCTAATTTTAATGTTTATATTTTAATCTATGTTCTTATAGATTTAATTTTGATATTTAATTAATTAATTTCGAATTGATTTTTACAATTATTTTCCTAATTTTTTTATATTTAAGTTTATTATTTTAATTTTTATATTTCTTCTATTATTGTAATTATTTTTATTTCTGTATTTAGGCTATATGTTTATTTTTACACTTTAATTGTTAATGTTTTTATTTTTAATTTTTTAAACTTTTATCCCACACATTACGTCAGGCAGATACGTATATAATATTTGATTTTTAGAAATACTAGCACTTCGGCATGAAAATTCTCCAAATTTTGACTGGAAGCATTTACTGTCCTTACGACAGATGGTTAATATAGAGACCACTATCCTATAAAGGGTTAATTGAATTGTCTGAATACATTATAAAATAAATTAAACGTGTGTCAAACGTTTAATTTTATGTTTATAGAAAATAAAAATAAAAACAATGCTGCTGAAGTGTTAGTCGTAGAAAGGTACCAAATTTGTTTGTACAGGAGCCTAAGGCATCATTAACAGAAATGTCACGTTACTAGAGTCTATATTTACATCAGTGACTGCAGGTAGCTGGTTTTGGAAATTTTGAGTAAAATGCCTGTTAATACAAGACGCTGCGAGCTGTACGAGTAAAAGCCCGTATTTTTGTTTTTTCTATTTCACTCCTTTGGATATTAACTGCAGCTATAAATGCTCTGTACATTGTTAAGTTGTATAGAAACCTTCATTTCTATGACTTGGTCATATTTTACTAGATGTTCTAATTTGTGACAAATAAATTTCCCTAAAGACCAGACAGGCGGGAGGTGGATGTGGAACATGTTTCCTTGTTAAGTCACATTCCTAGGCTCTTACTAATCCGCAGCACTCAAATACTCTGGGATTCAAATATGAAATAGTAAACACTGGCTTTTGTGTCAAATAGCCTGTGTAAAGTTACCCTCTCCAAAGGGCGAGTCGTGCACCTTCGGTTATTTTAGGCTTCCTAGTAATGTGACTCAACAAGTAAACATGTTCCATATCCAATTTCCGCCTCTTTAGTCTTTAGGGAAATTGATTTGTCACAAATTGGAACATCTATAAAAAAAAAATATGACTGTCACAGAAATGAAAGTTTGTATACAACTTACCATGTGTACAGATACTCAAGTGCACTAAGTTGCAATTATTATCCAAAGGAGTGAAGTACAAATAACACAAACACGGTTTTCTTACTAGCACAGCTCACAGCGTCTTGTAAAAACAGGCATTTTACTCAAAACTTCCAAAATCAACCACGTACAGTGCTCAAAAGATTTTAGCGAAAAGTGTGTCAAGTTACCCGGTCTGTGTAAAGTAACTCCAGTTGACGGTTCTCTTCAGCATGGATCTTGGTCTTTATTACCTGTGCAAACATGCGTCAACGGGCGCAATATCTACTCCAATAAGGTCATGGGATGATGTAGTCGCTACATAAACTACACAAAAGGAAAGTAACTTAGTAGGAAATATAAGGCGGTTCTGGCGCAGGGGCTAATGGGCAAGATGGCCGCCGCGCGCAACCACTCTATGTTATTCTTATGGAGGGGTCAGTCAGAGCTAGCGCAGTGGCTAATGGGCAAGATGGCCGCCAAGCCCTGAGACCGTGAATAATGTCACAGGGGGAGGTCGACCGTGTAGTCGCTAAATGGAATATTTAATATTATTATTATTAATAATAATAATTTTACTAGGTAATTATTGATTGATGGCTTGCCACGGTGGGTGAGTGGTTATCGTGTCGTACTACCAACCCCAAGCTTATAGGTTCGCTCTTGGTCGTGGTAAGTGATTTTTGAAACGTGGCAAAATTAAGACACGCATGTCATACGATGTTGGCATGTAAAAGAACCCAGTGAGAGGTCGGCTATGTAGTTGATAAATGGAATATTTATTATTATTATTATTTGATTGATCATGTACAATCAAGACCAGCCTTATATTGCCCCACTTTATGGTGTAGTGGCTAGCATTTTTAGCTGTTACTGTGGAGGCTCGGGTTCGAGTCCTGGCTCTGTCAAGAAATTTAATTCTAGGCTGAGGGTTGGAATGGGGTACACTCAACCTTGTGAGGCAAAACTGACAGGAGTTGGCTTTTGATTCATACCTAACCTAACCAAATCCCACTTTACCTAACCTAGCCTAACCTAACTTCAAAGACAGAATGTTCAATACATCTATTGTTTTTATACCCTCATAAATTAGATATAGAGAATGTCCACCACGATTTAAATCTCGAGCACACTTTTCTGACATATATCATTAAAACGTGTAGAAAGGAATGTCTGAAAATATTCACTAACACATAATACACATTCACTATACATTGTGTCCACTTTTGAATGTTAATGATACGGAAAAGAGTATGCATTGGTAATTCAGTGAGCTTTTTTCTCTCTAATCAGCAGTTCTGCCCCCCATAGCATTGAGAATATTTATTGCAGTAGCCTATAAAGAAAAAGAAAATCATATCTATTACAGTTTAGCTATAAGTGACCAGAACCACTATAACATTTTATTCTAATAAGGAGATTTCCATAATGATAAGAAAAAACTTACCATAATAATGGATTGTGTAAGTCAACGTCTTTCGCTGCTTAATGCCACTACTAAACTGATACTCATACAACGGACAAGTGAGTTCATGTTTCGCTGACGTAATCGTATGTTCCCACGCACTTCCTGTGTGTTGCACGCGCCGTAGTGGCTAAATTTGAAACTAGGTGAGATGATTTGCTGACGTAATCGTATGTTCACTTGCACGCACACGCAGGCCCCTGTGAATGGGTCCCTGTGGACGGGACCCTGTGGACGGGTCACTGTTGACGGGTCATTATTGGCGGGTCATTGTTGACGGATCCTTGTGGACGAGTCCCTGTGGACAGGTCATTGTTGACAGGTCCTTTTTGACTAATCCCTTTAGACCGGTCCCTTTGGACTGGTCCCTAATGCTATAATGAAATTAAACGTTGTTCCACATGAGACGCAAGCAAAGAGCCGATCGCTACTATGAATTAACATGTTTCTTGTTTGTTTTGTTTTTACACATGTGCACTTGGAGGGTTTTTGTAAGAGGGCGGGCTTTTGAATACAGATTTATAGATGAGTTTTTTTTTTAAAATACCAAAAGATCCAAAACTAATAGGTCATTAGCTTTTTAATATCTCATGATCCAATAAGGCTAGGGACTTGTATGAGAGGTCGTTGGACTTGAGGTGACATTCTTTTTTTGAATGTATTATTTATTTTTATCAAAAGGGCTTAACTACACTTTTTTAATATCTCGCTAACTAATAATCAGAGAGGGATAAGTGAGGTGTCATGGGACTCAGGATGGTTAACCATTTTCCATGGCCAAGGAATTTACCCAAAATACCCAATACATTAAGGTCATTGACCTGAGATTTTATAAACTAATAATTGGATACGAACATGTGAGATGTTTACCATGTGTGATGAAACATAGCTAGGTAGAGAAAGAATTAGTGTAGGTGACTGACAAGTCTTTTACCATTGAAACTTGTTTTCAGATCAAACTGCAGTATAGAGAGAGTATAGGTTGCAGGTATGGGTTAATAAATGAGAAACGGTGTACGCAAACTCTGATTTATCAAGAATTAAGAGTAGACTATCTTTAATTGATTGGTTAAAGATAATAGCTAAAACACAAAAATGCTCAGTGGTTACCGAGACAAAATGGTTGCTACACACAACAAGCTTTAAATACTTGAGGCTAATAATCTATACACACACACACACTCGCTTGTTGTAAACTAAACTGTGTTGCTGTCAGTGCTCAGACAGTAGGCTGATGACAAAATGCATTGCTAACAGAAATAAAATCATTTCCAGTTGTCTAATGTTACCAGCTGTGTTGCAGTGGTAAGCACTTTTAGCTCTTGTACTGGTGGTCTTAACTCGAATTCCAGGTCTGTGGCCTAGAACAAGTTGAACTTAGAAACAAGGGCATAGTGGTGCAGTGGTTAAGCTGTTAGCCTTTCACTAGGGGTTCGATTTCAGGTTAATATGCATGTCATAAACATATTAAACAAAACAAAACAGAGATAACGTTTAAAACTGATTACATTTGTGTCTTTTCAAATTATTACTTGGATTACAAATACAAAGGTGAACTGGGTTTGATATACAGTTAATGCTGTCTATCACACACTAGACTGTAAGAAAGCCGAAAGAGCAAAAGGCGTAGGTAGAGCAGTGGTAAAATTGCTCTATGTAGAGAACTACCTGGCAAAGCTATATCGCATAAACAGTGCAGGATACAATCCAGTAATCAAATTTGTATCTTGTGGAACAGAGAAATGCACTTACGTGAGAAAATGTAAGTTCATGTGTAATATGACCTAACACACAAGTGTTCACCTGTGCACATGCATGATAAGAGCTAACAAGTCACATTCTGTTTAGTTCGTACGTAACGTTAGGTTAGGGCTAATGCACACACCCTAGTACACGAGGCACATGCCATTTGAGAGCAGGTCAAGGGATCTAACTTGGTGGATGGATGTGTTCTAACGAGTCATTTGTAGTTGAAAGAGAATAATACTTGTTCTTAAGATGTTAAAACTGAGGAAATGAATGTACAGTAAGACGTCTTGTTATTTCCTGTGTCATATTACAGACATGGCAGAGAGCACACGGTTCTGTTGCTATGACTACGCTGCAGTAATTTGAAACCCTACGTGTTCATTAAGACAATGGGTGATGATTATGCAAAGTTAGCAGTCATTGGACATTACACAGGTGTTCCTTCCGGTGTCATGTTGCTGACATGGCAGGGGAGCGCACAGTTCTATTGCTACGACTAACGCTGCAGTAATTTGAAAGCCCAAGGAGTTGATCAAGACAATGGGTGATGAATATGCAAAGTCAGCAGTAATTGGATACCACACATCAACATTGACTAAATCATAAACGTGTTGTCATAACCATTAGAAACCTCATTTAAAAGATTTTAGATTTTACATTCTAAATTTAAGATTTTTTTTTGATTTTTAGATTTTACTTTTTTACATTTTCCTAAAAGAGTAAACAACAAGGTCATATACCTAATCTCATTAAACCTAACTTTACCAAACCTAACTTAAGCTAATCCAAAGGCTAATGCACATACCCAAAGCATATAAGGTACATGCAACTATCCTTATGCTAGTCTTACAGGTTACTGTACAACATGATCACTACCCAAACGGATTTTTTTTTCATTTTGTTGTTTACACATATGTCAATTTTCCAATTCCCCATTTTCAGTTTTTTTAATGTCAGGTTTTTAGTGTTTTCAATTTCATAATATGGAAAACATGGATTTTTGCATTTTGTTGTTTACACATTTATTAATTTCACAATTTCCCATTTTCAGTTCTTAAAATGTCAGTTTAAAGTTTTTCAATTTCATGATATAGAAACATGGATTTTCCAATTTATTGTTTTCTCATTTGTCAATTTACCAAATTCACATTTACATTTTTTTTTAAATTTCAGTTTAGTGTTTTTTGTTCTATTTGTTAATATGGAAACATGGATTTTTTTTTTACAATTTGTGTTTTACATGTCATGCAATTATCCTTATGCTAGTCTTATAGGTTACTGTACAACATGATTACTATCCCCCACTGGATTTTGTTTTTTCATTTTTTGTTGTTTATACATATGCCAATTTTCCTATTTACCATTTTCAGTTTTTTATGTCAGTTTTTAGTTTTTTTTTTTCAATTTCATAATATGGAAAACATGGATTTTGCATTTTGTTGTTTACACATTTATTAATTTCGCAATTTCCCATTTTCAGTTCTTAAAATGTCAGTTTAAAGTTTTTCAATTTCATGATATTGAAACATGGATTTTCCAATTTGTTGTTTTCAAATTTGTCAATTTACCAAATTCACATTTACAGTTTTTTTTTAAATTTCAGTTTAATGTTTTTTTGTTCTATTTGTTAATATGGAAACATGGATTTTTTTTACAATTTGTGTTTTTTACATGTCATGCAATTATTCTTATGCTAGTCTTATAGGTTACTGTACAACATGATTACTACCCCACTGGATTATTTTTTTCATTTTGTTGTTTACACATATGCCAATTTTCCAATTCCCCATTTTCAGTTTTTTTAATATTAGTTTTAAGTTTTTCAATTTCATAATATGGAAACATGGATTTTGCATTTTGTTGTTTACACTTTTATCAATTTTACAATTTCCCATTTACAGTTCTTAAAATGTCAGTTTAAAGTTTTTCAATTTCATGATATAGAAACATGGATTTTCCAATTTGTTGTTTTCACATTTATCAATTTACCAAATTCCCATTTACAGTTTTTAAAATTTCAGTTTAATGTTGTTGTTTTTTTCTATTTGTCAATATGGAAACAAGGATTTTTTTCCAATTTGTGTTTTACATGTTCATTTTGCATTAGGAGTGGAGAAAGGTGGGTAGTAATTTAAAAATGTGCAAGCAGTGCCCATTGTTGACAGGTCATTGTTGACTAGTCCTTTTCATACAACAGACAAGTGAGTTCATGTTTCGCATGCATTACTAAAAATGTAATACCATGCAAGTGTTTAACATTTTTACAAATTAGCTTATGTATTAGTTTATGTGTGGGGTCTCATGTTGAGCATTTTGTATTGACTTATTTGACAAGTTATTTTTGTCAATGCATTTAGTGGATTTTTCTCTTGGTCTTGGAAAGTATATCAGTCCATTTTATCACAACATAATGCTTACTGCCATGTTTTTAAGCAGCAACAACACACTTAACTTTCAAAAAAAAACACTAAAGTACTCTAAGGTGCCTAAGATGACTAAAGTGCCTAGTCAAGAACATTATTTTTTTTGCAAAAAAAAGGTGAATGGGGAAAGTAGACTATATGTTTAAACTAAAAAAAAATCATATAAAGTCATATGTTAGCCCTAACACCTACGTTTATTCCATTCTTAGTCGAAAAATATTACATTTTTTTAAATATTTCTAAAAAATATTTGGAAAGTAGGCTATATTTTGAAAACTACTCATCCTATAAAGTCATATATAGACTCAAACCAATGAGTTTTATATCCTTAATCGTTAGAACAAAATATGGAATTATTGACATTTTTTCCAAAAATGATCATTTTGAAAAAGGGGTATACATTGGAAACTAGGAATTTTACAAAAAAGTGTGTTTGACATAAATGACAGGTATTTACCACTTCTACCCACAAGCCAAGTCCCAGATCCCTGGGACAACATCCAAAAATGTTTTTATTGTGAAGAAGGCGATATTTTCAAAACGTATCATTCTAAAAAGTCATATATAGACTCAAACAAATGTTCTTTAAGTTATTTAACGTTAAAACAAAACTTAACATTTGTTTCATTTTTTCTAAAAAAGTCCAATTTTCAAAATTGCCTATGGTGGCTTATGGTGGTGGCTTATGGTAGTGGTTTATGGTGGCTTATGGTGGCTTATGGTGGTGGCTTATGATGGTGGCTTATGGTGGTGGCTTATGTTGGTGGCTTATGGTGGTGGTTTATGGTGGCTTATGGTGGTGGCTTATAATTGTGGCTTATGGTGGTGGTTTATGATGGTGGCTTATGGTGGTGGCCTATGGTGGCTTATGGTGGTGGCATATGTTGGTGACTTATTTTTGGTGGTTTACGTTAATACCTTATTTGTAATGGCTTATTTGACAAGTTATTTTTTGTCAATGTATTTAGAGGATTTTTCTCTTGGTCTTGGAAAGTATCTCAACCCTTTTTATTATGGTAGCATAATGCTTACCGCCATGTTTGTAAGCAAAAACACCACACTAAAATTCCAAGAATCCAAAGTACTCTAAGGTTAATGATTGTCTCTCAACTCCTTTCAACGACTAGTCAAAAACATTATATATATTTTTAAAATTTTTCAAAAAAGGTAAATTGGGGAAGTAGGCTATATGTTTAAACTAAAAATCATATCAAATCATATGCGAACTCTAACACCTACGTCTATCCCACTCTCATTCAAAAAATATAATATTCTTTAAAATTTTTCCAAAACAATATTTGGAAAGTAGGCCATATTTTGAAAACTAATCATCCTATAAAATCATATATAGACTCAAACCAATGGCTTTTATATCCTTAATCGTAAGTACAAAATATGGAATTTTTGACATTTTTTTCAAAAATGTTCTTTTTAAAACGGGGGCTATATTTTGGGAACTAGGAATTTTACAAAAAAGTTTGTTTAACGTAAATGACAGGTATTTACCCCCACTACCCACAAACCAAGTCCCAGGTCTCTGGGGAAAAATCCAAAAAAAGTTCAATTTGGAAAGTAGGCGATATTTTGAAAACTAATCATCCTAAAAAGTCATATATAGACTCAAACCAAATGGTTTTTATGTCCTTAATTGGTAGAACAAAACTTAACGTTTTTTCAGTTTTTCCAAAAAAGTCCAATTTTCAAAATTGTTTATATTTTGGGAACTAAGAATTTTACAAAAAAGTTTGTTTAACGTAAATAAAAGGTCTTTACCCCCTCTACCCCAAAAAATACATATCAGGTCCCTAGGACAAAAACTGTGCAGTAGTGTGTTTTGATCGGTTCAAAACCCACCTCCATCTCCCCACTTCTAAGATGGCGGCCGTAGCTTAACTTAACCTAGCCTAACCTAACAAGATGGCGGCCGTAGCTTAACTTAACCTAGCCTAACCTAACAAGATGGCGGCCGTAGCTTAACTTAACCTAGCCTAACCTAACCTAACCTACGAGGTGTGATCAAAAAGTTCCAAAAATTTGGCTGCAACTTAACCAAACCTAGCCTAGCCTAACCTAACCTAACCTACAAGGTGTGATCATAAAGTTCCAAAATGGCGGCCGTAGCTTCACTTAACCTAACCTAACTTAACCTAAACCTACGAGGTGTGATCAAAACTTTTTCAAAATAGTGGTCATAGTTTAACTGAACCTTGCCTAACCTAACCTAGCCTAAACCTACGAAGTGTGGTCATAAAGTTCCAAGATGGAGGTCGTAGCTTAACTCAACCTAACCTAACCCTACGAGGTGTGATCAAAAAGTTCCAAAAATGGCTGCCGTAGCTTAACTTAACCTTTGAGTCATTTTTTTAACGGGTCCCGGAGGACGGGTCCTTGTTGACGGGTCCCTGTGGCGGGTCCCCTTTGACATAATTTGGATAAAATGCAAGGGCCAGTCCATAGGGATCAGTCCAAAGGACCCGCCCACAGGGACCCGTCAACAAGGACCCGTCCTCCGGGACCCGTTAAAAAAATGACTCAAAGGTTAAGTTAAGCTACGGCAGCCATTTTTGGAACTTTTTGATCACACCTCGTAGGGTTAGGTTAGGTTGAGTTAAGCTACGACCTCCATCTTGGAACTTTATGACCACACTTCGTAGGTTTAGGCTAGGTTAGGTTAGGCAAGGTTCAGTTAAGCTATGACCACTATTTTGAAAAATGTTTGATCACACCTCGTAGGTTTAGGTTAAGTTAGGTTAGGTTAAGTGAAGCTACGGCCGCCATTTTGGAACTTTATGATCACACCTTGTAGGTTAGGTTAGGCTAGGCTAGGTTTGGTTAAGTTGCAGCCAAATTTTTGGAACTTTTTGATCACACCTCGTAGGTTAGGTTAGGTTAGGCTAGGTTAAGTTAAGCTACGGCCGCCATCTTGTTAGGTTAGGCTAGGTTAAGTTAAGCTACGGCCGCCATCTTGTTAGGTTAGGCTAGGTTAAGTTAAGCTACGGCCGCCATCTTAGAAGTGGGGAGATGGAGGTGGGTTTTGAACCGATCAAAACACACTACTGCACAGTTTATGTCCTAGGGACCTGATATGTATTTTTTGGGGTAGAGGGGGTAAAGACCTTTTATTTACGTTAAACAAACTTTTTTGTAAAATTCTTAGTTCCCAAAATATAAACAATTTTGAAAATTGGACTTTTTTGGAAAAACTGAAAAAATGTTAAGTTTTGTTCTACCAATTAAGGACATAAAAGCCATTTGGTTTGAGTCTATATATGACTTTTTAGGATGATTAGTTTTCAAAATATCGCCTACTTTCCAAATTGAACTTTTTTTGGATTTTGCTCCAGAGACCTGGGACTTGGTTTGTGGGTAGTGGGGGTAAATACCTGTCATTTACGTTAAACAAACTTTTTTGTAAAATTCCTAGTTTCCAAAATATAGCCCCCGTTTTAAAAAGAACATTTTTTGAAAAAAAATGTCAAAAATTCCATATTTTGTACTTACGATTAAGGATATAAAAGCCATTGGTTTGAGTCTATATATGACTTTATAGGATGATTAGTTTTCAAAATATGGCCTACTTTCCAAATATTGTTTTGGAAAAATTTTAAAGAATATTATATTTTTTGAATGAGAGTGGGATAGACGTAGGTGTTAGAGTTCGCATATGATTTGATATGATTTTTAGTTTAAACATATAGCCTACTTCCCCAATTTACCTTTTTTGAAAAATTTTAAAAATATATATAATGTTTTTGACTAGTCGTTGAAAGGAGTTGAGAGACAATCATTAACCTTAGAGTACTTTGGATTCTTGGAATTTTAGTGTGGTGTTTTTGCTTACAAACATGGCGGTAAGAATCATGCTACCATAACAAAAAGGGTTGAGATACTTTCCAAGACCAAGAGAAAAATCCTCTAAATACATTGACAAAAAATAACTTGTCAAATAAGCCATTACAAATAAGGTATTAACGTAAACCACCAAAAATAAGTCACCAACATATGCCACCACCATAAGCCACCATAGGCCACCACCATAAGCCACCATCATAAACCACCACCATAAGCCACCATTATAAGCCACCACCATAAGCCACCATAAACCACCACCATAAGCCACCACCAAAAGCCACCACCATAAGCCACCATCATAAGCCACCACCATAAGCCACCATAAGCCACCATAAACCACTACCATAAGCCACCACCATAAGCCACCACCATAAGCCACCAACATAAGCCACCATAGACAATTTTGAAAATTGGACTTTTTTAGAAAAAATGAAACAAATGTTAAGTTTTGTTTTAACGTTAAATAACTTAAAGAACATTTGTTTGAGTCTATATATGACTTTTTAGAATGATACGTTTTGAAAATATCGCCTTCTTCACAATAAAAACATTTTTGGATGTTGTCCCAGAGATCTGGGACTTGACTTGTGGGTAGAAGTGGTAAATACCTGTCATTTATGTCAAACACACTTTTTTGTAAAATTCCTAGTTTCCAATGTATACCCCTTTTTCAAAATGATCATTTTTGGAAAAAATGTCAATAATTCCATATTTTGTTCTAACGATTGAAAATCCACAGCCTGCTTCCAGTCTCCGACCGGGTCAGGAATGGAATGAATGAAGCCCCCATCTAGCGGCGAGGATATGAACTGTGCCGGCTGCCGAGGCCTGATGCACTCCTCTGGGGCAATGATTAAATGAATGACAGAAGGATATAAAACTCATTGGTTTGAGTCTATATATGACTTTATAGGATGAGTAGTTTTCAAAATATAGCCTACTTTCCAAATATTTTTTAGAAATATTTAAAAAAATGTAATATTTTTCGACTAAGAATGGAATAAACGTAGGTGTTAGGGCTAACATATGACTTTATATGATTTTTTTAGTTTAAACATATAGTCTACTTTCCCCATTCACCTTTTTTGCAAAAAAAAAATAATGTTCTTGACTAGGCACTTTAGTCATCTTAGGCACCTTAGAGTACTTTAGTGTTTTTTTTTAAGTTAAGTGTGTTGTTGCTGCTTAAAAACATGGCAGTAAGCATTATGTTGTGATAAAATGGACTGATATACTTTCCAAGACCAAGAGAAAAATCCACTAAATGCATTGACAAAAATAACTTGTCAAATAAGTCAATACAAAATGCTCAACATGAGACCCCACACATAAACTAATACATAAGCTAATTTGTAAAAATGTTAAACACTTTCATGGTATTACATTTTTAGTAATGCATGCGAAACATGAACTCACTTGTCTGTTGTATGAAAAGGACTAGTCAACAATGACCTGTCAACAATGGGCACTGCTTGCACATTTTTTAATTACAACCCACCTTTCTCCACTCCTAATGCAAAATGAACATGTAAAACACAAATTGGAAAAAAATCCTTGTTTCCATATTGACAAATAGAAAAAAACAACAACATTAAACTGAAATTTTAAAAACTGTAAATGGGAATTTGGTAAATTGATAAATGTGAAAACAACAAATTGGAAAATCCATGTTTCTATATCATGAAATTGAAAAACTTTAAACTGACATTTTAAGAACTGTAAATGGGAAATTGTAAAATTGATAAAAGTGTAAACAACAAAATGCAAAATCCATGTTTCCATATCATGAAATTGAAAAACTTAAAACTAATATTAAAAAAACTGAAAATGGGGAATTGGAAAATTGGCATATGTGTAAACAACAAAATGAAAAAAAAAATCCAGTGGGGTAGTAATCATGTTGTACAGTAACCTATAAGACTAGCATAAGAATAATTGCATGACATGTAAAAAACACAAATTGTAAAAAATCCATGTTTCCATATTAACAAATAGAACAAAAAAACATTAAACTGAAATTTAAAAAAAAACTGTAAATGTGAATTTGGTAAATTGACAAATTTGAAAACAACAAATTGGAAAATCCATGTTTCAATATCATGAAATTGAAAAACTTTAAACTGACATTTTAAGAACTGAAAATGGGAAATTACGAAATTAATAAATGTGTAAACAACAAAATGCAAAATCCATGTTTTCCATATTATCAAATTGAAAAAAAAAACTAAAAACTGACATAAAAAACTGAAAATGGTAAATTGGAAAATTGGCATATGTATAAACAACAAAAAATGAAAAAACAAAATCCAGTGGGGGATAGTAATCATGTTGTACAGTAACCTATAAGACAAGCATAAGGATAATTGCATGACATGTAAAACACAAATTGTAAAAAAAAACATGTTTCCATATTAACAAATAGAACAAAAAACACTAAACTGAAATATAAAAAAAAATGTAAATGTGAATTTGGTAAATTGACAAATGAGAAAACAATAAATTGGAAAATCCATGTTTCTATATCATGAAATTGAAAAATTTTAAACTGACATTTTAAGAACTGAAAATGGGAAATTGTGAAATTAATAAATGTGTAAACAACAAAATGCAAAAATCCATGTTTTCCATATTATGAAATTGAAAACACTAAAAACCTGACATTAAAAAAACTGAAAATGGGGAATTGGAAAATTGACATATGTGTAAACAACAAAATGAAAAAAAAATCCGTTTGGGTAGTGATCATGTTGTACAGTAACCTGTAAGACTAGCATAAGGATAGTTGCATGTACCTTATATGCTTTGGGTATGTGCATTAGCCTTTGGATTAGCTTAAGTTAGGTTTGGTAAAGTTAGGTTTAATGAGATTAGGTATGTGACCTTGTTGTTTACTCTTTTAGGAAAATGTAAAAAAGTAAAATCTAAAAATATCTTAAATTTAGAATGTAAAATCTAAAATCTTTTAAATGAGGTTTCTAATGGTTATGACAACACGTTTATGATTTAGTCAATGTTGATGTGTGGTATACAATTACTGCTGACTTTGCATATTCATCACCCATTGTCTTGATCAACACTTTGGGCTTTCAAATTACTGCAGCGTTAGTCGTAGCAATAGAACTGTGCGCTCCCCTGCCATGTCAGCAACATGACACCGGAAGGAACACCTGTGTAATATCAAATGACTGCTAACTTTGCATAATCATCACCCATTGTCTTAATGAACACGTAGGGTTTCAAATTACTGCAGCGTAGTCATAGCAACAGAACCGTGTGCTCTCTGCCATGTCTGTAATATGACACAGGAAATAACAAGACGTCTTACTGTACATTCATTTCCTCAGTTTTAACATCTTAAGAACAAATATTATTCTCTTTCAACTACAAATGACTCGTTAGAACACATCCATCCACCAAGTTAGATCCCTTGACCTGCTCTCAAATGGCATGTGCCTCGTGTACTAGGGTGTGTGCATTAGCCCTAACCTAACGTTACGTACGAACTAAACAGAATGTGACTTGTTAGCTCTTATCATGCATGTGCACAGGTGAACACTTGTGTGTTAGGTCATATTACACATGAACTTACATTTTCTCACGTAAGTGCATTTCTCTGTTCCACAAGATACAAATTTGATTACTGGATTGTATCCTGCACTGTTTATGCGATATAGCTTTGCCAGGTAGTTCTCTACATAGAGCAATTTTACCACTGCTCTACCTACGCCTTTTGCTCTTTCGGCTTTCTTACAGTCTAGTGTGTGATAGACAGCATTAACTGTATATCAAACCCAGTTCACCTTTGTATTTGTAATCCAAGTAATAATTTGAAAAGACACAAATGTAATCAGTTTTAATCGTTATCTCTGTTTTGTTTTGTTTAATATGTTTATGACATGCATATTAACCTGAAATCGAACCCCTAGTGAAAGGCTAACAGCTTAACCACTGCACCACTATGCCCTTGTTTCTAAGTTCAACTTGTTCTAGGCCACAGACCTGGAATTCGAGTTAAGACCACCAGTACAAGAGCTAAAAGTGCTTACCACTGCAACACAGCTGGTAACATTAGACAACTGGAAATGATTTTATTTCTGTTAGCAATGCATTTTGTCATCAGCCTACTGTCTGAGCACTGACAGCAACACAGTTTAGTTTACAACAAGCGAGTGTGTGTGTGTGTATAGATTATTAGCCTCAAGTATTTAAAGCTTGTTGTGTGTAGCAACCATTTTGTCTCGGTAACCACTGAGCATTTTTGTGTTTTAGCTATTATCTTTAACCAATCAATTAAAGATAGTCTACTCTTAATTCTTGATAAATCAGAGTTTGCGTACACCGTTTCTCATTTATTAACCCATACCTGCAACCTATACTCTCTCTATACTGCAGTTTGATCTGAAAACAAGTTTCAATGGTAAAAGACTTGTCAGTCACCTACACTAATTCTTTCTCTACCTAGCTATGTTTCATCACACATGGTAAACATCTCACATGTTCGTATCCAATTATTAGTTTATAAAATCTCAGGTCAATGACCTTAATGTATTGGGTATTTTGGGTAAATTCCTTGGCCATGGAAAATGGTTAACCATCCTGAGTCCCATGACACCTCACTTATCCCTCTCTGATTATTAGTTAGCGAGATATTAAAAAAGTGTAGTTAAGCCCTTTTGATAAAAATAAATAATACATTCAAAAAAAGAATGTCACCTCAAGTCCAACGACCTCTCATACAAGTCCCTAGCCTTATTGGATCATGAGATATTAAAAAGCTAATGACCTATTAGTTTTGGATCTTTTGGTATTTTTAAAAAAATAACTCATCTATAAATCTGTATTCAAAAGCCCGCCCTCTTACAAAAACCCTCCAAGTGCACATGTGTAAAAACAAAACAAACAAAAAACATGTTAATTCATAGTAGCGATCGGCTCTTTGCTTGCGTTTCATGTGGAACAACGTTTAATTTCATTATAGCATTAGGGACCAGTCCAAAGGGACCGGTCTAAAGGGATTAGTCAAAGAGGACCTGTCAACAATGACCTGTCCACAGGGACTCGTCCACAAGGATCCGTCAACAAGGACCCGTCAACAATGACCCGCAAATAATGACCCGTCAACAATGACCCGTCCACAGGGTCCCGTCCACAGGGACCCATTCACAGGGGCCTGCGTGTGCGTGCAAGTGAACATACGATTACGTCAGCAAATCATCTCACCTAGTTTCAAATTTAGCCACTACGGCGCGTGCAACACACAGGAAGTGCGTGGGAACATACGATTACGTCAGCGAAACATGAACTCACTTGTCCGTTGTATGAGTATCAGTTTAGTAGTGGCATTAAGCAGCGAAAGACGTTGACTTACACAATCCATTATTATGGTAAGTTTTTTCTTATCATTATGGAAATCTCCTTATTAGAATAAAATGTTATAGTGGTTCTGGTCACTTATAGCTAAACTGTAATAGATATGATTTTCTTTTTCTTTATAGGCTACTGCAATAAATATTCTCAATGCTATGGGGGGCAGAACTGCTGATTAGAGAGAAAAAAGCTCACTGAATTACCAATGCATACTCTTTTCCGTATCATTAACATTCAAAAGTGGACACAATGTATAGTGAATGTGTATTATGTGTTAGTGAATATTTTCAGACATTCCTTTCTACACGTTTTAATGATATATGTCAGAAAAGTGTGCTCGAGATTTAAATCGTGGTGGACATTCTCTATATCTAATTTATGAGGGTATAAAAACAATAGATGTATTGAACATTCTGTCTTTGAAGTTAGGTTAGGCTAGGTTAGGTAAAGTGGGATTTGGTTAGGTTAGGTATGAATCAAAAGCCAACTCCTGTCAGTTTTGCCTCACAAGGTTGAGTGTACCCCATTCCAACCCTCAGCCTAGAATTAAATTTCTTGACAGAGCCAGGACTCGAACCCGAGCCTCCACAGTAACAGCTAAAAATGCTAGCCACTACACCATAAAGTGGGGCAATATAAGGCTGGTCTTGATTGTACATGATCAATCAAATAATAATAATAATAAATATTCCATTTATCAACTACATAGCCGACCTCTCACTGGGTTCTTTTACATGCCAACATCGTATGACATGCGTGTCTTAATTTTTGCCACGTTTCAAAAATCACTTACCACGACCAAGAGCGAACCTATAAGCTTGGGGTTGGTAGTACGACACGATAACCACTCACCCACCGTGGCAAGCCATCAATCAATAATTACCTAGTAAAATTATTATTATTAATAATAATAATAATATTAAATATTCCATTTAGCGACTACACGGTCGACCTCCCCCTGTGACATTATTCACGGTCTCAGGGCTTGGCGGCCATCTTGTCCATTAGCCACTGCGCTAGCTCTGACTGACCCCTCCATAAGAATAACATAGAGTGGTTGCGCGCGGCGGCCATCTTGCCCATTAGCCCCTGCGCCAGAACCGCCTTATATTTCCTACTTAACTTGACTAAAATATATGTAATTTATTGACAACTTACACACGTGATGGTAGTTGGAGTCGGAATTAAAACAGATAATTGTGGCTCTGACATTAATGAGAAATCATTCTCAATAAAGCAGCATATAACCACTCCCTGGGACAATGGCTCGTGTATGGGAATACTCCTTTTATAGATGTAACTTCAAAATGAACATAACTTTCTTGATTCTTTTCGCTTCTTATCTAATTTCTGGCAACTCAATACCTATCTCGCCATTCACATTAGTTTTCTTTGACTGTCCTCACAGTCCCGCAAATATGAAATCTATCACGACGACATCTTCTTATCTCATTTCTATCTCTCATTTTCAATTAGATCTACTATGAGTAAACAATTAGAGTAGGTCTATTTGCGTTTTATGACGATCTAGTTCTATAGTTATTAATATCACCCTTCGAGCATACAATATGATAGAGAGGGCGATGCCAGCGGAACATGTGGCCAGAATAAGATCAGCTGATGTTGGTATAACATGGCGCCTAGACCCGAGCTGTCAGCGTGAGCGGGAATGAAAAATGAAAATCCACAGCCTGTTTCCAGTCTCCGACCGGGTCAGGAATGGAATGAATGAAGCCCCCAACTAGCGGCGAGGATATGAACTGTGCCGGCTGCCGAGGCCTGACGCACTCCTCTGGGGCAATGATTAAATGAATGACAGATGAAATGAAATGATAGTGGAGAGTGTTGCTGGAATGAAATTTTGACAGGGAAAACCGGAGTACCCGGAGAAAAACCTGTCTGCCTCCGTTTTGTCCAGCACAGATCTCACATGGAGTGACCGGGATTTGAACCACGGACCCAGCGATGAGAGGCCGGCGTGCTGCCGCCTAAGCCACGGAGGCTAGCGTGAGCGGGAATATTATACATAATTATCATCGATATACGAGATAATTTTTGTAGTATAATATACTACAAATATTATAAAATACGTATTTTCCTAAACGCAAGAAGCTGAATGTGAAGAATTATAGCAAAAATGGTTATATCTGGCGCTGCTTACAAATTGTAGTCAAAAGTTTGATAAAGGTAGCAGGATATCTTTTCACAGGTCTTGTCTTTCTTTATATTATTATGGATATTTTACTGTCTGGTACAACTCATTAGGATTCATTAACACATGTATTATAGTTTGATATAGTCTGAACATTTAGACATGTTAAACTATTTGTGACGAGTGTGTGATAGTAACTTATAGTGACTGATAATGTAGATGTTAGGCCCCTTAAAACAATCATGTACATTCATAACTGTATATGCATAACGTATAAACTGAATGTGCTGGCCTGTGCAATTTATAACTTAAGTGTAATGGTTGTTCTTAGGGCAGGCTACAAAGGTTATCAACTGCATAAAATGTTGGTGTTTTCAAATTTGCATTGATAATAGTTAAAATTAGGTTAATGGATCCGATCGGGTGATTATCGTCCAACTTTCTTGATTTATAAAGCATAAGCTGCATAATAGAGGCATACATGTTACTAGTATGCTTTTTAGATATGCCAAAACATTACTAATATAACCAAGTCAGACAATTATTACGGTTCAAAATTATACGTAAAATATTTTATTCACCGTCATCTAATTTCCTAACCATGTACACACGTCACCGTATGCATTCCAACAATCATATGTCAACACACCAAAATATCGCATATAGCGATGATACTTCACACTTTTCATACAAAAAAGAACAGCAATATTCAGAAGGAATTGTAGTTATCGCCACCTTCAACAGAAATAGTCGGTTAATCACAAGGAACACGCTTGAATTGGGATTTAAAGTCACTTCATAATGCTATTCTTATGGGAGACATCTTTGTTTTGCCCAACATCAGCTGATCTTATTTTGGCCCCACGGTCGGCCGGTAGAAGCATAGCGGGCGCCCTCTCTATCCTATTGTATGCTCGAAGATATCACCTACAGTTCAATGATATCCCCATTACTTCCAGTTCAAAGCCGTACCAGCCATCTTGCACATTACGGTACCTATATAAAGTCAGTTTAGTACTGCGTTTTACCACTACCAAAGAAAATAGTGCATACAGTAGACTGTCGTTGCAGTTACCTAACATTCAATCACGTTTGACTTTTATCGTGAAGAAACATAATACAGGAATACAAAACCAATGCGACGTAGTAAAGACGGCAGAATCTCAAAATCTACAATTTCTTTACGGATAATCCTCTTCATTCATAGTTGGATAGTGTCAAAAGTAAGTCAAATTGAGCCACTATGTAAAATGTTTTGTCTCTAGTAATAAGACGGCCATTTAGTTGCCTCAGTTCCCACTTTACTCACCGAGGCGCTAACATATGCATTTAAATAAAATGAAGAAGTAAAAGAAAAGTTTAATACGATAATAATAATTGACACGTGGACTGCCCATGAATGACACGTGGACTGCCAGGGTGGATGGGGGCTACTTACCTTTATTTAGAGGTACGCGTCGCTTCCACAGCAAAATCACCTCCAGAAGACATGCCCCAACAGAAAAACACCAAAAGGGGTGGAAGGAAAGTGGAGAAGGGGAACGCACAGGGTATTCTACAGACACCCCGCAATAACCAATGGAATTGTCGTCGACGAAAAAATGCCACAACAGTTGATTAAAAATTTAACATAAAAATTTAATGTTAAAATTTAAAACGAAAACACCTCCACCAGAAAACAGAACATGCATCAGGCAGTATAAATTTAATAAAATCTCAGCTAGAATTCTCACTGTAGAAAAAATAAATATTTAAGGCCGATATAAAAAAAACAATTACTTGAGGTAAGAGCATCAAAAGCTACAAACCAAAAAAAAACTAAATAAGCACCAGACATATTCCCAAACTGGACCATGAGGGCCTTGGAGAATCAAAAAAAAAACTAGTGCAAAATTATTACCATAAACAAGGTAACGAAAGAATAACGTAGGAGTACCAAGAAAACTCCAAAAAAGGAAAACCAAAGGAAAATTTAAAACAAATAAGTTAACCAACATCACCATGACCCAAGAACGTGCACTTCAAAAAACGCCAGAAAAACAAAACCCACAATGCACTTCTGTCAACAAGTTACCATGGCGACCAAGAACAGTTGAAGGTACATCAGTACGTATTTATGTGAAACGCGTAATTTACATTTTAAATTAAATCTTCTCCAGTGAGAAAGCAGCTAGATATAAACAAACTCTAGACATTACGAGATCAAAAGGTTTTTAAAGGCAACGGATCAGACTAAAAACCGACCGACTAATGAACCAATTTAGGCCTAGTGTTAATAGATTCGTCTGGCCAGTACCATAATATTATAAGAAGAAAATGCCTTAGCCAGATGCCAAATAATAAAATAAGAAGAAAAACAGTAGTGTTCCCCGGACAAATATAGTTTAACAAAAAATTTACATTTTCATAGGTGACATATCTTTTCCAAGGTCAACCTTTCAGAACCAAAACAAACACTCAGTACACAATGCAAAACATGGAAATGGAGCTCCAATAATTTAAAATAATAAAATTTCAAGACATACCTTAATAAAGCATTTTGGGGAGACATTAATATTTACCACACTACTTAGAAATCCTTAAAGGATTTATATCACTAAAAAAATAAAATGAAGAGGAGATGGCTTCCAGCCGCAGTCGAAGATATGCCCACCAAATTTCGCCTTTCCATATTAGGGCAGAAGAAACTATTTACATGATTATTACAGATGATCGTTGCTCACTAATACTTCATGTATTATCAAATACTGGGATATATTCCCAAGTTAGCTTGGACGAGGGCAGAGCCCTCGCCCTGGCGAGATTCACAATATGCGTAGTTGTTCTCCCAGCAATCAGTCACAACAAACTATTCACAAGATGGATGACAAAAGCCACGAAGACCACCCAGCATGCACCAGGTTTATTTAAATTGGACCAATTAAATTTAGCCACATATTACGACAATGTGAAAACCAAATAATATTCACACGACACCACTCAAATGTTTTGGCGGCATGAAGTATATATAGGCTTTTGTTTATGACGTAGAATATAATTGCCTTCAATTATGCCACGAATAGGAAGAGTTTTATAAGGCACACGAACACATTCTAGCGGAGAAGAAGGAACCACTTGAAGGAACCCACAAGTCCGACAGCAGGTGTCATCTCGTGTTCACAAGCGGAACCAAACGACCACGCGGTCGTTTCAAACGTCATGAAGTCACATCCAAGGGTAGATACATGTTTGAAAACTTTGGGACGGGCTCTTGTACGTAACAATAATAATAATAATATAGTGACACTGAGTCTCTTTACCAACACGATAACTTTAATAATGTAATATAAGTGAAGAAAGAAAATAACCTAATTTAAACAGTCATAGGAGACTCCAAATTTAGGCTACAAGGCACGTCGTTATTCATGATGTCTTTGAGCAGACGATTTACACACATCAACGCGTGCTTATTAGCCATAGGGGCTTCGTCCCAGATGATAAGTTTTGCAGAACAAATATAAAAAGCTTCCTTGCTGATAACTTTTATTCCTGACACAGAACCTTCATGTGAATTTAGAGGTAACTTGAACTGACTATGTACAGTGCACCCCGGGGTAGTTACATTGCTGCAATACCAGTCCATACAACAGAAACTACATGTAACCCCAAATTTGTGCAACTGTGAATCAAGCATTGGTAAAGAAATGTTTTCCCGGTACCCGCTTGACCGTCAATAAATAATTATAACCATTTGGTTTTCATTTGCGTGGTTTATCATCCGACTTAATTGATTCTCATTAAGTTTTGGATAATTCATTGGTAAATTTGCCTGAGGGAAATTATCAAATCGAGAGACGCAATGGGAAGGCCGTGGAACTTTATTGTGTTAGAAATATGATTGTAAAAGAATGAACTGATATGCAATGTTAGGTTCGTGAAACTGCCGATAATCTTCTGGCAATGAATCTTTGAAAATATACCATAATTGCCTTATATTTCAAGGCGCCTAAAAGATAAATACGGAAACAATTGTCGTAACTGAGAAGGCATCTAAAATTGTGACGCTTCTGCCAAACAACGCTGCCATTCAGAATCAAACCTCGCTCCATAGCTGTCTCTTTAAAAGTAGAATAGACAATGGCTTTGTAGGTCCAACTGTATAAGATTTCTTCCAATTATATCAATACAGTATAGTGTAGTGGCTAGCACTCCCGGTCTGAGGGCAGGAACGGGGTACCGTACGTAGGAAGAGGCGGGTTTGATTCCCACCTCAGCCTTCTTGGAGGCGGTTATCCGTGGTTTCCCCACTTCTACTCTACGCGAATGCCGGGATAGTTCCTAACTTAAGGCCACGGCCACCTCCTACCCAAGCCGCCTCTGAATTACAAATAAACACACTAATACAGCCATCACAATAACACAGGTTATCAGAAAACTTCCTCCCTCCCACACACCCAAGTACACAATGCTACATGACCACGGTGTCACAAAACCCCTAAAGCCCCTCAAAAATGATTTTGAATATTATAATTAAACTGGATGTATTGAAACACCATAACAAATAGTTCCGTGAAGAACTAAATAGCCTATTTTCATATATCCTATTTATGTTCATTGTCTCTATCAACATACAAAATTTCAGATTGATTGCTGTAATAGATTCGTAGATATTGACAACTGTCTAAATATTTTGGATGGTCGCCATGTTGGATTTTTATATTATGTAGGTCTTAGAGTTTGATAGAGAATATTGTGTAGATGTTTCATTCAAACTTCAATCGCACGATTAGGACACAAGAAACTTAATTTGAAAATTTCGCAAAGCCGCCATCTTGAGGTTATGTAAACAATTGAACTAAATTGAATGGCAGTGCATCACAATGTGTATCAACATTTGCTGTACTACGTTTTACTGCGCTGGGATGGTTAAATCGCGAGAAAAGTCTATTTAAATGTTTCAACGGAAGAGATATTTTTCTTTTTAAAATTAACATATTTGTCTTTATATCTTTTTTGTCTTGGTCGCCCTGTTCAATTTGTACTTACAGGTTTATAAAAGTCATATAGGTAAAGTTCTAGTAGTAACTTACCCTTTATTACCGTACAAAATTTCAGGGTGATTCGGTGATATCAGTACCGGTAATAGTTTCGGAGGTATAGAATTCTGGTGAAATATTTCGCACAGCCGCCATATTGGATTGGTGAGACGAAATAAAATTTGAAGGGCACGGTCGGGGTTGGACAAAATAGTACTATGACCTTACTGAGTTTCATTGAAATCGCTCCAGCTGTTTAGAAGTTATTAGGACTCACACACACGCGCGGACAAAAGGTGATCTCATAAGACTATGTTTAGCCTATTTTCATTAATGAAACCAGATGTTCAGGAAAGAACATGTAGCCTACTTTCTCCTAAATGTAGGGGTATAGTCCTTATCACCTCCTGTCTTCTTCCTATTCGAAATGAAAATTGGCACACTGGATTTGTAGCAGCGGCGTTCAAACCATAGTTTATAATATACCCCAGTATTTTGCAATTTCATCAGCAAACACTCCAAACAACGTAGGAATTCAGTATATTAACACCAACTACTAACAGTAATTGAAACTTCGTTGGTCTAACGTATCACTGGGAGAAACACATCTGATATACCTACTGCACACCTAATTTTTAATCGCGCCTATACTTGGCAGTGCGCTCTATCGGCAAAAAGAGGCCATTTTCAATAGCACCGCTGACATGGGTTCACTAACTGGCCGGTATAGAGCGCAGCTCGCATCTAGTAGGCAGTGGATATCTCCCGCATACTGTAGTTCAACTAGTTGCTGGTAGATGTCACTCATGCAGATCCATTGGAGAACTTTGTTTTAATTAAATAAATATTTTCCATTGCAAAATTCACAATATAACGCTGAATTTCATAACGCTTCAGTATTCAAAACACAACAAATATAAAAGAATCAAGCAAAAAAATACAACTATGTTAGGATAGAACCCCAGCCGGTCAGTTGAGAGACCAACGCCGTAACCACAGACCTAATAATTATTATGTCCTCCCAAGTTCAATGTTATCAATCGATTAAGAAACAACGTTTTAGCAAATAATGACTTTGACTAAACGATTTCTTCACTGGAGTGTATTTCAAACAAAGATCATTTCATACAAAGTTCCTATTATGTATATCTGTAGGCTATATTTCATGCAAAATACTCAAGTTAGTAAAATCTAGGTCAGAACGAGAGATCAGCTGCCATGTTGTCTTGTAACCGAGACGGCTCAGCTTTTTAAAATCACTTCTGCACTATAATATTACAGTATAAACTTTTAATTTCGAACGGGCCACGTCCTCTAGAACAGTTAAAACGATTCTCGGTTCGATAATCGGAACTGGTGGGTCCCATGTTATGGATTATAAAGTTTGCATAATTCACACGGCCGCCATCTTGAAATTGTACGGCTGATGACCTTGTCGTTTGGCCACAAGACGCGTCCGATATGAAGGTATATTTTTACCAAATTTGGTAAAGATCCGATGATTAGTTTGGTCGTAATTTAATTTTAAGTTTTGACCATTTGAGTGGCCGCCATTACGTTTTGGTAAAGATGGCGGCAATATAAAACATGACACTGAGGTGCCCTTTGCCCTGTACCAAATTTCGTTCAATTCAGATTCACCGTGTTTGAATTGATAGGGGGGACAGACATGCAGAGTGCACACACTTACACACACACAGACAGACACACAGACAGGCACACAATTTTTGGCCCTGTGTAAGATCTCATAAGTCTACTTTCATTTTTTTGCAAAAATCGAAAATAGGCTAAAAATAGGCTTATGAGATCATCTTTTGTTCGTGTGTGTGTTCCTAATAACTTATAAATCGTTGGAGCGATTTAAATGAATCTCGGTAATGTCATAGCACTATTTCGGTCGACCCCGACCTTAACCTTCAGATTTTATTGCGTCTCACCAATCCAAGATGGCGGCTGTGCGAAATATTTCACCGGTATTCTATATCTCCGAAACTATTACTCATATCACCCTGAAATTGTGTACGGTGATAAAGGGCACTACTAGACGTTCACCCGACTTTCAACACTGACATCTAATTTAGTCCAATTGTTTACAATAACCTCATGATGGTGGCTGTGCGAAATTTTAAAATTAAGTTTTTATATCTTGTGTCGTAATCTTACGATCGAAGTCAACGTTTAATGAACCTTCTCAATAACCCTCATCTAAGAGTACATACGGTAACTCTATGGCCTATATATAAAATTCCAACATGGCAACCATCCGAACTATTTAGACATTTCTCAATATATATTAGCCTATCTATGATAGCAATCAAACTGACATTTTGTATGCGTATAGAGACTATAAACATAAGTCCACCTATGGCACTTTCAATAACCTGGTGAGCACAAATCCTACATGGCGGCGACGCGAAGTATTTATATGGACGTTTCTCGCGATTTAACCATCCGAGCGCAGTAAAACTTGGTACGGTCTATTTTTATACAAATTTTAATCCACTGGCATCAAATTTATTTCAATTGTTTACATAACTACAAGATGGTGGCTGTGCGAAATTTTAAAATCTCGTTTTTTAATTCTTGTGTCCTAATCAAACGATTGAAGTTTGAATAATACACCTACACAATAATCTTCATGTAATAGTACTGTAAGGCCTAGTATAACAACAGAAAACCGACGCACCAGGAAGGCGTTGTCCGATTGTAAGGAAATTACGTATGCAAAGACATTCGGACCGAACATGCAACTGATTAAAGCTTCGTGTCCAATGAATGAATAGCGGGAGCTCCCGCGCATCCGAACAGCGCATGCGTCAGGTGCATATAAGGCGCGATTCTGAAGCGTATGCTCAAAGTAGCTGCATTTGACTGCGATATCTGAACGTCGGCTGTAAGAATGCCACGCCGAAGGATTCGTGCTCATTACGAGCAGATGTCAAGAGTTTGAAAGAGGTCGTGCGATTGGATTGAAAAAGGCTGTTTAGTCGAATCGAGCTGTCACTGGACACTTGGGTCGAAGTGATGCGGCGATCAGACGATGCTGGCAAGCGTGGGTCAGCAACGGCAGTGATCGACCGAGGTCCACAACAGCACGGGCAGACAGAGCGATTGTCAGAATAGCTCTCATAGCACCGGAGTCACCGTTATCAACGATCCAGCGTGTGACCCGCACACATGTGTCCACCATGTCCATCAACAGACGCCTGAGCGACAGGAATTTGCGCTCGCGCCGCCCGTTACGCCGCTTACCACTCACGCCTGTTCACCGTCAAGTGAGATTACAGTTGTACCGCGCTCGAGCAACGTTGAACTGCGCTGACTGGGGACGTATAGTCTTTAGTGACGAGTCCCGTTTCCAACTGTGCCCTGACGACAACCGCAGACTGTTTGGATACGTCCAGGCCAGCGTGGGGATCCTGCCTTGACTATCGCACGCCACACAGCCCCACATCAGGGGGTGATGGTCTAGGGTGCCATCTCCTTTTATAGCCGGACCCCTCTGATAGTCATTCCTGGCACACTGACAGCACAGCGAAATGTTGATGACATTCTACGGCCGATTGTGTTACCTTTCCTCCAGCGACATCCAGGCCTTATTTTCCAACAGGATAATGCCCGGCCGCACACGGCACGTATTACAGTCTTCAAGTTTGCCCTATCCTTCCTTGGCCAGCTCGGTCGTCTGATCTCTCTCCCATAGAGCACATTTGGGACGTCATGGGAATGTCGCCGATTTAGCCCAACAGTTGGAGACCATTTGGCACGAAATTCCGCAGGACACCATCCGGGAACTTGATCAGTCCATTCCACGTCGAGTGACAGCTTGCATCCAGGCCAGGGGAGGACGAACACCTTATTGACGTCCTCACTTTGTAACACTCTAACTCTGCAATAAATCATTCGATTGTTGTTCTGCACTTTTGATCTTTTGTTTTTCTATGTCTGTTCCTCCCATCCACCGATTTTTATCGCCATCGGACAATTCCTTCCTGGTGCGTCGTTTTTTTATATATATATATATATACAATGTAGGCCTATATAGAAATCCAGGATGGCGCAGACCAGGGAGGAGGAGGATCTCCTGGCTCAAGAATTTGCGGGAATGGTTTGAAGTTGACTCTGCATCTCTGTTTCGAACGGGAACCTCGAGGCAAGGGATTGCAATGATGATCGCCAATCTTCGACGTGGAGACGGCATATAAGGAAGAAGAAGATAGAAATTCAACATGGCGACCATCCGAAATATTTAGACGGTTCTCAATATATACGAATCTATTATAGCAATCAAACTGAAATGTTGTATGTTGATAAAGGCTTTGAACATATATGAAAATAGGAACTAGGCTACTTGTTTCATAAATGAAAATAATTCCATAATTGAAAGCAAATTAAGATATACCATATCAGCTTGGGGAAATCAAAACTCAACTTAAATTAATAATTTGCAAGATATTCAAAACAGGTTCTTTAAATATTTCACTGGTATTCCTTATTTTAATATTAAAGAGTTGTTTCAAATTACTGTACTGAATCTCTACTACCATAAGGTCTCTAACAACATACACACAAGAGCGATAACTAGTACGGTACTAGTCATCATCATCATCATCATCATCATCATCATCATCTTGTACAGTTTCCCTGGCCGGGTCTGCTTGGAACATGAGCCTCTCCCACCACCTTTCCCTCCTCACTCTGTCCCACTCCTCTCCTTCCTTCACACCCACAATCCACCTTTCTCTTGGCCTTCCTCTCGGCATCCTCCTTGGTATCCTGTCCTCCTAACTTGTCCGTACCAACTCGTTCTCGACTTCTCTACGATCTCTTGTAAGGGATTCTCTTCCACAATCTCTCTCTCTCTCTCTCTCATTCCTTACTCTATCCCTTCTTGTTATTCCTTATCTGGGCGGCTTCGGTGGCGTAGTCGGTAGCTTGCTGAGCTTCTATGCCCAAGATCGCGGATCGGATTTTTAAGAGCGTTAAAAATCCTTCAGTATGCCTTCCTTCGGAGGGGAAGTAAAGCCCATGGTCTCATGTCATAGATTTATGGCATGTTAAAGAACCTTCCATTAATTACGCCTGTGTGAAGCTAAATTGTATAGATTTAGAATGTAAACAACGCTCTTAGGTTTCTACGTTCGTTGCCAAGAACCGACTGCGGTGGCGTCTGGTAGCTTAAGTTTTGAACTAGTAGTTGTTGACAGTGGCGTTTGGCAGCAAAAGTAGGAACTATTTGAAAAATTCAAAAGTCTGCAGTCCTTACATGAATTAAATAACAGATAACACACACTAATACAGTCATCACAATTAACACCGGTTATCAGACAGATTCTACTAACACCCAAAGTACACGGGGCTAAATGGCCACATTGTCGCAGCCCCTAAACTTAGGAACCAACCAACCATTCCTAATCTGCTTCTTTGAAATTTCATTTCGCAAGCCTGGATCCTGCTCACCTGTCTCTTCTTCATAACCCATGTCTCTGATGCGTATGTATGCATAGATGTAACATCTTATGTGTAAATAGCTATAGTTTGAAGAGACTAAATGACATTGTACCATCACTACTATTTAATTAACTACCACCTGAATTGTCTAACGTGAACAGCAAACAACTAGCAATGTGTCGCATTAAAAAATATTACCTTAATAAACATTAATTTACAACATAAATGTATTAACATAATTACTATAACAGCTAAGGTATTCTTTGTTGAACTATTTGTGTTATTAGTCTCCGTATCACCTCTAATATGTTAAATAAATCATATATATATATATATATATATATATATATATATATATGAAAAAATGTAACAACAAATATTCCCAACATCTCTTGTATTGAAATACAATCTATATACAGCATGATTCTTATTGACGTTTAAAACTCTCTGTAGCGACGTAGATGGTATTGATACGAGTAATTTGATATAGGACACTTAGGGTCGCAACTGTCCGGAAATACCTTAAAAGTGAACCACAACTGTTAAACATATGATGTCATCTGGTGACAGCTCAGCTCTAGGGGTCAGGTCTGTGCACTCTTACGCACACCAAAGCATTCAAAGCAAACGTTGAATGTCATATAATTCTGGCTCCGTGTCTGCGTGTGGGCCTCGGGCGCGTGGGGTTCGAGGTTCAATTTAGTGCCCTATCCATCATCATTTTTTTCTCTCTCTTAGCCTTTCAAGCGGAAGCAGCGCTTTTATTTTTGCGCATGTATCACCAAACTTTCTTGCTGTTAAACATTACAACCCACAAACGGCTGAGGGTCACGTGAGAAGGCAGAACGCGTTGGGGAAATGGTTGTTGGTACAGCCGCATTGCAGCAAGTGCGTTCGAATTTGCAGCACCATAACAAAGGTGCATGTCTGTAAGCTCATGGAATGTAAAGCGGTTCATTTGACGTACTGTATTCAACTGTGTGGTTGAGAACTCTCAAACCGTTGTTATCTAGTACAGCAGTTCTTGTCGAATGACTAATTTTGCCTCATCCTATCGAATCCAGTGTAAAATTCCCGAACGCTTCCGATCACATTTGTAATACAAAGCGTTCTTAATGTCAACTAACAATCTGCTTCCACCTGAAATGAGAAGAGAGAGAACAAAAAAAGATGATGGATAGGCTCCGGATTCAAACCTCAAACTCCACGCGCCCAAGTCGCACACGCAGACACGGAGCCAGAGTGATATGACATTCAACGTTTGCTTTGGATGGTTTGGTGTGCGTAAGAGTGCATTGGATACCCTGACCGGACCTGACCACTGGAGCTGAGCCGTCACCTGATGACGTCATATGTTTCAACAGTTGTGGTTCACTTTCAAGGTATTTCCGGACACTTGAGACCCTAAGTGTCTCTTGTCTCAATGCCATCTATGTCGCTACAGAGAGTTTTAAACGTTAATAAGAATCACCCTGTGTATGTTATAAATAAGAACCCCCTGGGGCTTACAACTTGTGAGATGTGGGTTGGTGACCACGGGACGTCAGCTGGGTCCGGCATTGCTTCCACTTACTTGTGTCGGGCTCCTTTCAGTTTTCTTTCCTGTCGGCCTCCCTTGGTCAACAATCGTTCTCTTCCGACCCCGACGGTAGTAGGGTATCCGATGCTTAAGGAAGCTTTCAATTTCCTGCCTTAATTGGTGCTTGTCTACCTTTGGGTGTGGCGAACCCATCGTACAAATAGCCTAAATATCATAGTGTGTGTTGAGGCTTTGGATTCATGCCCCGACCCAGATCACTGGAACCGGGAAATGAAGAAGAAGAAGAAGAAGAGATATGTGTTATAAATGATAATTAATGTGTCTCACAGATAATCTGAACTGGATTTACCATCCGATTGAGACATATCACAAAATGTATATTATTAGTGTTTATAGAAATCTTATTTATTTATTTATTATTTACATATGTTACGCCCTCATTGGAGCACTTAACCAAAAAAAAAGTATATACATATCTCAAAAACAATATTAAAGATTCAGCTTCTTATTTTTCTTCTTTTCCCAAAACATTTTCATTCTAGTCGACCTTGCCGCTCTCTCTGCATCGCTTATGGTGTAAGTTTTGCGGGTAAAGGTTTTTAAGGGAAGTCGGATGTTCTTGTTTTTCAAGATATTCTTCTCATCTTTGTTAGCAATTTGGGACATTGTCAAGCCGAGTTCATCCAGATCAGGCGCGGCTGGTCATTAAAGGCTCTTAGGCGGAGCCTCTCCTGAAAGATTCTATAAATATACATACCGTATTTAATTGAGGAATTTATAATTTATATTGATTGGAAACATTTATAAATTTCACTCAATTCATTCAGTCACGAGTCAATATATTTGGAACTGTTGATAAAGAATGTTTTTCAGATGGATAGTAGCGCAGTTAGGCTGCGCCTTCGATGTCCCATTCCTTCCTATGTAACAGGGACGGGAGGCGTGGTTATGAAAGCTCCATTCGTTTCAATTGTATCGCTTAAGGCTCAGGCGACTACAGCCTAAGCCAGGCTTGCCAACGACGACAAGATATTCTTATTCTGTGGAATGCATTCAAAGTTGTTCAAGGAGACTGAAACCACTCTCATGAAAGTTTATCTTTTCCCTCTTTCACTCTTCGAACGATTAATAATGACAAGTTACCAGAAACAGTTAGATATGACTAATAAGTGATAATCATTATTGAGAACTCAAATGGTATCCCTTAATGTATAATAACTAAAATATTTCCGCCAGATAGCACCATGAGGTGGCAAGGGTTAGCAGAGCCATCTACCGAGACTTAAGGAAAGTATTCTGTTTAAAATATGCCACCGCCCATGCTGCGTATTCGTAAACAAGTGTTCGCGCGTTAAAATCGTTGGTGTAACTTAATTAGTTCATTAATTATGTTGTTTGTCAGTGGCAAGGCTTAATTGGCGTGTTATGGACTACAGTTAGGGTTGCCATTGCATTTTTTTAATCAAGGTCGTCAAACGTTGTAATAAATAATACACATAAAGCAAGCCTCCGTGGCCTAGGCGGCAGCACAACGGTCTCTCACCGCTGAGTCCGTGGTTCAAATCCCGGTCACTCCATGTGAGCTCTGTGCTGGACAAAACGGAGACAGACAGGTTTTTCTCCGGATACTCCGGTTTTCCCTGTCTAAATTTCATTCCAGCAACACTCTCCACTATCATTTCATTTCATCTGTCATTCATTTCATCATTGCCCCGAGGAGTGCGTCAGGCCTCGGCAGCCGGCACAGTCTATATCCTACCGATGGGGGGGGCTTCATTCATTCCATTCCTGACCCGGTCGGAGACTGGAAGCAGGCTGTGGATTTTCATTTTCATGTATTAAATAAGCATTGCATAATCAAATACACATATCATATAGGCCTATGGCACCAGCAACTTACAAATGCTTTTCATTTGAACAAACCTTTGCAAACATCTTTTATTTGTAAGTACCTTCTGATAAAATTCACTACAATTTTCGTCATAATTGTAATATGTGAACAATGGAGTTTGTTTGTATAATCTCTCCAATTGATATTCTCTCCGTAAATGCATTGGAGGGGGAAATGCTGAGTATTAACTTCACAAGGACTACGATACTCCTTAATGTTGTTGCCCCTAATATATCTATAACATGTATCCATATATCTAACACAGACATAGAAGTCATTTTCTCTTTCAAACTTGCACCTGTATCACCAGAAAACAAGCTAGATATTACAATCAATTCTGAAGCGGGACATTTGAAAATTGGTGCAAAATTGAATATACTATCAAATGAACCAAAAAAACGGAACATTTGGCGTTCCGTTAAAGATTAAAACAGAACGCGGAACAAAACAAGAAACAACGGAATTGTTCCGGGTAAAACGGAACGTCTGGCAGCCCCAGCTACAGTAGTGGTAAGTGTATGTCAACAAGACAATGAATTCAGTTAGTAGCGTATCGGGCAAAAATCTCGACCACGAAACTAGGCTGATTGTGAAGGGTCACAGGAGAGGCATAGCGGTGTTTCTATACCCTAAAACGAGTGAAAACATTTTTACGAAACACGATGAAGGAAGGCCGACTGTGCACTTGCAATGTGTTCCACAGAAAAGGAATTGTTGGAGTCACCGAACTTCAATGAGCTTGTCATTGACCACTTTGCAGCTCTAAAGGAAAGGAGGGCAGACTTCACTTACAAACCTATGAATTAAAGGTCATGTGTTTATATAAAGTAATAGCAAGTAGCTTCACTGCTCTTAATATCTACAATTGTGTTTATTTATTTGTTTCCATTTATCCCTCAAGATCGGGTTCACTTTCGGACTATGTTACAGATCAATTCCCTTACAGTTCTAGCTGGTAAACACAGTATTTTCTAAGTAAATTGCGATTGTTTGGTAGTGTACAACCGTGAAACAGACTCCTCTGATCGGGACTAATTAGAATGGGGAGTAGGTTAAATTAGAAACGGAATGCATTGCCTCTTCCTGAATGTTGAAACTAGGTAAGTACATTCATTTTAATTAGGGAAAAAAATGCTTTATAAAATAACATAATGGTGCCAATCTGTAAGTCTGTTCTGAGCTCCCCCACCTTTCACCGTGAAATTAAAAATCCTGCAGCCGTGTATGTGGGTGTCGTATAATGCGTTATACCAGCATTTTGCCACTACGTGCTGAGCCTTCCCCAGCTCCAACACCACGAGCCGCGGCTGATCCAGATTATTTTGAATTTCCATAAACCAAGAGTTCTTTGTTTTGCTTTTTAAAAAATAATTAAATAATACTTTTAATTGTCTGGTATCCGGCAGGCGTGAGATATGACCAAAAAAAGCAATTCGCCTTTTTCGCATAGTATCGACTATAGACTCAGTTTCTTTATAAACCACTTCATTTGGTAATAGACGCCATTGACCATCCACCTGATGTTTCTTATTAATTATAGTTCTGAGAATTCTTCTATCTTATATATTAAAATAGTTTTCAAAAAATTTCACCCTTTACTAAAACGGAAATATCTCGGGAAGTATTTGCGCTACGACGACGTTTGTTGCCTTAAAATGTAATGCCCGTCACGCACCGTCGATTGATACCCACCTTACTTGATTATATAATTCGAGTATTAAAATAATTGCGAATAGTACTTCCTTCAAGGCCTCACGAAAATAGAATATCGAATGATTTGACGGACATATTGTCGCTAGGCGACAACGACTAATACCGTATCATGATATTCAACGCCGCCTCAATAATAAATCTAACTTGATATTAACAGAGAGTTCCCTAATTACGTCATGATAACGTTAACTTCTACCTGCTCCACTCGGCCGCTAATGTCGCATGTATCCATACATATCGTTAACTTCTACCTGTTCCACTCGGGCGCTAATGTCGCATGTAGCCATACAATAAGTAGAAGGGGATTCTGTGCACATAATTTTATTAAAACTTCTCAAAAAATGGATTACTTTGAGACTGAAATGCTCATGCACAATCAGCAGTCATTTTGCTAATGACACTGTCATGTCAACATCTCTTTGAATGACAATAAATACTGTACCTAGGTATACGAAAGACAACTAATTTCACGAAGATGCCGCTACAGTCGAATGTTGGAACCGCCCTTTTGTTTTGTGTATCCGATATTTCTGTTATATAGTCTTTGGTCTCACCAGCTACAAACTGTCTTCTTTTCGTTTCATCATTCGTCCTTATAGGTTGTGTGCTCAATCAATACAATGAATCATATTATGATGAATGAGAGGCGACACTCAATTACAAATGTTATAAAGATTAAAGGTGATGGTAATTGTCTGTTCAGGTCCATTGTCATATTGTGAGTACAACAATCAGAGTTTATTTACACAGGTTAGAAAGCGAATTGTAAAACATGTTACAGACAAGGGGAAAAATTATTCTTCCTTTATTGTTGGCAACAGCGATATGTACGAAACTGCTATCAATACGAGCGATGATTACAAAATGTATATGTCTATGAATGGGGTTCATGGAGGTCATGTTGAGTTAGTTGTCGCTGCTCAAGTTTGCAAAATGGATATTTATTCGTGGATTACTACTGTCGTATGGAAGGTGAACGGTTAAAATATATACGTCATCAACAAACGAAGTTACGAGGTAATACATATGCCGGTTTAGCAGACGCCTTGCATGTACGAACACAAAATGAACATCTCAGAGTCGGTCGTATTGTAGTTTTGTCATTTTCTTTTACAGGTAGCCCAAGGAAAATATTGCAAAATTATCAGGATACGATGGCGATAGTGAGGAAGTTTGGAAAGCCAGATTTATTCATTACGTTCACCTATAATGCGGGCTGGCCAGAAATACTTAACAGCATTCGTCTCTGGGAAACGGCTAATAATAGGCCTGATATTGAAGTGAGAGTTTTCATTGCAAAGTAAAGGAATTGCTACGATTCATTAATGTTAAGAAAATTTTCGGTAAAAGCATATCTATATACAGTGGAATTTCAAAAGCGAGGTCTCCCGCACATCCATTTACTCTTAACATTAACGGAAGATTGTAAGTTTCGAGAAATTTCTGAAATTGACAGTGTGGTGTCAGCCGAAATACCAGATCTCGAGGATGAAGCGCTGTACGAGTAGGTAAGGCGTCATATGGTACATGGTCGGATCTTTGAATCCTGCTTCAGTCTGTATGAAAGATGGCGTACGTAAAAAAGATTTCCCTAAACAGTTTCAGGAAGAGACCAAAGATAATGCCAATGGTTATCCTTCGTATAGGAGAAGAAATAATGGACGGATTATTATAAAAACAATTCGAGGCATTGACATTGAAGTCGATAGTCGATTCATTGTTCCCTACAATCCATTTCTTTTACTTTACGTGCAAGCTCATATTAATGTTGAAATATGCTCAAGTGTTCGGAGTGTTAAATACATCCACAAATATCTTATATATTAAAATCCACAAGTATGTGTATAAAGGTCATGACTGCTGCATTGTTAAAATATGTCCTGAAGGCGAAGCGGTGAACTACGATGAATTTACTTCTTTCCTAAATGCTGGATATGTTGGTCCAACAGAAGCCGCACTCAGGATATTTTCATTTCACATGCATGAACAGTCACATTCTATCGTGCGATGACCAGTTTACTTGCCAAACTTGCAAAATATCTATTTTAAAAATGATAACGCTCCTGATATTTTACTTCAAGCACAGTTGCGCAACACGGATTTACAAGCGTGGTTCAATTTAAATCAAGATTCGCAAGCCAGAAGTCCGTATATATATCCTGAAACACCAGTACATTACGTCTGGAATAAGAGCAACAGCCAGAGGCAATAAAGAAAAAAATGTTTCAAAAACTATAGGCAGAATGTATAATGTTTCGCCTACAGAAACAGAAAGGTATTATTTACGCCTGTTATTGCTTCACGTCATAGGTGCTACCAGCTTCCAGGATCAACGAACATACAAAGCAGTTGTCTATTCTACTTTTAAAGAAACAGCTAAGGAGCGAGTTTTGCTGATTGAAGATTCTGAAAGGCAGCGTTGTTTGGCAGATGCGTCACAATTTCAGATGCCTTCTCAGTTACGACAACTGTTTTCTTACATATGTATCTTTCAGACCCCTTCAAATGTAAGATAGTTATGGGACATTTTCAAGAATTCATTATCAGAAGATTATCTGTAGTTTCACGAACCTAACATTGCATATCAGTTCACTTTTATACATATTTCTAATACATTAAAGCTCCATGGTCTTCCCATTATTTCTCTCGAATTGTCAGCTATTATTGATAATTTCCCTCAGACAAATTTACCAATGAATTATCCAAAACTTAATGAGGATCAATTAAGTCGGATGATAAACCAAGCAAATGGAAACCAAACGGCTATAATTACAGAAATGTTGGGGTTAGTACAAAACAGCAATGAAAGGATGAGTAATGCATATCTCATTGACGGTCCAGGGGGCACCGGAAAAACATTTATTTACCAATGCTTGATTCACAGTTGCACAAATTTGGGGTTAAATGTAGTTCCTGTTGCATGGACTGGTATTGCAGCAATATTACTACCTCAGGGGCGCACTGTACACAGCCAGTTCAAGTTACCTCTAGATTTACATGAAAGTTCTGTATCAGGAATAAAAGTTAACAGCAAGGAAGCTTTTTATATTCGTTCAGCAAAACGTATCATCTGGGATGAAGCTTCTATGGCTAATAAGCACGCGTTGATGTGTGTAGATCGGTTGCTCAAGGACATCATGAATAACGACGTGCCTTTCGGAGGAAAAATTATCATATTAGGTGGAGATTTTAGGCAGGTATTGCCTGTTGTGCCTCACGCATCTAAAGCAGCATCAGTCCAAATGTCAGTAAGGTTCTCACCTTTGTGGCCATTATTCAAAATTTTTAAACTCAACAAAAATAATCGAGCGGATACAGATCAACGTGACTTTGCAAACTTCTTGATACAAATTGGTAACGGTGAATACCGTCACGTCAATGGAGAAAATTCAGAATTAGTCCCACGCTGAAAAATATTTCACGGTTTTCAAAAATAGCGATTTTAGCACTTAAAAATGAACGTTGTAAAGAAATCAATGACAAAGTTTTAGTCCTAATCCCAGGCTCATCTAGAACTTACGTAAGTGTGAATAATTTGATTACTGAAGATGAGAGTGAACTTCTACAATTCTCAATAGAATTTTTAGGAAGCATAGGCATAAGTGGATTGCCACCTCATATCCTTCGACTAAAAGAAGGCTCAATTGTGATTTTGTTGAGAAATATTAATGTTACCCAAGGCCTGTTGACGGTACTAGACTGTTGGTATGGAAGATGCATGACAATTGCTTACACCTGGAAATTATTACTGGCGTAAATGTTGGAAATGTTGCCTTTTTGTATAACTATCAATACAGCTCAAGGTCAAATACTAGATCAAGTAGGCATTTATTTACCTCAACTGGTGTTTAGCCACGGACAACTTTACTGTATGCCGCACTATCGCCAGCAAAATCCTTTCATGACGTCAAAGTTCAAATAGAACCAAAAGGCAAGCGAACAGCAAATGTCGAATGGAAGGAAGTACTAATAGAATTTTGAAACGAATGTTGCGGAGGAGCACAGACCTCAGCAAACGGGGCACAGATTAAATAACAATTATACAAGGACATCCGCATCCCTAATACGATAACTGTCCTGTGGTAATGGTAAAAAAAATACTCTTGTCCTACATCGGTGATTACTATCCTACATCCTGTTATTTCATTCCCTCAGTTCTATAACAAAGATATATTCAATAAAATTTACAGCTTAATAAATATTAATTCCGTCTGTGTGAGTTATCTTTTCATTTCTCATCAATCGCCTTTACTTACTATTCTATTTGTAGGGGTGGAGGTGATAGCTGTCTTTACAGAGATGTGCAAATTATTAGATTCGATGTCAGTTTTCCAAAATTGCATTTTTACTTTTCACGGTTTAATGCACTAAGTATGTTTGCAAGGCATTGAAATTACTTCAAATGTTTAACCAAGACTCCTAATTATATTTTCATTTAAGAAACTCAAATTAAAATGATTTTTTAGAATTTCCACTAACAGAGGAGCCTTGCAAATGCAAAATGCCACACTTTTCGTTTTCATTACTTCACTCTACTTTACGTGTGAATTTAGAGCGGAGCGATTTGGGGTCTTTTAACTGATGAACGCTATTGAACTATTCAAAGATTCATGAATTAAGCATTGAAATCACCTGACTTGAATTCTAAAGTCAATGAAAATGGACCCAGCACAGATATCCCTCGGAATCCAATAATCTTAAAGTTTCCGGACGCAATTCCCTATGGGAAAAGGTGTAATTCCACGGGAAAGGAAACACTATTAAGTAGGACAACAAAAGAAGTAGGTCAATAAAATGATTTTGAATAAAAGTAATTACGACTAATTAAAATTATTTAATTCTATTAATTTGCACACCTCTGTGTTAACCAAGAGTTACTTCTCTACATTCAAATATAAGAGACCCATCTTTTATTTTAAATTTATACCATTGTTCATAAGTAGACAAAACACCAAATTGTACCGCTGTAGCCTTAAATTGTGTGGATATATCTACTTAGTATAAAACGAAGTTTCCAATTCTTGGATGTAACGGGTAATCTCGAGAGCAACTTGATGGATTTTGATGCGGTTTTCACCATTCTGTAAAGGATTTCTCGATGAAGGATTAGGTAGAAAAACATTTATTTATGACCAAAAGAAGCCGAGCACTTACGATTTCAGTGATTTGAGTTGAAGAAAAACCTAACGTCCATGTGTCTTAAAAAATCATCGATATTCTCTTAGAATTGTTCATCATGAAAAGTTCTGCAAGAAAGTCCGCAACAGCTCCCACATCGACCACTGTAAGTGTTGTAACGTGTTTTTCGAGGGGTTTTCATGCCACTGGCATAAGTCAGTAGGAAGCCATTCTCTATTTATTTACGCGGTAAATTGTTCAGCCAAGAGAATTTATCATGTTAATTTATTATTATTATTATTAATTTATTATAATTATTATTAAGGTATTTTCGGAGCATTTTATAAAAATTATAAGCATACAGATAGGTTTTCTATGTCTTAGAAAACGCTATCAAGCAAATTATTACGAACGACAATATCATAGAAAATTATGTGATTACGGAATTTAACGGAGTTTCGTCAGTTAGGGTATATTGAGAGACATGAGTCACTGGGAATTCAAGTACAGGCTTAATCTTGTCGGGAAGCATGACGCAATCCTGCGTTGCAGCTTAACGAAAAGGCGGATGTATGGAACGGAAAACGACTTCAGCCTCCCGCCGAGTGTAGTGAGCCAGAGTGGGGATCTAGCGCGTAGGGAGCCACCAATCGGTGGAGACCACGTAAGCTGGAAGTCGGTTGAAGAGTGGGGAAGCGGAGGTGTGCATATATCGTTCGGCGGGCCGTGGAACGAGGACAATCTGTGTAGAACTTGCCGAGTATGTTTGCACGCGGGAGTAGCTCCGATGTTCCGTGGAGTGGGGGACAATCTGTGAAAGACTTGACTAGTTCGGTTGCAAGTGTGTGTCGCTCCCATGTTCCGTGGAGTGGAGAACAATCTGTTTAAAACTTAACCAGTTTGGTTGTACGAGGGTATGGCTCCGAGGTTAGGACCATAAAGTCACCAAATCTACAAGTATATCATCAAATATCGACGGAGATGTCGACGTCCAGGAGACTGTGGGAAGCACACAGCATCATCCAGTACGAGGGAAATGCTTTGGCAATTTCCAGTGGTAAGCGCGAATGACGCAGAAATACGCAATCTCTCATTTCTCTTTGTTTTATATTTCATATTTCAGTAACTTCATAGCTTGGGAATAAGAGTAAAATCAATAATTTATCAGACTCCGTTTTCACGTAATTTTCTATCGGTAATATTAAAATCGCAACGCTCCAATTTAAATTTTAAACTTATTATTATTATTAATTTTGCTATTCTTGTTTTATATAATAAATTCATTACTTTTGCAATGCAATCTTTGCTTTCAGTAGGTAGCATTAGATATAGACCAATTCCTTCTCCTGATACAATTGTTTGTTGGGTTAATGATCAAATCATACCACGATCTGAGTGAATAGATTCTTGAAGGTGTTCTACCAGAGCTAGACGTTGTTAAATACAAATTTAGATTTCAACATTGCGTTGAGGTCTTGGCGCCCATTAAAACAACATAGCTTAGCCAAAGGAAAACAGTTACATTTATCACCCAACAGTTAGGGGCAGACAAACTGTTACATTTGTACGCTCAACGTGAGGGTCAAACTGTTACACTTGTCGCTACCAACATAGGGTTAATAAACGCTACACTTAATGCTACCAACATGGGGCAATAATTAACGTTACACTTGTCGCCGACAACTTGGGGCTGAAAACCTAATAACATTTGTGGAAGGAGAAGGGTATATATTTCTGTGCCTGTATTTTGGGGGTTATTTGTCTGTATCAGTGTATATGATTATGGGGGATGAGAAAGAAAGACAGATGAGGTTACGTAGTGGTCATCAACGGGAGAGTGATGATACGAGCAGTATGTCGAGTGATGGTAGTACCGGGGTAGCGGAGGTAAATCCCGATACTGAAACAGGGAGTGTAGGCGGCCAACCAGAATTAAAAACTTTACTTCTCGAGTTTATGTATCAGAACAAAGTTAGTAGTGATGCCTTAAATGCTAAATTAGAACAAAACAGTAGGGAAAATAAAGAAAGTACAGATGCCTTAAACGCCAGATTAGAACAAAACAGTAGGGAAAATAAAGAAAGTACAGATGCTTTAAATGCTAAACTGGAACAAAACAGCGCTAAATTAGAACAAAACAGTAGGGAAAATAAAGAAAGTACAGAAGCTTTAAATAAAAAATTAGAACAGAATAATGCAAAATTAGGTAAGAACAACAAGGAAATTAGTGTGAAAATGGAGCAGATTAGAGGAGAAATCAGAGGAGTAATGGAAGAGAAGGTTAAAGAGATCATTGCAGATGTAGACAAGAAATTAGGAAAAGTACAGGAGGAGTTAGAAATTAGAATCAGTACACAGGCTGAAAATTTAAAAGAACTGGTGCAACTGGAAACACAGCAGGTCAAAAAGCAATTGGGGGGAGAAATTGACAAGATTCAAGTATCAACTAAAGAGGTTAAGGAACAGCTGGGGGGTAGAATTGAGAAAGTCCACTCACAAATAGTTGCAGAAGTAAATGATTTAAGAGAGAGTAATAGAGAGAGCATTAGCAAGATTGAGGAGAAACAAGCAAAGCTATATGATAAAGTAGAAGAATCAGAAGGAAACATTAAATTAACAGTAAACAGTATTGAGAGGAAGGCTGAGGAGAAAATCGCAGAATTAGAATTAAAATTAAAAGCTAGGATCAGGCAAGAAAATAGTCAGAATAGGCCAGTTTTTGTGAATAGCACACACAGGGAGGTAGAATTGGGTAAGTTCAGCAATCGACAAGGGTGCCCAATGGAGTTCATGAATTCTATAGAAAATAAATTTGGGGAGAGGTTGGAAGATGGTAGTATTGAGTGGTGCCAGGTAGTTGAAATTTTAGAACAAGTGTTTGTGGGGGAAACGAGGAATTGGTTTGCTGTCTACAGAGACAAGTTTACTGATATTAATGACTTTAAAATGAAATTCTGTGAAAAGTTCTGGAATGAGGTTATTCAGTCGCAGCATCGTGAGGGAGTAGTGTGTGGTAAATATAACCCTAAAGGAAGCTCCACCATGACCGAATACTTTTTAGGGCAGGTATTAGTGTGTAAATATCTGGATGGCTTGAAGGAGGAAAGTGATGTGGTGAGGTTGCTACTTAGGCACTTTCCCTATAGGATCAAGGAGGCTGCTTGTATCCAGAATGTAAAGACTATATCACAAGTAGAAAATTTGTTAAGCACATTTGATGCACTAGGGAGAGGGGCTTATGAGGACAATTTCAATCGGAACCAGGGTAATAATAATAATAGACCTAATGAAGCCAGGCATCAAGAAGTTCAAGGGAACGGTGGCGAAGGGGCCAACGCTCAAAATAGAAATAATAATAATCAGCTAAATCAGAACAGAGGAAATGGCTATGGTAATCAGTATCAAGGGAGGAACAATGATTTCAGGGGAAATCAAGGGAGGAACAATGATTACAGGGGAAATCAAGGGAGAAACAATGATTTCAGGGGAAATCAAGGGAGAAATTATAATGACAATAATTACAACCAGAATAGGGGTCAAGGAAGAGGACAGCCTGGTGGTAGTAATATACAGCCAAACAATGACAACACAGCCCAGAACAATCAGACCAGTTCAGTAGTTAGTAGTACTACGGCCAGCTGTAGCGGTTCTTTAAACGCGAACCAGGCTGCGAAGTAAGGTCAGAATCTCAGTCTGTAGCATGCACTGTCCATACAATTATACAGGAACCCTATGACCTAAATGTAAGAAATGAATTATTACATGAACTAAATGATGAAGGTATTATTCAGGAAGTGGTTAGTAAGAGACCCATAGTTAAATTTAACGTGTCCGAGGCGTACACAGATGTTTTAATTGATAGTGGTTGTATGAAGAGTTGCATAAGTAGTGCATTTTATGATAAAATGAAAGGAACTGGAGTAAATTTTGAGGAGATGCCAATTAAAAGCACTTTTGTTATCACAGCTGTTGGGAAGAGGTCTAAAGTAATTTCTAAGCAAGTTTTAGTAGACATTAAAATTAATAATCATGTAGAGAAGCAGATTTGTCTTGTAATTCCAAATTTAGTATTCAGTGTTATCTTGGGTTCAGAGTGGCTAAGTAGAGTGTCTGGTAACTTATGTTATGATGTAGGGAGTTTGAAATTTAAATGGGGAGATTCCGAAGTAGAAGTAGCGTTCAATGACCATATTCAGAGGAGTAGTATTGTAGGTGTGATTTGTACTTTAAATGAGATATCGCCAGCCGTAGAGCGCGGTTCTCCATGTTTTGTGGGCAGTGTGATTACGAACGGTAGTCTAAAGGACTCGTTACGTGATGCTGCATTTCAGGGAAATATAGAGGATGAACAGTGTGTTCGGCTCTATGATGTGTTATTGTGTAATAGGAGAGTTTTTGAGGATCGCATTGGTATGGCCAATTTCTATACACATTCATTGAACGTTATTGATAGGTCAGTATTCACAGGACATAGATATCCTGTACCTTTCGCTTATCAGAGTGCAATTGAGGCACAAATTAACCAGATGCTTGAAGATGGGATTATTGAGCACTCTAACAGTCCATATGTTAATTCTTTGATCACGGTACCCAAGACCGACGGCACAGTTCGTATTTGTTTAGACGCTCGTTTGGTTAACAGTAGAATTAGTTCAGATCAGCTGAAATCTATGTCAATAGAAGAATTAATGCAAACATTTGAGGGGAAGAAGTATTTCACTTGTGTAGATTTGAGTTCCAGTTTTTGGCAAGTGCCACTTATGTACGAAGATAGACCATTTACAGCTTTTAGTCATAAATATAACCTTTATCAATTTTGTAGAACACCTTATGGGTTAAAGAGTAGTTCAGCAGCTTTAATTAGGGCTTTAAACATCGCATTAGGGGATGACACAGGAGAGTTTGTAACCATTTACATAGATGATATGGTAATTAGTTCACGCAGTTTTGAGGAGCATCTACGTCATTTAGATATAGTTTTTCAGAAGTTAGATCAGGCAGGGTTCACTTTGAAGCTGTCTAAGTCGTCATTCTGTCAGTCAGAAGTGACATTTTTAGGTCATAGAGTGTCGAGTAGAGGGGTGACACCAGAGGAAAGTAGGGTTAGCATGTGTGGACAGTAGCAACAGGGCATCGTTACAGACACTGAGAAATATGCTAGTAGAGCAACGTAAGGACGTTCATTTAAGGGAGCCACCTGCAAGGTTGAAAGCAGGTGACGCAGGAACATTTATAGTTTCCTAACGTATTGGGAAAACTGCATATGTGCTGGAGAATAGTGAGGGAAACAGATTATACGGAACGTATAATATACATAGTCTACGAAAATATGTGTCATAAAGTGAGTGTGTTTAGCTGGCGAGCCAGCCTATCAAATGAGTAAGTGTGGTGTTTGGTGCGTGGAAGATCTGGTCTTCAAGGCAGGCGTATCAGAAGTCGCACAGGGGGGGTAGTATGTAAGTAAATGAGAGTTTTTAAGGTACAGGGAAATATGACGGGATTGTCGGATGCTCTTGAGCACTAAAATGTCTCGATACACCAAGGCCAGAATTTGGTAGCGCTGGTGAATTCCCATTTGCCTCCAAGAGATGGGTGAGCGCTTGAACAGGGTATTTTTGCTTAAGTCGTCCACGAGGCAAAAGATGGGCCATCAGAAGGCGAGACAGTCCTTCAGGAAACTCATACATATCAGCACACGTGATTTCTGTTTACGGCCTCGCCATGTAAGATTTGTAAGGGTGTAATTTAAGGTAATTTGTACAAAGGTATTATTGTGTGAGGAGAACTGGTCTGTGTTGAGAACTAGTATTAAGTAGAATATGGTCTACGGGAACTTAACAAGACAGGGCGATTACGGCACAGAAATATTTGGTGTTATATGTAATGCGCATTTACTGTTTTTTTTTTTTTTTTCAGAAGTCAATATTAATTTAATCTACTTTTAAGAGAGATTAAGTATTATGGTCATGAGGTGCTGCCACAATAGTGTGATCGTGTGCTCAGTGATAAGTGGGATTAATTTCACAATAAGGAAGGAACCTCCAGTGAAATTAGAAAGTTCTAGGGAGATATACATATATCAGAACACCTTCAATGCGTGTGATATGACATCATAAATACATAGTGCTCACACATTAATTATGTCTATTTTTCCAACATAGAGAAATTTGAGAGGCGGAAATATCCGTGGAACACTATTCTATATGAAAAACATTGGACTGGTTGCAAAGTGCAATCCATAGTGACAACAAACTTTGACGCAAAGTGCGTAAAGAAAAATTATGAGTGCATATATCTGTAATTTAGGGTGATTTCATTTATGTAATATGTATTTTGGATGGGGTTTATTAACGTGTCTGGGATAATCGGATAATGGACCGTCGTCACGGTAAATCATCCGATGATTCAAGGCGAATATGTAACGTGTTTTTCGAGAGGTTTTCATGCCACTGGCATAAGTCAGTAGGAAGCCATTCTCTATTTATTTACGCGGCAAATTGTTCAGCCAAGAGAATTTTTCATGTTAATTTATTATTATTATTAATTTATTATAATTATTATTAAGGTATTTTCGGAGCATTTTATAAAAATTATAAGCATACAGATAGGTTTTCTATGTCTTAGAAAACGCTATCAAGCAAATTATTACGAACGACAATATCATAGAAAATTATGTGATTACGGAATTTAACGGAGTTTCGTCAGTTAGGGTATATTGAGAGACATGAGTCACTGGGAATTCAATTACAGGCTTAATCTTGTCGGGAAGCATGACGCAATCCTGCGTTGCAGCTTAACGAAAAGGCGGATGTATGGAACGGAAAACGACTTCTGCCTCCCGCCGAGTGTAGTGAGCCAGAGTGGGGATCTAGCGCGTAGGGAGCAGCCAATCGGTGGAGACCACGTAAGCTGGAAGTCAGCTGAAGAGTGGGGATGCGGAGGTGTGCATATATCGTTCGGCGCGCCGTGGAACGAGGACAATCTGTGTAGAACTTGCCGAGTATGTTTGCACGCGGGAGTCGCTCCGATGTTCCGTGGAGTGGGGGACAATATGTGAAAGACTTGACTAGTTCGGTTGCAAGTGTGTGTCGCTCCAATGTTCCGTGGAGTGGAGAACTATCTGTTTAAAACTTAACCAGTTTGGTTGTACGAGGGTAAGGCTCCGATGTTAGGACCCTAAAGTCACCAAATCTACAAGTATATCATCAAATATCGACGGAGATGTCGACGTCCAGGAGACTGTGGGAAGCACACAGCATCATCCAGTACAAGGGAAATGCTTTGGCAATTTCCAGTGGTAAGCGCGAATGACGCAGAAATACGCAATCTCTCATTTCTCTTTGTTTTATATTTCATATTTCAGTAACTTCATAGCTTGGGAATAAGAGTAAAATCAATAATTTATCAGACTCCGTTTTCACGTAATTTTCTATCGGTAATATTAAAATCGCAACGCTCCAATTTAAATTTTAAACTTATTATTATTATTAATTTTGCTATTCTTGTTTTATATAATAAATTCATTTCTTTTACAATGCAATCTTTGCTTTCAGTAGGTAGCATTAGATATAGACCAATTCCTTCTCCTGATACAATTTTTTGTTGGGTTAATGATCAAATCATACCACGATCTGAGTGAATAGATTCTTGAAGGTGTTCTACCAGAGCTAGACGTCGTTAAATACAAATTTAGATTTCAACATTGCGTTGAGGTCTTGGCGCCCATTAAAACAACATAGCTTAGCCAAAGGAAAACAGTTACATTTATCACCCAACAGTTAGGGGCAGTCAAACTGTTACATTTGTACGCTCAACGTGAGGGTCAAACTGTTACACTTGTCGCTACCAACATAGGGTTAATAAACGCTACACTTGTTGCTACCAACATGGGGCAATAATTAACGTTACAGTGTTTTTACGTTTTCATTTCTTTCATCTATCTCCATTCAGTGGAAATTTAAATTACTAGCTTCAGGGTGAGTTTACGAGCTTGCGAGCGACCTATCACCCTAACTTCAGGCAGCATCAAACTGCCGAGTCGTGTCGAGTTAATTCTTCAGGGAAGAGTATAGCTTATGTGTTTGGAGTTAGCTGTTCACCTCGGCCTGACGTCCGTGCGCCTTTTAAGCTTACGCAGGGTTAATAGTGGGGCACACACACAGAGGACAGGCAGACACCCACACATTTGATCTCATAAGTCTACTTCATCATTTACCCAAAAGCGACGGTACCGTAAATGTCTGTTCGGGTCACTAGCATGAAGACATGCAAATGTCATATGGACAGAAGTGCTGTAGGATTGTTGAAGTGAATGCTGCGGAGCAGCACGGGTCTTCTAGTTAAAATTATTAATATGGATTTAACATCACTGTGAACTTATGTGCCTTGAGACACTTTGGCGTAGTCATTTTGTGCTGCGTAGATCTTCAACATGTTAGTAAATCTACCGACACAAAGTTGTCATATTTAAAGACTCTTGAATGCCAACGGTTGGGGCCAGGATTGAACCCATAATCTTGGATTTCCAAGACCAGCACAAATTCAACTGCGCCACTCACAGGTGATAGCAATCCTTGTACGATGCTACATTAATGTCCATCTTTCAGGTGTGCATGGTTCAGCATCTCAGTATTGAAACACATGTGCACAGCGAATGGTTCTCCACTTTGAGGGGGACCGTTGACTAGTGATGTGGGCCGGGCAAATGCCCAGTGGGCAGGACATCTATAAATGGGCATTCGCCTGGGCATTTGCCCAAAGCAGTTTTAAGCGCCCAAAATATGGGCATTTAAAAAAACGTGCTTTTTTTACTTTTTACTACTTGTGATTGTTACTAGAGCTTCTAAAACATAATAATGAAAGAATAATTAATGAAAGGTACATTTCATGGATAAACTAGTAATGCCCGAATATTGCTGATAATAATTTAATTATCTTGTGTCAATGTTGTCAATAACATCTAAATGGGAATTACATATATCTGGTTTGAATAAAACATTGTATTACTGAGTTAGGCCTGCAGCCCCAGGGAGTTGTGAAGTCGAGCTGTCTGTTGAGTGGTTGAGTCTATGATAACCTCACTTCTTTCATAGGCTATTTATATTTTTAAGTGTTAGATTAAATCTTTACAATATGCTTAGCATAAAAGAACCTATTTGGAACTGTCTTAATTTGAAAGAGAAAGTAGTATCTTGTAAATATTGTAATAAGGACTATTAACAGTGACATTGTAACAAAATGGAAAGGCACATAAAAATGTGCTTTAGGTTCCCTCAGCATCTAAAAAAAAGTGCTTCAGTTAGGTACAGTTACAGTGGTTGAAAAAACCTTCTCGAAAGAAAACCCCTTATGAACATTTACTTATTTATTTATCGTATGGCCTTTAGTGCCGGGAGTGTCCGAGGACATGTTCGGCTCGCCTGAGTCTGTAGCTGCTTCCAGCGGACACCCTTAGGATGAGCTACAAGTTCCGTTCAATTTCAAGTAGTTCCAACTCTCGCCACCAGATATCAATGATACCTAGTGATGAATGTTGGAACTTTGATAGAGCGTTTCGATGAAATTTAACCTAACAATTTAGCTTCACACAAGTTCAGCTTGTGGAAGGATCTTTTACAAGCCATAAATCTATGATATGGGACCGCCGGTTTTACTTCTCCTCTTAAGGAAGGCATACTGAAGGATTTTTAACGCTCTTAAAAATGCGACGACTTCGGCAGGGTTTGAACCCGCTATCTTGGGCACAGCAGTTCAGCATGCTACCAACTACGCCACCGAAGCCGCTTGAACCTTTACTAATTGAAGTGGATGATTTCAACAACAAATCTGCCGTACCAAGCACAAGCTCAGCCTCAGAACCAAAATCAAGTTCTTTCAGTGAATTCCTACGACAACTTCCAAACCCTATTTTGGCCTCAACTCCTGTTTTTATGGATAAATATATAGAATACATATATGTGGATACATATAAGGCTAAAACAATATTTATATAAGTGTTGCATTTTGAATATGATTTTTAAAAGGGGTAAATGCCCAAAAAGCCTGGGCATTTATGGGTTTTGGGCATTTGCCCGAGCATTTATCCTGGGCATTTGCCCCGACCAGTAGCGGCTATTCAGGTGAAGGGAGTGAAGAGCCTCTTCACTAGCTATCTCGTAAGATAAACATCATATTTTCTTATTTAAATGAAAATGTTGCAGTTGTCTTGCGCTATTTTATCGTGTATTTTTTATAATGTACTGTTATTTCTACAGTCCGTTGCTAGAAGGTACGCAAGCGAGGCTCACAGATTACCTACTGGCGAGGCTCTATGACGGCCTTGTGTCAGTTGAACTCCCTGTCGCTAGATTGTGCTGTCGTAACTTGGAGGAGAATCTGCAGGGGACGAAGTAACGTGTTTACGTCAGCTACTTCGTCTCGTTGCCATGGCAACCTGACATCGGGTGTGACGTCATTACCTGCCGTTACGTGGCCGACGAGAAAGACAGGCCATGGCGCGGATCTGTGACGTCAGAGGAGTGGTGTCGCTCGCTCGCCTCGCCGCATTGATTGCACCAAGGTATTCTCATCTATAGAAGCCTACCAATAGCCGAGTAATTTGTTATTGTGAATTTAAGGATACTCAAAAATAAAGTTAAAAGCTGTGGAAGAAATCCACCCCTATCACTAGCTCAAAACCTTAGAGCAGTAGAATATTAAGCAGTGTAATACAAACGTTGAATGGATGTTCCAGTTTATGCAGATATACAAAACTGTACATATTATCCTCTTATCTTCGTTCATCAATAAGTTGTTTCCATATATACCAGTTTACATGTGAGTTTAACTTTAAAAGCAGCTGGAATTTTAAAAAAAGAAGAAACAACCAAGCATTGCATTAGGAGAAAGTATTCAGTGCTTCATTTATTGCAAGGGAAGGGTCATTCATGCCCCAAAATAATAAAAACGAATATAAGAAATTTGAGCCTACACTCGTGGTTTTTAGCATTTTGCTTTTTTGAGAAGGCCTACCATAAGACAATCTTTTTCAACAACAAAAATTTAATGCATAGGACTACTTCAGATACATATATGAATTGCTGAGATTATACTTACCTCCTTTAGCAGAGAGCCTTTTATCTGACACCAATCCCCTACAGTGGCAGGTTTACTTCTTGTGGCAACTACCTTCATGTTGGACATGTTTAACGGTTCTCTCCCGTTCCCAGTTAGGCTTAGGTCAAATTTATGGTTTTATGGGCTCAAGATTTTTATAACGAAGTATATTACTACAAATGAAGGACCTTGGAAACTTATTCATTGTGAGTTAATCCAGTGGATTGAAATGTCGTGGATATCAGCCCCATGCACTTATGTGTGTACTGTACTTGTAATAGAAAAGGATATGGTAGTGGTTTTCAGTTAGCTTTTATTTACAGTTGAGTTGGGAAGACACTTCCAGGATGCAAGGAGTGGGATTCAAATCATTCTATCAAGAGCCTTTGTGCGAAGCTTTGAAGACTAAATCCTATATCAGGTTTCAAATACTCCTTCGCAAAACAGGTCATCTGGACAAGAAGCCACTTTACTTACCCCTACTCCATGTAGGTGGAACTGTTCCATTTATTAAAATTAAAGAAAGACCATACTTGCCATTGTAATTTGGATCTATGCTGGCTACACGGACATGGTATCTCCCTCCCAATAAGATGTCCAAGATCTCCACCAAATGTCAAACGAGACCCTTCAAATTATTCAAATGAAAGCATTCCTCAACTTTTAATTATTTTTTCTATTTTTTGTTTCACCCTGGTGGTCTAGGGATGAAGAATTTTATAACATACCCAGTCCCCCCCTTCCCCTTCCTCCCAGAAAATATCGCATAATCCTCACCACATCCATTCCCCCTGAAAAAGAACATGGGCATCCTGTTAACATAAGCAGTTAACAGTACTACACACTGGGTAAATCGGTTTGAAATGGGTAAATCTAGAGCTTTAACAGAGAATTATGGATGTGGTGATTGGTAGGGCCCTGGAGTACAAAACTATGCCCGTATCTTCAAGAACACTAGCAAATTGCAAGTAATCTTCCTCCAATGACACAGTAATGTTTACACTAAATTATAATAAGCACACACAAAATGTATTACAGACATTATTTTATTTAGGATATTGGTTATAAATATATGCATCTCAAGCACATTAACACATTGTCTGGAAGAATCTTAGAATGTAGAAAATGAAGTTTGCAGGTTTCACCAAGTAGGCTATAAAGGTGATATCTTGCTGATCTTGGATATATTACTGACGATTATTAGGATCTAATATCCTCCAGCTATTAATATTCTCAAAAAATCCTGCACTGCACATAGGGCCTACAGCCATTATACCCTGCTGATGATTCATGATCTCTTCAGGATTTTAAATTTTTCTGACACCATTTCTCAATCTCACTGGAGCTTAGTGGGTTACAAATTCATCGTTACAAAGATGCATGAACACAATTTGAGGACTGGACATGTCTAACTTGATTCCAGCTGCCTTGCTACTGTTTCCTTATGCAGTACAAAATCACTATCAATTATATTGGTATCTTGCATCCTTGGCAACGATAGAGTCTTGTATTAACTCTTGTACTATTTTCATCTCTAATTTATCTCAACAAAACAAGCCTGCCAACTTGTGTCAATAGCTTTAATGTGGACATGGAATGGAATTCACACTTACAAAATTCCCCTAGACACAAAATTGCATCTTCCATGACAACGTGGACAACACTTAGGGTTTAAACGCTGCATACATGTTAAATTCTATGTGTTATACTCTGATTTACAAAATATGAACGGTGCAAGCTGCCATCCGCTTGAATAGTGAGGTGAGGAGTGGAGACAAGAGGGGTAACTGTGTCCATAGCAACAGCGAGCAGTGTTGCAATGAATGCTGACACAACAGTGAGCACATGGTTTGACGCAGTGTTCTACTGTGAACTAACTCGTCACTGCCATTAGTAATATCCCGTGTATATATTGAAGTGCATTTGCTTATTCTTTCATAGGCTACAGTAAACGTTATCCTTCTGTTTTTGTTGGAAGCGTGTGTATATACAGATTTTGAGTTTATTTCTTTTATTTGCATCATCGTGTCTATTTTCGTTGTGTAAAAATGGCATCGGTACATGCTCGCGGAAGGCCCAGGATCCATTCTCTGCGACAGAACAACTTCAGGCCGTGGTGTGACTCTCCATAGCCAAGTAAAGGAGATGGTATGTGCGGTGAGGAATTTTATGGAGGAAGAAGAGGAAAGTATGCACTTACGGGAGAAACCTCTGATTCCATTTGTTCAGGTGAGGAAAAGAATTTCCAAGACTCTTGGTGTGAGTGAAATCACTGCATACTGAGTGACGGAAGGGAAGTTCCTGTCTGATGATGCTGGCCCGTCTAAACTATCAACTCCAGGGAAGAAGAGGCATAGAGAAGGGGTGGTCACTAATTTAGATGGCTTTCAACAAGATGCTGTTAGACGGCATATTTATAGATATTATTTTAGGGAAGAAATTCCAACATGTCGCAAACTTCTTGTTTTTGCTAAGAGAGGCACAATTATTTCAAGGAAGCCTTTCTTCACTGAAAGTGTTGCACGATCTGGGATTTAAATATAAGAAAATTAATGGGGGGAAGGTGATCATGGAGAGGCCAGATATTGTGGCTTTGAGGTGTCAGTTCCTACATGAAATGGGGAGACCCTACTGAGTTGTAGGCCAAAAATTACAAACAAAAAACCAAAATCTGGTTTCATGCCCTAGAAGTTACCTTATCACTTGGGGCACTTAAATATACATTTGTTTTTTATGTACGGCCATTTTTAAATCCTTACGGGGGCTTTTAAAGAACACGTGCTTAGGTCTTGATATGGGCAACGCCTACTTCCTAGAACCAAAAACCCCCTCAATTTTGTTGTAATTTCATACTCTTGGCCAAGATTATCATGCCAATCATCTGAATACAAGCTTATGGTGCCATCTGTTGGTCAATTTATCAGTTATGAGTAACCTAGGCAATGTTTGTCAAGTGTGAAACTTTTCTTACCGTACATGTTATTTTCTTATCCCATATAATTTTTAGCTGTATGGCATTCACTAAAAGAATATCATTACTATACACATGCACATATTTAACATCGAACAGAAGTATTTTGGTTTGTAGTAAAGTATAGGCCATTTTGGATACATAGTGGAACCATGCGTCTTTGTTTATTTTGATGGTCAGTGGCTTTAGTGAAGTTTATTCGCAAGAATTATATTTTTATTGGTTTACTGTGAGTGGTGGAACTTGTGTAAGTTAATGGTATTTTAGAGATTTGTGTGCAGTTTATTAGATGTATTCTGTATCTAGTCGATGGCGTAAACCGAAAGTCTGTGAAACAAAGAAATGGAATAGTGCTATTTTGAATGTTGACAAACAGTGGGGTGATATTACATGTGAAGTTAAGTAATGCAAGTTCAACAGCTGCAACTACTTCTTCTGCCAGTGTCAGAAAACTGGAATAGGCCTATTTTAGTGAGGAGAATACTGTTAGACCTAGTGTTAATGACAAGCACATTCTCATTCATATATGGGTGCCCTCCAAAATTTGTTTACAGAACTGTGTGGTGAATGTGGCAGTAAATCTTCGTGTCAACGTCAGGGAGAAAGATGGGTTTAGTAATAAGTTACCTCTGAAGTGTGGGAAAAGTGATTTGTCAACTCAGGGAAGTCTTGATGCAGGAAATTCCACTAAAATACTGTTTTTCTTAATAAAGTTAGGTTTTTCTCAATACTATATTTTTCAGCATTTTAAATGTTCCAGTTGCCTGCCTTTTGATCCCATTACCTTCAAACTTGTTTTGCACATACAACTTTGTGGTCTTAATAATGTGTGGAATCCATTTTGAAAAATATTAATAACTTTCAGAAATATTTAGGTTCAAATTTGAAAAAAATGACATATTTTAACAGAACAACAGGTCATTCTAAGATAAAAACATTTTAATAATAAACCATTTGCACTGATTTTAAAAGTAATACCAATTTTTATTTGTAGACCATTGATGATCATTCCATAGAAGTTTTAGATTGATAACTTTAAATTTGATGTACCTGGGACATTTTCAAAATTTGCATATTTATTACATAAAATGTTATAATTTCTAAATGACTGAACCAAATAGCTCCAAAGTTTAGAATTCCCTTAATTATGCTCACTTTAAAGAACCTTCAAAATTTGGTGAAAATTGGGTGAAAATAGGCTACTGGAAAATTCAAAACTTAAGTTAATAGGGCAAAAATGTTATCGATATTGTGTGGTTAGGTGAAATGAGGGTCAATGCTGGTCACACAGTATCTAAGGGTTGGAGTGACAACTCAGTTCAGGGGACAAGGAAGGGCCGTCAGGCAGAGGGGGTCGATTTATTATTCTATATGCCGGGCTATCACACGGATTTGTTAATAATACACTTTTGCTCTTTAGGTCGAAAAGAACTCGTGATTACCATGAAGACATGGACTAAAATGGTTCCAGGAACAATTGTTACCCAACATCCCTGAACACAGTGTTATTGTAATGGACAATGCTTCGTACCACATAGGTCAGATAGAATAAGCTCCAACAACTTTAAGTACGAAGTCACGAATGTTGGAATGGCTGGACCACCATCGTGTAACCTACCATGCGACAGCTCTCGGACAAATGGAATCCTTCTCGGTAGTGCTGAATGAACATAGAACGAGCGATAACATTCTATATAATACATGAATTCGCCAAAATACCTTATAAAAGGATGAGAAATAAATCAGGAAGCAATGTTTTAATAGATGTTTCCTCCTCCGCCGTCTGTGACACACCCAGCCATTCCAAATATAGCGAAAATTACAGCAGTGAGCACCATTGTTCAAATCAATCTTCAAAAAAGTACCATAACAGTACTGCCAACCTCGCCCTTACGGTACTATGTGAAACAAAAAAGTGCCCAATTTACTCTCTAGTGGGCATCATTCGTTCGCTGCACTCAGTTCACGACTCTAATTATGCTAGTGTGTGCAATATTTCGCATCTCTGTACGGCTGAAATGAGTGTTTTTTGTTATCTGCTCTGTAATAACTATGCAGTATATCGCTCTCCTGTAATAAGTATGTGTATTTTTTCCCGCACAACTGTGGTTTTGACAAAGGTTACAGCCTAACGCGCCCAGATCAATGGTTTTGTGTCAACCATGCCCCGCTAGTAGCGCGCGGCCAAGGCTGCACCTACACCCGACCATTCTTACCTACACTTTGTCCAATCCAATGGTTTTTGACAATGGTTACAGCCTAACGCGCCCAGATCAATGAATTTTGGCAATGGTTACTGCCTAACGTGTCCCGATGATTCTTTTTTTTATCAACAGTGATTTTGCATCCCACTTCTTTCTATCAACAGTGATTTTGTATCTCACATGTGTGCCTCGGTGCGTGCTGCTAGAGTGAGCCTTGATGACGGTTAAACGAGATCAAGTGCTATCGAAGCATGGCAGCTGTTTTTAAAATAGCAAAAAACAAAAACACATATTTACGTACTTTAGCACATATATCAGGTTCAGTAGTAAGTTTTAATTAGGGTTCCTAATTTCAATACGTAATATCGCCCAAAAAATGAAACAAGGACACAAGGTATGTAAAAGTACATTCATGTCTGCTACAAGTGTATAAGCCGCGTTCCACTTTCATTCAGAATTAATATCCTTCTCAACCTTATACAGCAGCGCAAGCCTAAACCCATGTAGGCTACCACGTGGATGAACTGGCGAGAAAGCATGGCCATGAGATCATCACGCTGCCCCATATCATTGCCACTTCAATCCTATAGAAATGATATGGGGTCAAGTGAAGGGTTATCTAGCACGGCATAATAAGAATTTCACACTCCGTGAGGTTGAGAAGCTTACCGTTTAGGCTATTAGGGAAGTGACTTCATAAAACTGGAAGCGTTTTGTGTTAATAGTGCAACGAGAACTGGATGAGGCTACGAAACGTGAATGTATACTCGATGATAGGGTAGATTGGTTCATAGTTTCCCTGGAAAGCAATTCCAGATCCAATTCAGACACAAGTGACGAAGAGGGGGCGATGAAAGGAATAGACCCATAATTAAGTTAGTAGCAGCTAGAGCGATTAGGCAACTAAAAATTCCCCTAAACTCGCGTGCATCGCAATGTTTAATTGACCCTTCACACGAATACGGCTGACACACCACAGATCCCAGTATTTGTGTCTTCCTGGAAACTTCTTGGAATGTTATGAGTCATGATCTGCCTCAGTGGCAACGCAGCATTTCCTCACGTGTTAGCTTTGACAACTGCCAGTGCTCATTATTGGTACCGGCAATACAGAGTATTCTTTGCGTACAAACACAAACCTAACCCCAGACCTCCTTGCTTGTACTAGGCCTACTAACAATAATTTTGGTCCAGATAGTCGCCTAACCAAGTAGCGACCAATGGCTTTGTCTCGCCATGACTTTAGAAGAGTACAGTTCAACTTTTCCATTAAAATGAACTACGGTAAAAGTAATTTATGAACATTCATGATCTTTCAAGAAATTATTCTTCTTTAGACTGAGATAGGCTACTCAATACTCCCAATAATGTCAAAAGTACTCAAATCAAACTTACCAAGCAACTTTTGAAGATTTGATGGATGAGGCAGATAAATATGACCACTCCGATGTAACTTTTTGTACACTGATGACAATTGAACATATTATATGGAAGCTGCCAAGAGTAACGTGTCTCCACTGTACCTACGATTGTTTACCTAACATCTAAAAAATTAATTTGCTCTATTAAAAATTATAAGGGTGTGCAATCATCACTCGAAAAACTTCTCTGTAGGGTGTTCACAGGAGCATTCACTACTGACAACTTTCTTCCATTTTCATCGCACTCAGAATTTTCAATGAACTGAAGTAGGCTAGTTCATCAAATGAATTTTTATCAGTAATGCAAAGAAAGTTTTGTGGAACTTAATGTTTGGGAATCTGCAACCCATTGACTCAATGCTGAGGTTATTTAGAATACACACAGAACCTGTAATTATGGGCACTGCATCACTCAAATTCTTCAAGTACTTCACCAACTTGTCTTCTGTCTTGATATGTGTCCATTCCTGCTTAAATTTATTCCTGTTGGAGGAGAAGTGTTCAGATATATCCGATAGACTGTGCACAGAATTCTCTTCTTCGTAGTGTCTGAAGTCTTCCAAGCTCGCTTCTATGGCTTTATCCGAGATTTTCTACCTCTGCATCACACAGTCTTCTAGAAGAAGGCCCAGGAATGGATAGCTATTCTGGCAAATTCGAAAATATTGAAGATACTGCATCAGGATTCAACTTCGGGTAACTCCTAGCAAATGTCTTTATTTCCCCATCAACTTGCTCTGTCCTGAAAACAGAGCTATCAGGAAAATGTTTTATACAAATTATAGGCTTGCTCACTTTAGAGAAGTCAGTGGGAATTTTTCTAGGCCATATATTTCTTAATTTTTCGTCCTTTGGGAGAGAAAATGTAGAAACATTTTCATGCTGGGATCTGTAATTGTTCTTACAGCCAGCCACATTACAGCATCTCGGCATTTTGATTTCCTGTAAAGAGACACATTCATTAAATATCTAACTTTAACTCAGATAATTAACTTAGCATGCATTCTAATAGTCCTTAACATCCACAATATTAGGCTAACGTAAGTTCGTACATAACCTGCACCACACTTGCGTTTGATTAACCTGTGTCATTAATGAGAAATAAAGTGTTAACACTTACCCTGTAGGCTACGTGATTATTGCAGCTACATGATGCACCACAACACAAGTTGGATGTAAAGTTGGACATGACACTTTATAAAACACTAACTATTCTCACACTGCTATTCACAAACAAGTCTTCTCAACCGGAGTCACTACTTCGCCTACGTCACAGACAAGATGGCTGCTCGCACTGGGGCCAGTATCTTTCGTGGGCCACGCTGCCGTTAGACAGTCGAGTGAAGACTTTGCTGTGTCTCCAAGCCAATACGTCAAATCCAGTTGTTGAAAGTTGGCGTTGCGTCAGGCTTCTTTTCTTTTATGCTGAAGCTTGTATTTATTTTCCCAATAAATAATATTTATTTATTACGTTACTTACCCTGTTGTTGATGAAAGTTGATGGCTTTTAGTGTAATAATATTTCCAGTGAAAGACACGGTATTACTTTTATTAGAAATTCCCTTCAGTAGGTGGAAAGACGAAGACAAAGGGGAGTTATTAAATTGTGGACGGCCAAATTAATTAATAGAACTGTGTACTAAAAAGATATTAAGAAACCCGGCAAATGTTATAGCCTTCATTGCAAGGGATCTTGGTTCGAGCAGTTCACATGCTTGTGCAGTAGTTGTATTCTTAAAAACAACCTGTTCTGTTAGCCTTGCTTACTTTTTAGTAACAAATGTGGTGTGTGGAATCAACAAGTTTCGGTGATTTCCAAAACATTAGGCCTACGCGCGGGTTGAACAAACACAAAGACAGAGAGGAACATTTGAAGTGCCAGTTACAGATTAGAACACTCAAAAGAAACACTGCCACGTTATCTGACGCCTTGAGGGAAAATGCAAGACTACAGTGCTTGCAGAAAGTTTAGGGACATGTCTAAATTTCGTTTGTTGCACATTTGTCCCTAAAGTAACACCATTTCAGTCATTGTTTTACTTGATATTATTAGTCATCTATATGAGGGGTTTTCGTTTACAATTTCGCTGCTCTAGATCTAATACTTTTGGAGGCGGAATGTTTTTTTTTGTAAACAAGGCTAAAAAAACTGTCTTCTTTCTCAAAAACTGCTAGTCCTACTGCTATGAAATTTTTACTGCTGTTTTTCTACTATATAGCAATCATAAAAATAACAACCCTGGAAAATATACTACTTATTTGGTCGCCTCTCAAACAAACTTTCTTCCCCAGTACGGTAATTTTGGCGGCAAAATTGGTCAATTTCGTTTCGCGATAACTTCCGATTGGAAACACTTCGAGCTATTCTGACTACGCAGTTGTTTTCTCCGTATCTTGTTTGTGATGGATCGGCTGTGGGTACTTTCTAGAAATGTTGCCAATCGGAAGATATCATGGAACGAAATTGACCAATTTTGCCGCCAAAATTACCGGGGAAGAATGTTTATTTGAGAGGCCATCAAATGAGTAGTAATTTATTTACCAAGGTTGTATTTTTATGTTTATGATTGATATATTGTAGTAAAACAGCAGTAAAGATTTCATAGTTGTAGGATTAGTAGTTTTTGAGAACGAAAACATTTCATTAGTAGGAAAAACAGGTTTTTTTTGCCCTGTTTACAAAAAGGTAAAACATTCCATCGCCAAAAGTATTAGAGCTACAGCAGCGAACTTTTTAATGAAAACCCCTCATATAGATGTCTAATAACATAATGTAAAACAATAACTGAAATGCTGTTACTTTTGGGACAAATGTGCATCAAACGAAATTTAGGCCTGTCCCTAAACTTTCTGCAAGCACTGTATGTGGAGTTAGATATAATGAGAATGTGACTTTAAATAGGCTTGTAATTAGAGTTGTTCTATACTTGAGGTCTCACTCTCGTCATAACCTCTGGAAGAGAGTTCCTATGAACTTTAAACTTTACTGTAACTCGTGGGAACTTTAAGGAATTATATTAATTCTATTAATGCAGGCAATGGCCATGCATTTTGTTTGCAGGGCGGGTCAGGGAAGGGATTTTGGAAGGAAATCGGCCGTGGACCTATTGAAAGGAACCATCTTAGCATATGCCTGGTGGTGAAAATGAGAAGTCACAAAAATCATTTTCAGGACGACCGAGTAGATATTTTAGCTTTAAAATACGAAAAAAAAATCAATATTCACAAAAGCAATCAAGCAGTGCTGAGATTAGAGTTTCGCTCTTCACCTGATTTTTCATCTACGAGCCGCCACTGGCCCCGACTTATAAATGCCTAGACATTTTACAACACTACCGTTGACCCTACGTGGCCAGGCCACGGCCTGAAAGGTTCTGAAAGCAGCACAGTTCCAGTGTGTTCTGGATACCAGAGGCATGCCTGGCGATATGTGAAGAGAGCTTGGCCGTGCCTTGCTTGACATGGTAACTAAAGTCTGTTCGCCAAGTCGAGACAGTGGAAGCAAACACAGCTGTGCGCATGATTGCAGGACTGCCCTCAAGGGGTGCGTAAAGTTGTGCCTGTTGAATGTACAAAAGAATGGGAAAGTGAATGGTGCGTCAAAGCATCTCATGAGTGGCAGCCCTTACTGAATGCAACCCATCCTCCTCCTGGCTTTGACCTACCAAGAAAAGTTTGGGTTGCTATCAACAGGGTTCGAACTGGCCATGGTCGATGTGCATCATTACTTCATAAGTGGGGCTTAAAATCTTCCCTTCTTTGTGACTGTGGTGAAGTGCAACAGACAATTCATCACATTGTTACGGAATGTGAAAGAAGAGCATTGTCCGGATCCTTGGATGAGAGTTCCTGAAGGCTTCATATCAGGCTGTGCAGTGGTTGAACAATCTGCACATTAATTTATGAAATCACCTGTATATATATTGTCGATTGTCATAGTGTATTTTTGTACTTGTTATAATTTTATGTATGTAATTCAATTCCATAAGCTAATAATAATAATAATAATAATTATGTACGCCGACTCCAGTGCTGTGTATAGCTTACAGGTGCATTGTACAGTGTGATTTCTATTTTTATTTGGAGCTATGATTTTATTCCTTATTGTTAGATTATTGTTATTAGACAAATCGCAGAAAGCTGATGGATGTGACAGCTTTACCAGGAGAAGCATTTGATGGGGACCATAGAGCTGTGGTGGCAAAATTTAGATGGCGAAAATTGGAAAACCTAAAGGAGATCAGAGAAAGTAAAATAAAAGTATGGAAATTGAAAGACAAAGCTGTACAGGAAGATTTTCAGGAGAGATTGAAGCAACAAATCCCAGTTACTGAAGTGGAAAATGTAGAAGAGGAATGGTCCCACTTTAAAAAGGCATTTGGTGGTGCAGCAGAGTGTGCTTGTGGTAGGACGTCAACAAGAGTGAAAGAGGAGACACCATGGTGGAATGAGGAAGTGAGGAAAGCAGTGAAAGAAAAGAAGTCTGCATGGAAAGAATGGAACCGAGATCAAACAGAAGAAAGCAAATGGAAGTATCACGACAGCAAACGGAGGTGTAAGAAAGTGGTAGGAGAAGAAAAGAAGAAAAGTTGGGAAGAATTTACACGAAGAATGGAAACAGATGTAAGTGGCAATAAAAGGATGCTGTATGGGCTTCTAAGAAGTAAGAGGAAAGAAAGAGTTACTACAAAGCTGGTGAAAAAGGAAGATGGAGAGTTGTTAACACACCCAGAAGAGATAAAGGGACGATGGAAGGAGTATTTCGGTAAGCAATTGAATTTGAGCAATTGTACTGGTGAGATCAAAGTGACACAGCTTGACGACTCTATAACAGAAGATGATATAACAATGCTGGAGGTGGAATTAGCAGTACAGAAAATGAAGATGGGAAAAGCAACAGGGGTGGATGAAATCAGTGTAGAAATGATAAAGGCTGCTGGACCTGTTGGTATGCAATGGCTGTATCGACTGCTAAAGTGTGTGTGGAAACGGAAATGTGTACCGGAAGACTGGGAGAAAGGGCTAATAATACCAGTATTTAAGGAAGGGGACAAGAAAGTGTGTGATAACTATAGAGGGATCACCCTCATATCACAGATAGTAAAAATACTGGAAAGGATATTAGAAAGAAGAATGAGAAGAAAGGTGGAAGGAGAGTTGCAAGAGGAACAGTATGGCTTCAGGAGTGGAAGATCCACAGTGGACCCAATCTTTAGCTTGAGGCAGGTGATGGAAAAGAACTGGGAATATGGAGAGGATTTGATCATGACTTTCTTAGATCTAGAAAAGGCATATGATAGTGTCCCCAGAGAAGGTATGGGAAACCATGGTTAAGAAGTGACTGGGAAGAGAAATGTTGGAAATGGTGCAAGCAATGTACAACAACTGTGTTAGCAGGGTACTAACCCCAGTTGGAAAGACAGATTGGTTTAGGAACAAGACTGGACTAAGACAGGGGAGTGTGCTGTCACCTCTCTTGTTCATAATGGTAATGGATGAAATTGTAAAGGAAACAAAGGAAGCATATGGACATAAAGAAATGAAGTTACTATTATTTGCAGACGATATTGTGGTCTGGGGAAGGAACACCGAAGAAGTGCAAAAACAACTAGATGCACTGAACGAAAATATTCAGAAGTATGGCCTGAAAATCAGGGGAAAGACAAGGAAAGGGCACTGTAAAAATTGGAAGTCAGAGTTTGGAAATTGTGGACACGTTCAAATACCTAGGAAGTGAATTGATGCAAACTGGTAGGTTGGACATGGAGATTGGCAGGAGGGTACAGCAGAGCAATGCATTCTATCAAAGTGTAAGAAAACTTGTTTGGGATAAGGAAGTACCAAGGAAAAGCAAGGAGGTAATGTATAAAATGTACTATGTACCCATATTAACTTATGCAGCTGAGACTTGGACCCTGACGAGCAGGCAAGAGAGTAGAATCCAAGCCAGTGAAATGAAATTCCTAAGAAGTATGATAGGTAAGACAAGGAAAGACAGAGTGAGGAATGAAGATGTTAGGAAGGAAGTTGGGATGGGAAAACTAAATGAGAGAATTGAGAAGAATAAACTAAGGTGGTTTGGACATGTAAAGAGGATGGAGGAAAATAGAATACCAAGACAGATGCTGGAGGCCAAGTGCAAGGGTAAGAGAGCAAGGGGAAGACCTAGAACAAGGTGGATCGATTCACTGAAGAACAGCGTAAGAAAAAGGAATCTGGACTGGGACAAGATCGTGGAAGAAGAATGGTGGAAGGAAAGAGGAAAGTGGAGAAGTGCCATAAATACCCCGACCCGGCAGGAGCTGGATAAGGGGAAATGATGATGATGATGATGATGATTGTTAGATTATGTATTTAATTAATTAATTATGTAATTAGTTCTAAACTGCTTAGTATAGGCAAAAATTAATTTATATCATGTGCACGCGGGTTTTATACAGCCGTTGTTTCGTTGTAAACGCAATGTCAAGCTCTACTGACTCAGCAGGACTAATAACACCCGTAATGTCTCCTGCTGTGGGAACATGGGAACTTGATGACATTATCGAAGAAATTGAAGACCGCCTAATTATAAATGTAAACCAAGCCAACAGCAGCAGGTGGTCAGGCACAGTCTACTGAAAACCGTAATTATCGCATAGTACTGTACCACATTACAGTGAGCGTAATGAAATGTTTCGCATTTATTTTATGATTCTTGTGTGCTGTAGTTTACCATAATTATATTGACAATATTTGTTACTATATAGTAGAAAGAAAGTAACTGTAAATAGTCTGCAGTACAGACTTGTATTTTCTACGGCTACGGCATGATAAACTATCTGGAATCATCTTGGCTAGCCCTGTCCGACTGAGCTAATCACCTTAACTGAGCGTGTTTCACTGTCCGGGCAGTCAAGTGATCACGTGTAAGTATTTACCTGCACTGTCTCGACTCTGCAAATAGACTTCAGTTCCAACAATTACTGCTGCAATTGCTGCGGACTAGGGGCCGAGGAAAAAACAAATGAGCTTTATTATTACATTTGAAGTACTGTACTACTTTAGTCAAATAATATTATTTTAACAAAAATTCTACAAATAATGTGAATTATGAAATATCCTCTGGTCAACAATGTGCTTACCAAACGCAAACATGTCCTCCGTCTGCAACAATGGCAACGAAAATAGAGGACAGTATGTGACAAAAATATTTTACTTGAAGTCATCTATAGATACACCTCCACCCTTCAGCTGCCAAGGATATCGACACAATCGTGCACCACAACCGCAGGGGACGGAGAAATGGACGTCCCGAGATCTAAGGCTCAAATATCGGCACTGAACTCGGCCATTTTGACTGTGGTTTTACCTCTGGTTTCTCCCCATTCCTTCCAGGCAAATACAAGTCCAATCCCACACTTACATTATGGTGTTTGAAGCCAGTGGTCTTAGTAAACAAAAGTTAACTTGGTCACTTTCTGCACTGGACTGAGGGGAAATTCCTGTGTGTGAGGGTCCCTTATCTCATTGGGATATTCCCCCTCTCACATTCCTAAGTGCTATGTGTTCCTCCTACAAATGTACCTCTAAGATGCCAAGTCTAGTCTCTCGTCGAATGTGGTGTATGTTATTGTATTCAGGATAATCTTTAACTATTAAAGACCTGGTTTCAAACTCTCCACGCATAAGCTAAAAAGCCCTCCTTAAGCGCAAATGAGAATGTCCTGGCATCCTTAATACTGCCGGTGTGTTTTTTTTTTTTTTTTTTTTTTTTTTTTTTTTTTTTTTTTTTCAGGATTAGTGAATAACCCATCTCATTTGGGTAAAATCGTGTTGACCGACTGAAAAGCATCAAACTTTTGTTTACCCAGACTTACAATCACAAGCATTCGGAGCTGATGATTTTGGGGCAGATGGCCTCGTAGTTCCGCCCCTTAAAACCTCAATAACTAACTAACTAACTCGGAGCTGATGATGAAGCCCTATGTCTGCTGTCAGTTTACAGGAAAGGAGATGTGTGATCTGGTCCCGTACGCCCAGACCTTCAGTGCGGTGGCCAACTCGCTCACCCTCACCTGCGTAGCTGTGGATCGATACCAGGCCGTCACTAGCATCTCCCCTGGCAGTCGCTGGCAACCATCCAGGTGGCAGTGCGTCCTCATCATGGCCGCCCTCTGGATTATATCCTGTTGTATGTACACAACAACGTGTCACTGTTAACTGAGCATTTATCACTGTTAACTGAGCATTTATCACCTAGCTTCAGTTGAGTGATGCAGCTTAGAGTTCTTGATGTGTATGTCATCTCACGTGGCCAAAAATAATGATAGAATTGAACAAACGTAACGGATTTGTAAAAGCTAGGTTATGTCACTGTTGCTTGTTCTTAGATTGCATACAGTATTTTGTTGCTTTCCATTATTTCTAATTTTGCATTAGCTTCCATGTTTTGTTTTTAATCGAGAACTCAGCAAGTAGGCTAACTGTGTCACATACTGCACCCACAAACCTATCGTTGTGACTTTTCACCTCGGAAATCTCACACGCAGTAATCAGGAACCTTGCAGACCATCTGTCGCCATGTTCGTACTCATTAGATATTGCTATCTAAATTATATTTTAAAAATGTTATCAGCCAATTTACTAATATTTGAATTTCAATATTTTAAATCAGTGTTTATTATAACTTGGTATATTTTTGAAATTTATTAGTACGGTATCAAAATGGTAGCTTAAGAATTTATACAACCCATTAGGCTATACAGTTATAGTTCTTAAATCATTAATGTTATAACTCAGTATTTAATATTTTCCCATCTTATTCTTGTTAGAAGTGTCCCAGGGAACACTCCAGTGCATGGGAATCCTTGAAAAATAAAAATGTAGCCTACCCATAGGACTCATCCAGAGAGTTAAAATGCTCTACGAAAACTGACATAGTTGCGTGTGGATTGGAAACGGTTATTCTGATTGGTTCCAAACAACCAAAGGAGTTATGGATGAAGTTATGAAAGAAATGAAGCAAAATAACAATATGGATCTGTTTGGGGAAATACAGAGGAAAAAGTTCAAAGGAGGCTGAACACCTGGAATTAACATTTAAAAACACACGGAATAACAATAAGTAAATCAAAAACTGTAGCTGATGATGATGATGATAATTGTTGTTTTAAGGGGCCTAACATCTAGGCTATCGGCCCCTGATGGTTTGGGTGACCGTGAAGATGAAAATGAAAAGCGAACTTAAAACTAAACCTAACTACTAACCTACATACTAGAAGAAGAAATAGAAAACTAAAGGAGAATAAGGCAAATAAAGGACAGGAGGAAAAGAAATGCCCTCAACCCTCGAAGAAGGCGGATTGAGGGACTTGGAAGGAAGGAGAGCCATGAAAGGCAGATAGGAAAGTGAAAGAGGAGAGGGTCCGCCCCAAAGGTAAGGGACATAAGGGGAAAACGGACCCAGCTCGGGAATCCCTCGGGGTCGCCAACTCCCGAACTCACCAGCCGTGAGCCCCTGAGGATGTAGCATTATCTACGGTGCACCAGAAGTGGTGGGGCTACATACACCCTGCCTCCTTAAGGGCCTTGAGCACAAGGCAGGAGGTAAAAGGAAAACAAAAAGAAGGCTGACCCCTCACAGAAGGAGGGTATCAGGAAAGATGAGACAAGGGCCAATTAAGGCGGGAAAGTGAAAAACTCCCTAGGCCTCGGATAACCTAATACCGTCGGGGTCGGAAGAGAACAAGAGTTGACCAAGGGAGGTCGACAGGAAAGAAGAAAGAGAGGAGCCTGGCACAAGTAAGTGGAAGCAATGCCGGACTCAGCTGGGGCCCCGTGGTCGCCAACCCACAACCCACTAGATGTGAGCCCCTGGGGGACAAAAACTGTAGCAATGTCTATCAACAGGCAGGGGCGTATGTAAGGCAGAGGCTGTGGGGCTCCGTAAAGAATTGGTGAACCATCACAAATGTGAAAGGATATTACTATACAGAATTTGTGAAACATCACAAATGTGAGGGGAAATTACCATAAAGAATTGGTGAAACACCACACCCGATGATTCTTTTTAGATTATTTATTTATTTATTTTAATTTTTTAGCCAACATAAGACTTCTTCAACCAAGATGGCGGCAAGTGTGACGGTTGAGTGAAGTTGCTCTTGCTACACCCTGCTTAAATAGAAAGTTAAGTTGCAGAAAGTGCTGATTCGTGTGAACTAAGTTATATTATTAGGCATCCTCTTCACTAAAAAGTAAACGCGATGTCTCTAAAGGAAGTAGCTAGGAAGATATCGGCTTTCGAAGATTCCTTGAAAGAATATCAAGCTCGTCTGGATTCAGCAGTCAGTGCCGCCAACCCACCAAACGTGCTCCAAGCGCTTGGCGATGAGTTCCAGGCGTTCAAGAAACAGGCCAGTGATGACATCTCCAGGCTTAAAGGGGAGTTGAAGGAACTGGAATACCGGCTTCATAAACAAGACGAGGTATTGGATGAGGCTGAACAGTACAGTCGCCGAAACTGCCTCATGTTGCATGGGGTCCCTGAGCAGCCGTCTGAGGATGTCTACAACAAAGCACTCGAGACACTGAAAAATAAACTTTCAATTGATATCTCACTGCTCGATGTGGATCGCTGCCCTAGGCTGGGCCTCCGAAATCGAACGTCTGCTGAGGTGGTCTCGCATGGAAATCGACTGATTATTATTAAGTTCCTTCGGTATCATGATCGAGATCGTGTGTGGCGTGCGAAGCGAGCTTTTAAGGGCAGCGAGCTCATGCTAACTGAGTCACTCACAAGTGTGAGAAAAACTATATTAAATCAGGCACGGGACATATGGGGATTGCAGAAATGCTGGACTCAAGATGGACGTATTTGTGTTTTAAGGGAGGATGGAAGCAAAATTCAAATATGCACGATGATGCAGTTGAATAACATGGCAGGGAGTAGGATGAACAAGTGAACCTTGGAAATAAATTATGTGTATAGTAATTAGCTTATATTTGTGTGTGTGTATGTGTGTGCTTGTGAAAGTCAGTGGATCTGCTCACCAGGTTGCTCAGGTAAGCTCATTTTACTTCTTACTTAATTTTATTTCCCACTGCATACTTTCATATGTTTGTTGACCAGGACAACGGCAATACCATTGACCTGCATTCCTCTCCACTCACCTCGCCCACCCCTTCTCTCCCGTCCCTTCCACCTTCAACGGGACTTGTGTTGCAAGAGCAGCTTAGTAACCACCCGCGGTCGTTACAATGTTGCCACCTAAATGGACAGTCATTATTAGCACATCTGGAGGAGATACAGGCTATTTTTGAAGTAAACAATGTACATATTATTGGAATCAGTGAAAGTTGGATGCGTAAAGACCTGCCGTCATCGGCAGCTAACCTTGATGGATACTCTATATTACGCCATGACCGTATTGACAAAATAGGTGGTTGGCTTCTACTTTATTACAGAAACGACTTAAAATGTAAGATAATTTCAACTTCCGATCCAACACTTATACTGCGACCAGAATTTATGTTTGTAAAATTAGACTGCCATAAAAAGATATTAATAGGGATTGTATACAAGCCACCTAAAATAAGACAGACTGCTGATTCTGAAGATGCATTAGCAGGTCTTGCATCGGCATACGACGACATTATAATCATGGGTGATTTTAACACTGACCTCTTAAAGCAGACTGGTGAAGCTAACAGCCTACTGAATTTATTTCTCGCCACAAACATGACGGTTTTACCCCTGAACGCTACTAATCATGTTCATTACTCTGACCATACGAGCCATACCTTAATTGATCTTCTTGTGACAAATCAACCTCAGAAAGTAATTAAACACGGACAGATCCCTGCTCCTGGCATCTCTTCACATGATCTATTGTACGTATGTTATTCTATACGAATACCTAAGTATAAACCACGCTACATTACAATACGAGACTTACGACATATTGACCAGAATAAACTACGCTATGATGCATATAACTTGCCTTGGGATAATATACGTAATTCTCAGAACATAAATTCTAAAGTAAATACATTCAATTTAATGGTACTAGAAATATTTGACAAACATGCACCAAAGAAACGGGTAAGAATTACCCGCTCTTCATCTGCGTGGCTAACGGCTGAGGTAAGATCTGCTATGGCCAGTCAAACTATACAGACTATACAGACAGACACATGATGCAGTTGATTTTGAGAGATATAGAATTCTGAGAAACAGAACCAAGCAGCTAATTAGAAATTCTAAATATAAATACTTTCATGAACTGATGAAAACCAACAGCCCTAGACAAAAATGGAGTAAATTACGTGCGTTAGGGATAGGTAAGACAGTTGAACAACATGTACCAAGCATATCGCTAGAGGCTCTAAATGATCACTTCGCACGGCCAAAAGTAGCCTCTACCTCCTTCCCTAATAGTTCACTACCGGTACCCTTGTTACAACAGCAGTCTGTTTTTGACCAATTCTCTTTTAGAAATATCAGCTCGAATGAAGTTAAAGGTGTGATATACTCTATTTCATCGAATGCCACAGGTAACGATGACATTCCTATATCACTGATTAAGCATGTCTTGGGAGCTGTTCTGCCAATACTAACTCATATATTTAACTACTGCCTGACAAACGGAGTGTTCCCAGATGTTTGGAAAGATGCACTAATTAGACCTATCCCGAAGAGCTCCAAGTTTGATTCTCCTTCAGATTATCGTCCAGTATCCATCCTACCACCATTATCCAAGGTACTTGAACGTCTAGTTCATACACAAGTTACTGAATATCTTACAAAGCATTCCCTACTCAACCCCTTCCAATCCGGCTTCAGAAAGGGGCATATCACTGCGACAGCTTTACTACGAGTGACAGATGATATTAGATGTGCAATGGACCAACGGGACGTGACTGTACTGACATTATTAGATCTCAGTAGTGCCTTTGACACCGTCAACCCTCAGTTACTACTGCAGAAACTTCGAGAACTAAATTTTAATAGTGTGTCACTCCGGTTCTTTTCCTCTTACCTTGAAAAACGCCTGCAACGTGTGATAGTGAGAAATGTGAGTTCGGGATGGCAAAGTAAGACGCTCGGTGTCCCTCAGGGTTCGGTTCTTGGGCCACTGTTATTTATCATCCAAATAAATGACATATCAAAAGCCCTTAATTTCTGCAAATTGCAAGTGTATGCAGATGATGTACAGATCTACTATCATTCAAAACCGAGTGATATCAATAATGCAATCATTAAAATAAACTCTGACTTACAACAGCTTAGTGACTATGCTTATAAAAACAGTTTATTAATAAACCCAAATAAAACTCAAGTGATTATTATCGGTACCAGTAAAAACTTATATTCCCTCAAGCAACGTAACATCTCTCCAATAATTATAAACTATAAAATCATACCCTACTCTACTTCAGTGACAAACTTAGGAATTATTATGACTGAGACCTTAAATTGGACTAAACAGGTGATAAGCACATGTAGTCAAGTACACAAATGCTTATATCCTCTGAAACGGTTCGGTAATGTATTCTCTGTTCGGCTTAAAGTACAACTAATTCGCTCTCTGATACTACCTATATTTGACTGCTGTGACACTGTGTTGACTGAAATAACCTGCGACAGTAACAAGAAACTGGACCGGTGCCTCAACAACTGTGTAAGATATATCTTTGGACTGCGATATGATGATCATATATCACCCTATTATAAGGAGCTGTCGTGGCTTCGAGTGCACCAGCGTCGTGAACTCCACATATTATCACTACTGCACAAAATACATTCCACTAATACCCCTAACTATCTTGTTTCACCGTTTTCTTACCTCTCGTCCTATCATGACCACAATACGAGATCTGGCTCCTCTCTTGCCATACCTATAAACCGTACTGCTGTTTACAACCGCTCGTTCATAATCTCTGCGTCCAGGTCATGGAATTTGCTACCTGTGAACATTAGAGACAATCCCTCTCATCGCAAATTTAAAGTGGCTTGCTGCGAGTATTTGCTGGGTGGATCCCGCTGACTTCCGGGATAAATGTTGAATGAACGAATGGATGAATGAGATGAATGATCGGATTACTGTAGTTACGTCATTTAAGGGTACTTTACTTTGTGTATTTTTGAAATTAATGATTCTACCATTATTCATATTATCACTATTCTTATTGCTATTAATATTATTTGTGCTATTGGTATTTGTAATTATAAGTCATATAGATGTATACTCATCTAGTGGTTAAGTGTAAGAGAGGGCCTTGAGCCCTAACTTCGCCACCAATAAAGGCATTATCTATCTATCTATCTATCTACATTAGTCAGGTTTATGGAGGTTTTTCTTCTTTTTGTCTGCCCAATATTTCTTCATCCTTTCTGAACGTAATTTTCTTTCTGCTTCAGGAATGACTCTTCCTATTCTCTGCCTGTTGATTTTTGTCTGTAGTCTAGTGTGTTTGTCTTTCAGAATCTTGAGTGTGTCTGTCTTGTATTTTAAATCTTCTATTGTAATATGTAACTCTCTTAAATCTTCTATTGTAATATGTAACTCTCTCATGTCTTCTTTAAGTTCTGTGATCCATCTAATATTGTTCTTACTCTTACTCGTCCATAATTTTTCTATTATTTTTCTACTGATTCTATTTTCTGGTGACCGTATTAGATGCCCTAAGAATGAAATTCGTTTCTTTTCCATTGTGCTTGTCACTGGTTCTATTTCTTTATAAACTGTTTCGTTGGAAGCAAGTCTCCAGACTCCATTTACTTGATAATTTATTTAAACAGGTTCTCACTATTCTCCTTTCTAACTTGAGTACTCTATCTATTGCAACTGTGTTTGTTGTCTTGAATAATGCTTCACATACATATGTAATTTGTGGCTGGGTGACTGTTTTATAGTGCTTCGATTTGGTTGCTATCGAGAGACATTTTTTATTATATGTATTCTTGGTAACATGCTGTGCTCTAACCAGTTTATCTATTCTATTTTGCCTTGCTGGTTTCTCATTCAGGTTGTATGTGATTACTTCACCTAGGTATTTAAATTTTTCTACAATTTTTATTTCTTGGTCTCCCTGCTTAATTTTGTTTGCAAGCAGAGGTTGAGTTAGCATAACTTCTGTTTTTTCAAATGAAATTTTCAAACCAATATTTTGAGCTATTTCCTGTATAGATTTTATTTGCAGTTTTGTTTCCTAAATATCATTGGCCAGAAGAGCTAGATCATCAGCAAATCCTAGACAGTTCAGATGTATGTTGTCTTTCTGGGTTCCAATTTTTATATTTTTCGAGTTGTTCTTGTACCATTCCCTCATAACGTACTCCAGCGCACAATTAAAAAGAAGAGGTGATAATCCGTCACCCAGTCTCAAACCAGTTGTTACCAAAAATGGTTCAGAAAGTTCTCCTCTGAACTTAATTTTAGAAATTGTATTCGTTAGAGTAAGTTCTATCAATTTGATCAGCTTTGGGTGAAGTCCGAAATGTCTTAAAATTTTTAATAATGATGGTCTTGAAACGTTAATTAATGCCCCATGTTGGTAGCGACAAAAGAAACGTTTTGCTAGCTCCTTACTGTTGGGTGAGAAATATAACTGTTTACCTTTGCCGAAGCTATGTTGTTTTAATGGGCGCCAAGACCTCAATGCAATGTTGAAATCTAAATTTGTATTTAACAACGTCTAGCTCTGGCAGAACACATTCAAGACTCTATTCACTCAGATCGTGGTATGATTTGATCATTAACCCAACAAACAATTGTATCAGGAGAAGGAATTGGTCTATATCTAATGCTACCTACTGAAAGCAAAGATTGCATTGTAAAAGAAATGAATTTATTATATAAAACAAGTATAGCAAAATTAATAATAACAATAAGTTTAAAATTTAAATTGGAGCGTTGTGATTTGAATATTACCGATAGAAAATTACGTGAAAACGGAGTCTGATAAATTGATTTTACTCTTATTTCCAAGCTATGAAGTTACTGAAATATGAAATATAAAACCAAGAGAAATGAGAGATTGCGTATTTCTGCGTCATTGGCGCTTACCACTGGAAATGCCCGAAGCCTTTCCCTCGTACTGGATGATGCTGTGAGCTTCCCACAGTCTCCTGGACGTCGTCATCTCGTCGATGTTTGATGATATACTCGTAGATTAGATAATTCTATGGTCCGTACATCGGACCCAAACACTCGTATAACCACACTGGTTAAGTTTTACAAAGGTTAGTCCTCCAATCCACGGAACATCGGAGCGATTCCCGCGTACAACATACTCGTCAAGTATTTCACAGATTGTCCCTAACTCCACCGAACATCGGAGCCACTCGCACGCGCACCCATACTCCTCAAGTATTTCACAGATTGTCCTCGTTCGACGGCGCGCTGAACGATATATGCACTCGTTGGCTCCCCACTCCGGAGCCGTCTACTAGCTTACGTAGTCCTCATTGATTGGCTGAGCACGCCGTGCTATCTTCCCCTCCTCTGGGTCATTACACTCGGCGGGAGGGTTCCGTTTCAACAATTCGCCTTTCCTGGACGATGCGAGCCCGCTTGCGTAATTCTTCTCGACAGGAATCAGCTTGTATTTGAATTCCCAGTGAGTCATCTCTCTCAAATACCCTAACTGACAAAAACTCCGTAAAATTCCGTAATCAGATAATTTTCTATGATATCGTCGTTCGTAATAATTTGCATGATAGCGTTTTCTAAGACATAGAAAACCTATCTGAATGCTAATAATTTTTATAAAATGCTCCGAAAATATCTAAATAATAATTATAATAAATTAATAATAATAATAAATTAACATGAAAAATTCTCTTGGCTGAACAATTTGCCGCGTAAATAAATATAGAATGGCTTCCTACTGACTTATGCCAGTTGCATAAAAACCCCTCGAAAAACACGTTACAGTCTGTGGATGGAGTCATAAGCTTTCTTCAAATCTATAAATGTTATTGAAAGGGGCTTGTTTCATTTTCTGTAATATGCCATGATTAGCTTCAAAGTTATTATTTGTTCAGCGCAGCTTCTCCATGGTCTGAAGCCTCCCTGGTATTCACCTAACTCTTGATCTAGTTGATCTTTAATCCGATTATATAGTATCTTAGAAAAAATCTTATAAGTAGGGATAGGAATTTTTCGGTGATTTCAGAGTGAAGAAAGCGGTATTTTTAAGTGGCAAATTCGGTGTTTTCAAGTGCACTTTTCGGTACTTTCAAAATGTTAAATTTTAGGCGGTATTTTTTAAATATCATGGATAACATAACACATTTCAGTCATCCTTCAAAGTATACTTCAGTGAAGAGATCCAAATTCTCTTGTGACAAACGGTAACACGTATCACTTAACGTGCTAGTGTAAGCTGAAAAACCAAAGTTCACAGTTAGCGATTGAACAGGGTATCAAAATGGTTTTCAGCACAGATTCTGAGAACTTTGGAAATACAAATGTAATTCCTTGCAAAACTCGAACAATGTCTGTCTTGGTCCTGTCGTGCATCTGCCTCTTGATTAAAGTTTGCAGTTCGTTGTATCCTCTAATGACCTCACTTTTTTCCAGTGTTCCACAGAATGACAACTTCTTAATTTTCTTTGCAAGGTCCTCATTGATGTTCATTGGCACTATTTCTGCTGGATCAAACACACACATTTGTAAAGTTTTTTGCCAGGGTCAACGGATCTCAGGCTGATTAATATTCTAAGAGCATGGGACCCAGCGTTTACTAAAACTGGATGTATTTTCTCTCCTTTTAACTCATTTCCACAACCCTCCAACAGCTCCTTAATGTTGGTACCGTAATTTCCAGAAACAGCAAGTTTAAGGGCTTGCTGAATTCTCCGTAGATGTCCATCTAGAAGGTGAACAGTCTGATAAGACTGGGATGAGTTTAGTGATGTCTGTGCCAAATTCTTTGAATCTCAAGTATTTCGTCATGTGAAACATTGTTCAGGAAATCAACACCAGAGTTATCAGTCCCTACTACTTCATTCATAAATTGCACAATATCTTTCAAGTACTCTGACAGGTACACTACAGAATGAAACCAAGAAGACCACCTGGTTAAGACTGGTTCAGGAAACAGTGGCACATTTGGATATGGATACTTGCCATCTAGATATTCATGTCTGAAAGGCACACTATATGACGCCACACGTCGAGTAGTTACTAGGATGAAGGGGGAGGTGACCTTGCTGTTCTGGTCCTTAATGCCTCAATAAGTTAGTAACTTACCAGGATGAGATTGATAAAGATCGCTGTATGCAGAAAGCGAGGTCCGCTATCTACCGTTAAGTTTCCGATCATTCCGTGTTTGTTGGATGCTCTCCATGCAGTCAAGTCATGAGAGAAAATTACCGCTACTACACTCGCACAAAAACAAGCCTTTGTCAGCTTCTGTGACGACGATATTTTAAATCGGCAAGGTGATCTCACTACGATGACATTAGGGCAAAACCTGGATGAATGCCAAGATGCAGAAGAAAGTGACATTCAGTAGTTAGACTTCGATAAAGACGATCATGGTTTCAGACATGAAAGCGATAAGGATATTGTACGGAATTTGACTGTCGGTGAGGTAAACTGAGATCCAGTGCATGTCAAGTGAAGGAGTGATGCAACGGAAATCCCGAAAGTTCCCACAGTCAAGCTAGTGTGTCTATAGTCACACTTATCTCTTATATAGAAAATCGAGATGAATTTTCGTTCTCATATATTGTTTTCTTCAGAATTGTACAATCTAAAACTAGAAAAAATAAACTATCTAAGAAACAAAAAGTGATTACAGTCATTTCTCTTAGTTTTTAATATTGGTGTAGACCTAAGAAAAAATAAACTATCCAAGAAACAAAAAGTGATTACAGTCATTTCTCTTAGTTTTAATATTGGTGTAGGCCTAATCTTCGTAGTGTGTCTTACAATACTATGTTATAATAGTACATTATGCAACGAGCCTATAATGGCAATAATTAAGACACGAGTAAGTTTATAAAACGAGCGTATGCGAGTCTTATAATTTCCATACGAGTGTCTTAATTACCATTATAGGCGAGTTGCATACGACTGTTTATGTTCGACGATAATTATTATAACTATTTCATGTTCGAACATAAATATTCATAAATATCTGTAGAGATTTCACCAGTTTTATGTACTGAACAGAGCGCATGAGACGCAGAGAATGCCTTGTATTTGACCCTGGCCTCCTCGATTACCCTACTATGACACTAGGCCAGGCAGTGACATTTAAATTAGAAGGCCGTGGAACTCAGTGCATCTAATTATCTAATTGGTCAAACAACTGTTTCTTGAGCTCTGATTGGTGGGAGAAACTGTTTCATAATGCAAAATAGTGTTATAATGAGCCTCATTATAGTACCATTTTCTGACATATAATAGTCGGGGTCGAACATAAAGTATTATAATTATTTTTTTCTGTGTGTTCTTAAAATACATTTCAATATTTTAACCAATAGTTTTCTTTTTGCCTGGCTTAAAAACATTATTGCAGATAATTCGCGGCTTTCAAAAAATCGCGGAAATTTGTGCATTAATTGCCGCGAATTATCGGAAGAGCACTATAAAGGGGAAAAAAACGAAAAAGCTAAAATTCCTATCCCTACTTATAAGTGATATCCAGAATGGAAATACCTCTATAGTTGTCTGGATTACTTCTGTCACCTTTCTTATGAATTGGGTTAATTATAGCTGTGGTCCATTGTTCTGGGAATATATCTGATATCCAAATCTTTTGTAATACCATATGGAGGGACGTGTGAGTCGAACTGCCGGCGTATTTCCACATATCTGCAAAAACCTGGTCTTCACCACACGCTTTGTAGTTCTTCATTTCCTTAAGTGCTGTTTCAACTTCTTTCGCTGTAGGTGGGTTTATGTTTTCTGGTTTTGCCGGCCCCGTGGTGTTGGGGTAGCGCGCCTGCCTCTCACCCGGAGGCCCCGGGTTCGATCCCCGGCTCCGTCAGGGATTTTAAAATTGACGTGAGGGTTGGAACGGGGTGCACTCAGCCTCGTGAGGACAATTGAGTAGCTGTCTGACAGTGAGACAGCGCCCCGATCACGAATACCAAGATTAACGGCCGAGGGGACCCGACGCGCTGATCACGCGTCACCCCAATATCTGCAGGGCAAATGGCTGGGCAGCGGTCGCTTGGTCGGCCTTAGCCCGTCATGGGCTGGATAGTGCCAGGGGTTGACTTGTTGTTGTTTTGGTTTAGTTTTTATTGGGGTATGTGTATCAATGAATAAAATCTTTTCAGGTTCATCATTGTTCAAGAGCTTGTTAAATGCTTCCGCCATGATTTCTGCATTTTCCTTATTGTTATGCACTATTTTTCCATCTTTATTTTTCAACAATAATGTGGGGGAGCTGTATTTATTCAATTGTTTATCAAAGGCTTTGAAATAATCTCTAGAATTGGTTTGGTAATTATTTTCCTCAATAGAGTTTATTAAATCTTTTTGATATTTTCTCTTTATTCTTCTAATAGTTTGGGTGAATTCTTTTCTGACATTCTTGAGGTTAGTGGCGTTCTCTTCTGTTCTGTGGGCTTGAAATTTCAACCAAGCTTGATGTCTTTCTTCATGCATTCTATCACAATCAGAGTTCCACCAGGCATGTCTTTTCTTTGGATTTAATGGAGCTAGATCTTCTGCGTTCTGTTTAAGTATTGGTATTAGTTCATCTAAATTGTCTGTTAGTCTTGTAGTTCCTGTTCTTTGACGGTACTGGTCATTCTGGATTAACTGATGAGGGTCGTATGTCCTTTTCCCTCCAACTGTATTTTGTCTTTTTCTTCTTAACGGAGTAAATTTGATCTTGATTTTAATTAAGTAATGATCTGAGCCAGTGTCGGTTCCTCTTAGAACTTTGACATTGTGCATTTCCTTGTGATAGAATTTGTCCATACATACATGGTCTAGCTGAAATTCTCCTTTTGTCCAATCAGGATGTTTCCAAGTTTTGAGTTGGTGTGGTTTTCTTTTAAAATAAGTAGATTTGGAGATTAGTCCATGGGTTCTGAGAATTTCTACGAGTCTTTGGCCATTTCTATTAGTATATTTGTGAGGAGCCCACTTTCCTACTACATCTCGTTACTTCTTTTGTTTACCCAGTTGAGCGTTAAAGTCCCCTATAAGGATTTTGATGTTATAAATATTTATTTTATTCATAGTCTGATCCAGGAGATCCCAGAAATTATCGACTTCTTGCAGAGTTTTGGTTAGGAATTTTTTTTCATTTGTAGGGGCATGAGCATTAATGATGGTGTAAATTTTGTTTGTGGCTTTTAAAGTTAGAATTGCAATTCTTGGTGAGAAAGCTTTAAAATCAATTATGGAATCTATTATTTTCAGACTTTCTATAAATCCTGTACCAAATTGGGGGCAATGTTTCATAACTCTTTGTCCTGGCTTCCCATTGTACACTCTATAACTCTGAGATTCAAACGGATCTTCTGTTAAATTTTTCATTTCTTGGAGTCCTACCAGAAGAATATTCTGCCTATCTAACTCATCTGTGAAGTTTCCGGTTGTCAGTAAAGAGTTTTATGTTGTGCGTCGCAATGTAGTTAATATGCTTATGTTTGATTCTTTGTTTCTGTGTTTGGTCGTATGCATTTGAATGCTTAAATTCATGCTTGTCTTTTAGGCGACTACCCACCGAGTCCGATGTAGTCCCCTCCATCCTTAAGTGGTTGGACGGTGGAATTCCTTTACTACTTAAAGACTTTTCCATATCTGACTGTCGAAGGTTATCAACCTTAAGTGGAGCAAGCTCCGAATTTCAACTGTGGTTGTTAGCCGCAGAGGACAACCCCAGATGTTCAGGGTTCTGGATATCTATCAAAGAAAGATCGTATACAATTGGTAATAATTCAAAATGTAGGGATCATCATCTACTACAAGGAGGAAGGAAGATAATTTAAATTTGATTATTTCATTTTATTTCTATATAAATCCAGTTAGCTCACTCAGCGCTTTGTGAATGCTACATGCAGCACAGGAATAATTATGTAAGCATTAATTTCTGTTCATGGATTGATTTTTTTGATGGTGAATAAATATGTAAAATGTAATATCTACCTGTCTATCCATCTATTAATCTATCTATAATGCCTTTTTCTTTCATACTAAGAGTTTGCAAATAGTCAATTTGTGTTCCCAGGTGTGGCAATTCCCTTGTATGGCACCTACACATGGATATCAGCCTGGGTGTTCCATGTGGACAGCCAAGGAAGACTCGACAGCTGTTATTCCATGCATCGCTGTATGACGGATAGTGAGAACTCCATTGGAGTATATCACTCCATTACATTTGCAGTCATCTTCCTCCCTGTGTTCTGTATATTCCTGGTGATCCATGGGGTCATTGCCAAGTTTATATGGCTGAAACGCAAGCCAACAGACAACAGCACAAGAAGCAACAACAACAATCACGACAACAGTACCAGTTCCCCGAGCATGAACGTGACGAAACGCACGATGCTCAGTGTCGACAGCAACACTGATAATTGCATCAATACCAAGCCTCTTCCTGCCGCTACAGCTAAATGCACGCCTCAAAGAAACTATCGCTCGGTGTATAGAGAAAGAAATGTCCGAATGTTTAGAAGGATCATCTTAATGATGATGGCTTTCTTCGTATTACGGACACCAAACTGGGTTTCAACAGTGTACTTCACTAACAGCAGCGTTCAAGGAGAGGGCTTCTGGATAACAAAATACGCCTTCAGCCTTCTCAATATCCTGTGCTGCGCCCTCAATCCACTAATGTATTGCTTCAGCAACGAGACCTTGCTCGTGCTTCGTAAGACTCGAGGATGGTTCAGGCGCACGATATGCATAGCTTGCGCTGCAGAAGGAAAGGACAACACCGTGCCTCACAGGAAGTCATCGAGCCCAGGAACCAGACATGTTCCCCAGATGGTTCCTAGAGGACCCTACAGAGAGCCTGAGAAACAGACAGTAAAAGAACCCACTCCTCTCAACATCCAAGTTTAAGGGTCCCTTGCTCAGACCATGACTAGGAAATGAGCCAGGAGCCATGCCAAGAAGATGATTTTTTTTTTACAAGTAAACATTTTTATTCACTGACAGAAAACAGATGTTGTATCAAAATACAGGGTGAATCCCACATAAGATAAACTCATGCGTGGGCTTCATGAACACAGTTTCTTAATTTATTTGCAACATGGTATTTAAGTTTATAGTAAAAGCATTAATTATAAGGATACTAAAAATAAAAGAAGATGATACATTACTTACTTGTGACTGAGTTGGTTTAAATATGTTGGTGAAAAATGTATATGTTCATTTACTTTATCAAAGTGATTAAGGAGCCATGTAAAAAGCCTTTTCTTCAGTATACTCAGGATGTTATTTGTCACATTTACTGGCAATATATTGTATATCCTAGTTCTAAGACAACTTCAATTCCTTTGGCCAAGTCGAGTGTTTCGACGAGGGATATTTATTCCAGTTCTGTCTTGAAGTCTAGTGCACATTTGTAGTTTTTGTCCATTAGAGAAGAGCTGTATATTTTTATGTATAAGTATGATTGATGACTGAACAAATAACTGTCGTATATTAAGCACCATGCTTTGTAGATACAGTTCACATGTTGGAAAAGTTGGTGGCTTTTTGTACATTACTTTTAGAATGAAATTCTGAGCCAAATGTGAATCAAGTATTCCACCCCAGCCATTTATTCCATATTGTAGTTGTGACTGGACTAAGGCAAAATATAAAATTCTCAAGACTTTTGCTGACAAGATATTTCTGATTCTGTAAAATATATAGCCTAAATTAACTTTTGGAGTTTATTGGCCAATTTTAATGCATGCATATTCCATTTTAAATGACTATCTATATTAATCCCTAATGCCAGCCCCGTGGTGTCGGGGTAGCGTACCTGCCTCTCACCTGGATGCCCAGGGTTCAATTCCCGGCTCCGTCAGGGATTTTAGAAACTGACGTGAGGGCTGGAACGGGGTGCACTCAGCCTCGTGAGGACAATTGAGTAGCTGTCTAACAGTGAGACAGCGCCCCTATCACGAAAACCAAGATTATCGGCCGAGGAGACCCGATGCGCTGATCACGCGTCACCCCAATATCTGCAGGCTAAATGGCTGGGCAGTGGTCGCTTGGTAGGCCTAGGCTCTTCATGGGCTGTAGTGCCAGGAGTTATTTATTTTTATAATAATCCCTAAATATGTAGCATTCATTGACTTCTGCAGGGTATAGCAGTAGCACCTTTCGCCATTGTTACAAATTGATGTGTGGATGTTTATTGTTAAATTGTCAGTGGGTTGTAATGTTTTGTTCTGTGAGAAGCAAAATGAAGACATCGCGAAGAGGGGCAAAGGCAAGACAATCTTCAAAGGCAAAGAGCTTTTGTATATACAAAAGTGTACTTAACTGTACTTAATGTTATCATCTCCATAAATAAACATGAGAGTTTATCTGTTATTATTCTTTTTTTAATTTCCATGGAATTTTGCTTTATTTACGCGTTTCACACTATTTTACGAAAAATGCCCACAAAAATAGGAGTTTGGTCTTTCTATCTCTTTGTGCACTGGGTGACTCAACATAACATTTGTAGTGGGTATACAATGGCGAACCAATTCTGGTAACACAGTACATACTAAAATAGGTGAAAGCTCATTTTCAGCCCCTTGTTGTGAGATAAAACCTCAAAAACCATGTTTTAAGAATCAACCGTTTATGAGATATTTGTATCATAGCACAGGTACTCGTACTCACACTACGTACTGGCACAGATTACTCTCTCAGACTGAGAATGCTGTATGCTATGGAAGAGAGAACTTAACCCAGGCCCTGAGCAAAGACCTGATAGTCTTTGAAATGTGGGTCTGCTGGCCAATGATTCACGTCTCTTAGGCAGCAGAAGAGAGTGAAATACCAAGGTGCTGGATAGGCTAGGTGAAAGTACAGACTGCAATCCATTAAGAGATGGAAGCTTGAATATTTTGGACGCGTGATGCAGAACGACAAGTACAAAATCCTACAACTGGTGAAGCAGGGAAAAATAGTACGATATCGGGGACCCGGCCCCCAAAGAGCTTGCTGATTAAAGATCTTCAACGACTGGTACCAGATGGCATGGCCATGATGATCACCAAGAGGCCTAATGGAATTCCCTTTTAACATTTAAACAAAAATTAAGGCTTAAAAATTTTACTTTTCTCTTCCCTAATAACTGGACTATAAGCCTGCTTTATCAAAATTAGGTGTACTTAATCAACATTCAAAGTTTGTCCGTTATAAGAACAAGTCATTTAGTTACATCAGACGGAGAGATCAGGATGATCAAAATTCAATTAGGCTGAGAAAAGGAGCTGAAGTTCTGCTCCATGGTTGTGTAGATCTGGGAGGCTGTGAAATGGCCGTTCACGACTGAATACTCGACATAAGTGTTGCCGATGAAAAGGTGCCCAACTTTCACCAATTAAACTAACATCACACGTTGTTTTTCTCCCTCAATCAAGATCCTGGAGTGCCTTTCCAATAAGCTGTACCATCTTGCTTCCATGAGACATATCTGGCTCTGGTTCAAGAATTCTTGGTTGAAGAATTCTCAGTGCTTCTTGTAGAAGACTCCGACCCTCCTTCACAGCTTCTGCGAGATTCTTGTCCGTCTTGCGAGCCAGAAGTAGGAGAGCGGAGTGGAGTTCGTATTGTAACACTGTGCCATAAAGTGATAGGCGGGCCCATCCAGGATCCAGCATCTCTGTCACTTTGAGCAAGTCACGGGCCATATCTGCAACATTATTAGTTCATTAGCTCAATGTTAATGCTCTTTCAAGATTCAGTAATGGCAACAGTAATAGGTGCAGTCAAAGAGACATCTGGATACTGGGTGATTTTCAGATACAGGCTGCAGCAGAAACAATGACCCATTTTACACATTTTGTTTTACCATGAAGAAATACAACTACACATTATTAATGAACACTGTTCGAAAGAACACTTCTTACGATTGTTGACACGTTACTTTTTATAAACTATGTCCTTCAGGTGTCCACCATACTTCGTGATGCAATCTTCTGCACGAGAATGCAGACTCTTCATAAGAACCTTGTGAAGAGTGTCGTCTGTTATGGCCTCGATTTTGGCGTGAATGTTGTTTTTCAAGTCCTGTATAGTGCTGGCTTGTTAGCATACATCTTGGATTTGAGAAATCCCCACAGAAAGTAATCACAAGCCGATAAATCCGGCGAACGGGCTGGCCAGACCCGAACCCATCTCGTAATTGTCTTCCGGGATGGAACTTTATCATTTTGACCAAAGTCATAATGTTGTCGAAACGAACGCTGCGTTTTGTGTGACACTATCACCACATTTGAAGAACGCTTCAATTGATGACGATGATGGTGTGGTCTCTGGAGAGGCCGAGTGCAGGTCTTTCTAGTTGACGCCCGTGGGCGACCTGCGCGTCGTAATGAGGATGAAGTGATGATGATGAAGACGTCACATACACCCAGTCCCCGAGCCACAGGAATTAACCCCAGGAGATTAAAATCCTTGATGGCTCGGCCGGAAATCGAACCCGGGGCATTTCGAGCCAAAGCCTAGCTCGTCAACCATTTAGCCATGGAGCCGGACAACGCTTCAATTACAAATGCACGATGTTCTTGTAACCAACGCTCCATACTGACTGGAACTGCTTTGAACCGCACGACTCACTGGCATGACCATCAACACTCCACGCAGCCATGTCCAACAATGGCGCACTATTTAAAAAGGGGTCATTGTTTCTGCTGCAGCCTGTAGAAACCATTACAATATTATTATTATTATTATGTGCGTATGGACCCTATTGGATCACGCATTACATTTATGATTCGCCTTTCTAACAGACCATATTGCTTTCATTCTTTCACTGTGCGCTTGTTTCCTTTCTTCTGACCACTTAGTCCCCGATCTTCTGGGGACTTCATTCTCTGGCTGTACCACCCATTTATTTATCTTCTGACGGTAGACATTTCTGTCTAGTATTTCTGACGTTTCTATCCGGGCCTTTTCCAGGTCATTTTTAACATCTTGTATCCAAGATACGTTCTTCAGTTTTCCAGAGTATGTCAAAATCTTGTGAGTTAACCTTGAAGATGAGAGTCTGTGAACGTGTCCATAGAATTTCAGTCTTCGTTTCCTGATGTCTGCGGCTAGGTTGGATAGTTTTTCCGTGGCTTTGCGTGATTTGAGTCTATACCCTTCTTCACTTTTCTCTGGGCCCAGAATTTTCCTCAAGATCTTTCTTTCCTCCTTCAAGATACTTTCCAGATCACCTTTCTTATTAAGTACCAAGGTTTCACTTGCATACAGCACTTCTGGTTTAATCACCGTATTATAGTGTTTGATTTTTGTATGTATGGACATGCATTTCTTGTTATAGATGTCACAGGTTCTCCAATACGCTCTTTTGAGTTTTTGTAATCGAACTTTCTGAGCTTCCTTTTCCAATCCTGTTGGTTCTAGGATCTCACCGAGATATTTAAAGTGTGGAACCCGTTTGATGTGCCCGTATTTTGTTTGTAGTTCCTGGATGTCGAACCTAGTGCAAATAAACCAGGTCTTCTCGAATGAGATTTGCAACCAAGTTTTCTCAGCGCACAGGACTTCAATCTGTTTGATCGCTAAAATATCGCTGTATGCTAGTATCGCTAGGTCGTCTGCGAAAGCTAAACAACTGACCTTGATGTCATCATTCTTTCGTCCAAGTTGAATGGGTTTCCAGAGCTTCTGGGCATTCAAGTCCTTCTCCCATTCTCGAATGACTTTATCTAGAACAAGGTTGAAGAGCAGTGGTGACAATCCGTCACCCTGTCGCACGCCGGTCTTCTACGAACAGATCGTCCATACTGTTTTTCTTTTAGGTATGGTACCGGTATTTCACTAATGATAAACAAATGACCACTTTTGGCTTTATAAACAATAGAAAGAGAAGTTTTCTCAGAAGGAAAGACATGGACCCTAGTTAAAAGGATGGCCAAAAATAGAGTGAGATGGAAGAAGTTTGTAGCTACCCTATGTCCCTACAAGGAATAGAAGGAAATAAGGAAGGAATAAGAAATTTCACTAATGTTTCAATACTCATATTTTTGTATTTTTTTATCTTCGAATATCAAAATGTAAAACACATTACTACACACGCAACATGTCAATATCTACAGTGGAATCTCGTTAGTACGTTTATCAAGGGACTGAAAAATATGGACGTCATATGCGGGAAAACGTACTACCGAAAAACGCCATACTGCATTTACAACGTATAAGAAAGAACGCGGCGTCTATATGGACGTTAAATCGCCGACCTTAGTAAGTGATTATATGCACTACTACAGTCACGACATAAACATAGGTTATCAGTAACTTACACGGAATAAATAACATTAAAATGAATTACTGTACCTCTACACTACAGTATAATACAGGGTCTTTATTTCTGCTTAGCAAGGATATTCTCGCGCTCCGCCAGTGATGGCTCAGTTGCCGGCGACCACGCACACATATGTAGGCCTACGGCAGAATACGGTGCTTAAAATCAGTAGCCTACCATGCAGTTTTACTGGCCATGATTTACAGTAGATGCTGAAAATGTTCCCCATCCGCTTCCAAACACATATAATACAGGGTCTTTCTTTATATTTGAACAGCAAGGACATTCTCACTCTCACGCTCCGCCAGTGACGACTCCGTTGCTGGCGACCGCGCACGAATATGTTTGAAGCACGGGCTTGCTTGAACCACTTCAATAAAGAGCTTTCTAGTTCAGGAAACTGTCCCTCTCGCAAACATTTCGTTTTGCAGCTCACACCTTCTTCAAATGCACGTTCGATTTCCTTCCTTTTGCCGAGAATCGTGTTCAGTGTAGACGGAGGAATGTTCCACTTTCGCGCTATATCCACACGCTTCGTGTGAGGATTGCAGTCCACGTCTCGAATGTATTTCACCTTCTCATCATCAGTTATCTGCCGTACTTTCTTCTTATCCATTATGAAACACGCAATAAAATAGGTCATAACTGGACGTGAACACTAAGAACTAGAAGACAATAGTGCGGAACACGAAGACAATAATGCGCCTACGTGAGAAATAAACAAAGGGAAGGGATGGAAGAGCAGCGGGAGAGAGACACGTCACCTGTGTTGCGTCATAGCTATAGCCACTTCTACACAGTCAAACACAATAAAATCATCTACACTGTCAATAACTATCAGAGAATATGAGGCAATATCGCGTCGTGTTTTCCAGAAACCGAATTTTATAATGAAATAAGAATAAAATACGGTTCACTAACAAATAGTTCAACGGAAATTTGATCGTTGTAAGCGGGAATAGAGAACGTATTAAGGGGATATATCAACATGAATTTAATAGGATAGGGACTTGAGAAAGGAGAGAAAGGGCAGCAGGAGAGAGACACGTCACATGTGTTGCGTCATAGATATAGGTAGCCTCTTCTACGCCATCAAACACAATGAAATCATCTACACTGTCAATAACTATCAGAGAATATGAGGCAATATCGCGTCGTGTTTTCCAGAAGCCGGATTTTATAATGAAATAAGAATAAAATCCGGTTCGCTTACAAATAGTACAACGGAAATTTGATCGTCGTAAGCGGGAATAGAGAACGTGTTAAGGGGATATATCAACATGTATTTTGTAGAATTGAGACTGGGACTTGAGAAAATCATCGCGCTAAACGGGAAAACGTCGTAACCGAGAATGTGCTAACGAGATTCCACTGTAATACACGAACTGCACGTGCTGTAACATTAATTATTGCCCCATGTTGGTAGCGACAATTGTAGCAGTTTCGCTAGCCCACACGTTGAACGACAAGTGTAACGGTTTGACTGCCCCTTACTGTTGGGTGATAAATGTAACTGTTTACCTTTGCCTAAGCTATGTTGTTTTAATGGGCGCCAAGACCTCAACGCAATGTTGAAATCTAAATTTGTATTTAACAACGTCTAGCTCTGGCAGAACACATTCAAGACTCTATTCACTCAGATCGTGGTATGATTTGATCATTAACCCAACAAACAATTGTATCAGGAGAAGGAATTGGTCTATATCTAATGCTACCTACTGAAAGCAAAGATTGCATTGTAAAAGAAATGAATTTATTATATAAAACAAGTATAGCAAAATTAATAATAATAATAAGTGTAAAATTTAAATTGCAGCGTTGTGATTTGAATATTACCGATAGAAAATTACGTGAAAACGGAGTCTGATAAATTGATTTTACTCTTATTTCCAAGCTATGAAGTTACTGAAATATGAAATATAAAACAAAGAAAAATGAGAGATTGCGTATTTCTGCGTCATTTGCGCTTACCACTGGAAATTGCCAAAGCATTTCCCTCGTACTGGATGATGCTGTGTGCTTCCCACAGTCTCCTGGACGTCGCCATCTTCTTCGTTATATGATGATATTCTGGTAGATTAGATAATTCTATGGTCCGTACATCGGACCCAAACACTCGTATAACCACAATGGTTAAGTTTTACAAAAGTTAGTCCTCCACTCCATGGAACATCGGAGCGACTCCCGCGTGAACCATACTTGGCAAGTTCCTCACTGATAGTCACTAACTCCCCTGAACATCGGAGCAACACGCACTTGCAACCCACACTCCGCAAGTTCTACACAGATAGTCCACGTTCCACGGCGCGTCGAACGTTATATCCACACGCCGGCTCCCCCACTCTTCAGTCCCAACTAGCTTACGTCGTCTCCACTGATTGGCTGAGCACGCAGCGCTATCTTCCCCTCCTCTGGGTCATTACACTCGGCGGGAGGGTTCCGTTTCAACAATTCGCCTTTCCTGGACGATGCGAGCCCGCTTGCGTAATTCTTCTCGACAGGAATCAGCCTGTATTTGAATTCCCAGTGAGTCATCTCTCTCAAATAAACTAACTGACAAAAACTCCGTAAAATTCCGTAATCATGTAATTTTCTTTGATATTGTCGTTCGTAATAATTTGCTTGAGAGCGTTTTCTAAGACATAGAAAACCTATCTGAATGCTAATAATTTTTATAAAATGCTCCGAAAATACCTTAATAAAAATTATAATAAATTAATAATAATAATAAATTAACATGAACAATTCTCTTGGCTGAACAATTTGCCGCGTAAATAATTACAGAATGGCTTCCAACTGACTTATGCCAGTTGCATAAAAACCCTTCGAAAAACACGTTACATATTCGCCTCGGATCATCGGATGATTTACCGTGACGACGGTCCATTATCCGATTATCCCAGACACGTTAATAAACCCCATCCAAAATACATATTACATAAATGAAATCTCCCTAAATTACAGATATATACACTCATAATTTTTCTTCACGCACTTTGCGTCAAAGTTTGTTGTCACTATGGATTGCACTTTGCAACCAGTCCAATGTTTCTCATATAAAATAGTGTTCCACGGATATTTCCGCCTCTCAAATTCCTCTATGTTGGAGAAATAGACATAATAAATGTGTGAGCACTATGTATTTGATGTCATATCACACGCATTGAAGGTGTTCTGATATATTTATATCACCATAGAACTTCCTAATTTCACTGGAGGTCCCTTCCTTATGGTGAAATTTAATCTCACTTATCACTGAGCACACGATCACACTATTGTGGCAGCGCCTCGTGACCATAATACTTAATCTCTCTTTAAAGTAGAATAAATTAATATTGACTTCTGAAAAAAAAAAACAGTAAATGCGCATTACATATAACACCAAATATTTCTGTGCCGTAATCGCCCTGTCTTGTTAAGTTCCCGTAGACCATATTCTACTTAATACTAGTTCTCAACACAGACCATTTCTCCTCACACAAATAATACCTTTGTACAAATTACCTTAAATTACACACTTACAAAAATCTTACATGGCGAGGCCGTAAACAGAAATCACGTGTGCTGATATGTATGAGTTTCATGAAGGACTGTCTCGCATTCTGATGGCCCATCTTTTGCCTAGTGGACGCCTTAAGCAAAAATACCATGTACAAGCGCTCACCCATCTCTTGGAGGCAAATGGGAATTCACCAGCGCTACCAAATTCTGGCCTTGGTGTATCGAGACATTTTAGTGCTCAAGAGCATCCGACAATCCCGTCATATTTCCCTGTACCTTAAAAACTCTCATTTACTTACATACTACCCCCCTGTGCGACTTCTGATACGCCTGCCTTGAAGACCAGCTCCTCCCACGCACCAAATACCACACTTACTCATTTGATTGGCTGGCTCGCCAGCTAAACACACTCACTTTATGACACATATTTTCGTAGACTATGTATATTACACGTCCCGTATAATCTGTTTCCCTCACTATTCTCCAGCACATATGCTGTTTTCCCAATACGTTTGGAAACTATAAATGTTTCTGAGTCACCTGCTTCCAACCTTGCAAGTGGCTCCCTTAAATGAACGTCATCACGTTGCTCTACCTAGCATATTTCTCAGTGTCTGTAACGATGCCCTGTTGCTACTGTCCACACATGCACATATTAAAATACCATCCTCTGCTTTAACCACAGGATAATCCCTACATAAATTAGTGTCCCTCGATAGCATGTCTGCAAGAATGTTATCTTTACCTTTAATATATTTTACTGTGAATTCGTATTCCTGCAGAGCAAGAATCCACCTACTAACTCTGTTAGAACTGAGTTTACAAGTTCTCAATGCATGGTGATCTGTGTGGATCTCAAATTTCCCCCCTACTAAATACATTCTACATTTCCCTAAACTGAAAACGATACCTAAAAGCTCTAACTCAGTAATCATGTATCTTTTCTCTGCTGCTGTCAGTCCTCGCGAGGCTAAAGATACAATGCACAGATTACCCTCATCATCTCTCTGACATAATACTCCAGCAATGCCTATATGTGAAGCATCTGTCATAACCACATATTCCTTATCTTTTAACGGATATTTCAGCACTACAGCTTTCTCAAAACCTTCCTTCAGCGCTCTAAAAGCCTGTTCATGCTTGGACTCCCATCTCCACCGAGGCCCACTTTTAAGCAATTCCCTGAATGGTTCTACCAACCCTGAGTATTTAAGAACGAACCTCCTGAAAAGGTTGCAAATTCCCAGGTATGTTTTTAACTGTTTAACATTCTGTGGCACCTCTGCGTTAAGTATCTTATTAACCCTACTTTCTTCTGGTGTCACACCTCTACTCGACACTCTATGACCTAAAAATGTCACTTCTGACTGACAGAATGACGACTTAGACAGCTTCAAAGTGAACCCTGCCTGATCTAACTTCTGAAAAACTATATCTAAATGACGTAGATGCTCCTCAAAACTGCGTGAACTAATTACCATATCATCTATGTAAATGGTTACAAACTCTCCTGTGTCATCCCCTAATGCGATGTTTAAAGCCCTAATTAAAGCTGCTGAACTACTCTTTAACCCATAAGGTGTTCTACAAAATTGATAAAGGTTATATTTATGACTAAAAGCTGTAAATGGTCTATCTTCGTACGTAAGTGGCACTTGCCAAAAACTGGAACTCAAATCTACACAAGTGAAATACTTCTTCCCCTCAAATGTTTGCATTAATTCTTCTATTGACATAGATTTCAGCTGATCTGAACTAATTCTACTGTTAACCAAACGAGCGTCTAAACAAATACGAACAGTGCCGTCGGTCTTGGGTACCGTGATCAAAGAATTAACATATGGACTGTTAGAGTGCTCAATAATCCCATCTTCAAGCATCTGGTTAATTTGTGCCTCAATTGCACTCTGATAAGCGAAAGGTACAGGATATCTATGTCCTGTGAATACTGACCTATCAATAACGTTCAATGAATGTGTATAGCAATTGGCCATACCAATGCGATCCTCAAAAACTCTCCTATTACACAATAACACATCATAGAGCCGAACACACTGTTCATCCTCTATATTTCCCTGAAATGCAGCATCACGTAACGAGTCCTTTAGACTACCGTTCGTAATCACACTGCCCACAAAACATGGAGAACCGCGCTCTACGGCTGGCGATATCTCATTTAAAGTACAAATCACACCTACAATACTACTCCTCTGAATATGGTCATTGAACGCTACTTCTACTTCGGAATCTCCCCATTTAAATTTCAAACTCCCTACATCATAACATAAGTTACCAGACACTCTACTTAGCCACTCTGAACCCAAGATAACACTGAATACTAAATTTGGAATTACAAGACAAATCTGCTTCTCTACATGATTATTAATTTTAATGTCTACTAAAACTTGCTTAGAAATTACTTTAGACCTCTTCCCAACAGCTGTGATAACAAAAGTGCTTTTAATTGGCATCTCCTCAAAATTTACTCCAGTTCCTTTCATTTTATCATAAAATGCACTACTTATGCAACTCTTCATACAACCACTATCAATTAAAACATCTGTGTACGCCTCGGACACGTTAAATTTAACTTTGGGGCTCTTACTAACCACTTCCTGAATAATACCTTCATCATTTAGTTCATGTAATAATTCATTTCTTACATTTAGGTCATAGGGTTCCTGTATAATTGTATGGACAGGGCATGCTACAGACTGAGATTCTGACCTTACTTCGCAGCCTGGTTCGCGTTTAAAGAACCGCTACCGCTGGCCGTAGTACTACTAACTACTGAACTGGTCTGGTTGTTCTGGGCTGTGTTGTCATTGTTTGGCTGTATATTACTACCACTAGGCTGTCCTCTTCCTTGACCCCTATTCTGGTTGTAATTATTGTCATTATAATTTCTCCCTTGATTTCCCCTGAAATCATTGTTTCTCCCTTGATTTCCCCTGTAATCATTGTTCCTCCCTTGATTTCCCCTGAAATCATTGTTCCTCCCTTGATACTGATTACCATAGCCATTTCCTCTGTTCTGATTTAGCTGATTATTATTATTTCTATTTTGAGAGTTGGCCCCTTCGCCACCGTTCCCTTGAACTTCCTGATGCCTGGCTTCATTAGGTCTATTATTATTATTACCCTGGTTCCGATTGAAATTGTCCTCATAACCCCCTCTCCCTAGTGCATCAAATGTGCTTAACAAATTTTCTACTTGTGATATAGTCTTTACATTCTGGATACAAGCAGCCTCCTTGATCCTATAGGGAAAGTGCCTAAGTAGCAACCTCACCACATCACTTTCCTCCTTCAAGCCATCCAGATATTTACACACTAATACCTGCCCTAAAAAGTATTCGGTCATGGTGGAGCTTCCTTTAGGGTTATATTTACCACACACTACTCACTCACGATGCTGCCACTGAATAACCTCATTCCAGAACTTTTCACAGAATTTCATTTTAAAATCATTGATATCTGTAAACTTGTCTCTGTAGACAGCAAACCAATTCCTCATTTCCCCCACAAACACTTGTTCTAAAATTTCAACTACCTGGCACCACTCAATACTACCATTTTCCAACCTCTCCCCGAATTTATTTTCTATAGTGTTCATGAACTCCATTGGGCACCCCTGTCGATTGCTGAACTTACCCAGTTCTACCTCCCTGTGTGTGCTATTCACAAAAACTGGCCTATTCTGACTATTTTCTTGCCTGATCCTAGCTTTTAATTTTAACTCTAATTCTGCGATTTTCTCCTCAGCCTTCCTCTCAATACTGTTTACTGTTAATTTAATGTTTCCTTCTGATTCTTCTACTTTATCATATAGCTTTGCTTGTTTCTCCTCAATCTTGCTAATGCTCTCTCTATTACTCTCTCTTAAATCATTTACTTCTGCAACTATTTGTGAGTGGACTTTCTCAATTCTACCCCCCAGCTGTTCCTTAACCTCTTTAGTTGATACTTGAATCTTGTCAATTTCTCCCCCCAATTGCTTTTTGACCTGCTGTGTTTCCAGTTGCACTAGTTCTTTTAAATTTTCAGCCTGTGTACTGATTCTAATTTCTAACTCCTCCTGTACTTTTCCTAATTTCTTGTCTACATCTGCAATGATCTCTTTAACCTTCTCTTCCATTACTCCTCTGATTTCTCCTCTAATCTGCTCCATTTTCACACTAATTTCCTTGTTGTTCTTATCTAATTTTGCATTATTCTGTTCTAATTTTTTATTTAAATCTTCTGTACTTTCTTTATTTTCCCTACTGTTTTGTTCTAATTTAGCGCTGTTTTGTTCCAGTTTAGCATTTAAAGCATCTGTACTTTCTTTATTTTCCCTACTGTTTTGTTCTAATCTGGCGTTTAAGGCATCTGTACTTTCTTTATTTTCCCTACTGTTTTGTTCTAATTTAGCATTTAAGGCATCACTACTAACTTTGTTCTGATACATAAACTCGAGAAGTAAAGTTTTTAATTCTGGTTGGCCGCCTACACTCCCTGTTTCAGTATCGGGATTTACCTCCGCTACCCCGGTACTACCATCACTCGACATACTGCTCGTATCATCACTCTCCCGTTGATGACCACTACGTAACCTCATCTGTCTTTCTTTCTCATCCCCCATAATGATATACACTGATACAGACAAATAACCCCCAAAATACAGGCACAGAAATATATACCCTTCTCCTTCTACAAATGTTATTAGGTTTTCAGCCCCAAGTTGTCGGCGACAATTGTAACATTAATTATTGCCCCATGTTGGTAGCGACAATTGTAGCAGTTTCGCTAGCCCACACGTTGAACGAGAAGTGTAACGGTTTGACTGCCCCTAACTGTTGGGTGATAAATGTAACTGTTTACCTTTGCCTAAGCTATGTTGTTTTAATGGGCGCCAAGACCTCAACGCAATGTTGAAATCTAAATTTGTATTTAACAACGTCTAGCTCTGGTAGAACACCTTCAAGAATCTATTCACTCAGATCGTGGTATGATTTGATCATTAACCCAACAAACAATTGTATCAGGAGAAGGAATTGGTCTATATCTAATGCTACCTACTGAAAGCAAAGATTGCATTGTAAAAGAAATGAATTTATTATATAAAACAAGTATAGCAAAATTAATAATAATAAGTTTAAAATTTAAATTGGAGCGTTGCGATTTTAATATTACCGATAGAAAATTACGTGAAAACGGAGTCTGATAAATTATTGATTTTACTCTTATTCCCAAGCTATGAAGTTACTGAAATATGAAATATAAAACAAAGAGAAACGAGAGATTGCGTATTTCTGCGTCATTTGCGCTTACCACTGGAAATTGCCAAAGCATTTCCCTCGTACTGGATGATGCTGTGTGCTTCCCACAGTCTCCTGAACGTCGTCATCTCCGTCGATATTTGATGATATACTTGTAGATTTGGTGACCTTATGGTCCTATCATCGGAGCCATACCCTCGTACAACCAAACTGGTTAAGTTTTAAACAGATAGTTCTCTACTCCACGGAACATTGGAGCGACACACACTTGGAACCGAACTCGTCAAGTCTTTCACAGATTGTCCCCCACTCCACGGAACATCGGAGCGACTCCCGCTTGCAACCATACTCGGCAAGTTCTACACAGATTGTCCACCTTCCTTGGCGCGCCGAACGATATATGCACACGTCGGCTCCCCACCTCGGTACCGACTTCCAGCTTACGTGGTCTCCACTGATTGGCTGCTCCCCACGCTCTACTACCCCTTCTCTGGCTCATTACACACGGCGCGCGGATGATGAAGTCGATTTCCGTTCCAACTATCCGCCTTTTCTTGACGCTGCAACCCCGCTTGCGTAATACTTCTTGACAAGAATCAGCCCGTATTTGAATTTCCAGTGAGTCATGTCTCTCATAATATCCTAACTGACGAAACTCCGTAAAATTCCGTAATCACATAATTTTCTATGATATTGTCGTTCGTAATAATTTGCTTGATAGCGTTTTCTAAGACATAGAAAACCTATCTGTATGCTTATAATTTTTATAAAATGCTCCGAAAATATCTTAATAATAATTATAATAAATTAATAATAATAATAAATTAACATAAAAAATTCTCTTGGCTGAACAATTTGCCGCGTAAATAAATATAGACTGGCTTCCTACGGACTTATGCCAGTGGCATTAAAAACCCTCGAAAAACACGTTACAGTGCAGCGGCATAGTAACTGTTACAGTAGCCTACAGTAATGCTTGAAACGAGAGCAATGTGGATGAGCAATCAGTGGTGACGAGTAATAGGTGGTAATAGACTGCTATAACAAACAAGGAGCGCGTGCAGTGGCAGTAGCAAGGCGAGCGAACGATCTGCTTCGAGATTGGAGCTAACGAACTAAAAGAGCGAACTAGTTCGCTAAGGAGCTGCGAACTAAACTGTTCTCTCCCAGCCGCGAACTATTATGCGCAAGACTACCGGTATATCAACAATTTCACGTGAGGTTTCTTCTATGTCAGATGTTACACATCATATGCGACTACTGTAAGGCTCGTAATTTTTTTAAATTCTTTTCACGTATATCGGCGCGTTGCCATCCAATTCACTCCTGAACGCCACTGTTCTCTAGCAAGGTTCATAAATCCAAAAAGTTAGAAATGTTACTGTGCCAACCCCTGACCAACCCGATCAAAGTCGGACAAGCTTCAAGTTTTAACAAATGTATTCGTATAGCGAAACATATAGCCTACATTTAAAATAGGTTTGCATGCTTCATTTCATGGTTGCAGCGACACGGAGCACATATTTCTGGTACAAGTTTGATTGGACTGCCTAATTTTCACTCTTGTGTGTGGTTTCGTCTAGGAACACCAAGCTGGCTCATCAGCGGGCTCTTGGTGTCCAGGCCCGGACCCCCACAGGAGTAGCGAACTGCGCGACACTTCATAAACCTAGAAAAGCTGCTGAGTTTTAATTCAATGGCCATGAAAGCCAATATACCAAATTCAACAATGTTTATTCACAAGAATATTCATTGTGTATCCGCCTTCGTCAGTACAAAATAAATTTTCAATGCTTTACCAGCACCAGTACATGTTTCGGGTGTTTGCTGATATCATCGAGGATATAAAACATTCCATAATACATGTCTTCCCGTGGGGGTTTGCCTGTTCCTCTATCGGGCGCATCCCAGGTGGCGGATAGGGGGGCTCGCCGGACTTGTCAGAGGGGTTTGAGGGAAATAAAATACCTCTGGCGGACCAAAAACAGGCCCATTGCCAGGGTTATGGTGAAGCTACTTTAGGCCTAGCAAGCCAGTAGTGGATATTGAACTGCTTTTAAAATGGGAACAGGCCTCAGAAAGGGCAGATCTAAAGGAAACAGACCTGGCTATGGAAATGGACTACGAATTGGAACTCTGAACATAACGACATTGACGGGTAGAGTGGAGGAGATTGTGGATATGATGGAGAGGAGAAAACTAGATGTACTCGGACTATCAGAGACCAGATGGAGAGGGGAAGGAAGAAAAGAACTAAGAAATGGCTTGCAGCGATACTGGATAGGAAATGAGGAGGGGAAGGGAAATGGAGTGGGAATGGTGGTGAGAGTAGGGCTGAGGGAGGAAGTAAACAGGGTAACTGATAGAATTATTAGAGCCAGAATCACTGTGAAAGGTAGAAACCTGGACATTCTGCAAGTCTATGCACCACAGGTGGGATGCACAGAAGGCGAGAAGGACGAGTTTGAAGATGAGTTACAGAAGCAGTTAGTAGGGAGAAACCTGATAGTCATGGGGGACCTAAATGCCCATGTCGGAACTGATAGAAGAGGTTTTGAGGAAGTGATTGGTGGTGAAGGATGGGGAAACAGGATTAAGAAAGGAGAGAAATTGCTGGAACTGTGCAAGATAAATGGGCTAATGATTGTGAACACATGGTACAAGAAGAGAGAGAGCCATAAAATTACTTGGTACAGCAGGGATTTGACTAGGAAATCAGTGGTGGACTACATTCTATGCGGGAAGGAGACAAAGAAGAGTATCACGGATATAAGGGTAATACCTTCAGAAGCCCTGGACAGTGACCACCACCTGCTGGTCGCCAAGGAGAGAGGACTGAAGGAAAAGAGGAGAACAGAGAACCAAGAAAGAAGAATAAGGTCATGGAAGCTGAAGGAGGATGGAAATAAGAAGTTCCAGATATTAGTGAGGGACAAATTACCGAAGGATGATCCGAGAACAGGTGAAGAAGAATGGAATAGGTTCAGGGACATGTTGGTAGAAGCAGTGGAAGTCTTGTGTGGCAGAACTAGTGGAAAGAAAAGGTGGAAGGAAACACCATGGTGGAACCCGAACCCCAGAACTAAAAATGAAGTATTCAGGAAATGGTTCCAACAAGAGGACAGACAGAACAAGAGAAGAGCAGAAGAATGAAGCAAGAGAAGTAGTGAAGGAAGAGAAAAAGAAATGGCTGGAGAAATGGACAGAAATGATGGAGGAGGACTGTGATAGCAGTGAGAAAGTGTTGTATGGAATGATAAAGGCAAAGAGAGGAGATACAGGGGAAAATGTCAGAATGGTGGACAGGAATGGAAAGGAGGTTGAAAATATGGAAGAAGTAAAGGTTACCTGGAGAAAATACTTCAAGGAACTCCTAAATACAACTAATACCAGCATAGTGGACATTGTGGAGGAGACAGTGACCAAGAAATTTCAGAGAAGGAATTGACATGGAAAGGAGTGGAGAAAGCATTAAAGAAGATGAAAGGTTGAAAGGCACCGGGAATAGACGAAGTGAGTGTGGAGATGGTGAGAGCAGCAGGGGTGATAGGAACACAGTGGCCCTTTCGAGTAATGAAAGTGATATGGAGGGAGAAGAAAATACCAGAGGACTGGAAAAGAGGGATAATAATACCCATATTTAAAAAGGGAAGTAGGAAGGAATGCAAGAACTACAGGGTAATTATACTCATGTGCCACTGCGCCAAAAATTTCAGAAGGTACTGGAGAGAAGAATTAGGACAGAAGTTGAAGATGGGCTGAGGGAAGAACAGTATGGATTCAGGCCTGGAAGTTTCTGACTCCTGTGGTGCACTGGCATGCTCGTGACGTGGTTACACATGTAGCGAGGCGTGTGTGCCAGCTACGCGTCTTGGTAGGTGTACCTTTACCAACTGAAGAGCCCAATTGGCACGCTGGGGTGATACGCTAGTAATGTGTTGAGTTATGCTGGACAATTTAATCACTGTTTGTTGAAGAACATTTTGATTATTAACCCATGAAATGTCGTCACACAGCAATGAAAATACGACATCATGCAATATGCAAAACATTTTTTGACCAGTGTATTTTATTTCATGAATCTCTGTAAAATATTATCAGAGTATCAATAAATTAGGCATTAGAAGATCAATCTTTATATTGACTCCATTTTGTGTGAAATCTATATGCATACCAATCAAGAGCAGAACCTTCTTCTCACTGCTGGCCACCCTCAATATTCAGGGCCACTATGGGATTGAAGTCATTCAAGCCATTGCATTAATGAAAAAATAATAAGATCAATCCATCATCACAAGGTGGAATACCGTACTATCTCTTCAGATTCCTACAGTCTAAGCTCAATAACTACGCATAAATATGGGTCTGTGATTCTGAAATGGCCTGTCTGTATTTGGTAAGCAAAATAGTGATTGTACAGAATGCTGACAGTTATTGCAGAATCTCTTTTCTTTTCATCTTAATCAGTCAAAAAGATGGTATATTGGCTTTCACGGCCAGTGAATTAAAACTCAGCAATTCTTCTAGGTTTGTGCGGTGTCTTGTGTGGGGTTTTGACATGAGCCCGCTGATGAGCCAGCTTGGTGTCCTAGGCGAAACCCCACACAAGACACGGCACAAACCTATAAGAATTGCTGAGTTTTAATCAATGGAGGTAGTCTTTGACAATGCACCAGAAACACACACAGTAACTTCCTACAGTATCCAGTGCATTGTGACTGCTCCTTCACAGAGCTGAGTTCACTTCTCACCTGTTGAACATTGTCCACCTCCTCTCTGATGTGCGCCACCAAGTCTCCGACCTGTGATGACGCAAGGCTCATGGGGCAGCTGTCACACCGCCAGTCAGTCTCGTCTTCAAGAGGGGAAATCGGCAGGTGAACTCCACCACAGGGGTCACCAGAACTGGAACAACAGAATGACGCTCATGAATCTTGGAACCACCAGCACTCTCCACATTACTAGGAATTTGTATTGGAGTGTTTTCCGCAGCATAGCCATACACGTTGTCACACATCATAGCAGCATGTCTAGAGATCTCGCCGGGTTCTTACACATACCTTCGAATCAAATACCAGGACACTTGCCCCACTCCTAGTTACACACATCACTATAGACAAATTCAACATCACCCAATAACACAGGGCTGATGACCGAGATATTCCAAGTGAATTAACACCAACTTTCTTATTGGTCAAAACAAAATACACCAATGGAAAATGAACAGTTCTAAACAGGTGATGTAGGAACACAATATTTTGACAGGACACTGTTAAAACCACCTGTTGTAGTCAACAAGTACAATTCGTGTAATGAACGGATATTGTGGCCACGGACATCAGACGAGCAAACAGCAGGACCCATGTTGGAACTTCAGTGTCACCAGTGGCGTACGCAGGATTTCCTTCTGGGGGCGGTTTCATTAATATCTTAGGGTAATTGTGTACATTATTAAAGGGGCAGATGAACTTGTTGTTCCGTACCTTACAGCGAGTCATCATCATAATTAAAATGATATTTTGATTAATATTCATTAAAAAAAACAATAATTAAATAACCGTTCTTTTTGCATGAAAACTATATTAGGCCTCATTTTTTTGACACAATAAAAAAATGAAAAAAAGATTCTACAAAATATGGAAAATAGTAACTAAATATTAAAACTGAAATGATGCAGTGGCATCATCATGACCATAGTTACGTGGTTGCTTATAATATTGATATTATGTGAGAGAAAGATAATGTTTTGCTCTCAGTGTTCCCACCGCCATTACTACTGACTCTCAAAATCTGCCCATCTTGATGACTTTATCTGTATCATTAATAGGAATATATTGCAGAAATTCCCCATGCACTGAATTATCTTTAACTAAACGGACTCACACTTAAAGCAACCCGAAGCAACGTGAGAAAGGTTACCGATCGCACACTTCAACAGTAAAACTGATTCTTGGCTTACTCCGACACTGAAGGAGGAGTCTCGCTGCGAGTCGAGTGCAGGACATTTACCAGGTGAGGAACGTGATCACTTTTAAAATATAATACAGCAGTTAATACGCCTCACTAGCGGTAGTGTAAACAGGTGATAGATGGGACACGTGAGGAAATATCTCTGGGGGGGTTAAACCCTAAGCCACTGGTGTTTACCATGCTTCACTGTGCAGTCCACCTCCGATGGAGTGATGGTCATTTGCAAATGTGTCATCGACCGGCACCAGAGAGTATATGAGGGACACATAGCCTACAATGACTGTACAAATCTGTTGTTGAGGGAACATTGAACAGTAAAGGATACATCCAGCCAATTCTATTGTCATTCCTACATCAAAGAGGACAATGGCAATGCACACACTTCTCACGTTACCCAACATGCTCTCCAAGATGTTCGTTAGCACCTCTGGGACGTCACTACTGGCAACATCCCTTGACCAGTTGCAACAAAACGTGGAAGACTAATTGACATCTGACACCGCTATGACCATCTCTGCGCGTGATTGTAGGACTGCTTTGATGCTTGATGAGGCCATACAAGACAGCATTGCATTGTACAACCTTCAGGCCTGTATGTATGGGGGGACAAACTGGGCAACTGACCAGGGCGGCAAATTTTCTTGATAACTGAACAAAACCGCTTGGGCATTAAACGTCAAGTAGCCTAATTAAAGTTAACCCCCCCCCCACACAAGGGAATATCCATTGGTAATGCTGATTTTTTAAGGACAAAAGAGGAAGGATCGTCTTATGTCATCTTGCTGTTGAATCGGACTTGAAAGTGAAATTGTTGTAATGAAGAAATCATAAACCTGTTTGCAAATGACAAGACAAGAAGGACACCCCTTGCTATTTAAATAATTGGAAATTTGGCCATTGATTGTTAAAATTTAATGTAAATTCTTTGTATTAAGTTTTTTTCTAGTTGTAAATTTAGTAAAAGGAGATTTATTATCTTTGCCAGTCATAGTTATGTACATTCTCAGGTGAAGAAACGGCCCCATATGTTAAGGAAACTAATTAATCTACATATTTCAAGTTAGGGTGAGCAGAGGATTTTCTTCTCTCTCTCTTTTTTTTTTTTTTTTTTATTTCCCAGGGGTGCCAGGAGCCTTAAATATGGGCCTGACAGCCTTTATTGTGTTCATATTTTATTTCCCACTAGTGTAATGGTGCTCACCTGTTAGTTCCCAGGCAACGCAATGCACTCAGGAATGTGCCCAGTTCCGTTGGATCACTACATCGTGGGCACCGACAGCTGAAGTACTTGGTGCTCTTCAAGTGGTCACGTCGAGCTTGCGTTCCCCACAGAGGGTGGGTGTACATCGTGCTGATGTGGTCTCCCCTGGAAGCAGGGCCGGTCTTAGGGGTTTCAGCGCCCTGTGCGAAATTCGATTTTGCGCCCCTCTGTGCGAGGTGGGTTGCCTAACTCTGGCAAAAATTATGGGGTATCATAAAGAAGAATCATGAAAATATAAAATCGAAAATGCATGCACCGAATTATCGGATTAAATTAAATAAAATGAACCTAAAGTACATTTACCCATTTACTATATTACTTGAACATGCTTAACTTGCGTTGTAGTAAGGGGATAGTCAAGGTAACACAAAATATCGGCTGTACGCTCGCATGATGCAAAAATACTGGACTTTATTAACTAATAGGTGATGCGTAACATATTACAATAACTATTTTTCAGTTGTGATGCAAAGTGTCAACATAACAAAATCACTGCAAAAATACACTTACAGGAATCAAGCTTTACTAATTCAAACGACTTCGACACACAGGAAAAAACACACTAAAACCCAAAACCTTATGAGAAGGGAGCTTTCCGTACTTCGACTGAAGCAAACTGTTTTACAAACTGGGCTAAATCGAGTGAACGCGCAACTTACCGGTAGTTCTCTATTGAAATTAAAGCAAGTTTTGACAGTCTCTCTTGGCCAATTATAGCACGCAGGTAGGTTTTAATCAACTTCAATTTTGAAAAGCTACTACGTTCACGCGAAGCGACAGTTACCGGCAAGGTTAAGAGAATTCGCAAAGCTACATCGACGTTTGGAAGAACCTCAATCATATTCGTGCTGTAAATAAACTGCAACGCAGCGCGAGGGTTTTTTGCGTTTGGTGGTAGGCGTGGGCTCAAATGTTGCCACTCAGAACATAGATGCATCCCACTTATTTCAGACTCATTATTTCCACTGGAAAGCTGCTTTTGCAAGTTCAAGCAACGATCCATGAGTGGACTACTATCTTTAATAGACCCAGGCAGTACCTTTAGATCGCACAAAAATCCCCATGTATCGGAATGCTGAATATCTATAACTTCAGTCATAATTCTAAATTTTCCCGTATTGATTATGATACATTATAAAAAATAAAAATAAAATAAAATGTATTGTAAAGTGGATAGCCTCTGTGGCTCAGGCGGCAGCACGCCGGCCTCTCACCGCTGGGTCCGTGGTTCAAAATCCCGGTCACTCCATGTGAGATCTGTGCTGGACAAAACGGAGGCAGACAGGTTTTTCTCCGGGTACTCCGGTTTTCCCTGTCAAAATTTCATTCCAGCAACACTCTCCACTATCATTTCATTTCATCTGTCATTCATTTAATCATTGCTCCAGAGGAGTACGTCAGGCCTCGGCAGCCGGCACAGTTCATATCCTCGCCGCTAGATGGGGGCTTCATTCATTCCATTCCCTGACCCGGTCGGAGACTGGAAGCAGGCTGTGGATTTTCATTTGTATTGTAAAGTGAATATTTGTGTAATATATCGGAATGCTCTTTAAAGAAAAATAATCTCTTCCTTACAGACTTAAAAGCTACTGTTAGGAGATTGTCAAAGTAACTTTTTTTGAAGAGTCGTTGTGGCTTCACTTGTTTGCACTTAACCTTAGCCTGAGCTTCAGCCTCCGTCAGCTCCGGCTCCAACTCTGACTCAGAACTGTCACTCTCAGTGCCTGACTCGATGACTTGGTCCGAGTCCGAGTCATCTTCCTCAATCAACCGTTTAGGGCGTCTATTCTTCCTTTTCCGTCTACCTTCTTCGACCTCAAGACACACAGACGCAATGATTTCTTTAGCCGATATTATAGCGCTTTCATAGCCTTCTTGGGAATATTTTTCAAGGTATGAGGTACAACCTTCCGCGAAAGAAGACGCCTTTTGTAGGCCTATATCAATCGCTTCTGCTTGCATGGCTATGCTAACTATGTTTACTTGAAACAAAATGTCGTGCCATACTAGAACAGCAACGACAAATTTGAATGTCACTTTTTTTTTTCGCCAGGTATTCAGCTTCATGGCGTAGCCACGAATCAAAAGCAGGATTCTCCTTAATGGCCTTTAAGGCTGCCATTACCCCATTGAGTGTCGCTCAAATCTTTTAGAGTCAAATTACAAATGTGAGCCAACAAAATAGACGACGAAAATAAAACATATATGCGTTGAATAATGCCAAATAGAGTAACGCAGTAAGGACAGCATTCGGCTGAGTCAGATAAAACTAGGTTTAAGGAATGGCTACCACATGGAACATAATTTGCACGCGGGAACTGTTTTACAACGCGAGCTTGAACTCCTTTATGTTTACCTTTCATATTCACGCCGTTGTCAAAGCCTTGACCTCCAAGGTCTTCTAGCTTTAGCCCCATTTCTGTCAAAGTATTAATGATCAGATCGGCACATTATTGGACTGATCAGTAGGATTTGTTTGAGAAGATCTCCCGTCAATTGATGTTGAAGGTCGGACGAATTTTTTAAAAGCTTCTGCTGCCTTCTTGTCTTCTTCTGCATGCTGCAACCTTCGTTCTTTGTTTGCAGCTCCACTAGCTTCACCGGAGGAGGCCATTGTTGTAGGGTTTCTCGTTCTTCGACCCGACTTTACACCATCCGCACCACGCACTCGAATGAACGACAATTAACAAGGGCCATAACACTCCCGTGTATTGTGCTAAAACGTCCTACCATCTACGAGCGGGTCGACGTCGACTTCGCCCAGCCACACGTGTCGTTTGTTAAGATTTCTTTCTCTTTGACTCTGTCTCCATCTCGTGTCACACCCGCACCCCTTTCTCCAACCTCACTCCCCTCTCTCCCTGCATCCTCGCTTCCTTTCTCTCTCCTTCGCCTTGCTACAGCTCTGCTACAACAGCGAACCGAACCGAAATATCACGGAAATGCCCGAGCGCTGCCGAAGGGCGATTTGGTTGGTCCCGGGCCCAGGTCTCGAGCCGGGTTGCATTTCCACGATAGTGAAAAGGCAAGGCATGGGAGAGAAAGATATAGTGTTTGCTAATCACTATTTCACTGAGTTTAACTTCAGTCCGTCACGGTCTAAGGTGCGCGTAGGGTTTTCATTAGTGAGAGATAACACCGGTTGAACTTAAAAAAAAAACTGATTCCCATATCTGTTTGACGAACTCGCATTTACCTATTTTGCCATTTGTGCAATAGGAAATAAATCGAAATTTGCCTATCTTTGGGGGACGCCTTCGGCGCCTCCCAAGCCGTTGGCGCCCTGTGCGACCGCACATGTCGCACACCCCTAAGACCGGCCCTGCCTGGAAGTCTGACAGACAGGTCATGTCATGTGCTCTCTCTTTCTGCAGCCAATGGCCATGTTCATTGCAGGTCAGGGAAGGGATTTTGGAAGGAAATCGGCCATGGACATGTTCAAAGGTTCCGTCCCAGCATTTGCGTGGTGGTGAAAATAATATGGGAATACAGATTTATAAATACTGTAGATGCTACGGTGGTCCAATGGCTTGACTCGACTGGACCATATTAGGAATGATGCTGTGCAGAAGGATTTCAAGGTTGCCCAAATCACAGAGAAAATGCATGAATCACAGCTGCTCCGTAGCATTGAAACCTCAGTTGCTAAGACTGCCCTTCAACTGATCGTGGAGGGTCGTCGAACTCGACTGCGACCTCAAACACGCTGCCTGGATAGGGTGAGGGACGACATGCGGCTCACTAAACTCTGCCCTCGGGACGCTATGGATCGATTGAAGTGGAGGAAGGCAGACCCCACACAAATAGGAAAATGCAAAGAGGATGATGATGATGAAATAGAATTGTTTGAAATCTCTACAACAAGAACATTTACAAACTAGAAAACCTCTTTCAAACATAAGACAATTCACTAACCACCTCATTCTGTTTTATTTATATACTAGCAGTACTACCCGCCTTCGCCCTGTGGAATGATGATAATATTTCAGTCTCCTTAACACTCAACGTCACTGATGAAGATGATACTGACGACGACTGCTATTGAACGGGTATAATAAACTTATACTCTAATAGAAATACATATTTTTAAATTACCGGCGAGGAAGAATGTGGTGTTGCCTAGTAGTATAATGGGCGTAACATCTAGGTCATTTGCCCTTTTGATGAGGATGATAATGAAGACGACTACTACTGAACGGGTAAATCAACCTTACAAACTAATGCAAATACATATTTTTAAAATCACAGGCTAGGTAGACTCTGGTGTTGCTTAGTAGTATAATGGACGTAACATCTAGGTCATTTGCCCTTTTGATGAGGATGATAATGAAGACGACTACTACTGAACGGGTATATCAACCTTACAAATTAATGGAAATACACATTTTAAAATCACAGGCGATGAAGACTGTGGTGTTACTTAATAGTATAATGGACGTAACATTTAGGCCATTTGCCCTTTTGATGAGGATGATAATGAAAACTACTGTTGAATTGACACGACAAACTTACAAACTACCGTGATAGAAAGAAATATTTCAAAATTCACAGGCGATGAAGACTTATTGTGTGTGGTGATTAGTGGTATAATGGGTGTAACATCTAGGTCATTTGCCCTTATGATAATAATAAGGTAATGAAAAATGACTACTAAACGAACATGGTGTAATTTTAAATCTGATATAGGCAATTCAGATTTCTACCTTCGATGTCTTCCAAAGTCTGAACGTTATTTTCTGGCTTAGGCCTATACTCGATGCGTGTAGTGAAAGAGCTTATTGAGTACTGCTCGGGTCCAAGCTGCACGAATCGCAGATGATGACAGACGTTCGGGGGGGGGGGGGGGGGGGTTCCCGGTCCAATTCACATTGACCGGTGAATCACTCATTCTTTCGTAACACTACAGTGGTTTGAGCAAAGACCCTGTATGAACATCAGCATTGTCAGCAATACCAGGTAACACGGCGGGGTCTGGACATTCCTCTCATGTCAACTCGCGATGAATCAGCAAGCTATTCTCACACCTGGCCCCCTCCTCCCCCCTACACCCACCAGGGTCTCTCAACTTGTGGGACGTGGGTTTGCGACCACGGGACCCCAGCTGAGTCCGGCATTGCTTCTGCTTACTGGTGCCGGGCTCCTTTCAGTTCTCTTACCTGTCAGCCTCCCTTGGTCAAACTCTTGTTCTCTTCCGACCCCGATGGTATCAGGGTATCCGAGGCCTAGCGACTCTTTCACTTTCCCGCCTTAATTGGCCCTTGTCTAATCATTCCTGATAGCCTCATTCTTCGAGGTGTCAGCCTTCTTTTTCTTTTCTTAATATCTCATGTCTTCTGCTCAAGACCCTCAAGGAGGAAGGGTGTGTGTAGCCCCACCACTTCTGGTGCACCCTCGATAGTGCTACATCCTCAAGGGCTCATGGCTGGTGAGTTCGGGAGCTGGCAACCCTGAGGGTTTCCAGAGCGGGTCCGGTTTTACCCCTTTTTTCCATTGCCTTTGGGACGGACCCTGTCCTCTTTCCGGGAATGGAGTGGTCTGTCCGCAATTTCAAGCAGACAATGTTACTCGCAGGGTACCGAAGGGTAAGTATACAAATGTTGGTTCTGAACGGTGAAACGGTGTAGATTTGTGCCAAAGGGCCTAAATGAAGGGAATGGGGTGATCTGTCCGCAATTTCAAGTGGACAGGGTTACTCGCAGGGTACCAAAGGGTAAGTATACAAATTTTGGTTCTGATCGGTGAAGCGGTGTAGATTTGGGTCAAAGGGCCTAAATACAGAGAATGGGGTGGTCTGTCCGAAATTTCAAGTGGGCAGGGTTACCCGCAGGGTTGCAAAGGGTAAGTATACAAATTTTGGTTCGGATCGGTCAAACGGTGCAGATGTTTGCCAAAGGGCCTAAATGCAGGAAATGGGGTGGTCTGTCCGAAATTTTAAGTGGACAGTGTTATTCACAGGGTTACATAGGGTAAGTATACAAATTTTTGTTGAGATCGGTGAAACGGTGTAGATTTGGGCCAAAGGGCCTAAATGCAGGGAATGGGTAGGTCTGTCGGAAATTTCAAGTGGACAGGGTTACCCGCAGGGTTCCGTAGGGTAAGTATACAAATTTTGGTTCAGATCGGTGAAACGGTGTGGATTTGTATACATAGCAGACAGACAGACAGACAGACAAACATTGAGCTTTATATATATAGATGTATTAATATTGCCCATGATACTGTGACCACCCACACCATGTGAATATCCCCATAATAATAATTACTACCAGGACCAAAATCATGGACTCAAGAACGAATTTTCAGTGCCCAGATGAAGAGATTTTGGGAGAAGAAACATCATCATTAGCAAACTAAGTTACATTGCGCTCAACAGACAGGCATAACAGTGTACAGGGACACTGCCAGGTTATAAAGGGAGACCTGACTTCTATCCTAAGAAATAAATGGGAATATTCTTAAGCTTATACAGTATCACATTAGAGCTGTCAGAGAGAGAGAACAAAACTCTTAGCAATGTGCCAGTCATCGAGGGTGCGGACAAGTCGTGACCAGTAACATGCACAGGTTAGTTAGTTAGTTATTGTTGTTTTAAGGGGCAGAACTACGAGGTCATCTGCCCCTCTTAACACAGATTAAAGTATACAAATTTGGAATGAAAAGACCAAAAATTAATAAAACAAAAAATTAAATAAAACACATAATTATAAAAATAAACAAAAATTTACGGAAAACAAAAATTCAATTTTCAAAAAAAGAAGTTCGTTGAATCAATGTTCACTGGAAAATTTAGATTGCGGGCCCTATCCCACTCTCTCTTATAAAGCAGATAACTAGATCAGCAGCCACCGCGTCATCGGCTAATATAAGTTTGAGTGTCATCTGCAAACCAAGGTTTCTTCGTAAGTCAGCAAGATCCACACACTCGGTGAAAATGTGGGCCACGGTGAAAACGGCTCCACAGGTACAAAGTGGGGGGGTCTTCCCTTCTCATTAGGTACGAGTGGGTGGATCTCATATGACGTATCCTTAGCCTACACAAAATGATGGACTCTCTCCGTGACCAAAAAGAGCTCCGCCACACGCGAGTAGTTCCCTTGATCCCTGGTGAGCACCGCAAGGCCTTTGGCCTTCGTCAGGAGTGAGAGAGAGGGAAGTACTGCAGCCCATTTTGAGACTTAAATTAAGTAGTGAAGAATCCAAATTGCCGAGATAAGACAGAAAAATCACCCAAGTTACGGGGCACATGTGGATATGATTATGATTATGTGTCTTAACTAATCACTGAAGGAGGAGTTTTGAATTAAAATCCATAACGGAATGGGATTCATGGAAATCAAACACACGTGGAATCGAGAGTTTGGGTGTGTCTGGACTATCTTTTCGGCGTGAAATATCTCACAAGCCAGCGAAATATTGTTCATCAAAGCCGCATCAGGATGACCTCCACATTTTGTGCTCCATAATGAGTTCACCCCGAGCCTTGAGGGGTCACTCTTTGCAGAGAATTAGTCAAGCAGCGTCCATTGTCAGGTATAAGACCACCATCTTGACAGGACCCAATGTTCAGTTGATGTAGAGAAGTCGTGGCAAGGCCAGTTCAGTTTCAACAATAGTTATTAGTGAGCAGAATCAGAAATCCTTCTCAGAATAAAGTATACTAGAGCTCGCGTCAGCCCGGAAGGCGGCCGGCTCTGTGGGATTTGCGCAGAGAGAGAAAGAGATACATTTCCACTGTTGCAACAGGTTCACCATGTCCGAGTACCCACACCGCAGGCTGCTGCCATGAGTTCCTGCGGTATGACAACACCGTCCCTTACCTCATCGAGCCTGTCTCTTTCACGCTGCTTTACACAGCTTTCCTGACAACACACTAGCTCAGATTCTCCAGACAGACTGACGGTGATTGGTGGGATGGAAGTGAGGCATGACGTAATGGTAGCGTTGTGTTCTGCGCACCGCCTTCCCGGCTGGCTCGAGCTCTAGTGGACCCGTGCGAGAAATCTCGCATGTCCATCAGCCACACTTTCCCCAATAGTTTTATAATAAGAGACTTAAGGAGAAAGGTTGTTATGTTTTTATTTGAACCAAATGATTATAGAACACTATTTACTTTTCAGGCGTCCCTACGGCCAGAATTAGAACTGAACTGCAATGATGTCGCGTATTTTCCTACAGCAACAGTATTTGCAAATCTCACACTTCTCACAAATATTTATATTTATGAAATTAGAATGCAATTCGTCACTGCTAATGTCATTTGTGTGCTGAGTCCATTGATTGACAGCTTACCCGTAACACTCACCGGTTATTCGATATTTATGAAATTATACGATTTGAGTACCAGTACTCATTCCTTTAAATTACTGTTTCTAAAATCCATGCAAAATGATAAAGGATAGACCTCAGAATGTTAAAATGACATGAAACAGGAGTCACAGCAGCCAAAATGTGAAGTGGACAGCAATTATGGAGCGTATCTTCCTGCAGCAATAGTATCTGCAAATCGCACACTTCATACAATTTTTTTAAGTCTTTCTCTTTAAGCACTTTGCCATTGGGAACGCGACCTGCTGAATTCGGTTGGGTTCTTTAACGTGCCAACGACGTGTGACGTGCATACCGTGATTTTTGTCCCCTTTCAAATATCACTTGCCACGGCCAGGAGCAGACCTGCTGGCTTGGGGTTGGTGGTCCGACGCGTTAGCCACTCGCCCACCGTGGTAAGCGTATGAGACAATGACGTCCATTTTGTTGGCAGCTATTGTCTTATTGGATGCCAAATGAATTACAGTACAATGTATTTTAAATATACTAGTTGATACCCATCAAAACATGGCGGTCATTGGGAAAATATTTACTGAAGGATTCTCTTATATGCATTTTTTGAACGATTACGTTTTGAAACTGTTGCAACTTTAAGGGCGTCGAAAGATCGACTTTGCAACATATAACTGGCCTTCTCTTAAACCTTGATGATGCAAATAGAGTCCTACACGTTCCAGAGTTTCCCCTTGAGCTTTAATAATTGTGATAAAGTACGCCAAGCGAATTGGAAAATGAAGTGTTTTATCGGAATATGTTAAATAGCTCTCTGCCCATTAAGTGATTTGCCTCCACATATACTTGCTCTAAAAGTTTGAGACTTAGAGCCCCTCCCTTTTAATTCTAATAAACGAAGTATGACGAGTCGGAAACCGCTATTTCTCTGGTGGAATAGAGACATAGTGCGCAAGCGCGGTAGTGACAAATATTACATTTTTCTTTAATCATTTAAAATATACCCTAACATATTTTTTCCTTTAAAAGACACTCTGCAAATCTACATGCCAAGAGCTCTCTTTAGAATGCATTACGAATTCAATCGGTATTTGAACGTGTCCACAATTTCCAAACTCTGACTTCCAATTTTCACATTGCCCTTTCCTTGTCTTTCCCCTCTTGTCATCACCATGGTCTTGCTTTTCTCTATACTGATTTTCAGGCTGTACCTCTGAATATTTTCGTTCAGTGCATCTAGTTGTTTTTGCACTTCTTCGGTGTTCCTTCCCCAGACCACAATATCATCTGCATCTTGGTGTATTCTTGGAATACACGGTATGATAGAGTATATTTTTAATACTCTTTGCTTGTTCATTTCTTCCTTTTTCTCAAACACATTTTGTAAGTATTTTGTAAGTATTTTCTATCTAAATTGCATTTTGTAAATATTGTCAATTCAAATAAAAGTACAGTAAGTATGTAGTTAGTTTTAGTTGTAAGTAGGTAGTTAGTTTGTCTATTAGATATATGTCATTATTCTATTAGACTGTGGTGTGTGAGTGTTTCTGGTAGCAGTTGCATTGTTTATTAGTTATAGTTCATTGTTTCAGTAGACTGTGATGTGTGAGGGTGCATGTGAGTGTACCTGTTGACAGACTGTTTTAGTGGTAGTATTTGTTGTTGGTGGAACTTAAGTTTTTTGTTAGTAGAGTTTTGGTATTTAATTGTTAGTACGGTAGAAGGTTAGTATTTTTGTTAGTAGAATTGCTCTTTACTTATTCTGAAAGGGAGTAGCAGCCTTTCAGAATAAATCAATTCTTTACTAGTCTTATAGACGGTTAAGATATTGATAATATAAGCCAATAATGGCTACACTGCGTCCTGCTGCACGGCTGAAAGCAACGGAAAACTACAGCCGTATGCTATTCCCGAGGATATGCACCTCTCTATGCATAATTACATGTGATGATGGCCTCCTCCCTTGTAAAATTTCAATCCGGAGGTAAACTAGTCCCCCGTTCGGATCTCCGGGTGGGGACTACTCGAGAGGGGGTTAACATCACAGAAGTGACAAAGAGGAAATCTGACATTCTACGGATCGGAGCGTGGAATGTTAGAAGTCTGCTAGGAAGTGGAAGGTTAGAAAACTTAGAAAGGGAAATGGATAGGTTGAGGTTGGATTTGGTTGGGATTAGTGAAATGCGCTGGCAGGAAGAACAGGACTTTTGGTCAGGAGACTATAGGGTCATTAGCACTAAATCAAACAATGGCCAAGCAGGGGTTGGCCTCATATTGAGTAGGAAACTTGGACAGCGGGTGGAATATTATGAGCAATATAGTGAACAGATTATTGTAGCAAAAATCATTACAAAACCTACCTGCACTACAGTGGTACAAGTCTATATGCCTACCAGTCAAGCTGATGATGAGGATGTTGAAAAGGTCTACGAAGAAATAGACGAAATTCTGAGGTATATCAAGGGTGATGGAAATGTTATAGTAATGGGAGATTGGAATGCTGTGGTAGGAAAAGGTAGAGAAGGGAAGATAGTAGGAGATTTCGGATTAGGTGAAAGGAATGATCGAGGAAGCAGGCTGGTAGAATTCTGCACCGAGCATGAATTGGTCATAGCTAACACCTTATTCAATAACCACAATAGAAGAATATACACATGGATGAGACCAGGAGATACAGGGCGTTTCCAAATCGACTTCATTATGGTCAAGCAGAGGTTTCGAAACCAGATTTTGGATTGTAAAACATATCCTGGTGCTGACATAAACTCTGATCACAATCTGGTTGTAATGAAATGCAGATTAAAGTTGAAGAAACTGAAGAAAAGTCAAAAGCCAAAAAGGTGGGCAATAGACAGACTGAAAGAGAAGGATGTAAACGAAAGATTCAAGAAGAGTATAAAGGAAGGACTAATGAAAAACCCTAAACAAACTTCAATTGCAGACGAATGGGCACTTTTGAAGAATGAAATAACAAAATCCGCAGAAGAAAACATTGGTAGGAAAGAAAGAATAGGTAGAAAACCGTGGATCACTCAGGATATACTAGAATTGATGGATGAAAGGCGGAAACACAAGAATGTAAGAGATGAAAAGGGGAAAGCAGAATACAGACGTCTGAGAAATGAGGTTAACAAGAAGTGCAAGGAAGCGAAAGAAGAATGGTTGAAAGAGAAATGTGCAGGTATAGAAAATTGTCTGAAATTAGGAAAAGTAGACACAGCTTATCGAAGGATTAAGAATACTTTTGGGGAAAAGAAGACTAAGTGCTGTAATATTAAGGACACAAATGGAAAGCCTCTAACAGACAGGGAAGAAAAGGTTGAGAGATGGAAAGCTTACATAGAGAGTTTGTATAAGGGAAAGGAGATTGAGAATCATGTAATGGAAAGGGAGGAGGAAATTGATGAGGATGCGAAAGGAGATTTAATATTGAGATCAGAATTTGATAGAGCTTTGGAAGACTTAAGCAGGAACAAAGCACCAGGCATAGATGATATACCGATTGAGTTGCTACGCTGCATAGGAGATGAAGGTCTGATCAGGTTATTTCACTTGGTGTGTAGGATTTATGAGACAGGTGAGGTACCCCCTGATTTCAAGAAGAATGTAATCATCCCTATACCAAAGAAAGTGGGAGCTGACAGATGTGAAGATTACCGTACAATCAGCTTGATTACTCATGCTTCAAAGATCCTGTCTAGAATAATTTACAAGAGGATTGAAAGCCAGATAGAAACGGAGTTGGGTGAAGACCAGTTTGGTTTCAGGAGAAATGTAGGAACAAGGGAAGCTGTACTAAGTCTTAGGCTGATTTTAGAAGGTAGAATAAGGAAAGATAAGAGAACGTTCATGGCTTTTGTAGACTTAGAAAAGGCTTTTGATAACGTTGATTGGACTAAATTGTTTGACATTTTGAAATCAATTGGAATAAAGTACAGGGATAGGAGGGTGATATACAATCTGTACAGAAACCAGACAGCAGTCATTCGAGTTGAAGGACATGAGAGAGAAGCTGGTATTCAGAAAGGTGTAAGGCAAGGCTGCAACTTATCACCCATACTTTTCAATCTTTACATTGAACAAGCAATGAAGGAAATTAGAGAAAAATTTAAAGTGTGAGTGAAGATTCAAGGAGAAATAATTTCAACTCTGAGATTTGCTGATGACATCGTCATCTTGGCCGACAAGCCTGAGGATTTGAATGAGTTTTTGAATGGTATGGACTCCGTCTTACGGAAAGAATTCATGATGAAAATAAATAAATGTAAAACAAAAATACTGGAATGCAGCCAAAATAAATCAGAAACCTCTATGGAGATCAAATTGGCAGGTGAAAAGCTGAAGGAAGTAGGAGACTTCTGTTACTTAGGAAGCAGAATAACCAGTGATGGACGAAGCAAAGAGGATATTAAAAGTAGGTTGGCTCAGGCAAAGAAAGCATTTCTACAAAAAAGGAATCTGCAGACATCGAATATAGATTTAGGTATTAGGAAGTCATTTTTGAAAGCCTTTGTCTGGAGCGTGGCGCTCTATGGAAGTGAAACTTGGACTATTGGTGCAGCAGAAAAGAGGAGAATTGAAGCATTTGAAATGTGGTGTTACAGGAGAATGATGAAGATCAGATGGGTAGATAGGGTTACAAACAAAGAGGTATTAAGACGAGTGGGAGAGGAGAGATGTTTCTGGCGACTGCTAATGAAGAGAAGAGATAGGTTGGTAGGACACATACTAAGACACCCAGGAATAGCAAGCTTAGTTATGGAAGGAAGGGTCGAGGACAAAAACTGTAGGGGTAGACCAAGGTTAGAATATGTTAAACAGATTGCCTCCGATGTAGGGCGTCAGAGCTATGTAGAGATGAAACGATTAGCTCAGGACAGGGAGGCATGGAGAGCTGCATCAAACCAGTCAAAAGACTGAAGACTCAAACAAACTATAAGCAATTATAGATATTTATGAAATTAGAGTGCAATGCGTCACTAGTAATGTACATTCTCTTTCATTTGAATGCTCATTTTTCACAATTGGTCGCTTGTGAGCGCCACAGGAGGGATCTATGCTACTGAAATAATATATATGATGAAGTGTGCATTGTGACGCAGGTTCGACCCTAGTGAGAGACAGTGAAGTTACTCAAGCCCAGTTTGAATCCAAAATCAAGCTAACGAGCAAAATAGTATCACAGAATGCAAAACATGTGTGGGGTAGTGCTAGTGATCTATTGTGCAAGTTGCACAATACCAGCAGGATGGAATACTACCAGAAGAGAGTACCTTTGGACCATGGATTCTTAAGGAGTACGATGGCTGGGCGACCCCAAGCTCATCACATGCAGCAGATGCTGACAACGTCCTATGGCTATGATTTAATTAACTTTGGCTTGTAACGAGGCCTAGAAAGTCTGATTTAAAATGGTGGGAAAGCTTTACGTCAATCCTAACCGTAGGCTAAGAGCCCACATAGAATGAAGAAAGAGAAAAATCTGTCCATAAACGTTCCAGCTGGATGCTAAAGCGCTAAAAATAAATGCATGATAGACAAGCCCAGTGCTTGATTTGTAAAAATAGAGGTTCCGGTACTCGGGACTACCGGATGATGGGAGGGGGGTGGGGCTATATGGAATATTGAAATAAAGAGTTCTAGAAACAATATTTTTTGCTTTTCTGAACACCTCTAAAAATTAATCACTGGACAAAATAGCAATCTAATTTTGATTGCAATTTTAAATTTAATTGAAACTTCTGTAGCAATATTTTTCTTACCATAGCCTCTGGCCTGTATTAAATTGTAATATAGGCCAACTGGGCTACCATTCAAACAATGTAAGTTATTTAAATTTAATTTTTTTACGTAATTTATAAAATTAACTGCATTCATTTTGAAAATACACACATGTTCACCAACAATCTTTTATTTCTTGTTTTATAATTTTGTCTTGGCAGTTTTCTGAAACAATTATTTATTATAAAAGGTACTGAACTTAAACATGTTTTACCTCACAGTTTATAAAATATTCCAAGGTTTTCGTTGTATGTGCCTCCTCTTAGTATCCAGAGCGGAGTGCCGTCCCCGAAGCAGCCAAGATTCCACGTACTTTGAAGGGTCAAAACGAGTGAGCGGTGGGTCATTCATCTTCAGGAAAAGTAGTGAGGAGACAGTTTATGTTAACAAAGACGAAAAGAGGTTTTGGTACGGCGTACCGGTGCGTACCGTCACAAATCTAGCCCTGGACAAGCCCATTCACAACACCGCATTTCATATACTCAACATATGTCTAACTCTCGTCTGCTCTTATCCAGACTGCTTCAGCAACCCTGAGGTATAATGCTAATAACACTTTCTTTCCAGGCATAATTATAAAAAGGATTTAATTGTCCGCCTTTTCAATACCACTACTTTATGACAAATTACAGGTACATGTTTCGGAGGTTAACGACCTCCTTCTTCAGCCTGTCCTTTCTTAATTATTGAACATTACAAAAAGCAGCAATTTTCATGGAGAAATACGTACTTTGAAAGCATACCAAAGATATGTCTTATAATACAGGGCCAGGGAATGTTCTCAGCAGTGCTTACTTGCTGCTGCGTGAGCAAGCATCAGCAGTTACATTGGCAGCACGGCAGGGGCGGCTCCTTACCATGGTCGCAAGTTTGCGCTACAACCAAAATTCTGGACCTTAATTGATTCAAATAATATATTTGCTTAAATGGAGGCGTGATGTATTGAATCTCATCATTCATAGTGGGTCCGGACGAGCGCAGTTCAGTGTGACTCTGCCAAGGGCCAGTAGGCTGTGTAGTTCACTCCTCGCTGCAACCCAGGCAGCTTGTACAGGCTGGTATACGCGAAGACGAACCTACAAGTCCAGCGGGTGCATGGGGGGATGAGTGGGGTAAGAGCAACGTGAGGTTGGTTAACACAGTCCATAGAGTTCAAAAGTAGATACGGTATATTCGGCTCACAGGCAGCAGATAGCGTGGAAACGTTAGCACGCTCTGGTGGCTGACAAGCACAACTCCTCATCGTCACGCTGAACTTAATATATGCACAGTGTTTACATGATTGAACGATAATATAAATCTTCGACATATCTGTATTAAATACAGATAAAATGTATTTGAAACATACAGTTTAATCAAACTAAAACGAATGGCTACTATTACAGATGTTCCGTCCATTGTTACTCTGACAAGGTTCATGTTTGCCAAAGAATATATGTTTTTTTTCTTCTTTTTTTTCTGACCGGTTAGCCACGTCTTAGTTTCTATAGATTTGGCTTGTGATCTCTTCTGTTGTGAGAAATTCGTGATCGTGAATTGCCCTACCTGGTGAAACACATAGGAGCTGTGTCCGGTATATTTCTTCTTCGCCAGTTCCATAATATAGGCTCATTATTACTGTTATTGTTAAAGTCTGGCATCTGCATTGTGGAGGGCCGATTGTGAGGTGTTCCAACACTTAAGTTTGTAGTGCATTTCTCAGTTATCATTTTATTGTTTTTATGATATCCACATCCTTTAAAGCGCATTTAGTTCGATATTGACTGGCTGTGTGGTGCAGCGGTAATGTTCTCGCCTGCTGTGCTCAAGATTGAAGGATCGAATTCTGATGCAGTTAGTTGGCATTTGAGGTTGCGCAAATATGAATGAGCCGTGTCAGTAGAGTTACTGGCACGTTAAATAACCCCTTCGGGGGAAACCTCTGGCACCCTGGCGTCTCGAAGAACCTCAGTAGTTGAAAGGGACATAAAACCAATAACATTGTTATTATTATTAATAGCAGTAGTAGTTTGACAATGGCATTAATGGTAGTCAGAATGAAATGAATGTGCCTTTCTGTTGAAGTGCGCGATACATAGCAATTTGTCTCATTCCACTGTCTATTTTCGGAAGTTTGCGAATCTGTATTGTTGTTTCGTGCATAATTTGGCAGTTTTGCAATATCTAGCTTCAAAGTTTAGACAGGCGATGATGTTTTTTATAGTTGTGTGCTGTATATAATTATGTACAGCTTTGCATTAATCATTCACAGTCCACGCACTCTTAGGGTGACCGTTTTCCTTGCTTTCTTTTTCTTTCTTAAATCATTTTAGGGGTTTCGCGATCTTGAGGTCCTGTAGCCCCATGTACTTGAGTGTGTGTGTGTTGATTGTCCCTCACGATGGTATCCTCATCTTGACGTGATGTGGGGGCTTGAGAGTTCAAATGATCCTGCGAGCTATGCCGGCGGGAGCGTAAGCTCCTGGTAGGGCCACCCATGCCGGACAGGTCAAAGGTGATGGGCCAGACTAAGAGGGATACCCTGGTCCTCCAGGTTGGGGGTTGGGCGTAGGGTTAACAACCCTACCCTGTAAAAAATCTCAATGTTATGGATACCTTACAAGTGTCTCGGAATGCTGATCACCCGATGACGAACCGGCAAAGGAAACGGTTAATGAGAAGGAAAGCGGATATTATGTTAGCGACATGGAATGTGAAAACCCTAAGGAGACCTGGGAAATTGAGAGATTAGAGAAGAAATGGGAAAATACCGAGTGAAAATAGCTGCACTACAAGAAATACAATGGAAAGGCCAACGAATGATAGCGTCAGGGGAACATATACTGATGTACAGTGGAGGAAACACCGGTTATGGTGGTACAGGCTTTCTTATAAAAAAGTCTGTTAAGTCAAGTGTAATAAACAGCCTCTTATGGGGCAAAGTCATGGGTAAACATGGAATTGGGAACTGCAATGCTAATGGTCTGTTACTTCTTGGCCTGTGTGCTGAGCATGAGCTCTTTATCACCAATACCCAGTTCCAACTGCCAAATCGCTTCAAGACTACATGGATGCACCCACGCTCAAAACATTGGCATATGATTGATTATGTCATCACCCGACAGTGCGACAAGAGTGATGTCCTGATCACGAAAACAGCCCGAAATATTGATGACTGCTGGACAGACCATAAACTTCTAATTAGTCGATTCAGGATTTCTATCCATAAAAAGCCACGTACCCATTTCATGAATCAAACAAGCTCTAAGCTTCAACTTGATAGCGTTGCCACAGAATACCAAACCTCTGTTCTAGAACAACTAACTCATAATCCAATCAACACAAAGGATGTAGAATGTGAATGGACCACACTTCAAAATATCATTACAGAGTCTGCACAGAAAGTCATTGGCTATGAGGAAAGTAAGAGACAAGACTGGTTTGAAAATAATAATGAGGAAATCTTGAACCTCATCAAAACTAAACGGGATGCCTATCTATCTGTTTCTCAAGATCCATCCTCCAGAGAGAAGAAATTGCGTTTTCAAGAACTAAAACGGAAGTGTCAGTCTGAAATCAGGGAAATAAAGAACAACTGGTGGCAGCAAAAAGCTAAGGAACTTCAGAAATTATCAGATAGCAGGGACTTACGCAACTTCTACGCTGGACTGAAAGAGCTGTATGGACCGGTCCGATCATCATCAGGAACCTTCAAAGCTGTTGATAATTCCACCACTCTTACAGACAGCCAGGACATCTTGAAAAGATGGAAGGAGCACTTCAGTTCACTCTTGAACCGCAGTTCTGCTGCTGCTGACGATTTTCTTCAGCATGTCCCTCAACATATTCCCCAACCCTGGATGGACACTCCTCCAAACTTTAAAGAGTTTATCAAAGCTCTCAGCAGAATGAAAACAGGGAAGGCTCCAGGATCAGACTACATTCCCCTTGAACTTATTCAATGTGGAGGCTTACCTCTAAAAACCAGGCTTTTCTATCTCATTCTTCTAATTTGGGAAACCAAAATTGTTCCTGCTAACCTGAAAAACTCCAGAATAGTTACAATCTTCAAGAAAGGTGATCGCGGTATCTGTGGCAACTGCCGTAGTATTTCCCTGCTTGCCATTGCTGGAAAAATATTTGCTCGAATCTTACTAAATAGACTTCAGGTTGTTTCGGAGAAGTTACTACCTGAATCTCAGTGTGGATTTCGGGCCTCTCGTGGTACACTCGACATGATCTTCTGCGCAAGACAACTCCAAGAGAAGTGCAGGGAACAAATGACACCTCTGTTCTTAGTATTCTATGACCTTGAAAAGGCCTTTGATACGGTTCCACGTAGCGCTATGTGGATGGTCTTGAGGCGCTTTGGATGCCCCGAACATTTTGTTAGTTTGATCCAAGCTCTCCATGATGGCATGGTTGGTCAGGTATTATATCAGAATAATATCTCAGAGACATTTCCAATTACAAATGGACTCAAGCAATGATGTATACTTGCACCTACACTTTTTGCCCTGTACCTGGCAGCTATGCTTTATGAGACATCGTCTGAAAACAACTCATGTGTGAAAATTAAATATCGATATGATGGGGGGCTCTTCAACCAGGCCAGACTCCGTTCCAAAAGATTAACCTATTCCACTCGGGTCACAGAATTGCAATAGGCAGATGGCAATGCTTCTCCAGCCCACACACCAGAAGAGCTTCAGCAGTCTTCCAACTGTTTCAACAGAGCTTATAAACGTTTTGGCCTGACTGTCAACATTCAGAAAACCAAAGTGCTAACTCAGCCTGCTCCTGGAACCATCCCCCCCAGATTTTGATATCAACATATCTGGCTCAGCTCTGGAAAAGGTGAAACACTTCTCGTACCTTGGTAGTATTCTATCAGTGAACTGTACCTCTGAGAAGGATGTGGAAAACAGAATTCAGGCTGCCCATGTGGCTTTTGGACGGCTCTCACATCGTGTGTTTCTGAACAAAGATCTAAGTATCTGCACGAAAGTATTGGTGTACCAAGCTGTTGTTATTTCTACGCTACTCTACGGATGTGAAACCTGGACCCTATATCGCCGGGACATCAAGAAACTAGAACACTTTCATCAACAAAAACTTAGATCAATCATGAACATCAAATGGGATGACTATGTAACTAATATAGCAGTCCTTGAGAAAGCAATGATAAACAGTATTGAAGCCTCCATTGTTGGTCATCGGCTTAGATGGGCAGGCCATATCCATCGTATGAGTGACAACAGACTACCTCGGCAAATCCTGTATAGTGAACTCAACACTGGCAATAGGCCATGTGGTGCTCCTTTAAAACGATATAAAGACCAACTCAAGCAGACCATGAGGAGAGTAGAGATAAACCCAAAATTGGCATACTCTTGCACTGGATCGCCCTCGCTGACGTGCTACCATCTCAGCTGCAGTTGCACAGTTTGAGCAGGAACGTCGTAGACAGGAAGAGGAAATTCGCCAGAAGAAGAAGATACGTCAAATACTACCACGTCCTCCACCCTCCATCGGATGCAACATATGTGGTCGCATGTTCTATGTGAGAATTGGCCTGATAAGCCATCAGCGCCATCTTCATCGTCTGGACTAAAGATTATGGAACTGCAGGCGAGAAGCGTAAACTCGGATAAGAGTATCGGCCGACGACGAATAAACTTTAATGCTATAAATGAAAGGATGTGCTCAGTGCGACTACAAGCAAAGTTTTTTAACATCACCATGTTCTGTGTCTATGCCCCCACAGAAGAGGCAGAAGAAGGAGAGAAGGATAGCTTCTACATTAAGTTGGAGGAGGAGGTCAACAAAGTACAAAGACATGATGTGAAAATAATCCTTGGGGACCTAAATGCCAAAGTCGGGAAGGAAGAGGTGTTCAGAGATATAATAGGGAAGGAAAGTTTGCACGAAGGGAGTAATGACAATGGATTGCGGTTGATAGACTTTGCTATTGGGAAAGAAATGGTGGTGAAAAGTACTTGGCACCCAAGGAAAGATATCAAGAAAGAGACCTGGGTGTCTCCGGACAGAGTTACAAGGAATCAAATAGATCATGTGATTATTGACAAACGACATGCATCAGATGTAATGGAAGTAAGTAGTTGTTGAGGAGCAGATGGGGGCACAGATCATTACTTGGTAAGAATCAAGTATAGACAAAAAATAGATTCAGCGAGGAAACAAAAAAGTGAAAGGAAGATGAAGCATAATATCGGAAGGCTTCAAAGCAACAAGGAAGTACAAGATGAGTATAGATTGAAAGTGGGAGAAAACAGGGAAAACAATAAGAACCTCTGGGAAGAAGGTAATGTGGAAACTAAATGGGAGTTACTGAGAAACACCATCAGTGAAGTTGCAGAGGAAACGCTGGGGAGAGCCGAAATCAAGAGAAATATACAATGGTTCGTTGGAGAATGCTCAGAGGCAATCCATGAAAGAAACGAAGCAAGGCAAAGAATGTTGCAACGGAGAACAAGACAGACGGTGGAAAATATAGAGAGAAAAGGAAAAGGGCAAGCAAGTTAAGCAGGGTTAAGAAAAGGCAGTATGAAAGAGAAAGAATAGAACAATTAGATAACATGAGGAAGAGTGGGGAGATTCGGAGATTTTATGAAAGAGCAAGAGATTTGAGGAAAGGGTTTCAACCAAGAGCAGTCTTTTATAAGGACAAAGAAGGAAATTTTATAGGAGATAAGAACAAGATGCTACAGAGATGGCAGGAATATTTCACAGAGCTACTCAATGGACGAGGTGAAGAGGGAACCGCGAATGGGGAAGAAGCGAACGTATAGGGATTGATGAGCAAGAAGAAGTTGAAACACCGTATTTAGAGGAAGTTAGAGATACATTCAAGGAATTAAAGAACAATAAAGCCGCCAGAGAAGACGGAATAGAAGCGGAGTTGCTAAAATTCGGTGGAGAGGTAGTGGTAAAAGCAATACATGAACTAATAAAGGAAGTTTGGACAAAAGAAGAAATACCCAGGGATTGGACTGTAGGAATAATATGCCCTGTGTATAAGAAAGGGGATAAATCAGGATGCGGCAATTATCGTGGGATTACTCTGTTGGACGTAACATATAAGGTGTTCAGTAAGATTTTAGCCTCTCGACTGGAGCGTTGTGTAGAGAAAATATTGGGGGACTATCAAGCTGGATTTAGAAGGAATCGCTCTACAATGGACTAGATATTTGTAGTGTGGCAGATACTGGAGAAGTTTTATGAACATGATAAGCAGCTGGATCAGCTGTATATAGATTTTAGGCAGGCATATGACAGTTTGGATAGAAAGGAGATTTTTAAAATTATGAAAGAGTTTAAGATCCCGATAAAATTGGTCAAGCTGACAGAAATGACTATGGAAACCACAATCTGTAAGGTTAGATTAGAACAAGAGATGTCCGAAGAATTCATTGTAGAAAGGGGTTTGCGACAAGGAGATGTAATTTCTACATTACTCTTTAATGTAGCTCTAGAAAAAATAATTCAACAACTGCCAATCAATCCAGGAGGGACCATATTTAACAGATAAGTGCAGGTGATAGCATATGCGGATGATGTAGTATTAATTGCAAGGAGCAGTAAAGCATTAGAAGAGAGCTATGTCCTGTTGGAAGAAAAGGCACAAAAGTTAGGATTGGAAGTGAATACAAGTAAAACTAAGTATATGAAGAAGGGAGACTCCAGAGAGGCAAGAAGAAGAGAGCCGTGTATTAAATTAAATGGGAAAGAACATCAACGAGTAGAAGAATTCAAATATTTGGGCTCAATAATAACTGAGGATAACAGAACATCAGTGGAAATACAAGAAAGAATTAAAAGTGGAAATAGATGCTATTACGCTCTGCAAAGCATGTTTAAATCGAGAAATGATAGTAGGAATACTAAAATAAAAATGTACATTACTACTAAGACTTGTGGTTATGTATGGATCGGAAGGTTGGGTTCTCAATAGAAGAGAAGAAGACTGGCTGCGAAGATGGGAAAGGAAGATCTTGAGGAAAATATACGGGCCAGTGAGAGAGGAGGAAGGTTGGAGAATAAGGACAAATGTGGAACTACAGGAACTTTTCGGACAGGCAGATATTGTGGTCAAAATTAAGCAGGGGAGGATAAGATGGGCAGGACACGTTCAGAGATTGCCAGAATCACGCAGCGTCAAAAAGGTGTTCATGCAAAAACCGGATGGAAGGAGGAGAAGAGGAAGACCCAGGAGACGGTGGATAGATGACATGGAAGATGACCTTAGGAGTCTGGGAATCAGGAACTGGAGAAGGAAGGCGGAAGATAGAGATGAATGGAGGCAGGTGATAAAGGAGGCCAAGGTTCTTCAGGGACTGTAGCGCCGACCAGTAAGTAAGTGTGTTGATTGTGTGATAACCTGTGTTATTGTGATGGCTGTACTAGTGTGTGTGTATATTTGTGAATTGAGGGTAGAATTCGGAAGGAGGCGGCCGTGGCCTTAAGTTTGGAACCATCCCACCGCTTTGCCTGGAGTAGAAGTTGGAAGCCACAAAAAACCTCTTCCAGTATGACTGAGGTGGGAATCGAACCCTCCTCTTCTAAGTTTTGCCTCACGAGGCTGACTGTACCCCGTTCCAAGCCCTTCCATCAGAATTAACGTTTCTTGGCAAAGCTGGGAAGCAAACCCGGACCTCCAGGGCTACATCCAAGAATGCTATCAGCTACTCCAGTGACTGTGTTGAAGGGAACTTCATAAACAATTCAAAATGAAATTCCACAGTGCATGCTTGAGGAGACTGCAAAAGAAATTGAAAATGAAAATGTGAGTCTGTCATAACATATGAAACAAGTAATGTAGCATAACATTCATGTAGGAGAGTAGGAATAGTGTAAGCAAACATATGTAAGCTGTCGCTTGTATCAAAACAAACAAACAAACAAACAGTAAACGGTGCACTCACCTCAGCCATTCATAACAGATGCTGGAAGTGTTCGAAGACAGACTTCAACACGTCTACACATATCGCCAAAGAATTTCTTGAGCTAATTTGCGTGTTGACATCCTTGGACTACGCAGCATTATATCGGAGAGTTCATCAAGGTTTTCGTCTGATAAGAGCATAGGCCGGCCTGTTCCCAGGACATCATGAACTGACCCAGTTACACGAAATTTACTTATCAAATCCTGAACGGTATCCCGGTTTGGACACTTCGAATTAGGAAATCGCACCTGAAATTTTAGTTTTGATAATGATGATGATAATTTGCAAAAATGAGAATGAAATGGAAACTAGAACGAAAATTATCTGAGACGGAAAATACGAACAAAGAGAAACTCAGATGGAAACAACGCACAAAATGGTCTTACAAAAGGGAATTTAGAACGAAAAGCTACACAAAAAGAATAGATTGAAAAAGACCCACAAAACGTAGGCTAGATTCAAAATACGTACAAAATGCAATGTAGCGTCGAAATACTTACAAAATGCAACTGAAATTCAAAATACTTACAAAATGCAATTGAAATTGAAAATGCTTACAAAATGTACGGTAGATTCAAACGACTCATGTGGATTGACAATACTTACAAAAAGGCAATTTAGATTGAAAATACTTGACAAAATGTAATTTAGATTCAAAATACCCACAAAATGCAATTGAGAATCAAAATATGTGCAAAATGCCCACCAAACAAAATGCAATTTAGATTCAAAAGTCGTGCGAAATGCGGTTTTGGTTGAAAATACTTACAAAATGCAATTGAAATTCAAAATACTCACTAAAAGGCCCGTCTACCTGCATTGAAACACTTACTAAAAAGCAATTTAGATTGTCAATCTTTACAAAATGCAATTGAGGTTGAAAGCAATCGCGAGACGTTATTTAGATCGAAAAACATACAAAAAGCAACATAGATTAAAAATGCCTTAAAAAATCGCGAAAAGGGAATTTAGATACACGGTGAACCAAGTAACAAAAACAGTGCGGGAATCTTAAAGAGAAAAGTAAATATAATGAAAAGAGGAGAGGAGAGGGGAGAGAGGAGAAGGTCTGCCCCAAAGGTAAGGGACAAAAGGGGAAAACGGACCCAGCTCAGGAATCCCTCGGGGTCGCCAACTCCCGAACTCACGAGCCGTGAGCCCCTAAGGGTGTAGCATTATCTACGGTGCACCAGAAGTGGTGGGGCTACATACACCCTGCCTCCTTAAGGGCCTTGAGCACAAGGCAGGAGGTAAAAGGAAAAGAAAAAGAAGGCTGACCCCTCACAGAAGGAGGGTATCAGGAAAGATGAGACAAGGGCCAATTAAGGCGGGAAAGTGAAAGACTCCCTAGGCCTCGGATAACCTAATACCGTCGGGGTCGGAAGAGAACAAGAGTTGACCAAGGGACGTCGACAGGAAAGAAGACGGAGAGGAGCCCAACACAAGTAAGTGGAAGCAATGCCGGACTCAGCTGGGGTCCCGTGATCGCCAACCCACGTCCCACAAGATGTGAGCCCCTGGGGGGAATTTTAGTTTTACTTTTTTTGTAAACCGATCGCCTTTGCGAAAAATGTATTCCACCAAAAAACTCTCTTCAGTAGTAAACATTACTGCCCGTACACTGTTGCACTCTTCCAATAATCTGTTGTTGTTGTTTCCTATGGTTAGCCCGGATTACAATCCATCAGCTTTCTTGCGTTCCAATAAAGTTGTGTGAGGTTTCCAGAAGTTTTAGCAGTCACATCAAGTTTGCTGCAATGTAGCAGCCCCTTATCCATTTTCCTTCCAGGTTCGTGACAAAGTGTGCATTCTTCAGATCTCAGGATGTTGATTTGTTTCAGATGAGCTGCAAGGCAGTCATGGCCAGTGTTAAGTCTGAAGAAGGCTACAGCTTCTCTTCTTGGTGTTAATTTATATTGATCCCATTTAGCATCAATGTCCTTCCATAATTTGGTTTCTGCTGTTTTCCAACAATCTATCTGAACGCTCGCTTACTGCAATACACACTGACTATTTCAACACTCCACAACCCACCCGTGTGGCATGCACTGTACCGCTGTCGTGTCAAGGACACCGTGTTGCCAACTGAACTGCTGATGCTACCCCTGGCAGCAGCACGTTGTCGCTGCGGAGAACAGTCCCTGGCGCCCTGTACAATACATGCTTGTGGGAACAAATAAATTTGGCTAGTATTATACTGTAACAACTGACACATTTGAATTGGGAGCATGATCATGTCCCTCAGAAGTCCAACCCCCCCCCCTCCACACGGTGAGAGATGGGCAACGGCATGAAGTAGGGGATTGCCTGTAGGGGTGATGTACAGGGGGGACTTTGTGGGCCCCGGGACCGCTACGGTAGCTGTGAAGGTCCTGCAGGACGGCTAATGGGGCTCTGGAGAAGCTATGATAGGCCTAGCAAGCCAGTAGTGGATAAATCAACTGCTTTCAAAACACAAGCAAGCCTTGGAAATTATAGATCTAAAGGACAACGACTTGACTATGAACATGGACTACGAATTGGAACCTTGAATATAAGGACACTCACAGGGAAAGAAGAGGAAATTGTCGACTTGATGCTAAGAAGAAACCTGGATATATTGGGATTAGGAGAGACAAGATGGAGAGCACAGGGTAAAAGAGAATTGAGAAGAGGATTCCGATTGTACTGGATTGGGAACGATGAGGGGAAGAGAAATGGAGTAGGAGTAGTTGTGAGAGATGGGTTAAAAGAAGAAGTAGGAGGAATTAATGATCGATTGATCAAGATTAAAGTATAAGGAACAAGAATGGAGATTATGCAAGTGTATGCCCCACAGGTAGGCTGTCCTTCACAGGAGAAAGAAGGAGGTTATAATTATGGGAGACCTAAATGCCCACGTAGGTACATAAAGACAGGATTATGAAAGTGTGCTGGGAGCAGAAGGATCGGGAAGTAGAAATGAGGAGGGAAAACGGTTACTGGAACTTTGCAAAAGGAACGGGCTTCTCATTGGGAATTCATGGTACAAAAAGTGAGAGAGCCACAAGATAACCTGGTATAGCAGTGACTGGAGTAGAAGATCGGTAGTCGACTATAATTTTTGATGCACAAATGAATAGAAATGTTATGGACATTAAAGTTATCCCATCAGAGGCCTTGGACAGGATTCACCAGCTGGTGGTTATGAGCTACGGAATGAAGTCAGAAAGGAGAGTGATAGAAAGGCAGGAAAGGAAAATATAAGTATGGAAACTCAAAGAGGAAGATAGCAAAACGGAATATCAGGAAATAGTAAAGCGCAGGCTTCCCAGAGAGGAAACAGGAACTGTGGAAGAGAAATGGGAAAGGCTGAAAACAACACTAGTGGAAGCAGCAGAAATGGTATGCGGGAGGACCAGTGATAAGAAACGATGGAAGAAGACACCATGGTGGAACAACAGAGTGAAGGAAGTCGTGGGAAACAAAGCAAAGCTTTCCGGATGTGGTTCCAACTTAGAACAGCAGATGCAAGGGAGGAATATAAAGCCAGAAAGAAGGAAGCCAAAACGGTGATAACAGAGGAAAGGAGGAAGTGGATGGAGAAATGGACAAGGATGATGGAAGAGGACAGTAAAGGTAATAAAAAACTGCTGTATGCGATGGTGAAGAATAAAAGAAAAAATTAGAAGATTACCACAGAAAGAATGGAAGACAAAAATGGCATTATTATTGAGAGAAAAGAAGAGATTAAATCACTTTGGAAAGAATACTTTGAGGACCTCTTGAATGCGACAGCACCAAGTAAGGGGGAAGAGTATACTGGAAGAGTTGATGTCAGTAACCAAGTGCAAGTGGAAGACCTAACCTGGGCAGAAGTGGAAGAAGCAATAAAGAGGAAGAAAATGGGAAAAGCACCCGGTATAGATGAGGTAAGCGTGGAGATGATAAAGCTGCAGGGGAAGTGGGAACACAGTGGTTGTATAGGGTGATACGAGCTATATGAAAGGAGAAGAAGTCCCAGAAGATTGGAAAAAAGGGTGATAGTGCCCATCTTCAAGAAGGGAGACAGGAAGAAATGCCAAAACTACCGGGGAATCACACTGATGTGCCACTGTGCTAAGATTTATGAAAAGGTATTGGAGAAACGGATACGTAAGGTAACGGAACAGCAACTGAGGGAGGAGCAATATGCATTCAGGCAGGGGAGGTCCACTACTGACCTCATATTTGGAGTGAGACAGCTACAGGAGCGTCACTACGAGTATGGGGAAGATTTGGTATTGGCCTTTATGGACATTGAGAAGGCATACGACAGTATCATAAGAAACAGAGTATGGGAAGCGATGAGAGCCAAAGCAATAACGGAAGAAATAGTGATGAGAGTGAGAGATATGTGTGAAGGAAGCCGAAGCTGTGTGAAAGTCGGTATGGAAAGAACAGAATGGTTTGAGTTGACTAATGGTCTAAAGCAGGGAAGTGCCCTCTCGCCCTTCTCTTTGTAATGGTGATGGATGAAGTGATGCAAAAGGTTGCACAGCATATTGGGGAGGAAGAAATGAAGGCAATGGTGTTTGCAGATGACTTGATGATCCGGGGGAACAAGGAGAGGAATGTACAGGAGCAACTCAATGCATGGGAGGAAGTAGTGTCATCCTATGGAATGAAGTTTTCTATGCAAAAGAGTAAAGTGGTGATAACAACACGTGAGAAGGACAGAGTATACTCTGGGATAAAGTTAGGCGGAGAGCAGTTGAAGAGAGTGCAGAGCTTCAAGTATCTGGGAAGTGTCATTGAAGAAAATGGGGGAAATGCCTTGGAATTAGATGAAAGAGGAAGGTGTGCTGATAGATTCTTCAAGAGTGTTAGAGGCCTGATATGGAGCAAGGATGTGCCACAGAAAGGTAAAGGGATCATGTACAAGATTTACTTTGTGCCGATCCTAATGTATGGATCAGGAACTTGGGTGATGAGGGAGAGAGATAAAAGCAGAATACAAGCAGTGGAAATGAAGTTTCAGAGGAGTCGTATAGGTGTAACTAGAATGGACAGAGTCAGAAATGATAGAGTCAGAGAAATATTAAAGGAAGAACCCCCACAGGATAGGATTGAAAAATCAAGGCTACAATGGTATGGACACGTGAAAAGAATGGGAGAAGAGAGAATACTGCGGAAAATATTGGAAATGGAGTGGATGAAAAAGAGACCTAGAGGAAGACGAAGGGATAGATGGATATAAGGGGTGAAGTAAAGTGACGAGAGAAAAGGAGTTAATTGGACAACAGTGACAGAAGAGAAGTGGTGGATGGACAGAGAACGATGGAGAGACTTGTGCTCCAAGCAGACCCAACCTGCGGTTGGAAACTGCTCTAGTTGATGATGATTATGTCCCTAGTGCATATTGTTATATTGTGAATTGCAATCCTGCTGTTTCTGTGGTCATTATAGTAAAAATATGAATACATTGAAAATAACACTCTAAAAACTTTTAAAATCACACAAAACACATTAAAACTGTCTTATCCTTGTTCCCTTATTCGTTTTCAATGTACCTTGTTGGGCTTGAAGGGCCCTCTACGATAAACATTGACTGAACTTGTTGTGAATCACTGATGAACGTGACCGATTTGAATGGGACCGAGTATCACGGTACTTTCATAGTCCTTGCGGACAATATACGGTCTCCCATGTGCGAATAAAACTGGAAGGTTGATTCTGTGTGGGAGAGAAAAATGACAAACCTGAAGTGAGGTTGAAAGATGATGATGATGATTGTTGTTTTAAGGGGCCTAACATCTAGATTATCAGCCCCTAACGATCTGGGTGATAGCGAAAATGATAATGAAATGGAAACTAGAACGAAAATTAAGTGAAATGGAAAATACTTACAAAAAGGAACTCAGATTGAAACAACTCACAAAAATGTTCTTACAAAAGGGAATTTTGAACGAAAAAATTCACAAAATGAATAGATTGAAAAACACCCACAAAAAGTAGGCTAGGTTCAAAATACGTACAAAATGCAATGTAGCGTCGAAATACTTACAAAATGTAACTGAAATTCAAAATACTTACAAAATGCAAATGAGATCGAAAAAACGTACAAAATGCAATTGAGGTTCAAAATACTTACAAAATGCAATTAAAATTGAAAATGCACATTGCAATTCAGATTGAAAGATACCAGTTCCAATCCAAATTATTCACAAAGTGCAATTGAAATTCAAAATACTTACAAAATGCAATAGAAATTGAAAATGCGTACAAAATGTACGGTAGATTCAGACGACTCATGTGGATTGACAATACTTACAAAATGCAATTTAGATTGAAAATACTTGACAAAATGTAATTTAGATTCAAAATACCCACAAAATGCCATTGAGAATCAAAATATTTGCAAAATGCCCACCAAACAAAATGCAATTTAGATTTAAAATTCTTGCGAAATGTGGTTTTGGTTGAAAATACTTACAAAATGCAATTGAAATTCAAAAAACTCACTAAAATGCCCTGAAACCTACATTGAAAGACTTACTAAAAAGCAATTTAGATTGTCAATCTTTACAAAATGCAATTGAGGTTGAAAACAATCGCGAGATGTAATTTAGATCGAAAAAACTTACAAAATGCAACGTAGATTAAAAATACCTACAAAAAAATCGCTAAAAGGGAATTTAGATACACGGGGAACCAAGTAACAAAAATAGTGCGGGAATCTTAAACAGAAAAGGAAATATAATGAAAAGAGGAGAGGAGAGAGAAGAGGGTCCGCCCCAAAGGTAAGGGACAAAAGGGGAAAACGGACCCAGCTCAGTAATTCCTCGGGGTCGCCAACCCCCAAAACTCACCAGCCGTGAGCCCCTGAGGGTGTAGCAATATCTAGGGTGCACCAGAAGTGGTGGGGCTACATACACCATGCCTCCTTAAGGGCCTTGAGCACAAAGCAGGAGGTAAAAGGAAAAGAAAAAGAAGGCTGACCCCTCGCAGAAGGAGGGTATCAGAAAAGACGAGACAAGGGCCAATTAAGGCAGGACAGGAAGAGACTCCCTAGGCCTCGGATACCCTAATACCATCGGGGTCGGAAGAGAACAAGAGTTGACCAAGTGAGGTCGACAGGAAAGAAGACTGAGAGGAGCCCGGCACAAGTAAGTGGAAGCAATGCCGGACTCAGCTGGGGCCCCGAAGTCGCCAACCCACGTCCCACTAGATGTGAGCCCCTGGGGGGGGGGGGAGGTTGAAAGAGAACACAGATCAAAAAACATGAAAAATTTTGGACTATATATTGGCCGGCCCCGTGGTGTTGGGGTAGTGCGCCTGCCTCTCACCCGGAGGCCCCGGGTTCGATCCCCGGCTCCGTCAGGGATTTTAAAACTGACATGAGGGTTGGAACGGGGTGCACTCAGCCTCGTGAGGACAATTGAGTAGCTGTCTGACAGTGAGACAGCGCCCCGATCACGAATACCAAGATTAACGGCCGAGGGGACCCAACGCGCTGATCACGCGTCACCCCAATATCTGCAGGCCAAGTGGCTGGGCAGTGGTCGCTTGGTTGGCCTTAGCCCGTCATGGGCTGTATAGTGCCAGGGGGGGTATGTGCGTATATATTGGTTGAACGAATTTACAAACTGATTGGATACAGGCGAGTCTAAGCTTCTGGTTATTGGATAAATTTACGTTTGGAGGATTTTAAATGGTCTAAGAAATAAGAGAAGACTTTGAGAGAATAATGTCATATACAGGGAGATTCATAATTTCTATTACAAACTTCTGCGGGTTGTAGAGGGGACTAAGTAGATCACAGTTTGAATAGGAACCCTTGTCCAGACAGTTATAGTTTCGATACCAAATCTCTTTGAAGAACACTTTCATTTTACATCATCCGCTTCACGGAATGCAAATAACATTGGCTGAGGGCAACCTCTGCAGTCCCCTGATGTCATACAGTGCATATGTCTTCTGTTTACAAACCGTAGTGACAGTGAGTCCGCTTTGTCAGCAGTTGTGATCCAGTCAGGACGCAGTAGTCTACAGGACGACACCACAGTCCAATGATATCGTGTAGTCTGTTCGTTTACAAACGATAATGACAGTGAGTCCACTTTGACTGGTCAATGTAGTCCAATTTCGTGGCCACGACGATCGCCAGATTTAACTCCCCTCGACTCTTTCCTGTGGGACCACATTAAGAACCTTGTTTATGATACTCCCATTGAGTCGGAAGAAGATCTTGTTGCACACGTTCTGACGGCAGCGCACATAATTGAGCACACACCAGAACTCGTGGGACGTGTGTATAGCAACATGTTGCACAGGTACATGTTGTGTAATGAATTGCAGGGTCGCCACGTGGAACAACTGTTGTAATGCGTATGTGTCTGTATTGAAGTGGGAGATGTGCAATCGAGTATGAGTGAGATGAGAACAAAATTTAAAAATCTTGACTGATTAAAAACTCTTTTCTCTGAACTGGCAGCTTCGGTGGCATAGTCGGTAGCATGCTGAACTGCTGTGCCCAAGATCGCGGGTTCAAACCCGGCCAATGTTGTGGATTTTTTTTAAGCGTTAAAATACTTTAGTATGCCTTCCTTCGGAGGGGAAGTAAAGCCGGTGGTTCCACGTCATAGATTTAAGGCATGTGAAAGATCCTTCCACAAACTAAACTTGTGTCAAGCTAAATTTCTAGGTTAGATTTCGTTGAAACACTATGAAAGTTCCAACGTTCACCACTAGATGTCAGTGATATCTGGTAGCGAAATATGGAACTACTTGAAATTGAACGGAAATTGTAGCTCACCCCATGGGTGTTCCTTCAAGCAGCTACAACCTCTGGTGAGCCGAACATGTCCTCGGACACTCCCGGCACTAAAAGCCATACGCTAAATAATAAATAAATTCTCTGAACCCCTATAGGCTGATGTCGAGGAGGAATCAACTAATTACCTACTCTGGCTCTTGTTCCCACAAAGAGGACCCAGAAAATCATTTTGGCATAATCTGCCAGGAAGAAAAAATCCTATTCTTACTTATTTTCATGCAAATTAACTGTAACATTAACATTGCTTGTTTGCTTGTCTGAACACTGGATGAAACCTGAACAAATCAATCATGCTGTCATACCAGGGTTTACTTTAGCTAGCTACTACTGTAGATCAACATCAGAGCATGGAGGTGTATGTATCTATATCAAAGGAAACATAGAATTTAAGCCTATACCAATTCCCGATGACTTATGCATAGATAAAAATTTTGAGGCAACAGCTATTTCTATCCCAAAAGAAAATTTAATTCTCATCTGTATATATCGTTCACCAGGAAATAGTGCAAAGTTATTTCTGAATAAACTAGAAGTGGTAATAAATAAAATAAATAAATTTAATTAAAAAAATAGTTCTTTGTGGAGATTTCAATATTAACTTTTTAGAGGAAAGTACGGAGAGAAGGGAATTGCTAAATTTGTTAAGCTCCCATCATCTAACTCACACAGTAACAGTACCCACAAGAATAACAAAATCTAGTGCAACCACACTTGACCAGATAATAATTAATGACAATGTGAACTGCAACTCTCTCGAAGTAATCAACACAGGTTTCAGTGACCACCGAGCTCAAATAATAACTCTAAATATTTCAAACCCAGTTTACAATGCTCAGTTTGATAAATGTCGAAGCTTTAGTCAGCACAATATAAACTATTTCAACAACTTGTTAAAAGGAGAAACTTGGGAAGGTGTGTACAAGTCAATAGATACAAACAAAAAATTCCAGGAATTCATTAATATTTTCCTGTATTATTTTGATATTGCATTTCCTTTGAAGAGTATCAGACTGAAAGTTTCTTCTCCATCAAAACAATGGCTTACTCTTGGAATAATTACTTCATGCAAAAGAAAGCGTTTCCTCCACGATTTTCAAAGTACGCACGAAACCTCCAATGAATTTAACATGTATTTCAAGACCTATAAGACCATACTTAACAAAGTTATAAAATTAGCAAAGAGAATGTCAAATGATAATTATATCCTGGAATCTAAAAATAAAACTAAGGCTATGTGGAATATCATAAAAAATGAAACCAGGCAAACAAAACCGGCAGTAAATAACATAACGTTATCAGAAGACTCCAAGAAGATCAATGACCCACAAAATGTCTCAAGAATTTTTAATGAGCATTTTGCTACCATAGCTGAAAAACTACTAAATGTAAACAATATACAAGCAATAAAATCAACACTCGCGAATATAACATTTAATGGAAAATCAATGTTTGTTGAAAATGTTACAGAAGCAGAAATCCTCAATATTGTAAAGAACCTACAGAATAAACATTGCTCAGGAGTTGATAACATTCCTGATATACTAATTAAAAATGTATCCAAAATATAATTACCCCCTTAACACACCTCTGTAACCAATCTCTCATGTCAGGAATATTTCCAGATATCTTTAAAATTGCAAAAGTAATTCCATTATTTAAAGGGGGAGATAGAGAAAACGTAACCAATTATAGACCTATTTCTTTATTGTCGATATTTTCAAAAATTTTAGAGAAGATAATGTACAACCGTCTAATTAGCTTCATAAACAAATATAAATTGTTAACTGACTCTCAACATGGCTTAAGAGAAGGAAAATCAACAATGTCTGCAATTTATGAATTTTTAAATCCTGCTTTTGAGTCACTTGATGAAAGGAAGAGAGTATGTGGCCTGTTTTTGGACCTGTCTAAAGCTTTTGATGTGATAAATCATCAGATACTAATTGATAAACTCCATCAATATGGTATCAGGGGTATCGCTAGTAAGTGGTTTCAGTCATATTTAAATAATCGCCAACAGATCGTCGAACAAAAAAGTTTAGAAAATACCACAAACATATTTAAATATTACCACTCAGATCCTATGTTTTTGAAGTATGGCATTCCGCAGGGGTCCGTTCTAGGGCCACTACTTTTTCTCCTTTACGTAAATGACTTGCCATCTCAGATACCTGCATTTAAAACTGTACTATTCGCAGATGATACAAGTGTTTTGATGAGGGGTGAAAATGACACTGAACTTCAAAAATCAGTAGAGGAAGTAACAGGTCAGCTGTCCTTATGGTTCAACAATAATGGATTCCTTATCAACACTAGTAAAACAGTGGTTCTTAACTTTCACACAGCTCAGAATAAAAGTATTAATTCTCCCTCCATAATCTTAAATGACCTTAAAATTGGTAACGCCTCTTCTACTAAATTCTTAGGCCTTTGGTTGCAGGATGACCTAAAATGGAACTCCCATACCACTAAACTTGCCAAGAAACTAAGCTCAAGTTGTTATGCATTAAGAGTATTAAGACAATCGACTAGCTGGAGAACTGTTCTTAGTACTTATTTTGCTTATTGCTATTCACTTATGAAATATGGAATCATATTTTGGGGAAATTCACCTGCTGCTCACCAAATCTTTATTATCCAGAAAAGAATAATTAGAACAATGAAAGGAACTACTAGATTGCATACATGTAAGCCTCTGTTTAAACAACTGAAAATTTTACCTTTGCCATGTATTTACATCTTTGAACTTCTATTATTTGTCAAACAAAGCTTAGGAAACGAGGATATCTTTGAGATGAATTCAAATATACATAACTACCAGACCAGACAAAAGAACAATCTTCATGTACATGCTGCAAATACAACACTATGTAAAAACGGTGTATTCCATGCAGCTATAACGCTGTATAATCATTTGCCAAATAATATTAAAAGTACAGCAAATTACATAAAGTTCAAAATAAAAACTAAAGAGTTCTTGCTGGAGCACTGCTTCTACTCAGTTAAAGAGTTTTTAGAATATCAATAGTTATGTTTATGTATTCATAGGACTAAATGATGTAAGGTTATCCTTGTGTAGGCCTATATTATTATTGTGATTGTAAATTAGTATTAGTATAATTTGTGAATTGACGTGTCCTATATCATTGTACAATGTACATTATATGATTGAATGGATGAATAAAAAATACAAATACAAATACAAATACATACTTGTAAGTGTCAGTGTCAGGCCCTCGATTCTTCCCATGATCCTCCATTGCTAACAGTTGCTTCCATTTGTCTGGGTGCTTGCGCTGCAGCAACAGGCACCTCAGTCGGGTGATGACGTCATAGCACGGTGGACGATGAGGGTCCAGCCGCAGCACGCAACATTCTGGGCCGTGAGTCTTCGGGTCGGGACACGTCGGCGAACAGAACAGCCACAGACAGAGGGGGCACCGAGCCATCACCGGACCGGGATCGATGTGCGCCAGACAACTGAGACACGAAGGCGTGGCATCACGAAGTTTGGGGCCGACCACAAGAGGCAAATCTTTGAACAACAGGGTGCCAGGCTCCAAGTCTCTGGTAGCTATGAGGTACCGCCCCAGCTCTGGAGAGCTCAGAACCTGAAGGCATCACACCTGTTCATTCCTATTGGCCAGACAACTCAAACACATCACAGAAGGGATTATCCTAACAAGCAGTACAGTCCCAATCTTACATACGAAGGCGTACTATATTGTTTTACACTTTATTTCTTTCTACCCAAAATCCACAAAACGGCGGCCAGTCAATGGAAGCATAGGGGCAGTCCACCGCCAAAGAAATGTTGAACAGTGGGATCAGTTGGCAAGCGAATGGCGGCAGTGTTCTGGGACACACTGGCTGGAATTATGGGGGGCCACGATTTACAGTGCAGCATATGTGGCAACCATTAAGCGCTTACATCAAGCAATTCAAACTAAGCAGCCAGGAAAATGGGCTAAAGGTGTGCTTCTGAAACATGACAAAGCCTGCCCCCACACTAGCCGAGACACCACCTCTGCCATTGATCAAATGGGATTCACGGAGTTACCACACCCACCATATTCTCCCGACTTGACACCAAGTGATTATCACCTGTTCGGGAACATGAAGAAACCTCTGGACACAGCTGTCAAGGCATGGGTACGCCGCACTGTGTAAGAATGGTTTCAGGAAGGTCTGGAGAGACTGACACACCGATGACAAACGTGCATAAAGTTAAAGGTGAACGTAACAACTGATGTGTAGTGTACGTCATTTGGGTAGAAACAAAGAAAGTGTATAACAATAAAGTACGCCCCTCGTACTTTTGAGACTGTTTTGCCTTTCAGTCCAGTTTGCAAGCCTCCATGGTCCCTTACTAACAGTTAGCATTGGGACCTCCTATGCTTCTACACCACACACTTTGAATTCTACCCATCACTTCCTAGGTCTACCTCTGTTTCTCTTACCCTCTACAGCCGCACTCATAGAATTAAGTTTTCATATTGTGATAATATAGTAAGGTGTAATAGATGACCAATAAGATTGTATCTCTTATGATCTATTATTATAATATGTTATCAATAGTAATTGTAGCCTATTTGTAATATATACCTGTAAGTTCATTATTTTATAGATGTAATTTCTGATATGTCCTATATCATAAATGTACTGTATACATGTAATTGATCAAATGCATAAATAAAAAATCTAATCCAACCTGATCTGATCTTAACCTCTTAATCTCTCCTCCCCCATTCTCTTCCCATGACCCCTCCATCTGAGTCAGGTTATGCGAACAGCTTCATCTGGAGTGTTCATTTCTAACTTAGCCTTTATCTCTTCATTACGAGTACCTTCCTACCATTACTCCCATCTATTTGTCCCAGCAATCATCAGTGCTACCCTCCCTCAGTATGCCTTCCTTCAGAGGGGAAGTAAAGCCAGCGGTCCGATGTCACAACCTCTAACTAAACTTGTGTGAAGCTAAATTTCTAGGTTAGATTTCGTTGAAACACTCTATCAAAGATCCAACATTCACCACTAGGTGTCAGTGACATCTGGTAGCGAAAGTTGGAACTACTTGAAATCGAACGGAACTTGTAGCTCACCCTATGGGTGTCCGCTTGGAGCAGCTACAGACTCAGACGAGCCGAACATATCCTCGGACACTAAAAGTCACACGCTAAATAATAATAATAATCAGTTACCTCTAGCTTATGTATCAGATATCCTGAATCTACCCAGCTCTCACTTCCATAAAGCAAGGTCTGCCTAAATACCGAGCGGTGGTACGGAGAGTTTCGTGGATACACTAACTTCTTTCTTGCAGAATACTGTAGATCGCAACTGAGAACTCACTGCAGTGGCTGTATTTCCTTCGCCATACTGCGACCATCCTGAGAGAATACGTAGCCCAAGTACTAAAAAAGGGTCCAACTGCTCCAATTTAGTTCCTCCTTTCTGCTTCCTTGCGTTTCTTCCCTCCAACAAAACCTTCGTCTTTGAAATGCTGATCTTCACACCATTTCTGTTATAGTTGTAACATTATTCCAAGTTGGCAGTCAAAGTGAAAGGTCGTGTTTTTCCCGAGCTCTCAGGTGTGCTGAAATGGGTTGTTCTCTGGAGTGTTATTGCGCGAGGATCGGACTGTGGTATGCGAAGGGTAGTCGGGATTTCCGGTGTTTGTGTGTGCGTACGGAACCTAGTAACTTGTGGTTTATAGCCCTTGTGATAGCTGCGTTGTTAGATATTGGTGGAGTGGAAGTAAATCCAGGCCCTGTTACTCCAAATGTGAATCAGGCAAATGATCCAGTGGCAGCATTCTAGTGTTCGATGTGCAGTAAAACATTGAAGAACGGTGTTCAGTGTGGACGATGTGAGAAATGGTTTTACTTCGGCTGTATTAAGGTCAACAAGGAGGATTGTGATGTCGGGAATTGGTTTTATAAAGTATGTGATACGCCGGACTGTTTGAGGGTGCAAATCAAAGCAAGGGATCAAATAATACAGGAACTTAGAACAAAGCTTCGTGAATCAGAGGCACCGGTGAAGGATGTGACTGAACGGCTTTCTACTGGGATCAGTGTGGAAGAGGGTGTGCAGGAGCAAACTGAGGATGGTGTTATCATAACAGGTGATTCTATGATACGATGGAGTTCGAATATCTCGAGGAAATCAGGTGCGAAAGTGCGGTGTTATCCGGGGATTAAAATTGACCAGCTTGCCCAACAAGAAGCAAATGTAGAGGACTGTGACAAAGTTAAAGTATTGTTGCTCCATGTTGGGACGAACGATTTGAAGAAGAGGGCTACAGGTGATTACATCATGGGGGAGCTCTACGAACTAGGCAGAAAAGCTAAAAGCAAGTTTAGAAATGCAAAAATTATAATGAGTGGCATTGTTCGGCGGGGAGATGTTCCGTTAAGGCGAGTTAAGACTGTAAATGACCGCATGGACTGGGTTTGTGCACAACTGGGATTAGTGTACGTATATGCTGACTGCTGGATCGGTGGCCGTGACTTCGCCCGAGACGGGCTGCATTTAAATCGACGGGGCGCTTTCAACCTAGGGAGCCTACATGACAGGGTCATCGGTTCGTGCCGGCCATTGTGAGGAGGAGCAGGTCCAGAGGTTGCCAGCCGACGGGAACAGAAGGAGCTACTTCGGGATATTTGCTGCGGAGGTAAGACTCTAAGATTACTGCAGGTTAATTGTCAGAGTTTAGGAAATAAATTAATTGAATTTTGGAATCTTGTATAGACGTATTCTCCGGGCATTGTCATTGCTACTGAATCTTGGTTATATGAGGATATAAATAGTAATGAAATAATTCAAGTGACCTACGAAATGTACAGAAGGGATCGGGGGAAGCGAGGTGGTGGGCTATTTATTTGTGTGCACAAAAATATAGCTAGTTTCTTAAAGTGGGCTGATATGGATCATGAAATGTTATGTGTACAAATTTCGGATAAAGGGAATAAATTCCCTCTTCAGGTGATAGGGGCGTATAGAGCACCGAAAGATAACTTTTCGCTTCTCGACACACTGTATGATAAAACTTGTACGGGTAATGCTATGAAAAAGAGCATAATAATTGACGGAGATTTTAACCTCCCCAAAGTAGACTGGTCTGGTGAGTCAACTAGCTGTAGTCAAGCTCAGAGCGCTGCAAACAAATTCTTAAGGGAGGGGGGATTTTCCCAAGTAGTTGACTTCCCAACTAGAGGCAATAATACCTTAGATGTTTATCTTGTAAGGCCTGTAGAGCTGTATATTAACTGTCTGAAAGTACCAGGAATTAGTGACCATTCTGGGGTTGAATTAAATATTAGATACGGTGACATTACAAAATTAAGACTCTGATGTAGCAAATAAAATCATATTCCAATATCGCAGGGCGGATCAGGGCAAATTTCAGGGGTATTTAAATGAGCTATTTGTAGGATGGGCATCGGAAGGAAATCACATTAATATCCTGTGGACTAACATTTTGAAAATTTTAAATAGAGCTATTGATAAATTTGTTCCATTTAAATTACTGAAACAAACCCAGATCCTGAGTATTACACACGGGAAATCAGGAGTCTTAAACGGAAAATTAGGAAATTATACAATAAAAGACATGATAGTGACAAGTATATGTTGAAATTTAAGTCCTTATCAAGAGTGAGATGGTGATCACAACAAGGAAGAAGGAAAGAACCACAACAGGAATAACAATTGGTGGGGAACAGCTGAAGAAAGTGAAGAGTTTCAAGTATCTGGGAAGCCTGATACAAGATAATGGAAGAAACGATAGAGAAATAAATGAGCGGTGGAGGTAGGCAGAAGCATTTCGGAGGAGTGTGAGAAGCATGTTATGGAGCAAGGATGTCCCTCAGAACAGCAAAAAGATCATATATCGGACGTACTATGTCCCTATCCTGACGTATGCCTCCGAGACCTGGGTTATGAAAGGAAGGGAGAAGAGCAAAATTCAGGCCAGTGAGATGAGGTTCTTGAGAAGCAGTATTGGAGCTACAAAGATGGACAGAATAAGAAATGAGAGGACCAGAGAATTAATGAAGGAGGAACCATTACAGGATGATATAGAGAAATCTAGACTTAGATGGTATGGACATGTAAAACGAATGGAGGAGAAGAGGATACCCAGGAGAGTACACGAGACGAAGTGGGAAGGAAAGAGACCGAGAGGAAGACCGAGAGACAGGTGGCTGAAGGGGGTGGAAGAAAGCGTGAAGAAGAGAGGAGAAGACTGGACAAGGGTGGAGGCTGAGACATGGTGAGAAGACAGAAGACGTTGGAGAGGCTTGTGTTCCAAACAGACCCGGCCAGTGGCTGGAAACTGTGCAAGATGATGATGATGATCAAGAGAGCTCGTCTTAAAAAAGAGGGCTGCTCATGACAATTATATGCAAGGTTTACTTGGTTCGGGAGGCGATGGGTGGAAAAGATTTTACAGTCATGTTAGGAGAAGAAAGGGAAATTCAAATAATTTGTCGATGATAATGTCCGTTGACGGGAAATTAATTACTGAGAAGCAGGCTATTGCTAATGAATTAAATGTCTTTTATGGTAGTGTGTTCAATAAATCCAATAGCTGTGTGTTGGACCTTAACGGTGAATCAGGGGCTCCACTTTTCCAAATAAACTAGTCAGCAATTGTAAAGCTAATACAAAAATTACGTTACAATATATCGAAGGGGTCTGATAATATTGTTAGTGAAGTACTTAAACTAGGTGGTAGGGCCGTGGCACGATACTTAGAGGTGATGTTTAATGTGTCCATAAACAATGTGCAAATCCCGGATGACTGGAAAAGAGCTACGGTAGTCCCAATATTTAAGGGAGGGAGCAGACTTGAATTGGGCAACTACAGGCCAGTTAGTCTTACGTCCATCGTTTGTAAACAGATGGGGCATCTCATTTGCGACTACTTGCGGGAACAGTGGGAAACATTATCATGGTTTAATGATAGGCAACAGGGATTTCGGAAAGGTTACTCATGCGTGAGTCAGATGCTATCACTTTTTCAAGATATTAGCGAATCGTTAGACGATGGAGTTTCAGTCGACGCCGTAGTTAGAGATTTTGCGAAGGCATTTGATGTCGTGCCGCATGACATGCTACTCCATAAATTAGCTTCGACGAAGATTGATAGAAGAGTAATTTTATGGATCCAAGAATTTTTGAAGGGTCGTTCCCAGAAAGTGAAAGTTGAAGGCCGATTCTCGGATGAAATTACCGTAAACGTCGGGTATCCCTCAGGGCAGTTTATAAATGACTTACCAAATGGGATTCGCAGTGACTGTCGATTGTTTGCGGATGACTGTGTAATATATCGAAATATACATGACCCACAAGACAATGCAGTACTTCAAGATGACCTGAACCTGGTCTGTAAGTGGGCGATTGAAAATAAAATGAAAATAAACACAAGAAAATGTAGTCTAATAAAAATAGGGAAAGAGCGAAGGCAAGATTTTAAACATAACATTGGCTCGGAAATACTTGTAGAAGAAGATTCTTGCAAATATTTGGGCGTTCACATAAAAAATGATATGAAATGGAGTAGTCATATAGGATGTGTAGTTTCTAAACGCTTACAAATCCCTGCACTTTGGAATGAGGGTATTAAAAGGAAGTAGTACCTCTGCTAAAGAATTAGGATATTTGTCACTTGTAAGACCTATTCTGGAATACGCCTCGGCGGTTTGGGATTCATATCAAGTAGGGCTCATAAATGAGTTGGAAATGGTACAAAGAAAGGCTAGATTTGTGCTCAGTGACTTTAATCCCAGGAGCAGTGTGAGCCGTATGTTAAAGAAACTTGGGTGGGAATCACTTGAGGCTAGGAGGATGAAATCTAGACTCTGCGCTATGTACAACACATATACAAATCAACCAGCATGGGGTGAGCTTAGCAAACGTATGGAAAAGCCTACTTGGGTAGGAGCGATCATCCTTTCAAAGTTAAGGGCCGACCACAGCGAACAAATTATGGTAAATATTCTTTCATAAACCGTGCCATTGATAATTGGAACTCTCTACCTGCCGCAGTCTTAGAGCCTTTTCCCAAACATATAGGGGTGTTTAAGAAAAGAATGCCTATTTGTGTAAATACTCCAGTTTAATTGTTAGTGAATTGTTATGTACAATTATTTATTTCTTATGTATATCTAATTTGCCACCGGGGACACACCCCCAATTGCAAATAAACGAATGAATGAATGTTGGCTCGCAAGCTTTCGACGGAGTCCGCCATTACTACCAGGTCATCAGCACTGTCCAGGCTACTTACCTGGTTTCCACCTAATTGAATCCCACCCAGCCAGTTTATGCCTTTCAGAAAATGGTCCATATATAAGGTTACAGCCTTGTCTCACTCCTGTAACAACCTTGAACCAAGAACTCATCCTACAATCAACTCGCTGCAGCCTAATTATGAACATAAATACTTTTGATTGACTGTAGCAGCCTTCCCTGGATACCATAATACCTCAGGAGCTCAGCATCTTCTCCCTGGGTACTCTGCCGTGCGCTTCTCTAGATCTACAAACACAACTGTCTGTTCCTCTCGTAGCATTTCATAATAACATGGTGCATACTATAAATTTGATCTTTACATCCTCGTTGTGGTCTAAAGCCACATTGGTTTTCATCCATCTTACTCTCGGCCAATGATGGAACTCTTTCTACAATACCAGAGTACTCTTTACCCGGGACACTTATCAAGGAAATGCCTCTATAATCATTGCAATCTTTCCTGTTACCTTGCTTAAAAATTGGTGCGATTATTGCTTTTGTCCAGTCAGAGGTCACCTTTCCTAAAACCCATACCAATTTGATTATCCTATGGAACCATTTTAGCCCTGTTTTCCCACTATACTTTGCGTAAATATTAACCATTATGAGAATGGTAACAATAATTAATATCCGTGTTGACTGATAGTACTACGCGATTCAAAACCGCCTTGTCAAACACTAAAGAATGTAGTTTAATTACGGCTTTTATATATATATATACATGTTTTGGTGTTCAATGACATCCTCGTCAGCGTAGATTGAATTTAAATAATCTTAAAACTTAAGATGCCAAATATTAGAGATGAGTTCCAAAGAAGAACAGATGAAATGATTGAAAGAAATACTGACATATTCGAGAAACCAATAGAAAGTCAGTGGGGAATTCTGAAGGAGGAAATACTAGGAACTGCAGACGAGCTGCTGAAAAATAAAAATAAAAACAGCAGGAAAGCATGGATAAGTGAGGAAGTTGTAGAAATGATAACTGAAAGAAGAAGGTTCAAAAACGTCACAAGTGACGAAGGAAAACAACAATATAGAAGACTGAGAAATGAAATCGTTTGGAAAAGCAGGCGGGACAAAGAAAAATACTTATGTGATATATGTGATGAAATAGACACTGATTTTAAAGCAAATAACTTAGAAAAAGCATATGGAAATGTGAAGCAATTTCTTGGTGAGAAGAAACAGAAGACATGTGGTATTAAAGATGAGAATGGACAATACCTGTATGAAGAGGGAAGGTTGGGAAGAGATGGAAAGAATATCTAGAGAGCCTCTACGGAGATGAAGTTATGAACAAGGAAGTAATAGAGGAAGAAGACCAGACAGATGCAGAGAATAGAGGTGACCAAATACTAAAATCAGAATTTCAAAGAGCACTGAAAGATTTAAAAGACAAAAAAGCACCAGGTGTAGAAAAAAAACCCTGCAGAACTATTAAATAACTGCAGAGAGAAAGCTGAAGATGCAATGTATGGAATGATATGCAAAATGTATGACACTGGAATAGTACCAACTGACTTTACTAAGTGCATAATAATTCCAATTCCAAAGAAGGCCCGAGCACAAAATTGCGATCAATTTAGGACATTAAGCCTGACAACACATGCATCTAAAATTCTTACACGTATTATACTTAGGAGAATAGAGAACAACCTTGATAACTACATTACAGATGACCAATTTGGATTCAGAAGGGGCATTGGAACAAGAGAAGCAATATTAACTCTAAGACAAATAATTGAAAAGAGAAATAGAAAAGGAATACCAACATATCTAGCATTCGTGGATCTGGAGAAAGCTTTTGACAACGTGAATTGGAATATACTGTTCAAGTTACTAAAGAAAGTGGGAATCTCTTATAGAGATAGAAGAATAATACATAGTTTGTATAAGAATGAAAGGGGAATAATAAGATCTGGCAATAACCAGGAAGAGGTTGAAATAAGAAAAGGAGTACGACAAGGATGCTCGCTATCTCCTTACTTATTTAATTTGTACATCCAAGATGCCATAAATAAGATAAGAGAAGAGATTCAAGTTGGAGTAAATATACATGGGGAAAAGATTGACATGCTCCGATTCGCAGATGACATTGCTTTAACAACAGATAATGAAGATGATCTTCAACAGATACTTCATGTAATGAATAACATCCTTAAAAACGAATTAAACATGAAGATGAATAAAAATAAAACAAAAATAATCGTATGCAGTCGGAACCAGGAAGATCATAGAAGAGCACCAGCAATGTATATCGAGAATGATAGAATACAACATGTGAAGGAATATAAATATCTGGGAAGCTTCATAATGTATGATGGAACCAGCAAACGAGAAATTTGGAGTAGAATTAGTCAGGCAAAGAACGCCTTTTATAGAAAGAAGAATCTCTTCACATCCAGAAGTATAGACCTAAAAATAAGGAAAAGACTGTTGAAGACATACGTGTGGAGTGTGGCTTTGTATGGTAGTGAGACCTGGACAATAGGGAAGTCAGAAGAAAGGAAGTTGATGGCTTTTGAGGCTTGGTGCTGGAGAAGAATGCTTAAGATCAGTAGGATTCAACATATGACAAATGAAGAGGTATTCAGAAGAGCAGGAGAAAGTAGAAGCTTTTTGAAGAGCCTGAAAACAAGAAGAGCAAATATGTTGGGCCATATTCTCAGACATAATAGCCTGCTAGCAAGAGTCATCGAAGGGATGTTAGAAGGGAAAAACACAAGAGGAAGACCACCACTTGCATACATCACACAGTTAATGACAGACACGAAAACAAAATCTATCGTGAATTGAAGAGGATGGTGGAGAATAGAGAAGATTGGCGAGTTGCTGCAAACCAGCCCCAGGGCTGTTGACTTAAGAGGGAGAAAACTATGTTTACAAAGATAAAAGAGAAAATGGATATCCCTACAAAATACTATTAAAAATTAAACAAAACGAAAACTCACAAAAAGAATTAGAAAACATATGAATAAATAAGAGGAAGAAGAAGAAGAACAACAAAGGACTAAACATTGAAATTGGTTCATGGTCCTCAGAAGACCCTAACTGAGAAAGAAAGAAAGAAAGAAGAAGAATGAATATAAATGTACCTTGAAGGACTGCTTGTAAATCTATAATATGGTTCTATTATAGTGAATCGGACGTCACTGCTATATGATGTATCTTCCAGTTATATCACAATCCTTCAGTGTGCTTTAATATTATCGGATGTAATATGACTATAAATCAACCTTAATGGATATGGCATAGTCATATTACGTCCAAAAATATTAAAGCACACTGAAGAATTGTGATATAACTGGAAGATACATCATATAGCAGTGACGTCCGATTCACTATAATAGAACCATATTATAGATTTACAAGCAGTCCTTCAAGGTACATTTATATTCATTCCATTCCTGTGTTTTGTAATTCTTTTTGTGAGCTTTCTTTTTGTTTACATTTCTAATAGGGTTTTGTAAGGATATCCATATTCTCTTTTATCTTTGTAAATTTAGATTTAGGATAATAATAATAATAATAATATCGTATGGCCTCGGGAGCCGGGTGCAAGCTTTGTTAGTTGACACCCAAAGGGCAGCTTGCATGTCGAATTTCGTTCTTCCTTGAAGCACTATGAAAGTCGAGGAGGTTAGATACCTAAACGCCTTGACCACTATAACGCTTTCTAGTAGAGAAATGAGTGTGTTGACGGAAACTCCCGAGATTAATGTTGCCATTATGAACACGGCCTACCGAATTCAAATGGGTCCTTTGACATGCCAACATCGTATGACATGGTGTTGTAATTTTTGTCCCTTTCAAAAATCAGTTACCATGGCCAGGAGCGAACCTGCAAGCTTGGGGTTGGTAATCCGACACGTTGACCACTCACCCACCGTGGCAAGCAGTTTTAAGATTATTTTAATTCAATCTACGCTGACGAGGTTGTCATTGAACACCGAAACATGAACGTTTAAGCAGTAATTAAACTACACTCTTTAGTGTTTTACAAAGCGGTTTTGAATCACATACTTGACCATTTCTAACCGCCTGGCTGCTTTGTAACACTGTAGCTTATTTACATCTCAACTGTGATCCTGTTCCTGTTCTCATTCTCCTCAGGCATAATTTCAAAATCTGCCACATTGCAAGTTTTCCAAGTATTCCTGCCATCATCAGCGAATATAGATTTAGGTATTAGGAAGTCATTTTTGAAGGTCCTTTGTCTGGAGCGTGGTGCTCTATGGAAGTGAAACTTGGACTATTGGTGCAGCAGAAAAGAGGAGAATTCAAGCATTTGAAATGTGGTGTTACAGGAGAATGATGAAGATCAGATGGGTAGATAGGGTCACAAACAAAGAGGTATTAAGACGAGTGGGAGAGGAGAGATGTTTCTGGCGACTGCTAATGAAGATAAGAGATAGGTTGGTAGGACACAAACTAAGACACCCAGGAATAGCAAGCTTAGTTATGGAAGGAAGGGTCGAGGACAAAAACTGTAGGGGTAGACCAAGGTTAGAATATGTTAAACAGATTGCCTCGGATGTAGGGTGTGGTAGCTATGTAGAGATGAAACAATTAACTCAGGACAGGGAGGCATGGAGAGCTGCATCAAACCAGTCAAAAGACTGAAGACTCAAACAGCAACAACATCCCAGTGTTCCTTGGTATCTACAATAAGTTTCCTGAATCTACAATAAGTTTCCTGAACACTGCTCGTTTATCTTTTTCCTCCATTTTTAAGATTCTTTACAACACTCCAGAAAGGTTTTTCTACCCCTTGACCTTTTCTAATTTGTCTCCAAATTTCTCCCTTGATTTCCTTTTGGATTCTACTGTTATTTGTTTTGTTCTGTCCCTTTCCCCTACATATAGCTCGCTATCCGTTTGCCAAATTCCTTGGTTGCAGCCACGTTTTGTAAGCCTTCTTTTTACTTTTACAAACAGACTTCACTAGGCCTAACAGTGTTGTCCCAATACAAGCATTTGCTACTTCTAGTAACTTACCTGTACTGCATCCCTGCATCAAACTTCACTATTTCAGCTTTGGGCAGACAAACCCTCCTGAGGTGGTACTAGTTCTAAAACACCCTGCGTATTGGACTTTTTTCTTTATTTTATTTTTATTTTATTGTTCTTAGTAAAGGCATCTTGACCAGAGATGCTAACTTTTTATTATGTTCATTGTTGGTTTGAACATTGTCACATCCTTGCTCTGATCTTCATCAACGGACAGGAATAACACAATGACAGGCGGAAGCAACGGTCTCATCAGCTGTGTAGCCGTGGAGATAATGGTATCCCTGTTGTTGTCCATCTTTCTTTTTACTGTCCATTTATGATAATGTTTTAGATCCCTTATTTGGGGGTAGTTAGATCTAAAACGGATGTGTTAATGTACTAATTTATAAGGTGATGCCTAGGAGGGGGTAGCTTCCCGTAGCTGGGTAAGCTGACCAGTGTAGAGTGTTGTTTAGTGTTAGGATGTTAGGGGGTGCTCCTATAAAGGCGTAAGGGTATCTCAGGGGATGAACCTCTGTGTACAGGTTAATGTACTAGCCTCTCAGCTGGTTGGAGAGAGTTATATAACCGACGTGCGTGCGTCAGCTAGGTTGGCGGCTCGCTGCTCAGGCAGTCGGGCCGCTGCGGGAAGTACAATGAAGCTTGAGCTAGCAACTAATTGGCTACTATTGTCACAGTCAATTGCGACGGGAATTAGGAAGGGCGTTAGGGCGTAAAGAGGCGTGTAATTAGTAAGACAAGTGTAGTGTACTGACCAAGTATTTATTGGTCAGTGAATATGAAATTGTAAGTCCCTTTTAGGGGAATGTAATAAATGTTATAAGTTTAAGTGTACAAGTTTGTGGGGTAGGTTACAAAATATAGGATCTCTGAACACTTCACTGATGCTCACCTGGTGATAGCAGCTTGCAGCAGAGCCTTCGGCGACACACGGTATGACAGATGATAGAGAGAGAGAGTGTCCTCCTTAAGGCCTTCCTCTTTATAGGTTTTGCTGTTGTACTGTCAGCATTCCATTGGCATAGCTGCCCCAGTTAGTTATAGTGTAGATGTTTATGGTGTGATGCAAGTGTTTGGCAAGCCTTCCAAGTTGGTCGGCGGCCCTTGCTGTATAAAAGATAGTGTTCTGGACTTATGAGATTTGCCAGTTAGGGGTGGTTTTAATAGATGATGGAGGGTGGCTTCCAGGGGGTGCAGCCCCCTGGGGGCCTGTACAAGCCTCTTCCTCTGTTTAGTTCGCGTCCCCGCGAACGGGAACGGAACGTGGAGTTGGGGTGTCGATGTAGTAGGTCGTAGTGGAATCTTTCTTGTATCTGATCTTCGTTTCTTCTGTTCCGTGTAGAGGTAGTGATGTCGTGTTGATGTATCGATGTCGTGTAGGTGTGAGATCAGCTCGTGTTCAGAGGGGTGGGTTTTGGGATATACATATACATTTGACATTTTAAAACAATGCATGAGAAAAAAAATTGGCATTTGCAATATATAAGAAGTTCCCAAAAAAATACATGGTTTTAAACATTATGTAATATATTGTTGTGCAGGGAGGAAAAAACCCAGGGCTGGACGGGTGATTGTGCCGTCCGCCTCTGTCTTGGGGAAAAAATTGCTCCCTGCCATGTGAAAGATGGAAGAAGTAGAAAAAATAGGTGTTCCAGGGTATAAGTTAAAGGAAATATTTAAAATATGTTTATTATGCTGGGATAAAACGGAACACCTTTACAAATTGGGACGTTAAAAGGAAGAAAATGAAAGAAACAAATCATAATCATTGTGTACATGTGTGTGGCATCATAATTTTGTGTGTAGTGCCTTTGAACAATATTACCGTATTTTGTATTACATTATATTACATTATATACTTATATTTATCTATCTTACTTATTAATTATGCTATACTTAGACGGCCGTGTCTATTGTAACCTGCGTGCACGCTACCCGTTGTACGTATGTGCCGTCCCACGGCTACTCCTGTCCGGCCGTTTCCCGGTGGAGTTTAGTGGTCGTGCCGCTGATATATACCCCTACTTTGTGAATCATTCTCTGTGGGCGAATGCTTTCACACTTGACAATGAGAGTCGCCACCACAGATCGGTTGCGCCCTCATTGCCGTATGTTGCGTCGCATCTTTGACGCCTTATGTTCTTTGTTTATGTTGATCTGTCAGCAAGCCTGATACCCCACAGGTATCAACCCTGCTGTTCAGATTTCTGGAGTGTAGCTGTAAAAAAATGGAGGTGTATGTGTTGGGTTGTGTGAGGATGAATACAAATTAGAAATACAAATTAGTGCGTAAAGGTGGTACACAATAGTATCATGGCACAAATAACGTGCTGCTGCTGTATGGCAGTGAAATCATTGTCACCAGTGCCATATTCCTGGTGACGATGCCTGAAAAATGGAGAGGTTAAAAAAACATATGAATATTACATATTCTTTATGTCGGCTCCTGTGTCAGTGTGTTCACTGGCTGAAGCTCTTTTTCCCCTGAAAAAAAAAATAGCATGATTAGTGTTAACCTGTGGGCATTATGAATGTCATGTTCTCTTTACACATGATTGTTTTACTTGATGTATGATCGGGCTTACCCTACACGGTGCCGTAATGTTTATTCTTACTCTCAAAGTGTTTATATTAGTCTTAGTTAACCTAGTTAATCTAACTTAATGTATTATCGGGCTTACCCTGATGACGGGTTTGTCAGTCATCAGGTGCCGACATATTCTACCTTAGTCTATTGTTAACCTAATGTGTTATCGGGCTTACCCTGATGACGGGTTTGTTGGCCATCAGGTGCCGAGATCGTTACCTTAATTATGGTAAGTAAAAATGTGTGCTATTTATAAGCCGAAAGGTTGACCTTACTTTATTGCCGAAATATGCTGTGCTATTATTTAGCAACAGCGGTTAGTAAATTTGCTTAATCCTAAGTTGCGTGTCAAAATGCAACTGTCTTACGTGCTAAAATTTTGACCAGAGCGATCGCCCGGGGCAATTTTACCTCCCCAGATCACCACCCGCACGTATCCTAGAAACACCGGTTGTCTCTAGAATCGCCGGATTCCGCTCCCTTAATACTAGTTGTCGACGCTTATGCTAATGATTATTAACTAGTATTAATATAGTCGCAGGCGGCTTACGGTGTCACTAAGCAAACCGTCTCGCCCGCTGTATTTGCCTGCTCATTGCCGTTGCCTTTGCATATGTTGTCGTTGTTTGGTCTGCCCACTTTGACCCCTGTGAGAGCTCGCCATGCTTCTCATTTAATGCCCTTGGATGCCCGCTGCGTCACCATTTATGTGGGCATTGGACATCGTCCAATGGCATAGTATCATCTTCGCCCTTATTGGCAGTAATAGTATCTTCTTCGCCCTTATTGGCAGTAATAATATTCTCTTCGCCCTTATTGGCAGTAGTAGTATTCTCTTCGCCCTTTTTGGCAACAATAATTCTTCACTCCTACGCCTAGGAGTCTTGCTTCTCGCTCTAGAAGCCCTACTTACTTAAATTTAACTAAAAGTCTAGTCCTAGTTTGGTCGTCCCTAGGGTCAACTCCTGAGTCCGGCGTGGAGCTGGTTATTTCTCCCACCATCCTCAGAAAGTCTCCCCTGCAGGTCTTGGCTTCACCGACCGTGGCACATAGTGGGTGTAACATCTCTTCGTCCTAGGGGCAGGCTAGGCACACCTAGGATTCCGAAGTTTGCCCGTGCCGGGCCATGAATGCCTCGGCCTTACGTAGTTCGTTTTTTTGGTCTAGTCGTTAAGTTAACTAGGGTAAGGCTCATCATCGCCTTACCCGCTCTGCTCCAGTGTGGTGCCTCTGGCCTTCTGCTTATGTCGTTATCACCAATCAGCGTGTTATCAGATTCCTTTTTATGTAAAAAATATAAGTGTACTGTGTAAATAATTTATTGTGTGTAACATGTAAATTTTTTCAAGTGTTTTGGGGTTATAGAAATTTCTAAGTGCATAGACTACTTCAGGTCTACTGTTGCTACGTCGGATTTCCAGCTGTAATGCTCTGTTAACTTTCATAGAGGCGTTAGTAGGGTTTATGGCGTTAGGTTCCCTGTTATTAGGATCCGGGGGTATTATTCGTTGAATAGGTTTGAAGCAAGGTAGGAGGGGGTTGCGCATCTTTGGGCTTCATGTAAATGGTGGCCTAAAGCCGGTGATGCTACCAGGATGCTTCTACAATGAGTGGACGGGGGTAGGTATTTCCCGGGATTGCAAAAAATTTTAACAAAGTGTCATGCAGGTTTAATAATAATAACCCTTGGTATGTGGACGGGATATTCCATGCATGTGTCTGGATATGAGGCGTACCCGCACTCATGTAAGGATAGGTATCGGTCAGTGTAAAATAATATTATGTCCCTTTCATGCGGGATTATTTAATTTTAAAAAAGAATGGTTAGTATATAAATTTGGCCTCATCTCTGACTTAGAGATGCGCATTACGCTTAATTGTCGTTTTTCCGACACACCCCTAATATTCAGGTGTTAGCATTGAGATCCAGGGCGTAGTAAGCCCTCTCTTTAAACGCATGAAGTCTATCAACCCCGATGTATATTTTGTCATGTAGTTTTATGTGTTTTATGTGTTTATATGTCTGTGTTGGGTGATGTTGGAAGTGGGAAGGTTATGGAAGGGGAGTATGGTAGTAAAATGGTAGCCTGTGGGTGGTATATTGGTAATCCCGCTGGGATTGCCCACCTATGCTCCTGTCATCCTCCCTTGGTCAATATGTGTTTTCTATTGCTCCTTGGGATAGTACAGTATGGTGACGCTATGACGTCACGGCCTAATCTGGTCTCCCATTTGTAGTGTTACTGTGGCAAGTGGTCGTCGTGTGCCTGGCCATGTTCTGATCGCCTGTAATGATTTTTTAGAAATAAAGTCGAGAAAAGAAGTTATTAGGGGAGGGTCTTGTTCCCTCAGAGCCCCTGTCTGTATTCGCCCCTGATTGGTGAGCGCGTGTGTGTGGGACTATGTTCCGCTACATCATGCGGGCGGGAGGCCTGTTATCAGCTAAGTCCTGTCGTGTATCGCGTGTCTGAGTGTCAGATGGCGCGTGCAACTTGTCAACATCTTTGTAGATATGTCCCTGTGGCCCCAAGATAAGTCCGGCTTATTATGTCTGTACGTTGCTAAATGTCACAACTGTTGTAGCCGTGCTGAAAAATGTATGGCATTATAATTGGTTTGTGTTTGTGATTTCATGGTCACTTCCGATATAACAATAGAGTCTGTCGACAGCAGTGTTGCAATGCGGCGGAATCTGCAAGTCAGTATTTCGTCATGTTATGCTTTCATTTGTTTGTGTACATGAAGTCTCTGACATTGCGTATGTCGGCTGTCGGAACGTGACATTTTTGCCAGTATGTGAGTGTTGTCACTGGTTGGGATTCCGGGCGGGCCAATGTGTCAATTCGTCCTATTTTTGCTAGTACTGTTGTGTGGACACTATTCCATAAGACCTTTGCCTTATGAAATTTCTATACCTGTGTTGGGGAAATTAGTTTCCCATGTCTGGTGTAATCGAAATTTTTGCATGGTGTTTGGCCGGAGGAAATGTGGTATTACCTGTTTATGTACTTGTATGGGCCAATTTCGGTCTAATTGGGAGTCTGTATAGTTGTTTTCCACGGTGTCCGATTTTTATTGGGCATTTGGACCCGTAATTTCATGTAATTCTCTGTGTTCTATGTCTGCGTTGTCTGTTGGTTTTGATCGCCCCTTGTATGTATTTTGATTGTGTTTTTCGTACCAAAAATACCGTTGATTAGTTAGTTTTTGGCACGAGTGTGTTGTGTGGTCGTGAGTTCGGACCCGCCTTGGTTCAAGGTCCTGGTGTTACGATTTTTTTTTGTACCGTGTATACTATGGTACACGGTCGTGTATTTAAGGCATGCGGATAAAAATACGCCTTGGCGTGAGAAGTTTTTTTTTTTTTAATTCTCCTCGTAGTGTAATTTGGGGAGTTGTGGGGTTCTGGACTTGGCGTGAATGAATGTGTATTTCCCAGTTCAGCCTGGAGTGCTCTCAGTCTGTCTGTGCCAGCAAAGGTCGCCCACGCGGAGCGTGTTATCGCTGAGTGCGACAGTATTGAATTAAAATGGCGGGTGCACTCACTTGTTACTAGTCTGGCTCTGTTCTTGTTTCCAGCACGTGTATGTCTAACCTGCTTGCTCTCTCTGCTGTTGCGAGTAGGGCTTTCCGCAATGTAAAAGAACTCTCCACTCATTACATTCGTGTCCCCTAGCTTTGTGTTAATGTAGCGTGGGTCGAATATATCCCTATTAATGGTACTAAATGTCGTTATGCACGAGTGTCTCCGGGCCGCTAGTCGCGTGTGTGGTGACTTGGTGTCGGATGTGATTTCATTGTCGTCCGCGTATGAATATCTGTCAGTGTAACTGTCCTTTCTTATTATATCCTCCCATGGGATAATTACCCGACCTTGCACTCCTGGTATTCAGGAGGTTACGGGTTCGAGACCGTCTTTAACCAGGATAATTATTCCTGTTGCCTTTTTAGGTTGTGTCTCCGGGCCAGTTGTGTTAGCGTATTAACTTGTTATGTGGCAATGTGAATTGGCTGTGTGCCGTCCAAAAATATGTAGGCTTTCCCAAAGTCTGGGATTTTCACCCTAGGGTGTTTGTGTTTTAGCTTGCGTGTTGTTATGGAGGTGAGAAAAAGTCATGTTATAGGCAGTGTAATGTGTCACGTATGCCTATGGATTAAATACATACAGTTCAACTTGGCTAATTTTCCTTTCTCGGGATTAATGAATGAGGCAAAAAAAATTAGTTATGCCACGCTCCGAATTAAGAGAGCACTTTGAATAGAGTAGCGAAAATATATTCTATCTCGCCTGCACAATGCTTTATGCTTATTAAAGCGGGTTGCCCTGCGGCGGTAGTCTGTAAAAATTGTGTCGTGAACAATATCAAAAATGTTTAAAAATGAGAAGTAGGACCTGAGTGTAGTATTCACCTATTTGGCGACGTTAGTACGACGGTAATCTAGTTACGTCTCAGGGAAAATCTACCAATTTTGAAAAATAGTTTGAGATCTTACTCTTGTCTATGATTAGGGCTCTCGGCCGTCACAAGAGAATCTATGAAATTGTGGGAATGGAACACAGAACGCCTTAGCCATTTGTACTTAGAAAGGCCTGCCTAAGCTCTATGCTGTGGTTTATTGCTTAAGCTGTGTTCGAAATAGCTCTTGGAGGACCTAAGCCGCGTGGCCCATTTATTGGCTTCCGCTTGGCTTTGCATATTAAAAACTTTGCATTGTCCAGAATATGTCCTCAATTAGTCACGATTATAAGCCATTGGTGGCCTAAAAAATGCTAAGGGCCAAAAAAAAAACAAGAAGAATTTTGAATTATACACTTTTGATTTAGCCATGTTCCACTGTATATACATGAAAAAAAATGTGCAGTTTATGTTTGTGAGTCTCGGTGTGTCTATTATCGTATTTCTCACGTGAAAACGAGCCTACGTGTATCTATAATATTGGTGCAAGTGATATTGGTTTATTTTGTGTCCCTGGTGGAAGTCGTTATTCCCGTCCGAGCGTCCTTGGTCTGAAAGGTGAATACTTTCGCCCTGTTACTAGGGCATAGGCCCCTGAAACCCATTGAGGCGCTCCTTCGCTATTTTTCGGAGGAGTTTGTAGCAAAGTAAGCCTGGGCCTACTTTCACCGTAGCGCCTGGCTGTTGGCCTGAGTGTGCCTGTGTTCGAGGGACTAATTGCGCTCTGCGCTACCCTAGTAGAGTTTACGGGGGTGTGTGTATTTTTGACTGACCGGTCTCGTGGGGTAGGTAATAAGACCTTTCTTATACCCCTTGTACTGTGTGTTAGCGCCTGGTCAGAGTGTGCGGGTGTGTGTTGTGCACCCTGAGGGCCTGAAGTCAACACCCTCTTATGCATTCGCACCTGGGGTACGAATGCCAGTGCCCGCTTCCGTTCTGGCAAACTTGCCCTTTGAACTAGCGGTAAAGGCCGTTTAATTGCCTGTTTTTGCCCTAACAATGTATTTGAGCGTAGTCTGGCCGATTTCTGGCCTATGGCCACGGTAGACTCCTGCCCTTGTGTTTGCCTATTTGTGTAGGTGTGTGTAGGCTTAATGTGCTGTAGGGCGGGCTCTACGTCCTCAGCCCATGACATGGTTACCTCCCCTTTTCTCCCTGTTATGTCATGTGTGACCGAGAGTCCTGGCGTCAACTCCCTCTCGTTCGTCCGTTCCGAGGGGATTGTTCTAGGCTCTGCTCCTCGGTTTGGCGAAATTGCCTTCCGAACTGGAGCTGAGGGACGTGTATTTATGTAACTTGGGTCCCGCATTGTGTTGGAGTCTGACCTGGCCGTCTTCTGGACTGTGGCCACGGTGAACTCCTTCCCATGTGTGGCAGTACGTGGCGAGAGGAACATCCTCGCAAATTGCTGCGTTAGCGTATCTACGCTTATGTCCTCTCTCGGCTGGGCTTGTGGCCCTACCATGAACTCAAAAATGGCCTTGTTAGCTTGGAGCTCGCGGTACTCGTCCCAAATTTGGGTGTACTGCCTGTTGAGGCTCATGGCCTGCTCAGCGACTTTTGTGCCATTAGTCCCTATGCGTTGGTGTTCTCTGATGAGTGTTTCCCATTGCTGGAACATGAACTCGTGTCGGCAGTGTAATTGCCAGTGTGCCTTGATGATTTGTGTACGGAGGGTGGGGATTTTCGCCCGAATCTTGCGATTCTTAGCGCTGCGGAGTGGCCGGACAAGTGCCCTTATGATCCGCATATACTGGGCGTGCAGGAGCTGCTGAAACCTTCAGAGGTAGTCCTGCCTAGTTTCAAAGACTTTGTGCCAGGCAATTAATTCCTGGTACTCCCCAATGCTCCTCAGCACAGCTAGGCGGTATAGGGGGGGCCATGCTGAATGAAGTGTATGCGTCTTCTAATTTAAAAAAACTGTGCGTGTTTGGCAGTGTATCTTGTATCTCTCTGATTATTTCTGGGGGCTGGGGGTTGGTTTAACAAGAATTTCCCCTGTGTAGGTAGTGCGGAGCAAAAATGATGCTTTCTGTCTGAAAAAAAAAATCCAGTCTCGCTTGGCTGTATGCGGTACGGGCCGTTTTGACCACGAGAACTCGTTGTATGAGCCCTTTGTCTGCGTGGTACCCGGCCTCCACCACTCTGTTTTAGATCCCTTATTTGGGGGTAGTTAGATCTAAAACGGATGTGTTAATGTACTAATTTATAAGGTGATGCCTAGGAGGGGGTAGCTTCCCGTAGCTGGGTAAGCTGACCAGTGTAGAGTGTTGTTTAGTGTTAGGATGCTAGGGGGTGCTCCTATAAAGGCGTAAGGGTATCTCAGGGGATGAACCTCTGTGTACAGGTTAATGTACTAGCCTCTCAGCTGGTTGGAGAGAGTTATATAACCGACGTGCGTGCGTCAGCTAGGTTGGCGGCTCGCTGCTCAGGCAGTCGGGCCGCTGCGGGAAGTACAATGAAGCTTGAGCTAGCAACTAATTGGCTACTATTGTCACAGTCAATTGCGACGGGAATTAGGAAGGGCGTTAGGGCGTAAAGAGGCGTGTAATTAGTAAGACAAGTGTAGTGTACTGACCAAGTATTTATTGGTCAGTGAATATGAAATTGTAAGTCCCTTTTAGGGGAATGTAATAAATGTTATAAGTTTAAGTGTACAAGTTTGTGGAGTAGGTTACAAAATATAGGATCTCTGAACACTTCACTGATGCTCACCTGGTGATAGCAGCTTGCAGCAGAGCCTTCGGCGACACACGGTATGACAGATGATAGAGAGAGAGTGTCCTCCTTAAGGCCTTCCTCTTTATAGGTTTTGCTGTTGTACTGTCAGCATTCCATTGGCATAGCTGCCCCAGTTAGTTATAGTGTAGATGTTTATGGTGTGATGCAAGTGTTTGGCAAGCCTTCCAAGTTGGTCGGCGGCCCTTGCTGTATAAAAGATAGTGTTCTGGACTTATGAGATTTGCCAGTTAGGGGTGGTTTTAATAGATGATGGAGGGTGGCTCCCAGGGGGTGCAGCCCCCTGGGGGCCTGTACAATAAATTATAAAAGATAAAAATTACTATAAAAAATAATAAAATATTATTAGCACCCACCTCAAAAGGACGGCAGATATCTTTGTGCTTTTTCCAGTCTTTCTTCTGATGTTCTTTGGAGCAGTATGAGACGAGCTTACAGGCACTGCATTTCTGTTTGGCGGGGGCTGAGCATATGGCACAAGTATCGTCACTCATGGTCACCTGAACACACAGGAAACTCTTAACACTATGCCTACTGAGTAGCGAAGGTGGGATCGAGCCCTTTGCCACCTAACAATCAGATATAAACTGAAAGTGAAGACTTCTTTCTAGCTGGCGTTGCACTGTTAATGGCCGCGAGGTATAATCTAGTAATAACACAATACACACAAAGGCTAATGAAGAAAGAGTCTCAAAATTACAGAAAGCTTACAAACTTATCTGGTCCCACTGCAATATAAAATGCATCTCCACGGCTGCGAAATTACAACATTATAAAACGGTAGTCTTCCCGGAAGCCTTATACGCATCAGAAACCACAAACACCAAGAGAATGGCCAAAATTAAGGACATTGAAAAACAAGAAAGGAACATTCTGAGAAAAATTTACGGTGCCGTTTTCAGGGATAATTTCTGGCGAAAAAAAAACCAACAGAAGAATTATACAGAAATACTGAATCTATGACGACACTCATCTGAACACGCAGAGTGAAGTTCATTACACACATCGCCAGAATGAACGACACCAGTCTGACTAAAAGAATATTCAACATAATTTCTACGTCGAAATTGGGTACTTCTTGGTACAAAGAAACTATGGAGGACTTACAACAATTACACATCACCATAGAAGACATTTGCAGAGAAAAAATCAGAAACCAGAAATTTGAATTTGGATCACAACCCAAAAGAAACGGGCGTAATTGGAGAGATGAAGAGAAGAAGGCGCACAGTGAACGGATGAAAGGGTTTTGGGAAGATAAAAAGAAGAAAAGAGCCACCACCAAAAGCTAAATTTTGTGTTTTTAGCGCTCTCCTTAAAGGGGAATGTACGCAAATAATAAGAAAAGGAACGGTGATTTTTGGCAAGGTCGATGGCCTTCACGCAGCTAAGCGATTGGGTGTTGAGAGCTCACTGCCCGAGTGTGTCACATGTACTTCCTGTGGCGAACAAAGAAGGAAAGAAATAAGTTAGCGTATTATTAAATTTACAATTACAATTTACTGAAGATGTCGGCAGTACCAAGCATTACCATCCCCTTCGGATGAAGTTGCCATTCACTCAACGGAGTTTGTCTTCTGTCTTCTAAAACTTCAAAACATAATTGTATTTTACACTTACGTGGCGAATGTGGCAGTTTGAACAGACCATGAACTTACACCGGATCACGTTTAAACGGCGATTTCTTGTTGAAAAAAAGACATGTTTTCTTTCTTTCTTTACCAACTTATGAATTGTTGATCTGTGTGAAACTCGTACACCTGGTTATTGAAGGGAAATTTTTCTTTGAGCATTGAAATAATTGTAGGGGGTCAATACGTTGTTTCAAAATAATAGGTCCCCGATTCTAATTTGAAATTTACAAAATATGAAGGATGTTAGTGTTCCTTGTGTTGCCAGACCTTGCCTGGCATCTTTAAGATGGCCGATTCAGCCGGAAATAGGCGACACATGGCTCAGGCGGTGAGCCGTCAAACCCCAACCTATGAGTGCAAGCCATGCAAAAATCACGTTATAGTCCTATTAAAATTCAGTACATTGACACTCTCACACCATTATTGAATAGAAAGGAGTGGCAAGCTGTTTTTAGTGCCACGGGGACAATATATCGCCCGTGGGAGCTTCTGCTATCCGGCCGATCTATCGGCCCCCTTTTTATAAACTTTTAATGTTATTTCCAGCCACGCAGCACTAGCTCTGTTGTAACCAAGACAACACGTGAATCTTTCTCTCTCAGAATAAATTTTGTGAATAACTGAATTTATAATAAGTATTCTTTAAGCATGCTGCTCCTTCCCGCGTGTGTGATGTTTTGAAGTCGTGTTTGTGTATGATCTTGTTTGGAGCTAATTAAGATACGTGGTGATACAACTACTTTTTTACCTCTTTTAAGAAATGAACATTATGAACTTGTATGGACAAAAGCTCTGAACTAAAAAAAATATTCCTGCCATTCACACCATAAAGATAATACACCCAACGGTTTCAGAGCAGCCAAATAATGAATATCACCAAGCCAGTAAGAAATAAAACGAAAATTTCGGGGGGGGTCTCATCATCACCTAGTGACAGGTAGATAATGATATGAAAAATATTACTTCCCCCTCCCCGTGGAAAAGATCCTGTGGGCACCCATGATCTTTCAGGCTTCGTCACACCTCTCCACCTTACTTGGCAACAGTGAGCCAATTACTGAACTAATCTCTTTGCCCCAAAACATGAAGCTATTGAACTTGTCAAGGTCACACGTTGCCACTTCCAATAATAATAATACCTTTTTAGGCAGTAGGCCCTCAAAGACCCCGCACGAGTAATTTAAAAGTGCAATATGTGGTGCAAAAAGACTGGGGCAGCTTGTACTGCTCACGGTTGGCAAAGAGACGCGAGAATATTGCATTCTCAGCAGCCCTTTTAAAGCATACAAATCCTCCGAGTTTTCTCAGGGACGGTTCCAACAGCAATAGAGCTTCCACGAGTTAAAATGGCACCGAAGCTTATACATAGCCAACTTCCGGCCCGCGAATCTCCATTTGATTTGCATTGGCAATGACTCGTCCGTGATTACTTTTCATTATTATTTCGGATTGTGGTTTTGTTTTTTGGTGTTCAACTTATGAAATAAGAACTAGACGGTTGTCCTTTATTGAATATTCCAAACACAACAACTATCTCCTGAAAGAGTATATAGTTAGTAACACTACGCAACAGAAAGCACCATATCAAACAGCTTGCCTACAAAGTGTGCGATTTGCACATTTCAAACGGCAGTGATCCAACACACTCAGTGGACTCGGTGGCCGCTGGTGATAAAAAAAAAAAAAATTGGGTGTACACTCTTTTAATAGATCGTCTAAATTTGATATGAATATAAATATTTCAAATAGGCATAAAAAAGAACAGTTTCATCACGGTGTTACTCACCAGTTTCTCCGAGTTCACTAAGTTAGTGGCACTTTGAGTCGGTTCTTTAGCACCTCGATATTTTATTGTTCAATGTTCCTTCTGAATGCGCAATGAAGCTGCTGCTGTCTGATCTCTCATTTTCCTAGTGCTTGTAATTCTAATTCTGTATTCATGTAGGCCTACGCTTTTGATTGTCCATTTTTAGCCTTTTTTCATTTATGGAAAAATAGACTTATGAGATCACCTTTTGTCCGTGTGTGTCCGCCACCCCCTAATAACTTCTAAACGGCTGGAGCGATTTCAATGAAACTCGGTAAGGTCAGGGCCGGATTTACCGTAAGGCAAAATAGGCACGTGCCTAGGGGCGCCGCAAGGCGCCCCTTCGGTTAGGCAACCGGCAATGATCTGTACTGGAGGCGCCCCGAAGGGCACCGCCGTCAGGCTTCCTCTTTGCTACGGCTTTAAATGTGCTAAGTTAGGATTATATCAGTATATATGCTAAAATAAATATTGAGAAATGAGCAGAGACATTTAGAAATAATATCGTGTCTTTGTCGCATGCCCTTCCACTTCGCTCTTCGTTATGCCGCTCGACGCCCTTTCGTCCCGACAAGTGTGAGAGGGACGGGGAGGCAGGTGGGCTACGCGCGCTGTTGTTGCTGTAGCTGGGTTTGCTTGCATTGTAGTAGCATCTAAGTGCCCCGCGCCCCACCCCCATTGCCTGTGCTGTGTGCGAGTTCGAGCTTGCGTTGTGTTGTGATGTGATCTGCAAGTAAATGTTTTAAACTATGGGCAGAAAAAAGTTGTCTGGTTACAAAAACCGTGTCCGCAAAGCTGAAGAGGATATAAGAAAGCCGAGGTTACACTATCAAAATGTTGGAAAATAAATGAGATGTATAGTGCGCGTGTGAATCCTACACCTCCAACGACAAATTCGGATAACAATAACAATTCTTGCTCTGCGGTTCACAACATTGACTGCGATGAAGTTCAGCAACTTGAGGTAGGCTACCGTACACGAATTACTTTACGCAAAGTAGGCCTTTCCCAATAGGCGATTCCTTGATACACTGTTGCACAAAGTGACATACGTAAAAACTCAGGCTGTTCTCGAAACCGTACCGTGCCTGCAGAGTATATTAAAAGTTGTTCTTTTTAAATTTACTATGTTTGAAGTGCTCTAATTAATGCGGAATTTTCCTTTTCAGCTCCAACAATCCAAAATTGATGAAAAAGAGAATGAAAATTCTAGGCCTACATTTAATTCAAATGACACCTTAGGGGGAGAAAGCAACAAAAATTTAAATTTGCCTCAGCGGACAAACAAAATGTTACGGCCAATGGTGAACCAAAAGAAAGGTTTCTAGGTTTTATGGCGAGCATCGGGCACAAGTCAGAGCAGCTTTTTGATGCAGTAAAGGCTAAGTTGGAAGATCTGGATTTGAAAGTGGAGGATATTCGAGGCTAATCTTACGATAACGCAAGTAATATGTCCGGCGAATATTCCGGGTTGCAGGCTTGAATAGCGGCCTTGAATCCCTTAGCTCTCTATGCACCATGCTCACCCCATTCACTAAATTTGGTTGGAACTCATGCCGCTGAATCTTGTTCAGAATCTGTAAGATATTTTTTAACAGCTCAAGAAATGTACAACTTTTTTACTGCTTTGACCTACCGATGGAAAATTTTAAAGAACATTATCGCGCGCGTACTAAAAAGTCCGTCAGTGACTCGGTGGTCGGCACGATATGACGCTTGTTATGCTCTGAGGGAAGGCTGGTTTGGCGTCGTGGCAGATCTTAAAGAGTATTCACGAAGACAGAAATCAAAAGGCAAACACTCGAAGTGAAGCCAAAGGCATCTTAAGCAATATCCTACAATTATAAACTGCTTTCCTAGTTGTTTTTTTGGAGTACCATTCTAAAAAGATTTAGCTTAATACTGTCAGCCAGAAGCTCCAAAAAGTTAGCACTAATTTGAGCACTGTGGTAGAATGTTACGTTTCGTTAGCGGAATATGTGCAATGTTTAAGAGATAAATTCGATGTCTATGAGAAAGAAGCCAAAGAATTAAGCGGCATTGTTCAATATTCCTACGACCTAAAGAGAAGACCGGAACGAAAGACTAGGAATGATGAGACAAAGCAAGGAGAATATGTACCGTCAGAGGGCTCAGAAAATTTTCGCGTCAATGTATTTTATGTAATTCTGGTTGTACTAAGTGCTGAGTTTAAGAGGCGAAGTGAGGATTACAAAGTCCTCCATAAGAGATTTTATTTTCTAGAAAACCTGTTAGACCTAGATGGACCAATGATAAAAAAAAATTCGCTGACGATCTCTCAGAAATGTATGTGGATGACTTAGAAAGAGCACTGGCTGACGAGTGCTTGCATTTAAAGGTACATTTAAAAATTGCAGATTTTAAAGGTAAGTCAGCCTCTGAGCTCAGCCCTTTCCTTCATGAAAAAAAAAAAAAAAAAAACACGATATGTACCCGAACGTAAACATTGCTTTACGGATACTTCTCACCATTCCAGTGACCAATTGTTCTGGAGAAAGATCATTTTCGGTACTGAATCGCGTCAAGAACTATTTGCGGTCAGTCACTAAAGAAGAAAGGTTAAACACTATTGCACTCCTAGCGATTGAAAAAGATATGACGATAAACTTGAACTGCGGTGCCATAATTAATGAATTTGCCGAAAAGAAGGCAAGAAGGAAACTTTTGAAGTAGTTCTCGTTGTGCTTGAGGCAGGCCCCGTTATGTCTTCATTCATGTTTTTAATCTGCACTTTAATTTCTCTAAAAGATATTGCAGGAAGATATGCAGTTGGCCTTATTTGTATTTTAGAGGCGATTTGTTCAATTTAAAATGTCGTTCGTTCCACTGCTCTTCATGTGGCTATGCCTTATCATAAAAATCGGGGGGGGGGGGGAGATGGTGCTCAAGTGAGGAGGGGCGCTCAATGGAGAGGTGCCTATAGCGTAACTTTGGGTAAATCCGGCCCTGGGTAAGGTCATAGGACCATTTTGGCCGACCCCAACAGTGCTCTTCAAATTTTATTACGTCTTACCAATCCAACATGGCGGCTGTGTGAAAGATATCACCGGCATTCCATATCTCTGAAACTATTACCGATATCACCCTGAAATTGTGTAGGGTGATAAAGGGCACTACTAGAAGTTTCTCCTATGAGACTTTCAAAAACCTGTTAACTGCGAAACGAACATGGCAGCCAAGCAAAGTTGAGACATTTAAATAGGCTTTTGTCGCAATTTAACCATCCGAACGCAGTGAAACTTGGTACAGAAAATGATTATACAAACTGCAATGCACTGACATCTAATTTAGTTCAATTGTGTACATAGCCTCAAAATGTTGGCTGTTCAAAATTTTAAAATTAAGTTTTTATTTCTTGGGTTCTAATCATGCGATCGAAATCAACGCTTGAATAATGAACATACACAATAATCCTCATCTAATAGTACATAACTCTTCTTCTTTCCTAGCGTGTATCCCGTGATGGTGCAGGGTCCGCTTGTTTGGTTGCTGTTCGCCACTTCTTCCTGTCAAGGGCATCTTCAGGTTTAAGTCCACACATCACCAAGTCTTCCTTGATTCTGTCCAGCCATCTTTTCTTTGAACATCCACGGGGTAGATTTCCTCCTGGATCGTATTGGAGAGCTGTTCTTGCCACAGAGTTCTCATCACTTCTAGTGGCATGCCCATACCACCGAAGCCGTGCTTCTCTCATTTATCAGTAATGGCTGCAACTTCCATCTGTTTCCGGATCTGTTCATTCCCGACATGATCAAGCCGTGTAACACCCATGGACCAACGTAACATTTTCATCTCCATTCATACTTGGTTGAAGCTGGCCAACATTCTGTGCCGTAAAGTGCCACTGGTCGTATCATGGACTTGTAAACTTTCCCTTTCAAAGGGATAGGTACTTTCTTATCGCACAGCACTCCTGTGACTTGGCGCCACTTCATCCACGCAGTGTTAACCCGTGCTCGAGCATCGAGAAGCGTTTCACCATCTGAAGTGATAAGGGAACCGAGATATTTAAAGTATGTAGTTTTAGTGAGATGATGCTCTTAAATTCTTATGGTACCGTTGGTCTATGTACCACATTGCAAGTACCCTATTCAGTTTTCCCTTTATTGAGTGTCAAGCCATTTTTGCTCAGACATTCCTTCCAGCACAGAGTTCGATGTTCTAGATTTTCGCGGGTTTGATCTGCAAGAAACATATCATCAGCATATAAGATCGTCCATGGATGAGGTGTCTGAATGTCAGCTGTCACCGTATCCATGCACAGAATGAACAGAAGTGGTGAGAGTACTGATCCCTGATGAACTCCAACAGTGATAGGGAAAGCAGGTGAAATTCCAGCTGGACAGCGTACCATACTTGTGACGTTGCAGTAGAGGGACTGAATACATCGGACGTAAACTTCTGGGATTTCGTGAGCTCTAAGTGATCTCCAGATGAGCTCATGTGGCACCCTGTCGAAAGCCTTCTCGAGATCAAAGAATGCGAGATGTAAAGGTTGGTTCTTTCTCTATGTTTTTCCACAAGTAGGCGTACAGCATGGATTGCGTACCAACCCCATTGACAAAGCCACATTGGTTAGGAGATATCTGGATCATGCAGCGCAGACGACTGTCAAGAATGCGCTCAAAGATTTTCATTGTGTGGCAGAGCAATCGAATTGGACGATAATTGAAGCATTCGCCAACATCTCCTTTACCCTTTCAAATTGGGAAGGTAGTACTAGACTGCCAGGTTGTAGGTATGCAGGCATCCTCAAGGATACGATTGAAAAGTGCCGTAAGAATTTTACCACCAGGATATCCAAGCATCTTCCAGATTTCAGATGGTATGTCATCTGGTCCTGTCGCTTTGCCATTTTTCATTTTACTTACAGCCTTGAATACCTCTTCTTCGGTAATTTGAGGTACAGGTCCTGCAATTGGATCGCTGGTCAATTCAGGTGTGTGTGGAAACTCTTCATTACACATTTCCTTGTAGTAGTCATGCCATCGATGTAGTATGGCTGTGGGATCCCTACGAGGCTGGTGGCTCGCATCTTTAATCTGGAGTACATATCCAATATCTTCCGTTGCTCGATGGCGGAATCTTGCAAGGCGGTAGATCTTCTTAGCACCTTCTGACGTATCAAGTTGGTTATACAGTTCTTGATAATGGTGGCTTTTTACTCTGGCAACAGCGTGTTTTGCAGCAGATTTCAGCATCTTGTACTGATGTAGATCTTCACTCAGCCTTGTTTGGCACCAAGTTTTGAAAGCTTGCTTCTTTGCTTTGATGGTCATTTGAACGTCTTCGCTCCACCACCAGGTCTGTTTATCAATAAAACGTTTTCCCTCCTTCGTTATTCCGAGAGTTCCAGTTGCTATTGTGTGTACCTGGTTTGTGATTTCTCTCCTAATGGCCTCTGCTGGTTGATACGTGTTTATATTAAGTGTATTGAGCCTTGATGCAAATTCGTCCTTCTTCTCATCAAGCTTCCACCACTTTATCCTCTGTGGACCATTTTTGTGAGGTTGGACTGTTCTGATTTTCCCAATTCGCATGTCTAGAACTAGTAATTTATGCTGTGGTGCAATATTTTCAGATGGGATTACCTTAGCATCTCTTGTCAGTTTAAGATCGTGCCTTCGTATTAGCCAGCAGTCAATCTGTGTGGAGTATTCACCACTGGTGTAAGTGATAAGATGTGTAGGTCTCTTCCTTAAGAAAGTGTTGACAAGGACTAAGTCATGAGCTTCAGCAAAGTCCAAAATCCTGCACCCATCTTCATTTCTCACTCCAAATCCTTGACCACCATGACACTGCGCATATCCATCTCTAGTTTTTCCCACAAGACCATTGAGGTCTCCACCAAGAAAAATATATTCTTCTTCAGCTACATAATGGCATACATTTATATAAAAATCCAACATGGCCACCATCTGAAATATTTAGACGGTTCTCAATATCTATTAACATAAGACAGCAATCAAACTAAAATTTTGTATGTGTAGCCTATAGAGGCTATAAACATAATTTCACCTATGGGACGTTCAATAATCTGGTGAGCACGGTCGGGGTCGGACAAAATAGTACTATGACCTTACCAAGTTTCATTGAAATTGCTCCAGCCGTTTAGAAGTTATTAGGGGGACACACACGGACAAATGAAAATAGGCTAAAACTAGACTAACAAATGCTCTCTTCGTGCAAAATGAAAAAATAAAAAACTAACAGCATTTATATTTTATAATAAGATTGTTTACATAAGAGACATACAATCTATAATAATAACAATAATAATGTCTACTCACACTCCCTAATAACAGCCACTCGGTTGTCGTATTCCAAAGTTTGTTTGACTTCTAATGGCATGTATTAATTAACAAATGCCAATGACTGCAATACTAAGACCTTACAGAAAACCTGTGAGCAGATCCATTATCTTCCAGTCTTAACTTAGTTATAAATCACGTTACGCTGTTTCTTGAACCCTTGCAAAGAAGCTTATGAGACTCAGTTTCGGGGGGTGTAACAGTCCATTTCGTAAGTTGTTGTTAAAGCGCTTCATTAACATGCAGGGTAACATACACACATCAAAAAAAGTTTTGCATCACCTCGGTTCCCAGATCTCCGGCATATAGACGTTGACTGTGTATATTGTATCAAAGATACAGTCCCTTTGACTGTTCATAGATGTCACTAAAACTGCTCAAAGATGTAAACAACCATGCATGAGCAGGGCCTATTAGACGGAGGGGGTACGACAGCCGATGAGTTCCAGTCATTCCACCAGGACGAAGGTACGCTGCTCATGTTGTCTGTAGTTCTACCATGCCTAGAAGGTCAATACCGCTGTTCGATCGCGTCCGCATTGTTACTTTGTGTCAAGAAGGGCTCTCAACAAGGGAAGTTTCCAGGCGTCTCAGAGTGAACCAAAGCGATGTTGTTCGGACATGGAGGAGGTACAGAGATACAGGAACTGTCGATGACAGGCCTCGCTCAGGCCGCCCAAGGGCTACTACTGTAGTGGATGACCGCTACTTACGGATTGCCGCTCGGAGGAACCCTGACAGCAATGCCACCATGTTGAATAATGCGTTTCGTTCAGCCACAGGACGTCGTGTTTCAACTCAAACTGTGCGCAATAGGCTGCATGATGCGCAACTTCACTCCCGACGTCCATGGCGAGGTCCAGCTTTGCAACCCCGACACCATGCAGCGCGGTACAGATGGGCCCAACAACATGCTGAATGGACCCCACAGAATTGGCATCACGTTCTCTTCACCGATGAGTGTCGCATATGCCTTCAACCAGACAATCGTCGGAGACGTGTTTGGAGGCACCCTGGTCAGGCTGAACGTCTTAGACACACTGTCCAGCGAGTGCAGCAAGGTGGTGGTTCCCTGATGTTTTGGGGTGGCATTATGTGGGGCCGACGTACGCCACTGGTGGTCATGGAAGGCTCCGAAACGGCTTTACGATACCTGAATGACATCCTCCGACCCATAGTGCACCCATATCGGCAGAATATTGGAGAGGCATTTGTCTTCATGGACGACAATTCTCGACCTCATCGTGCACATCTTGTGAATGCGTTCCTTCAAGATAACGACATCGCTCGACTACAGTGGCCAGCATGTTCGCCAGACATGAACCCTATCGAACATGCCTGGGATATGTTGAAAAGGGCTGTTTATGGACGTCTTGACCCACCAACCACTCTGAGAGATTTACGCCGAATTGTCGTTGAGGAGTGGGACAATTTGGACCAACAGTGTCTTGATGAACTTGTGGATAGTATGCCACGACGAATACAGGCATGCATCAATGCAAGAGGACGTGCTACTGGGTATTAGAGGTAGTGGTGTGTACTGCAATCTGGACCACAAATGCTGAAAGTCTAGCTGTATGATGGTACAACATGCAATGTGTGGGTCTCATGAGCAATAAAACGAGCTGAAATGTTGTTTGTGTTGATCTCTATTCCCTTTGTATTTAAAGGTTCCGGAACTCTTGGAACCGAGGTGATGCAAAACTTTTTTTGATGTGTGTATAACAAAATAACTTGCAGGAAAAAGTGAAGCCAGGGTTAAAACAAATGAATTTAATGACAGATCAGCTATTTACAAAATGAAATAAACAAACAAAACTCCCCAAAATGACTCCCACTGAATAAAATTACTTGCCAAAACTAGGCCTAATCTCAGGAGAGATTATTAATCGGACCAAATGTCCCAAAAAATCTGCAATGACAATGTATCGTGTGTGCTGTTCTACATGCTTAACGATGAGTACAATTGAATGCATGATTCGTCGTCATCCGGATAAACTTTCAGAAGACGAATCTGCATTGCTTAGAGCTAGACAGACGCGGGGAACAACTATACACAACTTAAAACTAAACCGACACTTCCTATACTAAATAAACAACAAATAATTTCCGCTTTAAATTGGAATCAAGAACTGCCGCAGCAAAACATTACTGCCTAAAATTAGGACTTCTCAAAATCAACACAAGTAAGTTAACACGTGACCAACAAAGAAACACACATACGACCGCCGTCATTTTTACAAGTAAATACAACTACACCACACGGGTGTCACACAGACTAACAACATGAACTGAGTCATAAACAAAATCACAAAGCTCAAAGCCAACATTTACATCATCAACACAATATTCCATCCATACGACATGCAATAATCCGTAACAAACGTGGCGAACTCCCCAATTAATTATGGTCCAAATAACCATCACAAAAGAACAGGTTTGCTAATGATAGCTTAAATAGGGGTCAGTCGGACAACAGGGCTGCCTAACAAAATAAGTCACCAAGGCTAGACGGGCGCTAAGTGGAAATCTGCACATCTGTCAACCCACGTGTCAATAACCTCGACCCCCCAAGGCACGGGATCGAGTCTCGAAGAAGCGTGCTCCTAAAGCACAATATACGTGTGTGTGTCAGAACAAAATATATCTCAGCATTTCCCCTAGGAAATCCAAGAATCAGCATTGGACAAGGTACAGTAGCCTCCTCGGAGCGCCCTGCCTTTCCATCAAAAAATACAACAACAACAATAAATATGAGGGCGGTAGCACCATCTACCCCTCATCGCGAAGAATCAAAACACACACTTGGCACAAGAACACACACAGAATCACACGTATGGGTCTGACAGAAACCTGAATAAATGACATAAATATTTTCCACCAGCCCACGCTTCCGTTCTAGGCTGTGACTAACGAACCTGAAAAGGACTCCAAAAAAATCTAAAAAAATAATTAGAACTAAGGTGTTCTACCATTACATCTTAATTTGTTGCGCTCGGCAACCCTAATATGAGTAATAACCTGTTCAGCAAACATCTTACAATAATTACCTCCCTTTCCTATCAAAAATATGAACTTTAATAAAGCACCACTTATCGAATGTAACGAGCTTCGCATCCGCATGGATAAAATCAGGTACACGCGCCGTGTACACTAAATATGACTCCAACGAAAAATAAACAACAAACAACTTTGGCCACGCGCCAACGTACATTTAAAAACAATAGTGTCGGTGCACACAAAAAAATCTAAACAAGAAAAAGAATAAATGAACTATTTACAACGTTCCCCCGCCTTATCTAACTACATATTGAGTCAATCAATTTTTGTACATCACCGTATCAGCTTGCAGAACATATAACCTCCGTCCCGGCTCATTTCCCTTAGGGAAATAAGCCCTCCATCGTCGACGTCGTCGAAGAAGCGATGCACATCATTCCGTCTCCTGACCAAACGTCGGACATCTTGGCGTAGTCTCTTGGACAGAAATGTTCAATGTTAATAAAAATTGCCTGGCTATAATCGCTGTGAGTTACTACTTTCACTCACGTTATGTCCTATGCGATTAATGATCGATGACTTTCCCTATCTTAGCATTTGCTTACACACGCACAATTATCACTTGAAAAATACAATACAAAATTTACATAAATTATACACTTTAAACACATCGTCACTGGCTTGAAAAACAAGTCTTAAACATGACTGTCTCGCAGTCCTTATCTCGCTAGATATCTCCACTGCTCTACGTGAACCTTGCTCGCTTTGAGCACTGCTGGAATGTTAGTAAAGTCTTGCCCATTAAGAGCTGAAAATAGTGACGCACACAGGCGTGACCCTTGCTCACCAGAGCTCAAAACAGTTGTCTTCGAAACAGCTTCTCCTCGATCAATTTATTGGAAACTGACAGAATGAGGTGGAGTGGCGAGAATTAAGAAAAATATTCTAGAGTTTTCATCTCACAAACTTGGGACTAGTATCAATCTTCATCATTTTATTCAAACGTCTCAGCACACTTATGCGGAATTATTTCGGATCTGCGGTTCTTTAGATAAGCGTTTCCGCGCCTTTTTTTTACAGGGTACGCCACCCATTGCGTGGTTTTGGCGTGGTCTCATCTGATTGGGTGATTCAATCCTAGGTCGGTTGAAACTCACTCGTGACCATCCCCTAATGACTCCAATTTTGGTGCGCGTTGTTACACAATTTGTCCTTGAACTCAGCTTACCCGGTCGTCTTCAAGAATAACTACCAAGCCTGCCTCTGTGGTAATCATTGCAACACATTAACTTGGCTTCCCCTTTGTCAATTTCTACATGTGCTGCCTGGGCATCAGTAATAATAATAATAAATCATGAATACTTATTCATCGCAGATTAATAAGGGTTCAATATATAACCAAAAATGTTTCATGATATAATGGAATTAATTCACACACGAAGTTCGAAGAGTTCTTCAAAGAAAAACAATTGACTTGGGTGTCGCAAGTCTATGTTTGGAATTAAGGCAGGGCAGTGGAATACAGATTATTTCAGCCAGCAAGTAAACTTAAATGATGACATACTGTACCTGTGATTGTGAACACTGCCGAAATCAGGGAGATAACAGATCATAGGGAGCGCGTGGGTTTCGATCACTGCCGGCTGGATCGCACCCCTCCTGGTTGCTTTCAAGGAGCATATAATAAGAGAGACGACACTCAATGCTAATTTTCTGGACGCTTATATTGGCTAGAATTTCGTAGAATTTCAGGTCCAGGTGGCAATGTTTGGGCTACAATGGCTACCAATCTCGCATATGAAGTAACTACGATTGACTGATCATTACGAACGCACATTACTACGTTCGGAACCGATTTTTAGTGTCTGACATTGAATCAAAACCATTCGTTATTGCACCTCAGGAGGCGATATCGTTCCAAAAACGAAATACCAATGATGAGTTTCAGTGTGACATGTTGGTATGATTTCCAAATCTACGAGAACTATTTTTCCATTTATTTGCCTATTTGAAAGCCTACCGGTGCTTTTAATACAATATAAATGTTCTTAATAATGACTAAAAGCTGTTAAAAATGATATAATCGAGAGTAATTAGAGTTTGCTTCATTATACCATCATAACCTCAAAACATTCGTAACCCCTCCTCGCCCCCAACCATGCTGCACTTTATTCACCAGTAATGTAGCTGCAATGAAATGCTATGTTCATATATTTCATTCTCCCATAAATTCTACTCCCACCCTCCTCTACCGCATGAGATCAATATAACCTCAATATTCTATACAGTAATGTGGATTCAGGATGAGGAGTAGGTTTCGAGGAATGATAATTACTTTGTGAAAGACAGATTTCATTTATTTGAATACCGCTTTCTGCATGTTTGCATTTGTCTTTTACATTTGATTGTGCAGCTGAAAACAACCTTCAGAGATGTGAATACCAATGGTTAAGCTCGTTGAGAACACAAACACATGAGATCTTGAACGTGGTCAGTAGGCTACTTGGATGGTTGATGGCACACTGTTTTAAGCCACCCGACCGCCAACTCCAGCCTCGGAAACCCTCTTTGGAAAACTGGACCAGCCCCGGGTGGAAGATAAACTGCAAATGTCCAAAGCACAAGTGGAAGCAAAAATTAAATTTCAATGTAGGCCTACTCAGATAAATGCAATGCATGTAGTAGTATTATTGCAAATCAACACCACATATATGCAAATGGTCGGTAATCCGCCTTTCAATATAGCAGAGGCAGAGTGGGGGAATGTTTGTTTGCAGTAGGACTGTGAAGAGGAGCAGCACACGTGAGTTGCTCTTCTGCCCAGTCCTAGTGTATGCTGGGCGCCTGATACTTGTTCCATTTATTACCCCTTATCTTCATGAAGCTAGAGAAGGTCTCAAATTACGAATGTGATAAAGCTGAAACAGATTTGTGAACAGAAAAGTTTAGCCAGGGGTCTCTTATAGTTCAGAAGTTTTCAACGCTGTAGCACGACCACTTTTAACACAAGTTATTTTGTTGTTGCTTTTATAATTCAAGGGGCTTGGACATGGTGGTCATTGAGACCCATGTACTTAGGTGTGTGTATTTTTTACGATAACATGTTGTAATATGGTGACTGTATTAATACTATATTTATTACAGCCAATGGCCAAAGCAAACAAAATAAGAAATATAACTACATAACTAGTCACAACAAATTTCCTTCAAGGACTTATTCCTCTTCATGCAAGTAGCAAGGTGATAACGCTCACATGTTTTCTCGCAGAGAGAACAAACACAGTTTATATCAGGTATGTGAAACTGTAATGTGCGGCAAACTCTGTGGTGAAAACCATGTACCGCATATCGGGTAACAAGAGGACGCAATTCGTAATTGGCAACTGACCACTCTCTGTTTATCATAGCGTCAGTAGAGTAAAAATCGCTCCAAATCTCTGCTTTCTTCTGATGATGCTCTCGCAATAGTTCTTGATATGGTGACTGTATTAGTGTATCTTTGTACTTTAGGTGAGGATTGGGAGGGAGGCAGCCGTGGCCATAAATAAGGAACCATCTTGGCATTTGCCTGCAGTAGACGTGGTAAACCACTTCCAAGATGGAGTTGGGAATCGAATCCACCTCGCCTCAGGATTGCCACATGAGGCTAAGCATACCCCGTTTCAGACCTCAGATCAGAATTACTTTTATGGGCAGGGCCAGGAAACGAACCCAGACCTCTGGGGAAAGAACCGAGAATGCTAGCCACTACACGAGGTGGTCAAAAATAATTGTGTCCAGGCATGTATCTAGGCCTAATGGGTAAGACTAGGGAGTTGTGTGTCTACAAGGTATAGGGGAGCTGAAAACATGGTAGCCTTTCTTCCTGGAACTACAAACTGTCATTCACTCATTGAGAACAGTTTCCAGCTAGACTGTAAAGAACCCATTACAGGTTTGGGTGCTATTCAGCACCTAGAACAAATACTAGGTACTGAACTCCATTGTCATGCACAGGAATACAATGCTAACTTTCTTACATATTTCGAGTGATCAAGCTAAGAGAACTTTAACCCTCAGTGTAAGAAAAATGTCCCGACGATGCCAGAACAACCCTTGTTCTCTCAGCTATAAAATGCATGTTAGCAGGCTCCACCATCAAATAGGGAGGTACAATTTGACATGCTGCATACATAAAATGATGATTACTAACACAGTAAGACTGAAACCTACAATGAAGCAGCACTCAAAAGGAGCTACGGGCTAACGTACACTACAGAATGAAGCCCTACTGTACTCCTAGGCTTTTACATCCAACAATGTAGTAGGCCTACACCTTTCAGGCTCTAGGCTAAGCATAATAGAGGACCAGAGGGAAGATAACAAAGTAGCCAATAAAGCCTACTATTATTTTGCTGGAGGGTATCTGTATTAATATCTTCTAGCAAGTACACAAACAAACAATATTAACATATATTTCTAGAGCCAACAAACATTCTTTGTCGACTTCATCCCATGCCTAGGATTGTATCAATCCTTGCCTTATTCCCTGGTGCATAGGACACCAGAAGTCACAGCCGTGCAGAGTGTATGTCAAAATAGGACCAGGGTCCAAACCTGGGTGCTTCCATCACAAGTCACTTTGTATCTTTAATACTGTACTTGTAGTATTTGAATAAGACAGCTGCATGCATGCAAGTATTAGCATAGATAGGAAAATTATGGACATGGATAGGCCCTACCGCATATCAAACTACTTAAGTAGCCTACCGTTAACTAAACTAAAGCTGATCCTGCACAAAGACTTCACAGAAGTCTTCAGCAAGATGAAAACAATTGTTTGGTACATTTGGCAGGAATAAATTACATATTGTCCAATATGTACAAGACTATCGTACCTATATTCGGATTTTTACGGTACGCGAAAAACAAACAAATAAAAGTAAATCCATAAATTCAGATTAGTCAGTATAATTATACCGACAGAAACTATGACAAAGGTTTACATCTTAGCAATTAAAACCTACCCTACATATCAATTATGTTGTCCCACGTTTAGAGCGAACGTAGCTGTTGCCATTTCTAATAACACCGCTAGTCACTTGTTATTCAGTTTAGTATTGGATCCAACATAATACAGATTAAGTCACTAAAAATGGAGTATACTGCAACAGCTTGTCGGATAGATAGATAGATAGATTTTTATTAATTCCATTTGATCAAATACATGCATTCAATACATTTTTGATATAGGACACGTCAGAATTTACATGCATAAAATAAAAGAACTAACAGGTATATATTACTAAGATTAAAACTATTTATAACTTATTATAATAGCAAATCTATACAACAACATACAGCTAGGTATTAAAATTAAATTAAAAAAGTAAAATATAGTTATAGATTCCATCACTCCTATACGCTAAAATATTCAACTACTGAGTAAAAACAATGGCACTGCAGATAAGCTTTCAACATTCTATCAAAGGTTTTTATTTTTGGGGCCAGTTTTATATACTGGGGTAGTTTATTGTATAATTTAACTCCAGTGTGAAAAGTTCCTTTTTGATATATGCTTGTGTGTGTGTGTGAAATATGAATGTTTTGATTTTGTCTTGTGTTATGCCTATGAACATCATTGTTTGTTTTAAGAAAAACATCTTTATTCATTAAATTCTTTTTAAAAAACATAATACTTTCAAAGATATATATGCAGGGCAGTGGGAGAATGTTTAAATCTTTAAACAGAGGTCTACATGATTCTCTAGAGTGTACATTTGCCATAATTCTAATCGCTCTCTTTTGTATCCTAAACGTGCTTAGTACATCTGGCGACATACCCCAAAATATGATCCCATATCTTAA